>JAIRCJ010001060.1:5820870-6455870 GCA_020883675.1 Bruguiera gymnorhiza
TTGTTGAGAAATGGGGGTTACCGGGATGATGATAGTTGTCCCAGGCAAGTTTCTCCTATGAGCATCAGTGGATCGAGGAATACAAGTCCCTTGGGCCGGGCGGGATCAAGGAATACTAGTCCCTCTAGGCAAAAGGTGATCAAAACAAAACCCCGTGGCTTGGATGAGGAAACAGTGGCTAGCTTTGGTAAAGCTGTTCACCTTGATGTTCAAATGGAGGATAACATATGGGCAATGTTGCCTGAGGATCTGTTAAGTGAGATTTTAGCTAGGGTTCCTCCTTTCATGATATTTCGTCTCCGTTCAGTTTGTAAGAGATGGAACTCGATTCTTCAGGATATTAGTTTTCTTAAATTTCACTCTCAGGTGCTGTCTCATGGGCCTTGTCTTTTAACATTTTGGAAGAACTCACACACCCCACAATGCTCAGTTTTTAGCTTGCCATTGAAAGCTTGGTATAGAATTCCATTGACCTTTTTGCCACAGTGGGAATTTTGGTCGGTTGGTTCTTCCGGGGGGCTCGTCTGCTTTTCTGGGCACGATGGACCAACTTTTAAAACATTAATTTGTAATCCACTCACACAGACTTGGAGGACGCTGCCTAGCATGCATTGTAATCAACAGAGGCAGTTGATAATGGTTGTTGATAGAATGGACCGGTCATTCAAAGTCATAGCTACCAGTGATATTTATGGCGACAACTCATTGCCCACCGAAGTCTATGATTCAAAGCTCGACCGATGGTCGCTTCACCAGATCATGCCTGGGGTTAATCTTTGCTCCTCAAAGATGGCATACTGTGACTCTAGATTGTATCTGGAAACTCTCTCACCACTTGGTTTGATGATGTATCAGCTTAACACCGGTTATTGGGAACACATTCCAGCTAAATTCCCACGGTCCTTGTTGGATGGATATTTGGTTGCTGGCACACAGAAGCGTTTGTTTCTAGTTGGAAGGATTGGCCTTTATAGTACTCTTCAGAGTATGAGAATATGGGAGTTGGATCATGCAAAGCCTATGTGGGTGGAGATTAGTAGGATGCCACCAAAGTATTTTCGAGCTTTGTTGAGGTTATCAGCTGAGAGGTTTGAGTGCTCTGGACAGGATAACTTGATATGCTTTACGTCTTGTAACCAAGGAAAGGGCCTTCTATATGATGTGGATAAAAAAGCCTGGTCTTGGATTGCTGGCTGTGCTCTTCAGTCATACAACAGTCAAGTCTGTTTTTATGAGCCGAGATTTGATGCTTCCGTACACTAAGTTGAAAATTTTCATCATGGCTTTGTTGTTCTCTTGTCATTCAGAGGCTGATTGGATGATTAGTGCATCGTATTCACCGAGCAGAATCCCGCTCCCATTTTCTGCAGCAAATACAGTTATGCTGGCATCCTCCATTGACATCATTGGTGCAATCCTAGGAAGCTGGCTATATTAACAAGAATCTTTATTGTGCGACCTCCTCTAGGATATTACCTGAAACAAAGCACTGACACATAGGGATTCAGTACTTCAGATGAGTGACTGAAAGTGTACTCTATGTGATGATATCATGGGGAAAATATCTAAGAAAAAAAAAAAAAATCTTTTCCTGTCCTCTCTCCCACCTGCAGTCCTCGTACATTATCTGACTGTTCAATCAAATGAAATTTTCACATCTTGAAGATCTGTACTTTCCCTGCTCATTAATCACTTGTGGTGGTGGCTTATCCGTGCAGTCATTGAACACCTTTAAAGTGCTGTGATGACGTTATTTTTGGGATTGCCGATTGTTGGCATATATTCTCCCTTTGTCTCAAAGAGGAGGTGTTCTTGATCTCCTTACTGAATTGCTGATGCAGATAGAGATCTCTCTGGTGTTCGTCATCCCGCCTAAATTCTCTAATCCTTTCTTCACACTGTCATGAAATTCGTACTTATCCACCACGAGCCTGGTCTAAGACGGGAGTTGTCTTATACTGTGTGGACCTATACGCCTAACATACTTGTCACTGCCACTGTCCGTGGAAAGCAAGTTGCTGCCTATTGACTTGCTGCCATGCCGTGGCGGTAACGTATAGTCTGGTTAACTCTTCCTATTTGACATCCACGTTCCCACTATCCTAGCCTGCCGGATACGGCACCTATTGTGTACCTTATCTAAAAAACTCGAATTGATTTTTACAGTGTCGAGATGGATCCATCTCCCATGGTGCTAAATGGAACAAGATAGAAAAGCTGGACAAGCCTAACCGACTCACCTCTCCACAGCTTTTGTAACTAAGCCAAAGGCCCAACTACTAACAAGTTGCACAGTATCGGGCCTTAAGGGTCCTTCTTGTCTGGGTCTAGAAGATGGGGTTATGCGGGTCGTGTAACGGGTATGGGCTCTGTAGCCACCTAAGGCTACATGAAAACTAAAACTCTGTCCTTAAAGAGATCCTTCTGGCTAGAAGTTTTAAATTACAATTTTGAAAAGTAGGAACGTGAGATTTATGAGAATAAGGTGAGCTATTCTCATTGCGTTACGCAGCATAATATTCTTCCTAATGGACCAAAAAAAAATTTAAAAAAAAAACTCAATTTAGACTAAAAAAGCTAAAACTCAATGTTTAGAATGAAGTATGGAAATGGGGGGGGGGGAATTTTGCTCTTGGAGAATTGGCCGGTTTGTCAATTATTGGCCCGAGGTGTATGAGTATTATTGGCTTCGTAGGTAAAGGGCTCGATGGCTGTGAATCAAGCAGATATTTCTAGGCTAGCGCAGATGTGCCAGTAAAAGAATGTGTTTTGGAAGCAACAATTAGGAAGCATCGACTGTAAAGAAATTTTCCTGGGTTCTCAAAAACGTCTTCCTGATCTCATGTCAACCATGACTTCTGCAACTACATTACCACGACAAAAAATAAAAAATAGAAAGAATCATAACGTTGGCGTCACATGTGAACATGTCCTTGAAAGAAGTGCAGCTGGCCGCTTCTATGAAACTTGGACCTTAAAAATGCAGCAAAGACACACTCCCTTTGTATCAATTCAAGCAAAAACAATTTTCCCACGTCAACTTTTGAATCTCCAAACCGCAAAAGCGCCACTTCCGTACATCATGTGCACACACACACACACACACACACCTACCCCAACGATTAATTTACGTTTTAGCTTCAGGGTACCAAAAGCTTGCACATAATCTTTTTCGTCAGTTGTGGATTTGGTTCCATAAAGTTTCAAGACATGACATCGACAAAAGTAGCCATACGCTGTACATGTGTCCCAATTCTCTTTATGATTATTTAATGTGGGAACTTCACCATTCTCCCAAGTCAAGGAGGCAGGAAATGGCACCAGTACTAAACAAATATTTTGTATCTGGCTTCCCTTCCGGCTGTAGCATGTGGTGACAAGAGTTAAAACTGTAGTATTGCACCTATTGGTACCAGAAATAATGTTGAGAAGTGACATACGTGTCGACCTTTTTAATTAGAAGCCTCACCATGCTTGGAAATTGTAGCCAAAAATAAAAAAGAAAACTCTTTCTCTGCTTTTCCTTTTGTTCTTTTTCTCTGATTTTTATCTTCCTTTTTATTTCTGGTCTGTTTGTGACCTTTTGTCACTAAAATTCTAACAGACCGATGGCATGTACTCAGAGGATTAATCAGACAGATAGTTCCTGGAGAACTTTTGTGAATGAGAACCTGCATGCAGCAAACCAATGTTCACAGCATTTTCCCCTAGTGTGAACGAAGCTTCTGATAACCATGAACTTGACCGAAAGAACCGACTTGGTGGCAGATCACACGCTGTAATCAAGTGGGGCAACCCCACAAGCATCAAGTTGGACGACACGCCCTCGTGTTCTAAACTTCTACACTAATTTATTGTTTAAATTTGTTCATACATAGCTAATGGGGATATGATTTGGCAAATCCATGCAGTAATCACTTGGCCCATGTTCTTCAAGCACTTACTTTGATGCTAATGCCTCTTTGGGAACTATGCCATTGTCATGCTGCACCATGACTACCAATTCTTTCTGATGAACCCTTTCCCTTTTTCAATATGAACGCATAAAGCCTTAAACCCAAGGGGGTATACAAGGGAAGAGTTGTTCCTTTTGCTACCATAACATTCTTTTTGCTTATGTCTGTGGTGTAATATAACCAAGCTGAGGATCTCTGACTCAGACCCTTGTCAGGATTGACCCCACTTTTCCAAGGCAGTTTAAAATACTATGCACCGTCTATAACTTATTTTCATTTGTTTTCCGCATCTGTAAGAAATCATAGTCAAGCAGATGGTCTGTTTACGTTAGAAAATGAGAAAGCAAGGGACTCTGTTATGCAAAATAGAACGTCGTCCTACAAATAATTTAAAATTTATACATTTCCTGACACCATTTTGTACAACTCTAGCCTCTTCTCAAATTATTTAGAGGTATCTCCGGATGGATTATATTTATTGGTAGTGACTGCTCTACCACTAAAATATTTATGTCCTCGTTGCATAAATGTCAATAGATAGGCACCGTATATGCATAAGCGTACAAATATGTATACACACGCGCACGCATGACAAAGTTTAACAATGTGTACATATATGTATATCTAAATGTGTGGGAGGAATGAGGAAACCCGTGATCATCTGCATAACCAGCAGACAGGGGACCAGCATGCCACCTAAAGCCATGAACCATACATAAATTTGTGTATTTTTGGTAGGATATAGTGGCATATGTCTCACGTCCAACTTTAAGTTCAGTTCAAATTATGGACACCCCCTCAAACTTTTGAACAGAACACGGTTTCTTGGTACGTCATTTTAAATGGAACCTGTTGTCTCTTCCTTAATTTTTTTAATCTTTGAGTTTTCCTAGTTGTGCATGGAGGCAGGTGCAATATTTTAGGTAGATAGCCAGTGTTGGAACACTATCTTTGACTTGGGGGTTTGAACCGCCTATAAATTCCATCTGAAGTGTTCCAAGTTTTCTCTCTTTCTGTTATTGAATTTAATCAGATACATGCATGATAAGGAAAATTTGGAAAGATGTTACTTAAAAATCTGTTTATGAGATTGATACTAGGACTTGTGTTTGCTATGCTTGCCCTAAGAGTTCACTCCTGTTCACATCTACATCGAGGTATAACCTTTCTTTACATTGATTTTTATGAGAAACCAAGATATCAGGTTTGACCAGTTATTTCATTTCACTTCCTTTTTTAGGTAAGGAGCTTGAGGTGACTAGAAAGGGCATTCCAACTGCTCAGAAGGTAGGCTTGGTGGTGGCTCTTGACATAGCTTATTGCTTATGTTTATGTTGATTGCCTCTATCATCGCTATGTGCAGGTCCTACCAGACGGCTTCCCTACTTCAAGCCCAAGGAATATAGGCCTTGGAGGAAGAAAAATGACTTTCCATAAAGATTTTACAAAAGAAACTGAGAAGGATCAAGGTCTTCAAGGGAGGTCTTCAGAGGATATTTCAGGTGCAAAATATTCTGATGTGACAAGTGACTTTGAAGTAAAGGGGGATCATAAAGTAAAATGCAAGTATGGAGACAAAAGTATCTCTCGTATGGAGTACAGAGAGACTGGCTTTGTAGCCTTTATTGATGATTATCGTGGACCTAAACACCATCCTCCAATACATAACTGAGTTAGGATCCTTTTTGTCTTGTCCTGTTGAACATATGTAGGTGTCACACATCATGCTTCTATGTTCTGTAAAATTTTGTAGATCGAAGGATTCCAATATAGCTGGTCCATGCTTTCTATGCAATAGAATTCACGATTTCTCGATGTTAAATGTTCTCTAAAAAGTTATAGCACCATTTTGAAGGTATGGCTTATGAAATAGATATTGAACATGAGTTCATTTTAAGGATCTCTCATCTGAGTGCAGGCATGGATGATCGTGCTACAAAGAAATCCCTTGGAGGATCACGAGATCAATTGGATGATCAGGTCTCTCTCTCTCTCTCTCTCTCTCTCTCCCCCACATGCACAATGTTGTCTTTATTTATGTTCTTACACAAGATGCTGAATTTAGTTAATTAATCTTCATAAACCAGGACCAGCAGGATTCTCACAAACTGGGGAAGAAGACACTGAAGTCTGACTGTTTGGGAACTCCAAGGACTGAGCCATTCCATGTCCCAAGCACCAATGCTGTGTACTATCAGGATTCCAAGTCAGTGACAGACAAAGCCAACTTGGAAAGTCCTTCAAGGTCAGACGACAAGCCACTCTCTCCGAAAGGTGAAATGCGAGGACTTCTTGAAGCCAAAAAAAGAGTTGTCAACTTAATTCACAAAGATTACAGTGGAATGAACAGGCCTCGCCATAAACCGCCCATCAACAATCATCTGCCTATTCATTGAAATACATACTGAAGCCCTCGTGGGGTTTTAGCTCACAATTTTGCCCCCAACAGAGGTGAAGCCTACACTGTGGAGAACCCTCGAAATCTCTCGGAAATCGACTGTTTAACTTATGTTCCTTTTCGGGCTCTTTTCTGTTCATTGTTTTAGCATCATTGGCTGGTCCGGCCGGCTTCTGTTCCAAGGCATGCAAAATAGTTTCAACGAAAGGCCACCGTTTCCAGTTTTGTCGTAAACCCATCGTAGCGTCCGAAAACCTGGTCAATCCAGGCCCAAGCCTCTAAAGGCTTTGTCCCGTAGCTACATGCTCCCATGTGCAAGCAGACGGGCGGGACAAAGAAGGGCAACCGACGAAACAACTTCAATGGCGAAGAATTTAGTTGAATTTTTGTACTAAAAGTTCTGAATTTTAATTTTTTAAAAAACAAAATTCATGAAAATTATTTTTATTGTGTAATTTATATTTCAGGTTAAAGAATGCATATCCGTGAATAGGGTCTAATGAAAAGGAAAATATACGATGTATTACTTTTATTTTTATAAAAGGCTGTTTTAAGATATTCGAACCATGAGATCTAAGTTAACATTACATCCTTGTTGATGGGAGTTCTCAAGAAATAGGAGAAAAGGCAGAGTTTTGAATTCATGCCAATATACCATGAACCTTAAATTACATGAACCATACAATGATCATCATACGACGAAGGGCCATTTGGTACGGACTAGTAAATTCCACCCAACTCTTATATCAGATAAATTTTTTTTATAAATTATAAAAATATAAATATTTAAATTATTTTTTTAAAAAATAATAATTTCATAACACATAATTTATATTAACATGTGCCGATAATTTGAGTTTATAATAATAATTTCAAGTTCATTCCAACCTTATAACTTTAAAGTCTACAACATTAATTTAAAATTGGCTATTTGTAGATTTGTGGACAATCAAATTGAGCCGCAAATGTGATTAATTTAATCAAAAATTTCAACATTGTATTATCAAAAATATTGAATATATTTTTGTAAGCCTTATGGTTAACTAGTAATTATGTATTAAAAGACTAACAAAATACGATTAAAGATTTATAACACGTGAAGTTATGTTTAATACGAATCAAATTAATGGCATTTACATAATTTTACTATTATAATCATTACACTACGTCGTTCCAAGAAAAAATTAACCATGGCATTAAAAGATGAATAGCAAGAAGCAGAAAAAAAAAATTAAAAAAATAATAAAAAAATAAAGCAATGGAGTGACCGAAGATGCTCTCTCGTTTCGTTGTCTTTTATTTCTTTTTCTTGCCTGTTCATTTCAATCCACAACAGTTTCATTCTTGAACTGGGTCGGCGATCTCTCCTCTTGGAAGCTAAGAGTTGACCTTAAAGTTGAATTAGTCAACAGGGGGTCTAATCTTGAACTGGAGGGAGGGTTTATTATACAGATATACTGATCGCCAGTTTGTGAGGTACGTGTTGCTATTTCTGTGCCTATGTGTACGCGTGCGTGCGTGTGCTTTTGTGAAATCTTGGTGGGGGGATTTTGGCTTTCCGGGCGGTGTTGTTATGAAATCTTGAGGGAACCCACTTGATCGATTTGATTGTTCTATCGTTCATCATGGACCTTTTTGACTATTAGTATCTTGTTTTGCACAACGTTGGGGTTTTTCTTTGTTTGTATTAGAAATTTTGTTGATTTGGCTTAACGAATACATTGCTAGATCATCGTTTTGGACTGAATTTGAAGGTACCATGGTAGATGTCCAGTTTGTGAAAAATGAGAGTTGTTAAAACTATATATGATCATATTTAGTTACTGGCTGTGCGTTGGAGAGGACTCTCGATTGGTTTTCCTTCCCCCCAATTGGCTTCACGGATAGCTTGTGATGATATGATCTCAAACTTCACAATGTAACCATATGCGAAAATTAATCTCAGGCATCTTTTGGATAACCATGAACCATTTGCATTCCATTATCACTTGTCAGAATTAATGTTTGTGGGATAACTATGACTGAAAGGATTTGTTTCTTTTCTTATGACAGTGAGCCTGCCGAAACCTCTGGCATGCAAAATGTTAGCAACAAATAAATTTCAAAAGAGACTAAAGAATGACTAATAAAGTTGATTTGATTATAATCGGAGTCTCTGTTGGTTTGGCCTTCGGCATCTTGATTGCTTCACTGGTATTTTTTGGCATGAAGTGGTGTAAGAGGCATGCTCGCAGTCAACAATGTGCAAATAGATGTAGCCCTGTGAATCTTCCGATACGGATAAATGGCTTGGGTACGAGCACTGAATTCAGCGTGTCTCTTGCAACCATCACCGAGGGATCAGAACACCCCCAGAGAAGTTCTCAGCTGTCTAGGTGGAGTCATCACAAAAGGGATCATTTTGCCTCATCATCAGGCATTATTAGATATTCACACAAGTACGTAACCTGTAAATTGTTCAAATTTTATTTCTGTCGCGTCACTGGCATGTCAAGATGGTTCACCTTTTGAGTTCCTTTTTCGGAATTATATATCGACACTGATCATGTACAACTCCAAGTATAAATATTTGTTCCCCTTTACATCCCACCCTTAAGGAAAAGAAAAAGGAAAGAAACGAGACATATGGAAATTGAAGGTTAACAATTTATTTTTTCCCAGCAGGATTTTGCAAGTGGGTGGCTGGCAGGGGATTGAATCACTATCAATTGTTGCAACATTATGAAATTCACAACAGTTAAAGCAAATGATATGCATTGAAATTACTTAATATGCTAATCTTGGATTCTATGTACATTTGTGAAAATTAGGGTTAAATTGTGTACATTTGACTCTTTCCCAAACCCACAATGTACAAGGCTTGTGCAGTAGAACACTGATCTTGGTTTTTATGTATTGTATGAGAATTCACAAATAGGAAAAGCTGAAGTGTGAAAGCAAAGGGAATTCTTAAGAATGTTTCTTGAGGTGTATTAATTTGTTGTGGACTTGTATCATAACAATTGCCAACTTGGTGGAAGAATGAAAGTTGTTCCCTTAAATTTGTATTTTCTTTCTTTGCCTTGTTTTGGAAGAATGAAAGTTGTTCCCTTAAATTTGTTTTTTCTTTCTTTGCCTTGTTTTTTGTTTTAAGAAGCATTCATTTTGAAACACGTAAAGTAGCACTAAGGGCATTATGTTTGAAGTATGTCAACGTATTCCTCTAGGGCAAATTCATTTATTGGGCTTATTGAACTTTATTGACTCATTTTACTTGTATGTTAGTTATCCACTATGTGAAGTATTAAGCCAATACTTTACCTAATCTGCAGTCACTGTCACATTTGAAAAATGGATTTTTGATTTGCATTTTGTGATGCATATTTTGCAAGTTGTAAAGCAGTTCATATTTTGACATACCTATCTTCCAGGGATATTCAGAAAGCTACTCTAAATTTTACAACTGTCGTGGGGCAAGGTTCATTTGGCCCTGTATACAAAGCTGTGATGTCTACCGGAGAAGTACTAGCTGTAAAGGTGCTTGCTTCGAACTCAAGCCAGGGTGAAAAGGAGTTCCAAACGGAGGTAAGGGCTAAACTAACAAACTTGATGGTGGAAGAAGGAATTTCCTAATTCCTTGAATTGAGAGATGCCTGTGTGGCATGTTTTATCCATGCATGCTTTTATGTGGACAAATTTGGGATATTAATGCTCTTATATCTCAGCAATTCAAGGCTTATCTCCCAAAGCATATAATGCTAAAAGCAATGAAGACCATATATCATGGTGGCATCGTTGATGTTTCTGCATGACTCTAGGAAGCAATTCTTTGCTACAACTACGCAAAGCAAATTCGGAGGAAATGGGGAACCGCATTTATAATTAACACTGGGCAAATCCAACACTTACTTTTTATAAACACTAAAATTCCCTGTTTCGCCTTTTTTCCCCTGGTCTTTTGCAGGTATCTCTGCTTGGAAGGCTGCATCACAGGAATCTAGTTAATTTACTAGGATATTGTGTAGATAAAGGACAACACATGTTGATCTATGAGTTCATGTGCAATGGAAGCCTGGCAAGCCTTCTATATGGTTAGTTAAGTAGCCCCGTTTATTTGACTTGTTATTCCTGGCGAGATACCATATGTTTGTGAACATGAAAGCAATATTCCTGGACCAAACCTGCCTTAAATGCTGCAGTCACATGGTTCTCCCTCTCTCTAAAGACTTCACTTAACTTTATCAATCCTTTCGACCAATTTTCTTTTTCTTCTTTTTATCTCCTATTTTCTCAACAATAAGGAGCCTGCTTAATCATTGCAACTGAATAAAGTGGCATTGAACTTTTTGGCCATGTGCGTGCCACTCTAAATGCAGAGTTTAACATTCCTAACTTGAAGTCAGAATGTTGATTCTCTTTTTAGGTAAGGAAACTGTTAAATGAATACCTTTTACTACCTTTTCAGCACATTGATTGACCGTTCAGAAACTTATGACTAGTTTTCAACCGACAAATTTATCTTGCTTTAGTTTAAATTGGAACTTATCCTTCCACAATTTCTTCACAATGAGCATCCTGCTGTTCATGCAACAGACCAAGAAGAACACACCTTGAGTTGGGAAGAAAGGCTTCAGATTGCTCTTGACATTTCACTTGGGATTGAATATCTTCATGAAGGAGTAAGTTGAATTGAATGTATTGTGTTATTTCTATGGTAGGATCCCAATTCTTTTTGATCCATTAATGACATATTTTGCTTTTGGAACAGGCTGTACCACCAGTCATACATCGTGATTTAAAGTCTGCTAACATATTACTGGATCAGTCAATGAGAGCTAAGGTAAGCTAAAAGCTTGCATCTAATATAAAGAAAACAACCTCCTGAGAGTAGCCTACTCTTCAAAGATAAAGCTTGGATCTAATATTACTGGATTGAATATCACAGCACCTGGAATGACCATTGCGACCATCCAAGTGAAAGTTTTGTGCAAAAAGGATAGGCTTAAGTGGGGTTATGTTTTCTATTTCTTCAATTGATCTTCAGTGCAGTCATTATGTATAGGTTGCTGATTTTGGACTTTCAAAGGAAGAGGTCTTTAACGATCGTAACTCTAGCCTGAAAGGCACTTATGGCTACATAGACCCAGTGTACATATCCACAAACCAGTTCACCAAAACGAGTGACATATATAGTTTTGGTGTAATCATCTTTGAACTCATTACGGCCATCCACCCGCATCAAAACCTGATGGAGTATGTTAATCTTGTAAGTCTCATGTGTCATTTGATAGAGTTCCGTCTTTCATTTATTCCACCTCCTTGACCAATTTTATTTTTCCATGTAATCACCAAAAGGCTGCTATGAGTCCAGATGGTGTTGATGAAATTCTAGATAAAAATCTGGTCGAAGAATGCAACATGGAGGAAGTGAGACAGCTAGCTGCCATTGCTCACAGATGCTTGCAAAGACTCCAAAGGAAGCGACCTTCAATCAGGGAAGTTTCACAGGCTATATCAAAGATAAAACAACGGCGACTAGCCAAGGAAAATACCATGTCTTTTGCTAGTGGAGAACTTTCACGATTGGTAAGCAAAATTGAGGAGCAACAGTTAGAGTTGACTGAGATGACTGCTGTGCAAGATGGCAATTGAATGACTATAATTGTGATCTTTGTTTTCGTTTATGAGCCTTCATCAGCCAAAACTGATGATGGCATGTAAGACACAATATGGGCAAGTGAATGAGCTGAGTGTGAAGTCAATATAGTTTAGGCAACTAGCTTTCTGTTGTGACCTCCTAAGGTTAAAAAGATGCAATATATACCGACTTACCAAAAAGACAGAGAAATGCAAGACATTGATCCTATAATCTCTCTGGCCTCTGCTCTCTTAGCCCTTCTATTCTAAAGCTGTGCCCATTAATTCATTAAAATTTTGAGGTATTATGCTACAGAATAAATTAGGCCCAAGATACTTGGAAAACTAGTGTAAGTTTGCACGAGCATCAAGGAACATTGATCTTACCAAGTAAGTGCATGGACACGCTGGTGGCCTACTGATCTCATTGTAAACCTCAGTCCATGCTCCTGTAGGCTGTCCTCCTACTCCGAAGGTCCTATGGCTGCCCTCGGTGACACTCACAAGTTAATGTGTTTGTAATAAGCCTATCTATATGGTTACAGATAATAGATGAAGGGAGTCTCGTATTAAAAAACTAATTATGAACCAAGAAGCAGCCATTACATTTCCATCTCAAACATCCTGCAGCTAATGAACTTTAGGACATTGACGATGGCAACGCCAAATCATAGACAGTCCCATCTCCTTGGGAAGGGATGCCCGTGGTGAATAAGTTCCAGTTCAAGGAGGACCTTGATTCTTTGTGAGTTTCCCTTCTCAAAAACTCTCCTTTTGTTTTGTTTTTGCACTTTAATGAGTCATTAGACTTCGTTATTGGTTACTTTTGATTTAATTTGATGTTATGGTTATTGTGATTATTCAAAGGTGCTTCTATCCGCTAACCGCTGCTAAGAGAAGATCGACCAACCCCTTAATTTAGAAGAAATGTCTTAAAACTGGCTGGAAGAGAGTCCAAAAGGAACTTGGAGAGCATCATCAATTGAGCTTGGGAGCAAATAATATTTATTAGGTCTTTGATATTTGTGGACATACATTTCTCACTAATGGCACAAGTAGATTGAAAGCCCAATGATATGTTGTAACAAAGCCCAGAGAGCTAAAAAAAAAAAAAAAAAAATCTTGAATGTAAAAAGACTCGCACTGAAATATAAGCAAAACAATACATCAAGAAAAACAATGACCCCACAACAACATATAAGCAACAATGACTAACCTCACAAAGAAAAACAAGTTGAAATATAAATAAATATGAGTCACACCTCGAAAAAAAAAAAAGAAATATATACAGAACAAAAATTAGTAATTTAATATCGTAAAATTTTGGATAAGACGTAGTATTAATTTGTTTATACTCTTTGAAGCAACCCCACACAAGTCCTTCACAATTAAGGATGAAGTCTCTTGCATCCACAAAGGCCTTTTGCCTGCCTTGTCAAATTGGGAATCTGCTCGTCTGGCCCTGCTTGCCGGATTTGCTTTTCTAGTTTCCTTAACTAGGACTTCAACTGGGGGTATGACAGAATGACTTTTACTTCTGTAATAACTAGTTCCGTACACACTTTTGGTGCTGGCCTCTGAATTCTGGAGGAGACCGAGCAGTTTTTATTGGTAGAACACGCAGGGTATTCATCCTTGGAAGTTGGATGCTTTTTATCATTAGGGGCCCACGAGATTTTGAGTTCTGTGGTGTCCTTTTTCATGCTTTTCTTGTCCTGTCCTGAAGTAAGCCGAATCGCCCTCTGTGTCCACTTTAGGCTGGGAGAAAAAGTAGGAAACAGGGAAATGAGGGAGAAGAAAATACAGGGAGGGATTTTTTGTGTGTGTGTGTGTGTTTAATATAAGTTAATGTAAAAAAAAAAAATTTTAAAAGAAAAATTTAAAAATATATGACAATACTAATTTTATCTTTTATAATAAAAATGATATTATTATATTTATTTTGAATAAAATTATAACTAATTTAATGAGAATATATATATATATATATATATATAATTTAACTAATTTTATAATATGAGTGTGTTAAGTGCTATATTTTATCTTCTTTTCTTGCTCATTTTCATCTTCTCTATACTAAGGTGTCAAAATAAGCCATTTATAAAAAATGTAAATAACCGATCAACTCTTAATTTTTCTTAAACTAAAAATTAACTACAGAAATTAGTTATAAAGTAAATTCCCCTTCCACTGTAAATTTTGCCTCGACGGAAGAAGGCGAAATATCATTTGAAGGAGAAATCGTAAAGAAAGGAGCCAGAACTTGAATGCATGGTTTGCAAACACGAGGGTAGGGAGAGAAAAAGTCTTCAAGGACCGCAGGGAGTATATAATACGCATATGAATAAGCAAAATAACGGTATGAGAGGTTGAAGAGACGAGGGCTCCTAAACCAGGTATTTCTTTTCTTTTAGGTACTCTCTATTCCAGAAAAACTGACACTCTACTAGTATAGAGTGCGTTACGGCTGTGAATTATTGCTGAATGTAACTGATAGTTATTGTATATTTTTTTCGTTGAATGATAATTGTTATGTATTTTATCCTACTTAATGCATATCTTAACATTTTTTTCAAAAAAGTAAAAAATAAAAAAAAGAGAGAAGTTTTCAAGTTTAACACCATCCTTGGACCTTCTAGCAATCCCAAGAACACAAAGAGAGATTTCAAGTTTTCTAGTTGTTGTTCGATGAAAAAGAGATGTACTGCCTATTTGTTCTTTACTTTTTGGGCCTTCAACTATGACTCTCTCAAAGTCTCATGCATCTATGTCCACTCTCAACTCACCTCTCCTCGTCTTTTTCCCTTCTTTTTTTTTTTGGCAAGAATTAAGCTTTGCTCCTAACTAAGACGTAACAGGCATGATAGACCCAATATGCTTCAAAATTATTGTAAGTTTGCGCCAGCAACGAGGAATATTGATCTTACGAGGCAAGCATATGAACACATTGCTGACCTGTTGATATCATCTTCAACCACAATCCACACTCCTACGGTTGTCCTTGGGTCACAAGTCACACGTTAATGTGTTCGTAGGCCAGTCCATAAGGTTAAAAGTGCTTTTGCTTATTCGAGCAGTTCTCCGTTTCCCCAGACGGCGAGCAGGTGTGACAAGAAGTTCGGCAGTTGTAGAACAAAGCTAATAGAAACCCAATTAATTGCTTGTACAAGCCTACAGAGAATATAGATCAAGGGAGTCTCACATTAATAAAACTAATTGTGAACTAAGAAGCAGCAGCCATTACATTTCCATCTCAAACAATATTTCCTATGGCATACACGAGATACCAAAAAGGAAGCAATCACGATTTTCAAAACGACAGCAACGTGTATACATGTCTTATTTGTTTTCTTGCACTCATTCTTATCATAGCAAACATAGTAATGGGTGGCGAGGGGGAGGGGTGGGGGGCAAGGGTGGTGTTGTAGTGCGAGAAATAATTACACATAGATGAACAAAAACCGAGTTCTGACCTCCAGCAGCTAATGAACTTCTGGACATTGACGATGGCAACTCCGAATCATACCTGACCGTCTCCTCAGGTTTAACCTCTGAACCACAGTTATCTATCTGATTTCTGTGTTCCAACTTCAACAATATCTATTAACTAACTCAAAATTGGCATGAAGTCCCAAGCCTCTGTCTACGCCTTTGACCAACATTCCCTAATCGACGATTACCAAAAGCAGGATAGAGTAGTTTCTGGAAGTTCCCAAGGTACTGCATCCACTCCCCTTCAGTCAGATCATCAAGCTTAACAAACTGAGTGCTTGCAGGAAGCTGCTCATTCACACTCCTATTTCCGGATGAAGTACCAGCCAAATAGCCACTTTTCTGCATTGCACCTTCGTGTTGCCAACTTCTCTCACCAATGCTATTATTTCTTAATAATGCAGACATCTTCAAGATGGTTGGAGTCCGGTACTGTGTGGGGTCAGTGCATTTGACCGTGCTTGAGATGAACTTAAGCCCCCTGGTGTGTGCCTCCTGCTTCTTTTCCTCCTCTTCCTCTTGCTCCTCTATGCTCTCCTCTAGCCGGGAAAGTGGATTTCGTACACTTCCACCTTTGGACCGGGTAAAATCTAACTCTTCACAATCAATGTCAAACTGAAACTCCTCATTGTCTCCTGCTTTAGCCTCACGTGGAAAGATTTCCATTTCCCACAACTGCCTCCTTGCCTCGATGCATACAAGCTCAAGCTTGCTAGGTTCTTCTTCATGGCCTTGCAACTCTCTGCTCATCATCTCACCAATCTCAGCAAGACAAAGACCAAAGGCTGCAGCTTGTTTGAGGAAAATTGTGCAAACGACCAAGACCCTGAGGCATACCTCTCGAATCATGGGTAATTCCCTTCGAAGCATATCGCAATCTCGGAAGGGGTCAAGATGGTCTATATACTCAAGCTCATCCTCAGCAAAAGGAATAGACGCTTGTGGCCAATGGATCCACTCAAAGTAGGGATCCTCCAAGCATTCTGGAAGGCAAAGGCCATGATCAATAGGAACAAGCTCCACCTGACCAAATCTCCCAATCCCATCAAGCTTTTTGACCAAAAGGTTCCCAGCATGCCTGTCTGTGTTGAAGATCCGTACATCTAGAATCCCTATCCTATGCACAGCAGAGACCGGAAAGCTCGAAGTCCCATGATCACTAGCATCAAAATCATGAGGTATGAACTGTTGCAATGATGCTATCTTGCTGACCTGCTTCCTCTTCTGAAGCTTATTTCCATTCAACCCATCATTGACATTAAAAATAGAATGTGTAACCTTTGCAAGGGCAGTGGAGGGTACATTGGCAAAGTGATCATGGTCAAGAAGGTAAGCTGCTACTTCTCTGAAACCTGTCTCCCCAACCCGAACAGAGCGTTTCAGGCCTGGCTGTCCTAAAGCTTTGCCAACAAAACCCTTTGGATTGTTAGGGGCATAAGGTTCCTCATCTGTAGGTTTCACGATAGCAACATTTTCCCCACAGCAATTTTTAAAATAGTATGCCCCTCCAAGCCCACCATGAATAGGAATTGGGTCAACTCCATTCCTCATAGCCATCACAATCTCCTTAGCCAGTTGTTTTACTCTGACAAAGAGATCTGAAAACCCCAATATCTCTATTGGACCACTCTGGTCACTCTGCTGAAGATCCTTTCCTGTAGGCGAGAGACAGGGTGTAGATGAGCTCCTGTGCATAAAGTTTCTGGCAAGGAGAAGCGGAGAATCATTTCTTACCGTGCTGAGATCATTTTTTAGCACCACATCCCCAAACATCAATGACCTCTCCTCAGTGGGGACATTAAGGGAAAGTTGTAACTTCCTCTTCACAGTATGGGCATTGTCACTCCTGTCTAGCTCTATACCCAAAACGAAGCCAGTTTCAGTCTGAACAAATACACGTCTCCTTCCTGAAGATTTCCTTTCCATACTTTTACTCCCACAACACTCGCCACTAAGGTGTCCTCTAATAGTGGTAGTAGTCATATCTGCCCGTACAGGGTTGTCCAGATCATGAAACATGGAAAGAAGAGGAGAAGCTACAAAATTCGAAGCCAGCAACAGAGATTGTGGCAGTAGAGAGCTTGTCTCCCAAGCAGATGCCAATCTCAGATGCCAGCAATGGACACAAAGAAGACTTTGTTTTGTACATAACCATAATCAAAGAAAGTTGAATCTGAACAGTTCTCGTAATCACATTGGACCAGCTGCAGCCAAGAAACAACGAACTACAGATATTGCTACATCGGTGAAGCCATCTGATAATGCTGGCTGATGGATAGCCAAAATGCTCATTAGATCCCCTGTCTCCGCCTACATATACAGGATTGTTTTTTCATTTCAATACAGAGTGGAAAAAAGAGAACAAGAATATTAAAATCAGAACAGAAGCAAAAAATAAAGCAAAGGTCAAATGAGCCACAAACACACTTCAAAGCCACCCGATAGTAAAGATAGATAGAGAGATATATATAATTGAAAGCAAGAAAAGTTCAAATTAAGAACATAAAAATGAATCAGCATATCATTAGCTCTGCAATTTATAACAAATTAACAATACTAATCCTGTATAAGTGACATCAGCAAAATTGTTGAGACAGTATATCGACTTTCCATTAACAGAGGGAGGCCAAAAAGTTGTAAAATCCAAAACCATAGAAAACAAGGTTTTGGAAGTCAATCAAAACAACAAAAAATTGCAGGAGATATCTTTTCTCTTCAACCATCTAAGAAAACCACGGTGATTTTGATTTTGCGAGAGACAGAGTCCCGTGTAAAACACAATCATCTAACTGATCTGAACCAACAAAAAAGAGAAAAAAGTCTTCAACCTAACCTATCCTGATCTGAACAATCTTATGCCCAGAGCATATTTAGCGAACCACCAAAAAAAAAAAAAAAAAAAAAAAGAGAGAGAAGAAAACGGTAAAAGTTTCTGGAAAATAAACTAAGCCGCACAAACTAAATCACAAGGTAATAACATTAATGATGATGATGATGATCATCATCAATGGACACTGAATAAATATCATCAAAAATTGAAATACACACCATCAAAAACGGTTTAAATGAAACAAAACATCCAGTTAACAATTGATATGATCTTCCTTTTCTTCTAAACATTGATCGGTATAGATGATTCTGATACTCGATCTTTTCCTTGGTTTACCGTCTTTACAAGAATTGATCACCAAACAACAAATATTCACAGATAATACGTATCTTTAGTTTCTTGAAATCTCGAATTTCCAGTCCGGTATAGATGATTCTGATACTCGATCTTTTCCTTGGTTTACCGTCTTTACAAGAATTGATCACCAAACAACAAACATTCACAGATAATACGTATCTTTATTTTCTTGAAATCTCGAATTTCCAGTGTATAGAACTCAAAGTCTTCCGCGTTTCCATGGCAGATTTCCAAGGGAGACAAGCGTAAAGGCCACTGAGTCCGAATCCAACGAGTGCGGTGCATGTGTGTGTGTGTGTGTGTGTGAGAGAGAGAGAGAGAGAGAAAGAGAGAGAGAGGGCTCACCGGAGGAGATCGGCGACGGCGAGATCGAGAAGATCAAAACGCGGGGGGGGGGAGAACCACCGCCGGTTAAGAGAACGGACGGTTGAGATTCGCTTTCAATTTAAACTGAAAAAACAATCGACGGGCTAGACCCGATGCATCTCCTCGCGCTCCCTCCCTCTCGCGCTACTGCGAGACTTTCTCAACTTCCCTCTCGAGAGAAGCGGAACAAGGCCCGGGGGGGCGGTGGGGGGAGTGTCCCCACACATAAAATAATTGAGTCTTAGAAATGATTGATTATTCTTTTTTCTTTTTCTTTTTCTTTTTCGTTTAATTAATTATTACTAATCAACGGAATTATGACACTATCTACTTGTAGATTGCGCCACGTGGTTACTGTGGGGTCGGAGACGACGTGGCGAGATCTCATAACTGTTTTGGAAATCCGCTTTGGGGATTGCATTTTCACCTTCTCTCTTGCCCGATATGACCGCATAATTTATTTCTTCGTTATCTTTTGTAATAATAATAATATACATTTTTCAACCTCCTAATTTAAAAAAAAAAAAAAAAATTTCCCCAATAACCTTTTCAATTTTTAGCCAACTATATGCTTATAGAAATAATCTTAAAAAGTTCAGCTTTAAAAATCTGTTTGATTAAAAAATAAAAATTTAAGTGTTTGTAACACACCCTACAAGGAAGAGTGGAGTTCACCATTATGTGAGTCAACTTAACTCACAAAAAAATTATTTCAATTGAAGAATAATTGCATTTAAATAAAAAAATATATATATTACTCAAATTTTAAATAAACTTAATTTAAATAAATCACTCAAATTGAAATAATTGCATTTAAATCAGAGAAAATGCACTTAGATGTCTGGGTACCTAAAAGAGGGGAGTTTGGGCCTGAAGTTCTCCGACTTGACCTCCGTAAGAGTTACACTAGGCTTGTAACCTACTTAAAACGAATCAAATTCTTGGCGCATGATTTTTCTCGGCCAAAAAAAAAAAAAAAATCCCATTTGAAAACAAAAGGGCTTATGTTTTGTTTAGCCATCTTCATGTCAACTTACCTACCTGCAAGGAACTTTTCTGCACAATCCTTTTCGTAACCCTTTTCCTTTTTCTTACTAATGCTGGTAAATGTAATGCCCAAAAATCGGTTAAACCGGCTTTGCTAAGATATCCCACCAAAATAACGACCAGAAGATAACACTTGGCATCTCAGCAATGTACCCAATATGAGCAAAACCTCTCAGACTAATGCTCATAATGTAATGCCCCAAAATCGGAAAATACGTTAAACCATACCGAGGAAAGTTCATCAGCAGAGAGATTCGATAGATCGTCTTCCTCCAACCAAAGATGTAAATAACAGGGCACTAGGAATTTCCTTAAGCTATCCAGTCACTACAAAACTTGCTCACAGCAACAAAACCAAAACATAGATATAACGCAAAATAAATCTTCAGGAGTTGATACCAAACTTGCGTTGTCTTCCCTCAATTCTTAACAGATGCGCTCAAGACATCCTTTGCGCTGCCTCCTTTGCTAAGAGTTTCTCCTTAGCTTTGGTCTTGGCCAGAGATTTTGAACCCATAATTCCACCACCCCACTTTTTGCGGTGCTCATCAAACTTGTCATTGAAGTTGGCCTAGAGTTAAAAAACAGAGTGAGATATTTGAAACAAAGAAAATTATTCCTTTCAAAAAACTTTAATCTTGTAATGTTCCATTGTGGTATAGTGCCATCAAATAAGACCATTTATTACCTTAACTGCCTCCAGAATCTTACTAAACTCCAACTTATCTTCGTTCTTCACTGACGTAAGACACAAAGCCGCAGCTGTTTTATTATGGACAATCTGTTTATAATCATGAAGCATCGTAAGATAACCAGGTTGATTTCTCCAAAAGATTTCAAGGACTTGATCATTGCATACAATAGGTGCAGGAAGATACCGCTCCAAGCCTTGACTTGCCCTTCACAATTGCATAAGGAACCTCCATCTTACGACACAGAGCAGGCAACCAAACAACAAGCTCAATAGGATCAACATCATGTGCGATAACCACCAGCTGGGCTTTGTTCTGCAGGCAGCAAAAGAGAATTATTTTAGACCCAAAGGTATTATCTATTAGAGACTATCGATGCTACCATGAAAGGGCCAGACATTCAAGTGATATGATAATGTAGAACCGAATAAGACACTGAAACTTAAATTGAAGGTGTGTTGTAAAAGAGTGAGAGTGTACAAATACAAGCATTTCTTGAGCAATTTACCCAAAGTCATATTTGCACACATCCCCATACCATTACCATACCAAAAAGAAATCCTTAGCAAATCTTTTTTCAAAGCTAAACTAATGCACCTGTTGTTGCATTATCACCTCAGCATGTAATTATTAGGAAATTCATCAATACGGAAGCACAACAGGAAAACAAATGGATACCTGCTCAATGAGATATGTGATGTGATTAAGCCCATATTTAACAACAATGGGCTTCTTTGATTCAACACTTTTCCCCTCAGCTTCAGCTTGAGCTCTTTTCAGAAGCCTTTCCTTCTTGGCAGCTTTGTCCTCAGGTCTATATTTGAGCAACAACTTGAACAGCTGCGTAGCTGTAACAAACATTGACAGAAAGAAAATTTCAAACCTAATTTCCAGAAAAGCTGATATGTAGCTACAAAGATTCTACTATCACCAGCCACACACCATACATTGCAAAATATATACTAATTCCTAGCACAATCTTAACATGTATGATTTGTTGCACTAAATTAATTCCAAGCATTACAGGAGCTTCTAGTATATATTACCAAGATTCTTGTCAAGTGTTTTTGTGAATTGATTAACAGCAGGAGGGACCTTCAAACGTTGTTTCAGAATCCTCCTTTGCCTTTGGATGCGAACAACATGTGGCCACTTGACAAATCTGGTCAAATCCTTCTTTGGTGGTAATGCTCCACCAATTCCAAACTGCTTTGGTCGCTTCTCAAACAAAGGGTTCACAACCTTTTCCTATACAGATAATATCAATATACTGAATTACTTGCAAAGGAAAGGCACAGACAGGTGTAAACTCAAAATCAAACAGAAATCAATAGAAATAGAGCTAACAACAATTAATCTGGACAAAGCAATACCCAAATACACAGCGCAGATGAAACTCTAAAAATTTTAAAAAGTTGCCCCATTATAAGCAAATTGAAGTTGCTTCTGTGGTTTCATCAAACTTATTTTGGAGAGATATTACTTACAGGTTTCTTCTTTGCTGCAACAGGGGCCTTCCCAATGGGTCTTTTAGGAGCCTGTGATCAAGACAAAACCAACAAAATGAAACACCAACAACAAGAATAACATCCCAGAGATAAACTTAGCGGAGCACCACATAGCTGCAGTATGTTTTATCAGTTAACAATCACCATAACAAATTCCGCTTCCAGCCTAAGAAATCCAACCACTGCAGTATAACTACCATGCTTTCAAACTCACATAATCAGTATCAGAAGTCCCAAAACATCACAAGTAAGTAGTTTTGAAATCTATTAGTACCCAAACTACAGTCAAATCTGTAGGCAATAGCCAAAATCACCCGACAACCGTAAAGGTCAACAATCAACCATTTACCACAAAAGAAACCATCTGTCATTCATTTTAAGAAAACCCACATGAGCATTGTAAAAAACAAGCCCAACCCATATCATAAAACCCAACAAAAACATGAACAAAAGCACGAGCCAGAGCAAGAAATGAGAGACCAAACGAAAACAACTTTTGCATTACATCTTTATACAGCATGAGATTGGCAATAAGTAGGGTTTTACGCATGAAATAGACGTAAAAATCGTACCATTGACACAGGAGGAGATGCGAAGCAGATCGGAGCCTTGCTGCTTAGGGGGCTGAAAGGCGCCGAGTACCGATGAGTTTTATTAGGGTTTTGTTATATAAGAGTAGGGTGGGGTGGCGTTGGGGGGTGGGCCCAAGTCCAAACCGTATTTTTTTTATTTTCATTTGTTTCCACAATTTACGTCTTATTCAGAATTTTGACTCGAAGTTTTTATAAGGTTCTCATTTCAGGAACTGAAAAATATTTTTAAAGTGAACACGCACTAAAAGTTTTCTTCTTTGGAAAACTTATGAAAAGAAGTCCTTTAAATTTGCCTCAAATTACAGTTTGGTCCATGAAGTCTATTTTCAAGCATTCACTTCTAAGCTTCGTAAGAGCAAGTCATATATTATGTCATCCTTCGTGGAGAAAAGAAAAAAAGGCTTTCTAAAAAATTGATGAAGATGTCTTCTTTTACTTTGTTCTATAAAGTTCTTAGGAGAAATTTAATGTCAAAAATCTTCTAATTTTGTTAGATTTTTAAATTTTAATTTATAATAATTTTATAATTTTTATAAATAGATATATGATCTAAAATATAAAAATTATAATTAATATATTTCTTTTTTTTTCTTCTTAACATATTTTTTATGTGTATCTACTTATTGATTTCTTATTTTAATCTAAAAATATTAAAAATTTTGACGTTTATAATTTAAATTAATTTAAAATTTTTAAAATTAATTTTTCTTGAAAGTTCTTTTACTTTTTTTTTTTCACCTTTCTAAGTTATTATTGTTCTTTATATAATAGCCAAACAAGATCTCTTTATATCCTTAAATCTCATTCATAGGTTTTACAAGAAAAAAGCCAACTTTTCTTAGAGAAATACATAAAAAAGATTAATTCAAGTGTTTTGGACACTACCATGACTCTTAAGCAATCCCATGTGCCCAAAAGTCTCCCTAAATTATTTGAAGAATTAGTACAAAATGATAATAACCATGCTAAGTTAATGATATTAAATGATTATCTTTTGAGACATCAATAAGAGTGTTTATATGTTGAGTATTATAAGTGTGACTTTCTGTAATGTAATTTGCTACTGCAAGATAGTCAATTTTTTTCAATTTTTTCCTTTTTTTCTTAAGAGTTTGTTGCTCTTGTTGTTAATGTGTTATATATTAAGTAATCTTATTACCAAAGTAATTAAATGATAGTTGATTTGGTAATAGTTTTTCTATCTATGATATATTTGATATAAGGGACATATTCTTTCTTCAATAACCTTTAGGTCTATACAATTAAAGCTTTGTGGCCAATTCTTTTTATTTATTAAAACAAGTTATTTTGTGCTTGATAAATGCATGCAGCAATTAAGACAATAAAAATGAAAATCATAAGGTTAAAAGAGGGTAAAGAGCCTTAACAAGGAAGGGTCTCAGTAGATACTCTAGTAACAAAAGGGGGCTTTACGCAACAACTAAAAGTAGATCTCACGAGTCCTTATGCTCAACAATGGAATAAACCTAATCAAGAATAACCCTAATCAAGACAAGGGGCAAAAAACAACTAAAAACATAATCTTGTAGGTAACCATGAAAATCTTTGTGTATCTGATTCTTTATGCTCTTTTTTTTTTTTCCCATTTGCGTCTGGTTAATTTTGATTTTTTATTATTTGGCCCTTATAAAATTAAATTACTAATTGGGTTTCAAAACTAAAGTGTTATGAAATATTAGGGACCAAATAATAAACCAAAAAGAAGTTGAATGTATTTATATAAATTTATTTTTATTACTTTAACAACTTTGGCTTTGATTTAACACAAAACAGAAAAAGTAACACACTAAATTGAATATGTTTGAGACGTTAACTCACATGTTATAGTATAGTTAGTTGCACATTAATTACTAGGTATATTTCCTAGGCTGAACTAGCATTCGGTCTACGACTTGACCGTCCTTCGAGGATCCAAGGTAGCCAATTCAGCTCATAACCTAGGACCAACAGTCAATTTATGGCGAATTCAAAGCCTTTGAGGCTTTCAATACAAAACAATAACAGGTTGGCATGGACAGTAAGGCTTCACGAAAGATTTGAAGAGGCTTTACGTTATCTTGGAGGCCATTAAAGTTAGACCTACATATTATTAAACCACGAATTTCGAGTTTCTTGTATGCATATGGTTTATCCAAAGTTCATATATATTGGGAGATGAAACGCAAAGCTTTACCATCAAACCTTTCATTAGACCCTTTTTTTTTAATGCATTTTAACGATTTAATTTTTTCTACTTTGAGCAGTGGCCACCCCCGAAAAGATAAGAGATTATTACGTAAAGGTTGAGGGGCTAAAAATCAACCAAGTGAAAAGTCATTTACATGTGAATTTTATACTTTCTTAGAAAGCATATGTGGAATCTTTATCCAATACATTCAATTTCTATTAGTACAACTTGTTATATGTATTCTAAAATTATAAATTATTAGTTTGTTTGGTTACGTATAAGCTATCTGTATCCAAAAATTAGCTGAAATGTTATTGTTGAGGATGTTGTGCTTAAGTGGAGTAAAAGAAACTCATTTTGATCACTGAAATATAGGCTTCAAAAAAATAAAAAAAATTCTGCATTCACTTATGGTGAACTTGGGATGCAAGCAATCGGTTGATACATGTATCATGGATGGATTTGACTCTCGTATTAGATAGAAAAAGAGAGATTATGGAGTATATATATATATGGGTGCTATACATTTAATAGGTTATATTTTGGAGAGAAAGTAATCGTTACGTGATAAGTGATATCAGAATCAATTTTAACTCCAACTTTGATGTGTTTTGTCAATTGTTTTATGTGAAAGGAGTTTCAATGAGAAAAAATGTTATAGATAAACCTGACTCTCACATCAAATAATAAGAAAAAGATCTTAAATACGTGAATACTACACACTTTAATATATAAGTTAGATTGCAAGGATCTCGGCAGGCCCAGAGCAGGGGAGCAGGGGAGCAGAGGGTGACTCTCTTGTTGAAGGCATTGATTTGAGGACCTAGACTGAAGGTGTTGCAGCACTAGGTGAATGAATTAAGAAGCATCTATTTGAACATGGGATTGCGTGAAGACTAATTGGCAGTCAGCAATCAAGCTTCTTGGCCACTAAATAATTGAGCTTCCCTGAAAGGAAGATCAAACTATTTCAAATTTCATTTAAGGACTATATGTATGCTTATCGGCAAATGCTCCAAAAGCCATTTCTTTTATGATCTTGAATAATGTGCCGCAGACTTGCAATTACTTATTAATTTATGGTATTATTTTTGTGATGATATGTGCTTGTTAATTTTTATCCAATGGTTTCTTTATCGCTCGAAAGATTGAATTTTAGTCTAATAATAAGGTTATACCATATATCACAGTTTGAGTTGTATAATTTTTTTTTTTTTTTTTGGTTTGGTAAAAACTAGAGAAATGATGTGTGAGAGAGAGTTTTAATTAACAGGACACAATTTTTTTTCTTTAAAGTTCGCCCGGTAATAGGATATCAAATTAGTCCCACTCAAAGGCTTGTGAAGTACCATTTTCGTGGCTCAGGAAAATGTTTCTATTGCACCTGACATACAGAAACCCAGCTTTTCTCTCCGCAGCAATGTTAAGTACGGAAACCCAGCTTTGGAACAAAGATTTAATGCGAGGTTCTAAATAATTTAGCAGCAAGAAATAGAGAACGAATGGCCTAATCTTAGAAATAAAATGTATTTCACAATAAATGCATTTATGTAAGAGTAATACTAGTAAAGATGGTAACAGTAAAGATAAATTGTAAAATTAGTAAAGATGAGTGTCCCAACAAATGCGATTATTCAAGAGTTGTTTGCCTGTTAGGGATTGACATAAACTTCTTAACCGCGCAAGATAATCGTGGATGCTGGTCATGGACAATCCCAGCGAGGGGGGTGTGACAAACTTCAAGATTCGCCAGGACGTAAAGACCCCTGATGTAACTTCTCCGCATAAGTTCATCTGATAATCGCTGCCCCTTATTTCCCAAATAAATCATAGCTTTATGCCAATTCTCCTGTTTCAATTCAAGATCAAAACTTTATTTTGTTTTGGCATCTCTGCTTCCAACACTGAGACCGTGAATGTAACTAAAGATTCAGGGCTGCTCTCCTTTTGGTTGATTGTTGATTGTTGACGTCTCTCTTGCATTTCTCTCGCGATTTGTATGTGAAACTACGTCGTTTTTCCAACCAATATTTTATTTCCCATCTTTTTTTTTTTTATTACATCGAAGAGTACACACGCGTTACATAGATTTAGACGCACACACGCGCACAAAATTTGTAACTTGTTTTCGCATACTTTTACTCTTGAACATATAATGTAGCCAGGCTTACTTACTGGGGAACTTGTTATCTATTAAGTATAGTAGTAATCTTGCTGTAACAGTAAGAGCCGCCCTCCAAACGTTCCTAAGATCAAATCCATTGAAATATATGGGTAAAGATAAAAGGGTCACCACTGTTCTGTACAGCAAATGACCGATGTAGTAGTGCGCGATAGGTCAAAAGCAAAAGGTGTTCGGATTGAAAGAAAAGCACAGGGCTGACCAAAGCTGGCCTCAAAAATGGCTGTTTGTCAATTTGTGTACCAGATCTGAGCTACTGGAACAATGGTCTCGCAGAGTCAAAGAAAACGTAGGGGTTAATATTGGGGTGATTCGGCATGGGGGAACATTGTTTGATGGCTTCTACTGAATTTGAGATCACATCCACTTTCATTGTGGAGCTTAACTACTTGAGAAAACCCAGATCAAATTGGACAGTACTCCTGGAGACGACAGAAATGCACAGGGAGGTTTTTCCAAGGACGTTGTAGTTTGATGCATACAGTGTTAGAAGAACAATTGTGAGAGTCAATAACGCTATTCAATTCAATGATCAATGTACATGTAACATGTTCATCGAAATACCATACAGTCCCATTATGAATTAGGCAGCCTTAACAAGTAATTTTGACCTCTAGAGACAACGCCAAGGCCATGTAGACGATGATTTGGGGAGTCAACTTCCCAACATTAAGAATATGAATATAATCAACCACGATATCTATTTATTATAGGGTGCACTGCAGTAGACAAATAGGGAGAATATTTTAACTTGTCAACAGTTAATAATATCATATAAAAAAACGAAAAAAAAAAATTCTAGGTGGACATATCTCCAAGAATTTCCACTCTACCGTGACACATCAAGCATAGCAATTGCGAGATCAAAGACCCAGTACGCATCAAGGCTGAACACACGTTGAACAACAAACACAAATTGCTACATTACAAACCTTTTGATGCCATTTCTTGGCACCCAAACAGGTGATCACCAGCATAGAAGAAATCCACTCATTACTTAAAAAGAAAACTAATGCCCTTCTATGCCAGAAATTATTTTCACAGACGTACCTTTTTATACTATTCAGTGGATAAAACTGACAAAAAAAAAAAAAAAAAAAACCAAAAATGCTCAGTCATACTACCTCCAATGAAGGATGCGTTGAATTGAATCCCGAACAAATAATGGCTTAAGCCATTCCAAACAAATGATGCATGGCAGATGGGTCCAAACATTCCCCCGCATCCTCCCAACAATATTTAGAGATCTTCTCGGGGACGCCTTTGCCAGCATTGCCCAGTGTGTCCGTGCACTGAACTGCTCAAAAAAGGCTCACTTCCAATAATTTTCTGTGTTGGTATGGAAGTGCAAAGATTATCTCATAAAGAGGGCCAGCTTCAGCAGGGTCTTCCAGTGCCAAGTGCATGAACAACTTATTCAGAGGAGCTCCTTATCATAAAATGCAAGAAGTTGCTTGACGTGATTTTGCCAGGCAGAAACATTTTGCCCGTCAACTGTCACCCAGTCAACAACAGTAGAAGCTGGTTGCTCCCACCACTCATCAAGCTGCAGTAACAAAGTTGAAATTCAGAAATTCAGACAATAAATAATTCCAGAACAGAATAGTTAACAATCAAAAATTTATTTTACAAATTGAGCAATGCCCTCTTTTACTACCATATGGCTTGTGAACAATATGAACACAGGCACACAAGAATATAGAGACAATGAAGGAATTACAGCAAGCCTGTATTTGGTTGCATGGACTAATGCCTGTGTCAAAACAATTAAGTTTTGAATCAAGCATCTTTTTTTTTTTTTTTTTTGTCCCTGGTGGCAGACACTGAACATCATTCAGTGGGGCCTGTGACTAAGGGAATGGTGTCTCACACTGCACTTCAATTACTACAGGCACATAACCAGTCAATCTTATATTTTCTTCATTCTCTTAATTTTAGGGGCGGCAAAGACAGGCCACAACATACAGAACAGATTTGCCCCTCAATGGAGGTGCAGCCCCAGACCACAAATTTAAATTTCTAAGGAAATCAAACTCAGTAAATTGAATTTATGCCATTCACTTACCAAACCCCTCACATATCTGCAATCTTGAAGGCATTTCTGAGCATTTAAAACTGCATTTTTCAGTTCAGGCAACCATTTCTCCATGACAATTTTCTCTTGCTCAGATGCCAAATTCAAACAGTAATTAGTTGTCCTGCACAGCAAAGTAGGCAAATGTTAAGCATATAGTAATCTCAACAATGGCTATAACTTGTATATGTGTGCAGATAATAGGAGAGTGAGATGATTTGGAAAAACATCTATAGACACATTCTTGACATGCATGTCTATGTTGAAACAGATTGAAGTTCACAGAGCAAGGGACTCCAATGGCTTAAAGAGAAGTTTGTGCCAGTAACTAACAATTTAGGACTAGTTATATCATATTATCTATAAAGATGGGGTTTAGACAGCTTTGATTAACTAGAGATATTATGCTCAAAAACTGAAAATCTCTCTGGATAATTACATGATCAAAGCAAAAATAAACACAGGTTCATTTAACTTCACCTTTCATATTCTTGTTCAGCTTGGTATGCATGGTTCAACAATGTACGACCGCTTTCAACAAGATCCCGCCTAATATGGACCAAATTGATTGCCTTTGCCAATTCCTCCAGCACACTAGCCTCAGAACCACGAAGCTTCAAACAGAACTCCAGGGACTCTAAAACTGATGCTAAGCCAGCATCTGAACCATCCAAACCTAGGTGTGTACAATAAGTTAGTTTGGATAATATAATAATATATTATAGCAAAGCTTTAAACCCAAATTTAATTAGAGCAGGCTACATGAATTTTTTCCAACAATTCTGTTATACTATAAACTAAATTTGACTTGAGGTGTAATTTTTCTAAATCCTTTCCTAGCCAAAGATTCCCAAGTCACCTTAGGTCACTTATCTCTCTCCTCTCACCATCCACCTGGACGCTAAAAGAAGGCTGGTATTAATATCAAGTAGAGAGTTGAACATTGTCATCATTGTCCAGAAGCAAATAACAGATGGAGACACATTAATATAGAGGCCATCAATTCTCAATGGTCCACATTTTATCTTGTTTAAATTAATACTAAAATTGTTCTCAACATAATTAAAGACACAAAAATCACATAAAAGAAAACTTTTGGAAGGGCCTTAAATATACCTAGAACTGGCAAATATTGTCCACTAATGACTATCTGGCTTATTCTTTAGTAGGCACAAGATAAACAGTCTTATTAAGTGAAGTAAATCCTGCAAAAAACAATTGCATATTATTGGTCCATGCTAATCACTGTTAGGCTTCATTAGCTTTTGTTCAAACAACAATGCAGTTAAGTGTTGTTGAAGGTGACATTCTCTCCAGGCAACTTCGATTGAATACTATATTATAAACAAATTGGGCTTTTAATAGATTTTGTGGTCATTTAGAGCTTTATCTATAGGTTAACCAGTTCAGAAGGGCCAAAATTATGCCATTAGCAGGCCAACTGAAACTAGGTCACAAACATTTTGCACCTTGAAATACCTTTTTCCATAAACCTAAGAAAAAAATATGTTTCAATCTCATCCATCTCACCTAGCATTCAATCCAAAGCCATCCAAGAAGATATTGTTGCCTCTTATCTAAAGACAAGCTTCTACTCTTCTAGTTATTACAAACTCACCAGCAGGATACTGAAGGGCAGCAGATACACGGCATATAGATGGAATTGCTGATGGATCTCTAGAACCAGCTCTTGCTATCAACAAAGCAGCATTCTTCTCTGCAGCAGAAACAGCCTCAGATCCCACAGATCCATTAGAACCCACCGACTCCAAAAGTGCCTGACAGCATTCAATAATGAGATAAGACGATATCCAACTCTTCCTCCCAATACATCACTTCAGGTCGAGTTTCAAACAAAGAATACAGCAGTCCATATTATAATTACAATTCCATGCTGTCACTACAAGCCACTTGTGACTAGTATGATGCAAAAGGTTATACTAATGCAGCTTTTTCAAACCTGAGGAGTGGCAGGGAGCATATAAAGGCTATTATCTGGACTTTGAGAGAAAGCATTGACTTCCCTATCAATGAAATCTTTTGCATCATTTGCAATGTCTGCAACGACAGCACAAGCTGGAATGATGGTACTTGAGGCATACACCCTTGCAGACAATGGCTGCTGATTCCAGAATGCAGCTGCATCCTACAAGGAAAATGGAATAGTTTATAACCATAAGTGTTCTCTGCTAGCTCTAACCACAAACTTATATCTGTAAGCATTAATGAGTCTTTGGCTAGCTGTTCACTCATGTTCAAACTTCAAAGAACTGTCATGGCATCAATTAGAGATAAACCTTTGCATTGCCCACTGCATACATACAGACTAATGACTATTGCCTTAAACATGAATATTTGGCAAATCGAAAGATAAGGATTGGAAAGGTGGTTTTATTTTGGCTAAATGAAAGGCAAATAAGCAGAATCCTAAGGATCTATTTTTCATTTAATGTTTTGCAACTGAAAGCAATAGGGTGTCATCTGATTGTTATATGAGCTTGTTCACCTGGTTGATTTAACTCAACTCAATAAAGCAGTGGAGGCCACATGCTAGAATTAATGGCTTTTCAACATCTTGCATTTAGGAATCAAGAATCTAGCAAAGGGGAGGATGCAATTTGTTCACTGGATGACTGAGGCTATCACATTACCATGTTAGCCTTCAATAGAGAAGTGTAAATGGCTTCAAGTTCAGATCTGCGTGCATCAAACTCTTCAATCTTCTTCCACTTCTTTCTCAAAGAGTCCTCAGCCTCCTTCCTCTCTGCACAAAGTTTATTCAAACGTTGGATTTCAGACGTCAGTGTATTCAAACTCGCCCTCAATCCAGCAGCCTCTCTCTCCTTGGCCCAAACTTCTAACTACACAGAGAAAGTGGCAAGTTTAGTTAGCTGTAATCTTCAACATATACTCTATATACTGCAATTACAGTTGTGAACATGGAACTTTGAGATAAAAAGAAAATGACAGTACAAAGTGTGCAGCAACCATTAAAGGAATAATTATCCCTAAGTTACTGTAAAACCCATAGATCTCTTGTACACAAAACCCCAAATTTTCCCCTTTTGATGATAAGAACCAATTGGCTAAATGTTGTGACAAATTACCAAGATAGAGAGACATCAATTGATATGAGTTAATTGCCAAGAACCAAACTCTTGATTCCATTACACCTACTGAAAATCATGTCACCAACTGCTTAAAAATGTCTAGGAATGAGATTCACAATCCTCTGAATTAGTAAACTACATTTGAAACAAGACAGAACAACTAAAGCAGGTAACATCTGGCGATAAGGCAACCAGAAAATCACCACTCCAAATCCAAGTATATTAAAGCATTGCACTTGAACAAAGCAAGTAATAGAAATGATGATGAAATATTAAACATTCACAAAGCAAGCATTCGGCACAACAAGCACTGAAAGGAATGAGGTATAACCATGCAAACATCACCATGTGGAACTTTGTGAGGATATTGATGCTCAGTAACTGCCAGTAGATCAGAAATTTACCTCAAATTGCCTCAGACTGCCCATGTTCTGCAATGCGACTCCAACACCTAGTGAGTGTACAGAAACTGCATCGCCACTTCCATGCAAGTGTTTAGAAAGCTTTTGACACAAGTCCCTAGCTTCAGCAGCTTTGTTAAGTGCATCTTCAGTGGCCAAAAATTGCTGAACATGAGCTTTCTATAGAACATAAGATAAACACAACATTTTCAATAAAATAGTCTGAGAAACATTAAGATATTGAGTGGGTTTATAGCTAATAAGAACGCATATACAAAAAAAACATAAAATGCAAAACTCAATTATCTACCTGTCTTTCAAGAAGTTGATTTTGAGTACCTCCAGAAGGTAAGTCTCTTCCAATTTTTCCGTTGCCATAAAGTTGATGGTGCAACGGTGAGCTTGCACTAGGAGAAGAAACCTCCATTACTCTGTTGTTCTCATATTTGTATCTGCCAAAGATGTTCAAATTTGCAATCCAACAAAAGTACATTCATATTAGGACAGCAACAAGACATGTAATATACAGATATTCAAATAATTAAAACAAGAACCAAAACCATATCAGTCAATTCAAATAGAACCCACATAAAATCACTGAAAAATATGATCATACCTTAAGGTCTCTGCATCAGCTCTAACATCAATTTTCTCAATTTCTCGAGTGATTAGAGATTTCAGCCGTAGAGTATATGTTGTAATCGCCTGAAGTAATTGAGGAGGGTTAGTCAAATAATTTGCAACAACCATTCTAACATCATCAGGCACTTCCCCATCAAAATCAATGCCCAGCTTTGCTGCTTCTATTTGAGGACTCAAATGAATACCACTCCCTTCATATGCTGGGAAAGATTTGCATATCTTCTCAATCGCATGAGCAGCAAGAGTTTCACATGCCTTCCGAATGTTTCTTTCCTTCGTTGTTTCAATAAGAATGACATCATCTGCAGATTTAGTGCCCTTCACAGTTGAATAAACAGCTTCCTTCTCATTGCTTCCACTCAAGCTGTTACTAACTGCTTCAGCAGAAGAGTCAACACTCAGCCTTTGAGCATCCCTTGCTTGATTAACATAGTGATAAAGACGTTTGTGGTACTCTGCAAATATTTTTGCAGCCTCATCACATTGCTGATCACAAGCCTCCAATATCACCTGCTTATGTCTGCAGTACGAGTGAGTTATAAATGTAGTTTACATTGCAAAGGGCTGGAAGAGTTTACCACCTAATAAAAAAGCCAACACTAATAGACAACTGTCACCATTAAGAAAGACAAAAACATATATCCACATAAGTTAACAATCTACTTGTCCTTTTCAGCATATTATTGAAATTCTAGCAATATCAGAAGATTGAGTTTTCAGGCACGATAGTGTGTCATACATGCCTAATCATGAGAGGCTGTCTAATCCACCATGGAATATAAAAGTATAAGCATATAAAAGTCGACATTAAGTTTCATATATAATATAACACCATTTTATCTGATAATGAAGCATCCTTTCTTCAAAATTTAGCACAAACTATAAATAGAAAATCAGCCACTTAAGCATTGAACGTTGAAGTCCGAACCTGTTTTTTGCACGCTCATCAAGCATTCTCTTCCTCTCTGCTTCCTCCCGCGAGACCTCCACCATTCTAGCCCTCAGGTCCTTTCTCTGCCTTCTCACAATATTCCTCAACCTCTCTACTTCCTTGGCCGCCAATTCCCTCTCCTGCAACGCCGCCTCCCTACTCTCTGCCGCCGCAGGAGCACCACCACTCTCCCCGACCGCCTTCTCCTTCCTCCGCCCACTTTTACTCCGACCCTCCTCTTTCCCCAAACTCCCACTCTCAACGCCGCCGTGCACCGTTATATTCTTCCTTATATTCTCCACCGTTTTCTCCGATTTCACCCTCTTTATCAAGAAACCCCAAATGGGTATCATGTTCCCCCGGCAAATCCTTCGAATCGAATCAATAGATGGCAATTGGGATTTGCCGGCGGACGAGCTGTACGGCCCCAACGGCCTGTAACCCATCTCCTTCTGGAGCCACTCCAATATGGCCTCCGGTTGCGCCGCCGAGGCCGAAGAACCCTGCATTTCAGAACACTATTCTCCTGGGCTCTTTTTTCTGCTAAATCCTCTTCGGTACTAGTTTCCAAAAACAACTATACAACCATTTTCCGCGGACGGCCGTCCGTCACCATTAGCCAGAGCTGTCGATTTCCACCTAAAAAGAAGGAATTGCACTAGAGAGAGAGAGAGAGAGAGAGAGAGAGAGAGAGGGCGAAGAGAAAGTGAAACTAAACCCTAGAGAGAGAAGGAGAGAGAGTGGACAAGCAGATCTGACAATTTGAGAACACTAGTAGAGAGAGAGAGAGAGAGACGGAAGTTCAAAAATGGAGGTCTCGTCCCGCTTTTCTAATATCGAGTGTCGACCGTCTGCGTGCTCTGTACTTTCCGCTCCGTCTACTGATTCCATGTTTCATTTGTACCGCTAATCCTATGTTTAAATCCTCCGTTAATCTGACTAATTAAACATAGGTCTCATCTGCACATAATTAATTAATAATTTTTATTATATTTTAAATATTATATTATTTTTATTTTTATTTTTATTTTTTTATTACATTTATTGTTTCAATTAATTATTATTTTGCCTGTATATTATTATTGAGATATAAATGGCGACAAAAAATATATATTATTATTATTTTTTTTTTTGTCATTGTTGTTGAGATTATCTCCAAGTGGGCAGTCTGTTTTTTTTTTTTTTCTATGGGAGTACTTTGTACATTTAATTATAAGGTCTCAGAATTTAAACATTATTTTATTGATATTTTTTAGAAGGGATTTATTATTCGACTGGTTATTTACGATTGAAAAAATATTAACATTTTAAAATATATTTTAATACAGTTGTCAAAGTTATATTAGTGTAAAATTTGACTTTTGATGAGTTTGCAAGATTCTCTTAACGGAACCTTACATTTTTAATTGATGTAGAAGTGAATTTCCTTTAATTTTTTTAAAGAAAAAATAAAAAAAAAATAAATAAATATTATAAAAGTGGTTGCCGTAGTGTAAAGGGGGACACATTTTATATTTTTCTTTTACTCTCGTGTTTTCGTGTGAATTCCACAAATCAAAAAGATCCAAAGAGTAACGGTGTTGGCAACGTACAACATTTGCACAAAACCTATTTTTAATTTATCTACAAAATAAAAAATAAAAAATTTGTGTTAATGTCATGAAAATATTACAAGAAATATACTTTAATATAACATAACTTAATAAACAAATTATTAAATTTTAAAAAAAGAGAGTATATAATTTGTTATATAAATTATGTGTATTTATATATCTTTCTTTAACAACATAATTATGCTCTTAATTATTATAATAATAAGTATTATTATACAGTAATATGAGAATAATGAACATGTAATATAATTTTTATATTTAATTTAATTTATTTATGTAATAAAATGTGATATAATTAATTAATATTGTTGTTAATTTCATAAATATTATTTGTTAATTATTCTTTATAATAATGTTAATATTTTATAAATATAATAATAATAATTTATTTAAAAAAAAAAAAAAAAAAAACGAAGGCTAAAGTGGATTGATTCCATCACCCACCCACCCACTGCAAAGCCGAAGACGAGAGACAGCAGTCTTGATTCCGCTCTTTCATTGCCTCTTCTCGCCGAAATATCCCAAAAAAAAAAAAAAAACCGATTTTCGAAAAGGGAAAACCGAGTTTCGGGACGGGCACTTCTCTGTATTATTATCTCACCAAGAAAGAAAAGAAAAAAAAATTGATCTTTTTCGTTTTATATCTTCCTTTCTATCGAACTCCTCCCTGGTCTTTGCCAATCCCAGGTACTTTCTTTATATGGTCTTCTTGTTCTTGTTGCTTCAAAATTTGATGATCTCAAATGGGTCTCGTTGTTTTCAATGATCCACGTGCCTTTCTGGGTTGATCTTCTTATTTCCATTGACTTTTCTCTTTTTGGCTTTTTTTTTTTTTTTTGGACTTTGATTATAATTGGATTCTCTTCTCTCTCTCTTCTTTGGTTGAGTTGGCCTTTCTTCTTGCTTTGGATTCTCCTAATGGAGTTGCTTGGTTTAATTGTTTGCGTGGTGTTTCTTGCGGGATATTTCTGGTTGGCTGTTTTAACCTTTTGAAGTTCGAATTTGTGGTTAGAAACGTTAGTTTCCGATAAGGAAAACAACCCTGCTTCTGATTTTGAAGGATAAGGTTACGAAAGAAGAAAACTTGTCATTTTACTGCAAAAGGGAGGGAACTTGTGGAGAAAAAAGTTTTAAGTTTGGCTGAGAGGCTTATAATTATTGCAATTGCTTAGTCATTTTTAGCTGTGTTGCCAGTTGACTTGAGATATCCTCGACTGATCATGCAATTACAGCTAGAAAATGTTTCCCTGTCGATGTACTATAGATAGGGGAAGCTTTGATCCCAACTTTAGTGGTTTTTCGTGAGACGGAGTTTTGCTATTACTCAGCTTGGTTCAGGAATTTGAGAAACCTTAAGTGCATATTCTAATCTCTTCTGATTTACAGGTGAAGGAGTATTTATTGTGTACAAAATTTGTGTAACGCAATACAAAAGGCGCTTGGCATTTTGTAATCAAGTGAGGGAGGTTACGGGTTCGCGGGGGCAATTCAACTTCTGCGAGCTTAGAGTCCTCTCTCATTCTCTTTTCATCTTTCAAGAGAATGGTTCTTGATGCTTTTGCTCAGTGACATTGAATTTTGTGGGTGAGTGGAGAACTTCTTGGGAAGGCATTGAGCACAAGAAAGGGGTTGGAGCAACAATATGGGCGCTGTCTGTTGCTGTTTGAATGCTCAGGATTTTGAGGATTATATGAATCCTAACAGTTCTGTATATAGAAACTGCACGTGTCTCAGTTGCTTTGTTCAAAATTTTCTACATATGGTATGTTTATTCCTGCTATCACACCTCTCCTCCCAACCTTTTTTTTTTAAATAATAAATTTTCCTGTGGTATAAAATTACATTTTGTATTCACACTTGCGGCAACAGAAATGGAGGAATTTTGTAGATTTTGCAGATTACTATTGTGCATCTTTATTGTTTAAGTTTACTGATGGAACTTTTAAGAATATATGATTTTGTGTGTGCGTGGGTGGTTTAGCCAACATTTATGTGATGTTACGGAGCTTCAAAATGTGCCAAAGCGCATAACTTGTGGGAATCCAGCTTAAGTACTCTGCCTCTATTTGTTTCTTTTTAGCATAAGGGGAATCTAGGAAAAGACATGGAAGGAGGGTCTGATGATTGAAATAGGAAAAGCATTTGCATCAGTGCATATTACTTCTTACAGATTGACATTTGAATGAGTTTAATGTGCAACCATAATGGTTTGTTGCTGCTTTAGAGGCAGGGTTTTGAGGCATTACATATTGACATAACTGTTCCTTGGACACCTTCATTTTGCATCACTGTCTACCACCATGGCTCAATTTTAGTGGTCAATTTTTTAGGAACAATGTTTGAAAGAGTTCAAGCTTAGTGTAGATGTGAAAGTAAATGAGTGAGGAAGTATGTTTAGCTACTTCTCTCAGCACAAGACCATTGTGGTCTGGGCTATGACCATGAATGATGATGGGTCCCCCCCATTCTCTCTCCCAATACAACACAATTGAAGGAGAAAAGACAAAAAAGTCTTTTTAGACTCATCAAGTTGATTTGCAGGAAAATGTGAAGCCATGTAGTTGAAACTAAAGTTCAAAAAAGTACTTTTTTTCAGTCTTCCTTCATATATGATTCCAACCTTTTTCTTTCCCTTTTCTTTTCTGCATTTCTTGTAGTATACCTCATTATTTCGCAGAGGGGAAGTGCATTCTGTCTCTTCATCAATTCAGGGGGCAACATCTATGACTTCTTCGTCATCACTTGATAACTCTCTCTCAGACATGTACCGTTCTCCTCCAAGGCCCTTACCTTATGATGCTGACCCCAGATACTTGCACTTACAGCGTGGTGGTCTTGTTTCAAGGCGTGAGAAGGGTTCAAGTCATTCTCACGAAGAAACAGAACCATTAAGAAATGATAATGATGCTGATTCAGAATCCTTGAGTACAGGAGACAAATGGAATGCATCCTGTGAAGAAGGATCCAAGGAACAGCGTGTTAAATCCTCACTGAAGCTCTCTTCTGCAAAAACAACTGTTGGAGTGGGATACATTTATTCATCGCCAGAAGACGAGGATGTCTGTCCGACATGTCTTGAAGGTAGATATGATTTTTGATCTAACTTCAGAGCCGGATTAGTGTGACTGTTTTGGACCCTGAGGATGCTTGTCCACCTGACATGTGAGCCAAATTATAACAACCATGATTTCTCCTCTTCCTTGCTAGATTTTGAAATAACTATTGAAGCACGTTTTCACCTTTGAAACACACTTTTTTCTACAGTGACTTACAGAAATGGGGTTCTTTTTTTCTTTTTTTAATGGGTGGGGGGGCGTAGTATTTCAGTTTTTCTCCCTGAAGATGTCTGTCCGAATGTCTGCAGGCTCAAAATATGATCACTATTGACTGTGATTCTCCTCTTCTTTGCTACACCTAGATTCTTTATATATGGAGAAAGGATATAATTATAGACATGTAGATTACCTTGTGCAATTATTTTATACTCTCCCTGGCCTTTCATTTGCAGAATATACCCCAGAGAACCCCAAGATAATGACAAAATGCTCTCACCATTTTCACCTCGGTTGCATTTATGAGTGGATGGAGAGAAGTGATAGCTGCCCTGTTTGTGGCAAGGTAATCCCTTTTCCTGTGTCTTATGTTAGCTTGCTTGTTTCATCCTGGTGGTCTGTTAACTACAGATTTCATGACCTATCACATGGAGCTTGTGATTGGTATGAATTGTTTATGCATGTTTTTGGCTGTTCTGCCAAAAACTCACGTTTTTTTAATGGCTGTCTAAGAATGTCTTTTATGCATAGTTTTATTTATTTTTTTATTGGATGCAAAATTATGGGGTGTGGCATTGCCCTTCCTCCCATTCTCGGACTATGGTGGAAATAGCTGTACATTGTGAGGATTGGTAGGATAGAAAATGTACAGGATATTAGATTGTAGGATAGAAAATGTACAGGACATTAGTCCAAAACGACCTGACTTGACCAGTTTGATGCCTTTACTCTTGACTTCTTAGTACCTTAGTAAAACTGAAGTTCTTGGGCTGCTGCTTTCTCACAATCTTAACAAGGCCTGCCATACAGTCTCTTGACATGATTTGTTCTAGTTCACTGTCGGCAAACTGGAGAGAAGGAGTGATTTGTGTTGCAGAACTGATACACTCGCTAGAGTGGCTTTCGGAAGCCATAATTTGGAAAAGGTTTCTTTCCAACAAGGTCTTACTTGTGTCATACATGTTATAAACTATATGAAAGGAATTCATACGAGTCTGGGAAGTTTGGATGAAAGTTAGGTTTGGCAGGTGAGGTTGTTATAGAGTAATGCTACTAGCATTTGTCATTTACCGGACATCAAAATTGTGTCATGTGCCTATCACCGGAGTGTCCAATTCCCCATACATTTCCTTGGGGAATGTTGTTTGTGCCTCGTAGATATTTTGTGGATCATCAAAGTCTCCAACCCTCCATACTCTTACTTGGTAACGGTGTTCAAGATTATTTTGAAAGTACCAAGCCATTTTTGTCTGAATCTTCGTCCCATCTACAATATTTACTTTGGCTTTTGTAATTTTAACTTATCTATATCGTAACTTGGAGATTTTCCTGACTGGTCATTTTAGGCAATGGAATTCGATGAAACGATTTGATATTTGCTTGAATGGATCGTGTCATGGACGAAACCAGCTACAAACAGGAGAAGAAAACGAAATCCAAGAAGGAGGCATGCAGAAACCTTTGTGAATACCGCAAGCTAATGTGTTTTGTTACCTATAGTAAATATGGGAAAATTGTTTTTCACACAAATTGCTATCAAGTACCTGCTCTTGAAAATGCCCTTTGTTAACATTTTTCCTCGAATATGAATGGAAATCTGCTTACATCCCTTTTTTGTTCAACACCCCACTGGTGCTTTGGTGCGCCTGAGTTCAGTTGATTTCTGTATATCTACAGTTACATCCTTGCCCCGCTGTGGAAGTAAGGTAAAGCACACGTTTGCTTTGTAGCTCACACAAGAAGGTTGGCGTCTGAATCTAGCAAGAATGTGGTTGGCCGGTGTTCAGGGTGATTGCTGGTGGTGGTGGTGGCCCCTGTATGGGACGTACCATCTGAAAAGTGTTGCCCCATTGTTCTTTGCTGTAGGGCCAAGCCAAAGTTGACGCACCCACGAACACTCTCACACGGACAAACCATATTAGCAAAAAGATGGTATAAGTGCGGCGCCGCTTCAAGTTGGAGATCCGCTCCAAGTTTGTTAATAACATATAAAAAAAAAAAAGTCAAATTGTAATTTGTTAATGCCATAAAAAGAAGGGTTAATATAATGAAAGAGATTGAATATTAGTATAACTCAAATAATTTGTTAATATTAATCATAGTAATATAGTAGACATAAATGGATTATACATCAAAAAAAAAAAGATCATTTTTTAATTGGTCATATTATAAGTAAGAAAAAACAAACAATTAGATTGATTTTAATAATCAAAGGAAGGAGGATTGACCACTTCTTACTTAAACATCTGCCATTCTTTTTTATTATTATTATTAGTTTTTGATGGAATATCTTCCATTCAATTTCGATTTTCAAACTTCCGGTGATGGTTATCTCTGCATTTATTATTTTGACCAAGATTACGTATCTTTTTCATTTTTTTTTAATAATTATACGTATCTTGATTCTTGATGCATTGCTAGAGTTCGAGCGTATTGGAGAAAATGTTACCGTTGGAGCTCAGATGATATCATAATGATGCGTATCTTGACAAAGTTGCAAGAATTCAGATATGAATCTCAATGGTGATATTTAACTAAGTTTCACCCTCGTTCTCTTGTTTTTTTAAACCCCATTACTCAACTCACTTTTTATGGAACACAAGTGGGCACTTAGAGATTTTAACAGTTCATCTTTTTTTTTTTTAATTTAATTATTTAACGATCCATAAGATCGTGTACTTTCCAAGATTTCCTTTTCCTTCTCCGATTTTCTCGCATAAAGTATAAATTTATTTTTTTCTTTTTTTGAGAAGTCAGCTCAAACTGATTTTCTTGTACATCGTATATTTTATCTTGCTGGCTAGAAGATTCAATGGTTTTCTTGATTTGGACATGGGCCCCGACCCGACTCCAAGTATCTCGGAACACAACCCACAACGTTAACGGTCCGTCGATTTTCTAGTTTTCTTTTCTGTCTCTCTCACTCTCTCTCTCTCTCTAACTTCGGAGCATAGACGAAATCGACTGTCTCTTTGTCTCTTGCCTACATTTTCCATTGTAAAATCAATTCCACTTACCAAGTTTCTAACACCGTACTTCTCCGATCCCAAAGAAAAAAAAGGTACGGCTTTTTTTTTTTTGGGTCTTTTCTTGGATTCTTTGCAGTAACTTTTCTCGGTTGCCAAATAGTTAATTCCATGTCCAATTGTTAAGAATCTTGGATTCCGATAATAAATTGTAGTAAAAATCTTATATGGGTCAACAGAAATTCTGAAATTTTGGCTGCAAATTCGGTTGAAATTCGTTTTCTGATATAACATACACTTCAATCTCATTTTCTTTCTTGTTGGATACGTGGAAAAATCGAATGTTAGAAAATGGGTATTGATGAAATCATGGGAGAGACCACAAGGTCCGTGAATTTGCCGACAAGGAGTGCAATTTATGTGTGGGGGTATAACCAGAGTGGGCAAACGGGCAGGAGGGGCAAGGAGCGCCATTTGCGGATACCGAAGCAGCTTCCTCCTGATCTCTTTGGGTGCCCAGCCGGTGCCAATGCTCGGTGGTTGAATATAGCTTGTGGCCGCGAGCACACGGCGGCTGTGGCCTCTGATGGATCGCTTTTCACCTGGGGTTTGGTCCCTTTTACTTGACTACTCCGTTTTTCTTTTCTTTTTATTGTTTGATTGCCCTTCCCCCTCCTCCTCCCGGTGTTTCTATGTCAAAGCTCGGTCTTTTTGTGATTTTCAATCACGCCCCATATGGGAAAATAATTATATTTATACATTTGATTAGGTGCCAATGAGTTTGGTCAATTGGGAGATGGCTCTGAGGAGGGCAGGAAGTGGCCACAAAAAGTAGAGCAATTGGAGACCGAGTTTGTGAAATCTGTATCTTGTGGAGCACATTGTACTGCTGCTATTGCAGAGCCTCGTGAGAATGATGGAACCATTTCAACGGCTAGACTCTGGGTTTGGGGACAAAACCAGGTTGTGGATTTAACCTAACAAAAGTTGCTATTTTCTTTGCAGCATAAGAGATTATTACTGTATTATTTATTTTGATGTTTTGATGAGTTTACTGCTTCTCATCACAGGGATCAAATTATCCTCGTTTATTTTGGGGGGCCTTTGCTCCAAACACGGTATGCCATTGATTTGGGTCCAGTGTCTAGATTTTTCAGACCGCGTACTTGTGAGCCATTGCTAGTTTTTAGATCTAATGATAACACATTAACATGATAGTTTCTGGTTCGACAGTAATAATTTGACCTTTTACTTGAATCTTGCTTTCAAATCTCCTGAAAACAAATTGTGCTTCTTGGTTGGTTGTTGAACTTGTTTATCTAACGTTTGGCCTTAGTCTCTTAAACTCTTTTACAATTTGTCATTTCTTTCTGTTTCCTTTTCTGACTTCTTATTATGCTACTGAGGAATGTACCTTCGATAGCAAAATGATTCAGCCTCTAAAACTGGATAGTCTCATCTACTAAACCCTTTCTAGAACATCATTGACCTGATCTTCCAGTTGCTGACATTATTACTCCAGATATAAAATTCTACTTGTTTCAGGTTATCCGCCATGTATCTTGTGGTGCAGCTCATGTGGTAGCTTTATCAGAGGAGGGCCTGCTGCAAGCTTGGGGTAAAATTGCCCTACACATATGCTATCTCCTATTGTCCCTCTGAATTTCTGAATATCCTCAAAGATGCTGGTGATCCTTTTATTTCATTGAGTTTTCACATTAGCTACCCTTCGCTGATTGATGTTCATACATATTTATCATGATATGTACTTTTTTTTTTTTTTAAATTTTTAAATTGCTTGATAATTCATGTAACATTCATCAAGAAACAGTAGAGGAAGTTTTTAACCTAGATTATGCTTTTAAATTAGACCGTGTCTTACTGCTCCTCTCACAAACCAGGTTACAATGAATATGGTCAGCTTGGCAGAGGTGTTACCTGTGAAGGACTACAGAGGGCTCGAGTTATATCTGCTTTTGCAAAGTTTCTTGATGATGCTCCTGAGCTTGTGAAGATTACCCAAGTGTCATGTGGCGAGTACCACACAGCTGCCATATCTGAAGGAGGCGAGGTGTAAGTTATCTGAAGAACTTCTTATTTCGATAAAAGTTCTGCATTTAAGCATTAGAATTCTGGTTATCCACATGACACATGTAACTCTCTTTGAAGGTTGGAAAAATCTTCATAATGGATTCTCAAGTCTGGAGATGGGATGCTATGGAAATGCGATGCATTCTAATATGCAAGTCTCTTTTTCCCTAAGCTTGATTATACCATGAAAGGAATAAATTCATTTTAGCTTCTTGATTTTCTGGTTTCTCATTTCTCCTATTCTCAATTGCATGATGCACTGAGCTTTGATCTTCTTCTGCCCCAGAATTAGTAACATTTTCATGGTCTTTATGGTTGTTGTTCTATCAGTCATGGTTTATACTAAGCATTACAAATTGCTGATCATTGGACTCTAAGCAGCAGAGCTATGCCATTAAACATGAAGGGAATAAATTCAATGTGGCCTGTAGATTTGCTAGTTTCTCATGTTTCCTATCCTCAGATGTATGACGTTCCAAGTTTTTGTCCTCTTCTGCTTCAGCATTAGTAATGTTTTCATGAGCTTTATGATTGTTGTTTTATCAGTTATAGTTTATATTAGGCATTACAAGTTGATTCCCCCTGGAATCTAAGCAGCAGAACCATGCTATCTAAAAGTCATGCATGTTTTGAATAATTGCTGACATTCTGCACCAAATTCACTCTTGGTCTGAAAGAGTCCAACCATCAGAACTTTATCATTAAGCATTCCATCTATGAGTTAATATCAATTGTGTAATCGTTGCAGACATTCAGCATTAAATTCATTCTTGGTTTTTCATTGTTATCAATAGGTGCCCATATTAATTTGTTTCTAGTATCTATTGCTGATGCTTAGTTGTTGGTAGTTCTGTTCTATGCGCAAGACGTTTTCTGATAAATTTTTGGTTCTTAAAACTATCATTATAAGTAGATAGATGTGGACATGTCTATGGTTAGTCTCAACAACTTACTCATATATGAGTATAAACTGCACCCCTTTTCTTTTGGGTTTGGGTGAGGGGGTGAAAGGTGGGAAAGGACATTGGGACATTGGAGAGGGATTGACATGAGTGGCTGTGCATCATGTTGCACAAATATCTAAGTAGGTGCTCTTTTGTTTAACAGAAAGCTTTATTAGCTTATTGCTTTTAGAGAATGTGTATTATGACCCATCCATACTGACAAATGATTAAAATTGGGCATTTGGTCTACAGGATCTGTTTTGTCTGTCTCTTTGGAGTGCCTTAACAATGTAAGTTCCTTACTTTGCAGTTATACTTGGGGGCTAGGAAATATGGGTCAACTAGGACACACTTCTCTTCAGTCTGGGGATAAGGAGTTGCTTCCAAGGCGAGTTGTTGCCCTTGATGGAGTCTTTATAAAGGATGTTGCATGTGGAGGTGTACACACTTGTGCTGTGACTGATAAGGGAGCTCTTTATGCTTGGGGTGGTAGTCAAGCTGGGCAATTAGGGCTTGGCCCCCAAACTGGGTCCTTTTCATTCATTCCAAATGATTCTGAGCCATATCTCCGCAATTTGCCTGCTTTGGTTGTCCCAACTGGTGTCAAACTTGTTGCTTGTGGACATTGCCACACTCTGGTTTCTTGGAAGGATGGAAGAATACAGGGATGGGGTTATAATAGCTATGGACAGGCAGCTAATGAAAAATCTACATATGCTTGGTATCCATCGCCAGTTGATTGGTATGCTATGGCCACAGTCGCAGTAGCTTTTTCTTGTTTACCATGTCCTCAATTTTCACAGAAGTACCATAATGCAGGTGTGTAGGGGAAGTGCGAAAACTAGCAGCTGGTGGTGGCCATTCAGCAGTGTTGACTGATGCTTGTTCCTTAAAAGAGTTGTGTGAGTTTAGACTTGCAGATACTGTGAATCTATCAAATGCTTCAGAGATTGAGGATGTGGCATCCAGAACAGGATCAGATGCTCTGGCCCGTCTTTGTGGAAGATTGAGGTACTGATCTTCACACATGGCCAATGGATCTATTGCTGACCTGTTCTCTTGTGGACTAGCTGCATATTGTCCTCTACTTATTATTTAATGAAGTATTGGCCTGTGAGCTATGTGGCACTTTCCTTGTCACATCATGTGTGCTAAATTTTCTGTTCTCATCGTCAAATGGTAACTCTTTGTTTCCACAGGGAGCATTTGCTTGATGGTGGTGGTGGTTTGGATTATGAAAATGATGATATCAGCCATGGGAATAGTTAAGGTGACTGTCAAGCTTGGAATTGAAGATAGCTCATCATCAGGTCCACTTCATGCCATATTTACTGCAATAATTCAGGACTGTCAAATTAGTGACTGATATACAGATTACTCTGGGATAATCAGTATTCCCTGTTTGTAAGAAGTAGGAGCACAAGTTAGCCAGCCGTTTTATCACAGCATATTTCTGATTAGTCAATCAATGACTGATCTGTTCATCAATTTGATTCAAGAAGCTTGTTCTTGATGATGGAATTGGATTTATAATTGGTCTAGTGGGATCATTGAACTTGAACATTTGCTAAAAAATTCTATGAACTGAAAATAACTAGTCTTGTGTACTTCCCGCGTGCATCACATATTAACACTTGTGCATGCTGTAGACAAAAGATTTGGCCTAGTTCATTTGGATTTGTTCTTGCTTAAGGTGTAAATGGAGGGTGATCTTGCAGCCTCTTTCACACAATTCTAACTCAAATGAACCTCATGGTGCTGATCTTAGGATGGTATTTATCATCTGAGGACGTAACACGGTCTACAACTTTCTCCCTAGTTTAAGTCGACAACCTGCATTCGGTATCTGTGACGAAGGCACAGGACAGACATTTTTTTCAAATATCCAAATATATCCTTATACAAAAGAAGCTACGATGCCATGTTACAGATCCTGCAACCAATACATTAATGGAAACCCTCAAAGAGATGCTTTGCACATCAATAACAAACCATGTTAGATCTGTCTTAGGGCCCGGCAAAGCATCCACGGCGGCATTGATGTGCTGGTGCCAGGCTGAGGCTGATCATCGACCTCCTCATTTTGAGTCATGAGTGCACTAATTTGCATAGTGCCACTGCATCGTTAACAAACGTATTGACGTTAGCTTTTTGGACAAATTCTTTAACAATAGTTTCTCTCCTGCAGCGTTTCTAACCGCGTTACGCATTAGGTGGCATCCTTTTCTATGAACTGGTGTCAAGATGAAGACTGGAAGCATGAATGAAAAATGAAATTGGTGAAATTGGGTGCAACTACATAACATCTTTCTAATAAACTGGGGTTGCCGAAACTCGAATGGCTTCCAGCTGGACCAAGAAAAATGATACAGAAAATCCATGGAAAGAATTGTCAATGTTTGCTAGATAATCTGAACGCATGTGCCCGCTAGTGCATTAGAATATATAGTAATGCTTTAGGATATTTCGTAAAGCAGGAAAATTAGAAGCCCCAAAAAATTTAGGCACATTTTCCCTTCTATACTCCACCATGTGACTTAATAGAGAGTGTAGGCGTGTGAGAGACGGAGAGAGGAATGATACCCAATACTCAGAGAAGGAAGGGCTAGCAACGGTAGTGTCTGCAACTGCGGTGGTTGCATTGAGAAGGATGAGTCTTGACCAAGGTTTTGCTTCTCCCTTTCTGCATGGCCAGCGAGTGTCTTTTCCTTTTCCTTCACCTATTTATTTCGTCCCGTAAAATTTCCAACGTCAGGCATCTTGTAAACTGCTTTATGGGAGGTAATTCGGAAGAAGAATTTACCTTCTTTGCCAGGACACTGTTTTGCTCTTGCAATGCCCTTTCCTGTAACAAGCTTTTTTATGTTAACTAGCACGAATACACAATGTGTTGTATTTGGATGCGGACATAAGCTTTTTCAAATTCTCAGTTTCCATACAAGGCGCATCAACATGGTTTGGTTAGATTAGGTCAATGTCACAGGGTAATTGCATGGATGAGTATGCTTGTACATCTAAAGTCCAACCTTCATTATAAGGGGTGCGTGTGCATGCATGCAGACATAGACTCTTTGCGAAGATAAAGGTAAGGCATCATTTTTAGAACTCATAGTTCAAGAACCTCATGCACTGGGATGTCCTTACTCTTAGAGACTTGAGTACTCTCTATTGGGCTCCAAAAGCTGACCCTTCCTGTACCTCCTAAAGTGATGGTGGTTCTAGCTAAGCGTATCAATAAATAACTTCCTTAGACCGAAGCACCGCAAAACCACTGAGGAAAAAGATGTCCGAAGGAATGCCCTATTTGGTAGTGAATATTCTACATCAAAATTTCTTTGCATTCTCCTCAATAGTTGTAGAAATGCAAGATATTACCTTTTTATGCATTGCTGAAATGGATTCGTCGATGAGTTGGTTCTGTAAAATTGCAAACGTCAAAGTCATACTATGAGAAAGCATAACATTGTTTGCATCAATCAGCTATTGCAAAACATCTAGAACCATTAAGACTCACCTTTCTTGATCGTACGCGCTTAAGGGCAGTATCCATTTGTTGCTCCAAGTGTTGGAGCTCTCTCAGACTTATGGGTTCTAGATCTTCTCCTGCATAGTTCCTGAATAATCAATGTGAAATATGTTACACAATTCTTTCTAGTAGAGTGTTGGCTAATAAAAAGTGAAGAAGCATTGTGGAAGACACATTCAGCCTTATGCCTTTCAGTTGAGTCAATATTTAAGATTTTGGGAACCAACAACTTTGACAATTTCCTCTTGATTAAATGGCCAGCGCTAGCCAACTAATATTAAAATTAAATAAAATAAAAAAACCAAGGATTTCCAGCATTGTGATTTTTGCAGCATATGAGGAGAAAGAGGTGCTCAACGTATTCACTCAACTCTATAGGGCATGGCCAACATCTTAATGCATGCATTACCTTATGTTTCTTTCTAGGACTTCAATCCTAGCCGTGAGCTTTGTGTGTTCCAGAGAGAAGCTTCCCTAAATAGAATTCATAGAAATATTAGAAATGCATGGAGCTCTAGAAGTGTAGAAGAGCTATTGGATTTTACGGGCTCCTGCGAAATGCCTAGAGTGTCTCAAATCATTAACAATCCTTCATGTTATGTATTGCACATCTCAAATAGCCAAAGCAAAATGCAGGAGTCCCTAACAAGAGATGCAGTGTTGGTTAATTCATTCGTAATTAACAAACAAATAGCTTTCCATAATTCATTGGCAATGCCGAGGTCATGTCACCAATGCAAGAAGATTTTCAGATGTGGGAGATAAAATAGATGGTGAGCACACCCAGATAGTTGATATTCTACTCGAAGTTATGATGCACACAGAAACCTGAACACATTCCCTGATGACCCAATTTACTCTTAGACATGATTCGCATTTTGAATAAATTGTCAAATTACAGTCAACTGTCTACACGAGTACCTGCTGTCCAGAGGCTGATGGAATAAGCTGCCTTTCTGCCTGTGCATATTTCTCATATCTTTCTAGGATACTTTCCATGCTGGCAAGAATAACAAAAGTTCTAGGATAAGGCCAAAAAATACCAAAAGACACCCATTATGAAGCATAGGGTTTAAGATCAGCTAATATTCCTCTTTGAGAACTGAAAATATAGGAAGAAATAACTACCTGTCAAATAGAGAATAGAGAACAAATCATATTACTTATAATTGGGACGCCATTAAGTTATCTGGTGAAATGTTTTATTAATACAAGGCAGATGTTCCCTACGTGTCTCTCTTTGTATATACTGCCAAAGAAGCTGTAAAGCTTTTACTTGAATCACGATGCTTTTTTCTTCATAAACTGTTGGATAATTACGGACTGGCTGCTATGAACCTGTGTTATTTCTTCTTCTTCTGTTTTCTTCCAAATTTCCAACGAGTAGGATGGCCTTGGCAAATCTGTTCTTAGAAGCACTCAACTTTGTATGTGGCAATTTGGGGCTACGACACTATAAAGGATGATAGCCTTCCAAATCCAAACTAATATTTTTTTAGAAATTTGTGGTACTTTTGAAATTGATCAAAGCAAAATCTTATAATTTTTCGTAGGTATAATGTTATAATTATTATCTGAAGGTCAACTGTAACTTTCATTTCTCCTTGATCATCTTCAAGACATCAGGTCTTTAAAAAAAAAGAAAAAAAAGAAAAATGAAGCTTTAAAGGCTGAATAAAAACCGCATCAAGTTTACTATTACATCTAACACGCATGTAGAACTGTCAATTAAAGATGACATAGCCAGTAATTTACAATCAGAACATTGATTTCCATAAAGATATATAGTAGAAAAGGGGTATGACTAATGCTTCAATGAAATGACAACATATATTAGTCAATATGAGGAGAAAACCTCAAAGAAAAGTTCTGGCTGTCCTAACAAAATTCGTTTTGGTAGTGCCATGATTTTGTAGAATAATAAATGGTCCTTAACTATATTTGTCTTAGTACTGTTGTGATATTGTAGAAAAATCGATAGCCCTTAATCAATCTATTGGGAGGTCTTCGCAGAACAGTAGAAATCCTGAATAGAAACCTCAGAATGCTTTATATCGTTAAGTCATAATCTTAGGTGCACCTCCAACAACAACAACAGTAAATTCCATCATCCTAGGTTACAAAACCAATGCAACACCAGGCTCCTTGACACAAAGCTCTAGGACCCTTTGGTCAGATCTCTATTAGTCATTGGCCAATCCCTTTCTAGCACCTAGTAGCAAGTCAGAGGACCCCATAAAACTACTAATTTTCTGGGTTCTTCTCCAAGCCTAAGTAAATAATAGGTACTGGACTATGAGCATAGCAGCATGCACATATGGTAGTAAGCCATTAATACTTCAAATCTTAAGCAGTTGAAGCTTCCACTAATTATCTCATTAATTGATGTGCGGTATATTGTCAGTGAAATTACTAAAGATTAAATGAAATAAAGCAAAAATAGAAAGAGAAAAGAAGATGGAAAGGACTTGGCTAATGGCTAACACCGATTGTAACAGCGCTACGCCAAAAAGGACGTGTGTATAGTACTGTGTCCTTATCTGCAGTGAAAATTGTTAGATCCTTTTATTATTGTTTAAACAGTATATCATCATCTCTTGTTTGCGGTTGTGCTTGTATTACATATGCAAGCTAGACAAAGAACAATGTTTAGACATCAGAGAAACACAAAATTGCCAAAAGTAGGTAGAGAAGTCATGATATTTATTGTAATGTTGGCCATGAAAAAGGGAAAAAAAGGGAAAACAAACAAACAAACAATCAAGGACAGTTACAAAACCAAATGAGAAAATACAATAAATGGAAGAAAAACACATACAAACATTAGTGCAAATTGTAAGAAACAAAACTATATGTATAAAAGGCATGCAAGAAGAGGAAGCAAAGTAGTGAAACAAAACCTTGAATCACTAAAGTACTCAAAGAGCTTTCCTTTGCTAGAGAAGACAATCAAAGCAACCTCAGCATCACAAAGAATTGAGATCTCATGGGCTTTCTTCAACAGACCGGCCCTTCTCTTAGAGAAAGTGACTTGCCTACTAATCTTGTTCTCGATCAGCTTCAACTGAACCCTACCTCTACCCATTTTTCTCCAATAGGTAAAGGAAAGCAAGAAAACCCTAGTGAGCTAAATTTGGTGGCTCGTTGTGAAGAAATTGCAGGAACACCCACAAGAGGAAAGAAGGCCAAAAATTGAAGGAATATGTATAGGGTTTCTACATGTAGTAAGATATCATGGGAAGGTTTCCCTTTTCGTGTTGGTTTAGGTGTTCTTGTTCTTTTTCTTCTTTTTTTTTTTTTTTTATATGAAGGAAAAGTGACTTGTGCATATATGGGGAAAAAAAATGAATAGAAAAGCTGTATGTATACTGTATTCCATGTGAGTTTTTTGTTTTGTTTTTTTTTTTGTTTTGGGGGTGAGGGGGGGATAGGGGGAGCGGGGTTTGAAGGGTTCTGTCTTGGGGTTTTGGTCAGTGATGCAATTGATGTTTGGGGTTTTGATATTGAAAAGTTCTGGTTGGTTGGCATTTGTTGTGCCGTCGAGTTGTGATTGGATGAGCAACCACAGGATTTGACATTCCGTACATGTTCTTGTCAGTGTCTAGTGGGACCCTAAACGTGGTCCTTCTCTTGTCTACCGCATGTGGGTATGGTGACGGCGCTCCTTCCCTTTCGGGTCAATTCCTCCGCGTCTTTCCTTTTGCTGTCTAGAAATGCTGGCGAACTATACGAGCACCCTTTATGATCATGATGATCATGATGTTCTTTTTTTTAAAAAAAAGTTCAATACGAAGAACAAGAAAAGGTATTTCGATATGCTTTTGGAACACTTCTTTGATAATAAGTTCACAATTAAATGTATGTTGTTCAGTATGAGCTTCTACGTATGATACGATCATTTAATTCAACAAGTGATGAAAAGCTCACTTGAAATTATAGAAGTTGACACAAAATTATTGGTCATTGAGATGAGAAACCTATGTACTATTTGATAGTTCACAAAATTATCGTTAAGATTGTAATTTTCATTTTCAACGTGGCAGGATGCAGTGGATAATCTTCATTTGTAGCAACAAAAAAATTAAAAAAAAAAAATATATATATATATATATAGTAAACAGTCTTAATATTCCAAGATACAAAGAAACCTAACAGTGAATTGCAGTAAAACCTAAAATTAAAAAATTTCAAATTCAAATCTCACTAATTGGGTGTCCTAAAAAAGAGGTTTATCCCCCAAAATCATATTCCGATTTTGGGGCCATGGAGAAAGTCCTATGGTGCGAACATATTTAAATTCTTCTCTGAACAAATTCCAAGTTTCTTTTCTCTCTCTCTCTCTCTTTAAAAAAACAAAAATTATAAGTGAAGTTACTATGAGAAGCAGGAGCAGAAATTACAGAGAATTTTTGAAGCTCTTGTTAGGGCTAAAGTAGGAGAAGTACAATAAGGTAGTGAAGTAATATTAGTAATTACAAAAGAGGCAGAAATTAAAGAGATATTATAAATTTGAGGCATTAATACTAGAAAAAGGTCGAGTATTTTTGCTAAAAAAAAAAAAGAAATGGAAATGGAAATGATTCAGTGTGTCCAAACAAATATATATTCTTTAAAGTTTAAATCAAGTGGCCATATATAGTAAGATCATTGATCCAACCATTATGAAATATGCATACATTTATTACTGAAAATGGACATTGAAAAAAGGAAAAAAAAAAAAAAGAAAAAGGAATGTCACGAGGGCACTAACTAGTAGTCCATGACTCGATTAAGAGCCAAAATGATGAATCAGTAGGTTAATAATTAGCTTCCTGGAATTATTTCTTTACATAAGTTGGAGGATTATAGGGTTTTTGTTTTTGTGTTTTTTTTGTTTTTTTCCTTTTAAGATTCTAAAATAGTGGTCCCAACATGCCAGCGACCAACTTTGTTTTTTTTAATGTATAGAGTGATGCATCTCAGTGCCTAACAGACCTAAAAGTCCGGGGGACCATCGGGGCACCACTAGCTCCCTAGAATTAAAATATCTATTACAGAATTTCCACGTTCAAGAGCTTCACCAATCTTCACGACACATTAAGGACCATTGTACGCATGCTCAAAAACTCCGAAAATAATTCATAATTTTTAAAAAAAAAAATGCAGAATAAGATCATAAAGGACGAGAGAATAAAAATATATAGTATTTAATCATATAATATGTGTGCAATTAACATAATTATTAGTCCAAGGGACGTAGTTCTCCATAAAATATTGAACATTCAAACTTCTGATCCAACCTTATCTCGCCACAGTCGTTGCTGAAAGAAGGAGATTTCTTCTTTTATATCTAATGCCCTGATCAAGACTGTGGGAGACATTATCTAATGCGGAAATGCCAAAAAAGATGGATTCCTGTTGCACACCCAACAGGAGGAAAGAGGGGGCCGATGATTGAAAATAATCTTTTAACAAGCAGCCACGCTACAATGAAAGATACTTGGCCTCCTTGGGGGAACTTTTATCATGTGCCCTTGCATCAATGTGCTGTATTGATTCTTCTAATGGTATGTTTAATTTAGTTGCTCGATATTGCTATTGCTAATTATTATTATTATTATTATTATTACTGACTTTTTATTACTAAGTACTCATTTTTGTTATTAATTTTTGAAAAAAATAATTACTATCATCTATTATTATTATTGATTCTTAATTACTAATTATCAATATTTGTTATTAATTACTAATAAAGTGTTTAGTTAATTTCATACTTAAAGTTTCTATTAAATAATAAAATTACTAATTTAAAATTTTAATTTATATCAATATATCATATTAATAGAATTATTTTTATATTTTATAATTTTTATTTTTAAAATAAATATTCTATAAATAATGTTAAATTTTATTTTACTTAATTTAAAATTTTCAAATAAATCATATATATATATATATATATATATATATATATATATGAAGTATTTTTATAAGTATTAATATTAATAAAAATTTGAAGTGGAAAAATATTATTTAAGAGTTGTTAAAAAAAGAGGTTGCATTTATAGAAATATTTGTGAGATAAGAATACAAATCTAACCCATGTGACAAGTAAAGAAAATAATAAAATAATATAAATAATTTTTAAAAATAATTTAATCTATATAAATTCTTTTTATCGTCAAAAAATAAAAAGCACTAAAAAAAACTCAAAAAATTATCTTGAATCACTTTTCAACCGACTATTATTAGAAAATTATATACAAAAATAAGTAAAATCTGACAACAATACCAAAAAAATTTGCCAAACACTTATTAAATTGCAATTGTCACAGTACTCAAAAGCTAAACCAAACTCCTTTGGAATCTCCTTTGTTAATGGCTTTATCCTTCATATAACAAAACGTGATGAAGGGTCCCTTTTTTATCTTTTTTTTTTGTTAATGGATTTATAACAAATAGCTATAAAGACTTGCCCCTTTTGTTTTGTTTATTTATGCACCTTGTTTCAATAACATCGACTTCCTTTCTTTTGGAATACGGCAAGAATTACACCGTGATTTCTCTAGTTTTAGTTTTTTTTTTGCTTGTTCTACTAAAATTCACATTATTCCAAGTGTTGAAAAAGTAAAACCTTTTGGGCTCATTTAGTATGATAGAGTGGGCCCAATGAGAGACTCCAGAAAATGGGCAGAGGTCATATTGCCTAATGGGTGGGCCCAAATAGGCCCAATAACTTTGGGCCTATGAGAGCTTTCAGGCCTTCTCCATGTAGATTAAGCCTCTTTTTAAAAAAATTTTTGATAGTCAAACTTGTTTCAACAAATCAACCCTAATTGCCTATGCTGCCACAATTTGCCGCCGGACACCACCTGCACGACTCTCCGCTGCCATGGCCGCTGCAGCTCCGCCGTCTCCTGCTGCTTCTCTGGCCAACCGATCTCCACCACGAGTATCGCCGTCACCGTTTCATCCGTTATAACCATGACCGGCTGAAATAAACCATAAGCTTCCCGCTCCCATTACGACCGAACTCGAAAACTCAAGCGGTTTGAGCTTTTTTTTTTCTTGGATGGTTGCGTTAAGCGGCTATAGCGCGTGCTGGAGGGAGACTGCTTTGCAGGTTCCTCGGCCTAACGCTGGTGATCGCTACAGAAGGTCGATCTCGTTCCCCATATTTTATTGTTTTTACCTTTTAGTTAGACACGCTTTTTTTTTTAATCTTTCTTTTTTTTTTTACGATCTTTCCAATCAATTTTAAATTTAAGTTAGAGATTTTATGCATTTCATCTGTATTTTAGTATGAAACTGATTGTGGAAGTATTTAATGGGAATATAAGAGTTAGTATCAATGAATTCAATAATATCTTTGTATATGTATAATTTTACAACTGGCTGATCAACGGAATCAGGGAATAGTATTTTGAGTGGTAGTGTCATGTTCTAGGAGTGGATCAACCAAATTCTTAATTATGTTGCCTGCCGGAGCTCTTGTTTTGTTGTGCAATTATCTGGTTCAAAAACTAGCGGGGGAGCTCGACAGTGTTAAAGTAAAAGGATGCCTATTCTTGTTGCAAAGACGCCTTTTTTATTTTTTTTATTTTTCTTAGCAGGGGTCCAATAATGGTGGTTTTTCCAATTTTTCTGAAACAGGAGTGCAAAATGGAGTTCCCCACGAGCTGCTGTAAGTTTTGAAGTTAAAAATCGGTAATTTATTAAAATTCTATTCTTCATGATGATGCATTCCCCACGATGTCGATCACCTTCCTATTCTTTTTATTTTTCTTTGATGAATTGGTAAATTTTACTAATAATTAAGGCAGCTGAAAATGGTGTACATGAGCAGTGACCAACAATTCTCTCCTATTCATATTGTGAGATTTTCCTTTCCTGTTTGCAAAGTCCACATGATAGAAGCATAGAAATACCATGCAAAGAAGGTAGTTTCCTCCTGTACAGTGTTTGGCACACATTACTCATTCTACTGATCATTGCAACTAATGCTCTCAAAATTATATTAATAACCTGACAAGTAAACCTTAAACTAGCAAACAGTTTATTTAACTAGTGAAATCCAGGTGAAAAAGAAGCTGTTCTTGAAAAAGATTTAGCTCTGTTATCAAGATATAGGCCAACCATTGCAGGAAAAAAAAAAAAAAATCTGCATCAATGTGGTAGTGTAGAACAGGTACCGTATACTTGGAAATAAAAGATTTTGGTGACATGCGTAACATCTTTTGTATGAAAGCTGTTTTGAAGATCTTGACACCTTGTTTGATTGTTGAATGTAGCACTTGCTATTAATGTATGAAAGCTGTTTCGAAGATCTTAACACCTTGTTCGATTGTTGAATGTAGCACTTGCTATTATATTTATGCAAGTATGATAATTTTGCATTGCTAGATGAGGCTTAAGGTTCCTAAGCTAGCTAAGTAAATAAAGATGACCTAACATCTCAATTTTGTTTTGGAGATTCGGAACATCTAAGATATCATGTCCCTTTTCTTGTAGCAGCTGATTGGTATTGCCTTAGTTGTATCACATAGGTTATATTGGTGTTTTATTTCATAAAATAGATTTTACATCACAGTGCTAGTAAGAAAGTTTGTGCATCTTTCATTTCTACGTGGCTGATATATGCAAAGACTGCAAATATAGTGGACAAAATTTGAATATTTTCTTAGTGATTTGCATATTGTTGTCATCATGTTTTTGTGTGACAATAGGTGCAAGAATTGAAAAATAAAGATTCTAAGTGAAAAAATGGGCCCAGCCATCTTATGTTTGATGCCACAATAATTTGTGTGCTCGTTAAATGCTTGCAGGACAGCCTCGACAAATATAAAATCTCTTAGATTAATAACGGCCATCAAAACCCCATATTTGCCTGATGGTAGATTTGATCTTGAAGCTTATGATGCCTTGCTAAATATGCAAATAGTTAATGGCGTTGAAGGCGTGATTGTTGGTGGCACAACTGGTGAGGGCCAGCTAATGAGATGGGATGAACACATAATGCTTATAAGTCACACAGTCAATTGCTTTGGTGGGTCAGTTGTGGTGATTGGGAACACTGGGAGCAACTCAACGGGGGAAGCAATTCATGCCACAGAGCAAGGTTTTGCAGTTGGAATGCATGCTGCAATTCACATCAACCCTTACTATGGAAAAACCTCAATGGATGGTTTGATTTCTCATTTTGATAGTGTGTTACCAATGGGACCTACAATTATTTACAATGTACCGTCACGAACTGGCCAAGATATTCCCCCGTCTGTGATTTATGCTGTCACACAAAGTCCTAATCTAGTAGGTGTAAAGGAGTGTATGGGGAATGACCGAGTTGAACAGTATACCAACAACGGAATTGTGGTCTGGAGTGGGACTGATGATCAGTGTCATGATGCAAGATGGAATCATGGTGCTACTGGGGTAATTTCAGTTACTAGCAACTTAGTCCCAGGTTTAATGCGAGAACTCATGTTCGGGGGAAAGGACCCTGCCCTGAACTCAAGTCTTCTGCCTCTCATTGAGTGGCTTTTTGAAGAACCAAGTCCCATTGGGTTGAATACAGCTCTCGCTCAGCTTGGGGTCATCAGACCAGTTTTTAGGCTGCCATATGTGCCTCTTCCTAGGGCAAAGAGGGTAGAGCTTGTGAATTTAGTAAAAACAATTGGGCGGCAAAATTTCGTAGGAGAAGAAGACGTTCAGGTTCTTGATGACGACGACCTCACAGTGGTTGCTAGGTATTAATGACACCCCTCAAATACTTACTAGTTTGCGGGTTAGAGTTGACTGGTGTGAAACGCCCTTTTATCCGTTGGCCATTGTAAATAATGCTTGCTGGGTTTTAGCTGCCTGAAAGAAAAAACAGATTCTGTTTGCAATTGCTGCATTGAGACCATACTTTTCTTGAATAATTAGACAAAATTCCCAGCAAATCAGTCGACTCCCCGCAAAATTGACAGAAGCCGCATTTCTTAACGGAAGGGTTTTTGTAAGGTGAGTTCAAACCAGGAAAAGTTAGTCCAAATGTGCATAATCGGGCCACCAACAACCGGTATGCCTTCGATTTGTTAAAGACGCATAAGAACATTTTGGGCCGCTTTCGGGTTAGCGTTTCAGGATATGCCTAGTTTGGCCCTTGAAAATATTCGATAGACTCAAATTTGCTACTCGATTCAACTGTCCCGAAAAAAAAAAAAGGCTGTGCTATGCCATTCAAGTTGTTAAGCTCTTAAGTGAACAGTGGTTAAATTCGGACCAATAAACTAGCTGACGAGGCTGTCTATCTTCGCAATTACTGGACTAAAAAATTAAAAAAAAAAAAACAGAAAGATTTATTAACAGGAAGGCGGGTAGCTAGGAGCAATACTCCACATTGTAGAATGTACAAAAGTAAGAGAGAGAGAGAGAGAGAGAGAGAGAGAGAGAGAGAGAGAGAGAGAGAGAGAGAGAGAGAGAGAATTTAGTGATAATATAGTAAAAATAATACAATGGATGTGTTGTGTATCGATATAGGGTAACTTGTTGAAAGATCTATTTAATTAAAAAAATATCAAATAAACTATTATTTAAATTACGGTCTTTCACCGTAATTTTTTCTGCATTATTATGTAGTCAAGTTGTAAAAAAAAAAAAAAGACAGAAAGAAAGAAATTCAAATAATTTCAATGTGGAAAAAGTAAAAATTTTTGGGGCTCATTTGGTATTATAGGGTGGTTGGTGGCCCAAGGAGACTCAAGAAAACGACAGAAGTCATAGTGGCTAATGGGTTGGCCGACGAGGCCCGCTGAGAACCACGAATATTGGGTCTATTAAAGCTCGTAGGCCTCTCCCCAGGAGTCGTTTTTGTCTTTCTTCTTTCTATTATTTTGAGGGGTCCCTGGCTGTCCTTAACATAACAGCTGTTGTGAAGTGGACTCCGATGAGTTGGTTGAAGTGGCATGTCCATTCTAAGAAATAATGCATGCAAGCCCACTTTTACCCAACTCATTTTTGGGGTTGGTAGACAATCTTTTTAAATAATAGCCGCACTGAGATTGGGATGGGACTCATTAACTTGGCACTCCGCCATAATCCAATTTCCCCCAGCAATTTTACTAGCTGCGAAGAAGCCTTTGGCATGTATGGCAAGCAAGCTGTATACTCTTTGCTTGATTTCACATACCATTTACCCTGGACACCTTTGAGAAGGTCCAGTCCTTCGGCTGATATACAGCAAAAGCTGACTGCACTTAAATGTTGAGACCATAGCGTTGGATCCAAGAATGTGGCGATTTCCAACCCAGCACGAGAACAACACAAATCACAGAAAACCTGTTCCCCCCCCCCCACCCCCCACCTTTCGCTGGCTAACGCGGGACCAGATTTTATTTTTATTCAACTGATTGAAATGCTGAAACAAGAGCCTTTCTGCTGTTCAGCAAAGATTCTACGTCAATTTGTTTCTATGCTGTACTTGTGATTTTTATCTGCACATCCGCAACATGGCTTTTTTGTTTTTTTTTTTGATGATACCATTTGATTTGGCACACCCCTCCTCCCCAGATGCTCCTCTGTCTTATCATAGGGATAGAGCAGAGCATAGCATAGCATTCGGTATCACCCATCATGTTCATGGACAAACAAGTAAAAAGGTGATATATATATCTATATACAGAGCATTAACCATGATCCACCGTTGGATTTGAATGAGCCACCGTTGTTGTTGTTTTAAAAAAAAAAAAATTATTTTATAAGGACTAGGATTTGAACGCTAAACTTGAAATTAAAAATACAGATAACTCTGCTTTGTAGGTAGTGAGAATGAGCCGCCATGTCTCGTCTTGAAAGTAGTTTGCTGCAAGCCCCTGGTCAACGCAGATCACCCCATTTGCAAATTGGCTTAAAGTTTACGAAGCTCTGATGGACCGTTCACCCTTGCAGGCCAAACAGAGAAAAGTAAGATTCTTGACCTCATTTGGAAACTTTATCATGTGCTCTCCCTGGCTTTATTCTTCATAAAACAAGACTTGATGAAGTTTTCACTTTAGGTTGCCATCAGCTAGTTCTAAAGATTTGCCCTTTTGGTTTTGTTTATTGATGCATGTCTGTTTCATTGTTATCAACTTTCTTTCTTTTGGAATATGGCAAGAACTGGACTTTTTGGCCAAAAGCATTATGCCCCTGTAAGTACCGGAGTTTCTCTAGTTTTGTGTACGTTTTGGTTGTGCTTGTGTCTCCCTGAAGAGAGAAAAGAAATTTTTTTATGAAAAAAAAAGAAAAAACAGACAAGAAAAGATTTTTTTTTTTTTTAATTACAAGGGAAGCTGAAAATCCGAAAAATAAATATCTCGAGTAATTGTACTGGAAAAACAGTTCAAATCGTTCCAATGATGAAAAAGTGAAACTAATCGACGAGGGCCAATGGGACACTACATGAAATAATTGGGCTCATTTAGTATTATAGAGTGGCCCAATGAAACTCAAGAAAATGACAGAAGTCACATTGGTTTGTCTTTTTTCTTTTTTTGGGGGGGGTGGGTGCCGGGGGGGGGGGGTGAGGGGGTCCCGGGCTGTACCTAACGCAACAGCTGGTTGGAAGTGACATGCCAATTCTAAGAAATAACGCAATGGAAGGGCCATGCTGGCCCACTTTTTTTAAGCCCTATTATACGACTATCCTTTCTGTCTAGACCCCATTTCATTTTGAGGATGGTTCACAATTTTTTCAAAATTGAAAATCTCTTTAAAAAATATTACCGATTATAATAAATAGCATAAAAAGGTTTAAAAATAATATTTTATGTTATTTATTTTAGTACGTATCATTTTTTTAATTGGGGTTTTTTTCTTTTTAATAAACAATTAAACTATAAAAAATGAGTCCATTTTGTAGGATCCTTCAAAACTATTGAACCTGGGGAATCACCTTTTTGTCTTTTTCATTGACTGATTCTCAGAGCTGTGGTGCAAGCCTGAAAGGAAGTTCTAGACCCGATTAATATGGCCGAACTTTTAGTAATTTGTAACCTTCGTGGGGCTTCACCTCATTTGCAATAATAGGAAGAGAACAAGGGAGGGGAAAAAAAAAAAAACGAAAATATTATATGGATGTGATTGGGTTAAAGGGTACACGTTATATTGGCGTGATGGTATAATTTGAGTTCTTCTACACATGAATTTAATAAGCAATAAAGATTATAAATGAATTATAATAGTGGAATATAAGTATACATGTGAGATGTGTTATATTTATTGAGTCTATGTAATAAAAAAAATGAATTTCATTAATGCTATTTTGTTAGACGCAATGAGTGAGCATGTGTGAGAAGGTAACAAGAACCTTAGGCAGAAACCAAATGCACAGGACAAATTGTCAATGTATTAGATTCTTGACCTCAAAGCTCAAACATTAATTCTAATTAAACACGAAACTACTCTGTCACTCTTTTCTAGTTGAACAGACTCTAAGAAAAAAAAATAAAAAAAAAGAGCTAAGTGATAGTCTTTCTTAAATCCTTGCAAAATACTTATGAATTTCTTGCACGCTGTTAGACTAATGTTATTAGAAGAGTCTTCGTGTAAGAATTGTAATTTGAAGGTCAATATATTTGTAAAAATAAGAATAAAATTATATGTAACTAACATTTTTCCAGACTTCAAGGTCCAAGAACCTCGTGCATGCACGCCCAAGGTATTTTGAAAATTAGTTACTGATGCTTTATGTCACAACATCAACCGCATACATTTTCTTGAAAATTCATTATTTACAATATTGCCAATACCAACAAGCAATTATATGGTAGGAGGTAGGTCTCTTTATCAGAAATAAGTCATATAGCACAAAATCTCACAGCATCCATCCAGGAATGAAGCCATTAACTTGCTGGGCATGATTACTTGTGGAAGTTAATTGGTCTGAGCCCGCAGGATTGTACCTACGAGTATAATAGGAAACCAAAAGAGCCAGACGATTACCAGAACTGCCAGTAGATCAATAATCAATTGATGTTTGAAAGGAATTAGAGAATATTTAGGAATTGAATTTTTACACTTTACCCTATTTGCAATGTGGGATTGCAGTCCAAATGCTGGAATAGCCCATGAGAGTGAGCATGCTGGTGACCATAAGGCATGTTTTGCTCACCGCCTTCCCATGATGATGGTTGAAGGTTATTTCTTGCACTAATTTCATCCAGCTGCCAGAAATAATTGACTTTTTAAAACATGAATAAGAATTTTCACTGAAATTGAGACTGGAAGAGGAAGAGGAAGAAAAAAAAAAAACCCATGATCTAAATCAGGAGGAGACTCACAAATCACAAGATAATACTAATTATTAAGCTAACATCTACTTGGAAAAAGATTTCAAAACCGTGCCACGAACTATTCTGCTTATACAGTTTGAGAGCTGTTGAGGGATTGTGCAATAATGCATGAATTGTATGAACGTGCCAAGCATGAGAAAGCCAGGTTTCTACTAGGGCTAAGCAACATAAATGATACAACAAATCTAGTTTCTGACATTTCAGAATCAATCTTAAGTTCTAATATTATAAGAAACTAGTCAGAATTAGCACTCACTACTTTTTTCAAACGAATAGGTGAATCGTAATTGGTATAAAAGATCAGAAAAATTAGAAGTCATTCAAAAGAACTATAAAAAAGAAATTTTGATATAATATGGTAAGACCTATAAGCTTTCAAAAGTGATCGGGAAAGCTAATATCAGAATTCTAAATATAGTAAAATACTAATCAGTAGGTTTTTTAATTGTTTCACATTAAGTTAGAAGTAATTTTAATATTTGTAATCAAAATACATTAGGCTTAATTAGGCCATTTGAGTTTTTTTTTTTTTATCAGTTTCCATCTTATATTATCGATACATAAAAATTTGCAAAGTTTACGATATCACCTTTATGTTCAAAGCTCTGTTGGCATCCAACAACAGCTGTTCCTGTACTTAAAACAGTAATCAATTAGCATTTGAAGGAACATGCGCTTGAAGAATTATATGTTGGCTTTAGGGTCACTTGTATGAGTACCTTGTTTTGAAGATCAGCAAGCTGGTCAAGCATGAACTGTGTCTGCCAAGCATTATGGAACATCCATGGTGTCAAACAAAGAAACATATATGCTTATGGAACTTTGAAATCTATGGAGAGATAAACAAGTTCACAGGCCACCAGCAAATGATTGGATGGAGAAGCCAAGCCACGGGTAGGGAACATAAATGGAAAATAGATGCAAGTCACTGCTCAAAATGAAAGAATCCGTAGGACTGAAGACTGATTGCTTGGGGGTTAAAAAATAGAGCTGAAAACAGCCATAATGAAACATCAGCTCTTCTCCTCTGCTCCCAATTTAACTTTGGCATCCCTTTATTTCCCATTCTTCTCTAAACTTCGAAATGGTTGGATAGAACAAGCACGCATGCAAATATGACAGACAGATAAACAGATAGTCTAATGTTGGAGAAAACGAAGCTGAGTTTCTCTGACCTTGGTGGACCGAACTTGCTTCAACGATCCCTCTAACTGGCGCTCGAGCTGCTCAAGCTCCTTACTGTTCAGAGGTCCCAAGTCCTCCCCAAGAAGGTTTCTGTCAACCAAGGAAAGAAGTGTTTCGTGAATAAGATAGCTCACACTTGAGCTCAATAATGAAGTTAAATATAACCTTTGAAGTACTTTATCAAGCAACCCAGGTTTAGTTATACGCTTGAAAACAATGTAAACTACTTGTTATTCTCGTTTCTTGCCTTTGAGTTCGTTGCAGTGCTTCATATCTGGCTTTCAGTTTCAAGTACTCCCGATAGCTGCTCTGTTATGACGCCAAAAAGTACACACAAGACGTGAAATCAAGCTATCTCTAGTGTCAAAATGGCACATCGATAAGCTCTCTTATGTTTTTGCTATTAATATCAAAGTCCAAACAAAGACATAACTAAAACTTAACCTCCGGCCATGTTATTTTGTGACAACACAATCCAACTTCCCGCGAGAGAGAGTATATAACAACTTACTTCAAGCTCTTTAGCAGGTCTGTTGACTTCCACTGCACCATAGCTGCACTTTTGATACCTTTCCAGTGTCTTGAGCATGCTGAAATGAAGTTAAAAAGGTAAGGCAACATTACAATTGCGAAAGGCCTTTGTTTATGTTCAACTATCAAAAACATCTAACGTTATGAGAGATTAAGGGAATAGTTACACTTTTAGATTATGTAATCGCCTAGTCCAATTGATTTAGTGTGACTTTACTCAGAAAAGCGCTTGTTCAAGCCATTAGTAGCAATTCGCCTTGAGTCTTATAAACCACTTTATTCTCTTATTTTTTGCTGGCATATAGAATTGGAGTTTCACATAATGGACCAACCACTAACATGTGGAGTAGTAGAATAATCAAAACCTAAATGCATAAAAACTTGAACTGATGATATTCCATAATCTAGATCGCGTCATTTCAATAATGTCTAGGGTTACTCATAAATGGTAAAATGGAGGTATCTTAGATATGATTCCTTTTACCTTTCCCCAAGAAATGGAAAGGATCTCAACACAAATAAATCATTTATTTTTTCACATCAAGATATCTGTTGGCCTAGAACCTACGCAAGGTAGTTCTTTCTATTTTTTTATAAATCTCATACCCCTCTCTTCTACCGTTCAAACTCGAGAGTGCTAAAATGAATGTTCAAACTCTTAATTATAAGAATGTCATCTAAAACTTACAAATAAATCATATGTTTAACATGTAGACTACTTTTGCCACAAGACCGCCATTGTTATAAAAGAACTAAACACGGAGGAGCACCATGGATTGTAAATTGAAGGCAATTTTACGAATATTCAGTTTCCATGGGAATGCATTAGTTAATGAACTTACATGACAAACATTATGGTGTTATTCCTATAGATGTTATTAGATGTTAAGCTAAAATATGATTGCAAGTAATGAAACAATAATATTTACCAAAATAAAGTAACAAAGCAATAACTAGCCTTACAAATTGTTAAGACTGTAAGTTGCAATTAATACTGATTGCAAAGAATAACTATAATCCTACAACAATATTTTCATATTGTAATAATTTACGGTTGTGGATCGGCAATTTGAAATGTTGAATTGAAACTCTCATAATTAAATAGCGAACGACATGTAAGGTCCATGCCGCAATCAATTGAAATGAAATGGAACTTTGTTAATTATTTTTTATTAGAATTATAGCCATTATACAATAGACATCTCATTATTAAAAAATCCTCCCCCCCCCCCAAAAAAAAGAAAAAAAGCAACTGCATACTATCATCACTCCCTTTCTATAACCTCTCAACAATAATTGTTTAATGGAAAAGAAATTGTCGCCCTAGGAAGAACTTTCTATAACTAGCAGATAATACATGGACATAAGCACGCACTAAGGGTTTTAAATATCTCCACCTCTTTCTCTCTCTCTCTCTCTCTAAATTAAAGTCCAGATTTTACACATTGCTAAGAGCAAGTACTGAAGATTATTTACTGGACTTCATCTTTCACAAATTTAATAGCAGACTCCAGACTTAGAACAACGTGTTGAACATATCACAAGTTCTCTCCTTTTCCATTTGTTTGTTTCTCTACTTTATTCTTTCCCAACGATCAACCAAATATTAAGAAACAGACAGGAAAGAAATCAGGAAAGAGCTTTCTGAGCAAAAGCAAATATCTTCGGTCTTCAGATCACAAATCAATATCATCGATCAAATACTAATATTGCTAGTTCAACCTAAAGAGTTCCCCGGGCCTGGAGAAAAACTAAAAGATTTGACATGTGATTTAGAAATCACAGACAAAAAAAAAAAAAAGAAAGAAAAAAACTAATTAGACATGTCAGATCAAACAAAGAAAACTAAAGATTTCAACTTTAACAAATCACAACAAAAGCAAACGAGCAAATAAATCTCACCGAGTGTAAGGTGTCTTCAAAATTTAAGAAAGAATCGCCCCCAATAGACCAAGAATAAATATACAGTCAAAAAGTCAAGAGAAGGAAGGAACTAAAGAAGTTCATGAAGCCTAAGTCCATCAGTCCAAGAAAACAAAACAAGAAGCCATCAAAGTAAGTAGATCCCACAAATCTTGGAAAGTGCTACAGCAAAAGCGCATACAGAACACATGGCCAGGCAAAGATGCAAGATATGCACGTGGAGTTGAGATAGAAACTAGAAGAGAAGAAAAGGGTCATACTTAGAGGTGCTACAAAATTCATAGAGCTTGCCACGGTTAGAGAAGATGATGAGAGCAACCTCGGCATCACAGAGAACAGACAGCTCGTAAGCTTTCTTCAACAGCCCATTTCTTCTCTTTGCAAAAGTCACCTGCCTGTTTATCTTGTTCTCAATCCTCTTCAGTTCGACTCTCCCTCTCCCCATATCCCCAAACCTAAATCATCAAAAAATAAAAAGGGAAAAGAATTTCAAACACCAATTTAAAACCCTTGCCTCATTTATCCAAATATACATAACTCTATGTATTGTATATATCGAGCTCTTAACTATACAGATACGTTACATACTTTTCTTACTTGAGCTTTTTTTTTTTTTTCCTTCTTCTGTTTTGATTGTTCTTGTTCAAGGAAAAGGGTAATCTTGCTTTTATCAGTCAGTTCTCAAATGCAACCAAATATGTGAAAAACTAGAGAAAGTTAGATACTTGGAAGAAGAAACCCTAGAGAGAGAACTGTAAGAAACACAAAGGAGATCAGCAAGACATAAATAAGTCTATAGACTGCAAAAGACAGCAGGGAGGAGAGTTTAAGTAAGAAGTTCTCCTCTCCTCTCTCTTTTCTTTGTTTCTTTACCTGTCTGGCTCTCAACTCTCTCTCTCTATCTTGATCTTTCTTTCTTTCTTTCTTTCTTTCTTTTTTGTATGTCAGTGGTTTTTTCTTTTTTTTTTCCCCTTCCTTCTTTTTTTTTGTTTTTTATAATTTCTTTTATCTCTCTCTTTTCACCTCAAGAAGTACTTCTCTCAATCTTACACCACTAGAAATGAAAGATCCAGTTTTAGGGCAGTGTTGTTCCTTCTTATTTCATGAAACCAAAATTTTCTTTTCTCGGTTTCACTGTTCCCTTTTCCTATATTTCAATTTCCACGCTCATGCTCAAGCAACGTTTTACACGCCCCATTGCCCTTGTGATTGGAGATTTGGAAGGTGACGAAGACGCGCTTGGAAGAAAGAGTTTGGACAGTTAATTAGAGGAGCGTTAATGGCTGGATTGTTATTTTTGGGTATCATTTCTTACTTTTCTGGTTGTCTTCGGGAGTAGCAGAACGTCGTCGCCTACCTTAAAAACGGATGTTTGCGTGTCGGCTTACTATTGGATTTTGAGTCTCTTTCGTCCTAACATTTGTCTCTTTCTAGAGCCTAACACCCCCTCCCCCGGGGGGGGGCCTTATTACCTTCACTAAACTGTCCCACCAAAGTTAAATTTTATGGGACAGTTTACTTACAAAGTTATTTTGATGATCTTCCTTTTTTTTATTTCTTTTTTGGTTTAATTACAGAGATGTTTTGATGATCTTCACGTTGAATTATGGTTATCGTTAATGGGGGTTTTTGCATCAATTGGCCAATATTCCATATGCGCTACATCAGTTCATAAATTTGAATTAACATATATGCCTTTCTTGTCTCAAGTGCATGCATAGTTGCAAATTGCTTTGAATTAGGCGTATGGGTCACTCAAATGCCGGATATATGCTCTGGAAATTTACCATGTTTGTGACAAGTATAGACATAGCGTCATATACCCAAAATACAAAGACAGTCATTCTTTAAGCTTCTTTTCTCAAACCCCGTTTTAATTAGTTTTCGGGTCTAGAGTTTGATTACGTATCAACGTTTCATATGAACTTTGCCAGTGTTTGCATAATTAGTTGCAGTGAGAATATGGAATATATATATATATATATATATATATATATTTATAGATATTTCTTGCCACTAATAAAATTGGATGTGCGTGCATACGCATTAACATCTATTCTTTTTCTTTTTATGAGTATAACCTATCGATAATTTTATATTATATAAATTTATTTTAATACTTTTTATTTCAAGTAAATTATGCTTAAAAAAATGGGGGGTCAAAATAGGAATCTCTTTAATATTGATTAGAATTTTGTAGGCTAATCCATTCCTTTATCTTTCAGCTATTAGAGCTTGAATTGTCATGCATGGCCGAGCTTGAGGCAAATTTTCTGATTATGATCAGAATTATGACTTTACTAAAGATAGTCAGTCAAGTACGAAATATTAATAGACTAGGGTAAAACGTAAGTGTCAAGGATTATGATACTGGTAAATTTTAATAAGAGATAACTTGACCTTTAATTGGTGAGGAAATATTCATCTTTTTATGCAAATCTTACATTGACCCGAGAATCATAACAGCAAAAGATGATTAAAACTGATAGTTACGTAAAACAACACTAATCTTAATCACATTTCACCAAAAGTTCTATACCAGGATTTGTACCAAGTACTTCGGTGCCAAAAATAGGTAAGTAACAATAAATTGACCCCTCACCCTATAGTAATGGCAGCAACAGGGTAACAAGAGCTTTGTAATCGTAGACAAAATTCCAAGAGTCCAACCACCATCGCCAGCACCGACTCCCAAAACTTCAACTTTGTGCAATGTATAGAGATGTGATTATATACAAGTAACAAGAAAAGAGGAGTTGTAGCCGCTTTTTTAAGAAAATTCTGTGGATTGTTTTTGGTTTTGGGGCTATAAATGGTTCGGTTCTGAGGGAGGAGGGATGAAGATGAAGTTAATGTGATGCTTTGTTTAATTCGTGAGATGAAAAAACATGTGTGCATGTGCGTGTGCAGTTAATTTGGTTGACTTGTGTTGTATATATGTGCAGTCCAATAATTCATTGCCCAATTTGGCAACCTATACAGAGATGTGATAGCGTCCCATGGTTAGATGCTTTGCCTTGTTTAAACGTGTGGGCACGTTCAATATCATATCGGCCACAAAAAAATATAAAAAAAAAAAAAATAATTGCCCCCATTAGGATTTTCTCATACCATTGCTTATGAACCAATTTCAATATCTTACTATCGGTAATTCATTGAGGATGTGGTAGACTTCCATCAAGCACAAATTTTAGATGTTATTAATAATTATTAGCAAATTTGCATATTTAAGTTATGACGTATATTTTCAAACCACAACCATAATTATAAACGCATTCTCTGAATACATGATATATGTTACGAATTACTATTTTTTCAAATATATGTGAGATACAATAATTTTTGTTAGGCAAGCACGAGTTCAATTAATGTATCCAATGTCTCGTGACCCTAAGATGCAACTTGTATTGCACTGTTATGCTCGAGCATACACATTTGAGGGCAATTCTGGATTACTATGGCTAATTAAGCTCCAGAATTAAGTGGTTGGAGACGAACACATCTCATACTATTTTGCATGAAACAGTGCTCGGTATAGGAAAATAGCTATGGACACAATATCCTTAATTCTTAGATACCAGGAACAGAAATGCGAGCCTAACCCTACACATGTAGTGGGCAGGCACCACGAGAAGGCTGCCAGGAACACCCATGATTTGGTTTCACGAAGCCTTCTTCTACTTAAATCTCGTGCTGATGTTACATGTAAGTACTCTTCCTACTTATTTTGTTATTTTAAACTCTCGTGTGGTCCATGAAAATTTGGCTTTTTACTGTAAATTTCAAAACAACGGTATAGAACGGTGGGGTTGTCAGGTTCCTTCTGGTATATAATTTATTCTTCTTGTCTGGGAGCTTCAATTTTGCGGTAGGGCCTCTCTTGGGTGCAATTTGCTTATACATTCACTTGAACTTTTTTTCTTGAGGTATTCTTTTCTTTACCAAAGGACGCCATGAATAAAGCTTCTTGCTGTGTGAACAAAAAAAAAAAAAAAGAATTTCAAAACAACCGAATGATAAGTCCGTTTTCATCTTAAAAATTTGCAAGGTGCTGCAAATCGGATTAAATTTTCATTTCTTTCGTTAGCAATGTTAGACCAAAAATAAAATTATAATCAACATTAAAGAATTATTTCAAATTATATATCTAATATCATTTTTTTAAAATAAAATTTCGTCTTACAATTATATTATAATGAATTTTCTTATAATATGAAATGAAGTATATTTAATTATAAATCATAATATTAAAATTAAATTTTCATAAATTTATATATTATTTATAATTATTCTATTAAAAATGATATTTTTTTCTTATTGATTAAAAGAGAATCATAATATATATAATGATTTAAGAATTATTTAATTAAAAAATATAACTTGTTAATAATAAATATAAGTTTTTGATGTATTTTTTTATAATTATTAAATAAATTAAAAAATTCATCTAATTTTATTTTTAAAATGTTCAAACCAGTACTCCGTCCCAAAGACCAGACATGAAAAATTAAGTGTATTACATTTAATAATAATAATTCAAGAAATTGTTATGAGAAAATGTAATCTAGTGAACTTCCCTTTGCAATTTATACCACCAGTTAAATTAGTGTCTTTTTTTATTGAGTAATATTAAGATACTAAAATTTATATTAAATCTTTTTGACCGAATGATGTCATATACTGTAAAATTAAATGCGCACAAACATATATATATATATATATATGTAATTGAATCACTCTAGCATTACTTGTTTTTCTTTTTTCCCAAAAGAACAGAAAATCGCCTTTTATTTATTGGGTCTAACTTCCGCATAATGTCTGTCAACTGTCAAATTAAGAAAAGAACAGCATAATCTGGTCGTGTCAACCTCCCATTGGCTGTCATGCATGGTTCCCAGGTGACGCAGACGCCTTCACTAGTGACCGTTGCTGCCGACGTAAGCCTTAGTGTCTGAACAGTCACCAGCCCTGAAGAAGACACGTGGCGAGATTAGACGGCGGGAGCACGAACCCGAGCCCGCGTTGGTGGAAGTGTTGACGTTTGTCGGACGCGTGCTTCAAATAAAAGCTACTGTACACTAATTGGCTGTCTCGTTTTGGTCTTCTTTCAGCAAGTTAAGTTAATTTAAGTGATTTGAAATAAAAATAATAATAATAAAGAAACAAAAATTGCTTTTCACTCTATATTTTTAAAATGTAACCATATATATATATATATATACCGCAATTGTCAAAATAATGGAAATAATAAAAAAAGACTAGATACTTCTTTTGTTGATTCAAGATACTCTTCTCTGAGTCATCCCTCTCTCCCTCCTTATTACAATAATTTCATTTTCTATTGAGAAGATAACAATTAATTGTAAAAATAAATTTATTCTAACAAAATAAGTAATTGAAGATTATTTATAAAACCTCTCTTTCAAACATCAAATTTGTATTAATTTTCAATTGTTTACAATTATTTTTTAGTAATATTTAACTTAGAATGGTAAGTATTACTAAAATAAATACTAATATCTTTTTAAAAATATTTTAATAATTTAAATTATGATCTTTATTTTAAAATTTTTTAATTTTAATTTTAAAAATAAGTAAAAAATATTAATATTATATAATTTATAATCTAATAAATTTTTAATAGACTAAAAAGAAATCAATGTGCAAGTAAGGCTATAAGATACAACCTATAGTTTCTCATTTATAGTAAAAATAAAAATAAATATTAACTTTTTTGTGACTTTTAAAAATATATGTATAAATTATTATAAGTACAAAATAAAGTATGTCAAATTTAAATTTTTCAAAAGAAATACAAATATATATATATATATATTTCTTTTCAAACTTATGGACCTTCCAATGATAATTTATTTTATTTTATTTTATTTTTGTTCTATGAAAAATGAAAAAGGGAAATCAAACTAGAGACTGAAGAAAATAAAAAAAATAATAAAAAAAACTCTCCTTGTCAAAAAAGTTATTTAGGAAAATGTAACGTCAACATAAGATGTACAGAAAAGCCCCCAACAAAAGGTGTAATGTAATGCAATGCCAGTGGGCATGGACTCCAAATAGGGGCGGCACAAAGCATGAGAATCACATTAGTGAAGCTAGTCAAACATGGCCGTTGCCTGCAACTTGACAAATCCAATACGTCAAATACATGAACTTTGATACATAATGCTCTCTCACTTTTTAGGTTCCCACTAGTTTTAGTGCCATGATCTGAATCATATCCAACCAATAATTGCCCCACAAGGCCAAAAGAAAATCAAGACGACTTCCCCAATTGAGTTAAGACACATGGGGGTATTTCTTGCCTAACAGGGTTTTTGTTTGGTGAAGTTTATCGTGAATCCAAGCTCTCTGCGATGTGGCTTAAGTTTGCATGGGCCATCAGCTTTTTTGAATCTTTTTCCAGAGCTACTATGCCGAGCGTACTAACCTTTCTCATTATGATTCATTGCAAGTGTGCTGGCACAACCTATTTAAAGGACCTAAGCCCTTTTTGCAAGTTCACCTGAGCCAAAACTGGGGCAAGAGCAACAATATGCCAGTTCAGAAACTGGAATCAAACCTTCAGCTTATAGCCAAAGATGGAGAGGCATAAAAGGCAAACTACAAGGAATTGGGATTTAACCAATAATGGGACCAACATAATTCCTCTAGCTTGAATATTAGCACGCTGACAGAGTAACATAATTGCTGCAGTATCTGGAATAAAATGCAGAGTTTAAGCCCCGAGATTTTCTTACACGGAAAAAAATGACCCCCATGATCTACTGTAACAGATATCTGTAATCCATACGGTAATCCAGAGTCCAGAAATACACTACCTGGCGATGACAGTAAGAAAGTAAAATGTATCAAATGTGGGGAGGCACAAGGAGTGGCTTTTTTTACGAGGCCTATCTGTAATTATATTGAAGAACCTCTGGAGCAATCAGGACAGGCAAAGCGACCCCTGGCTTGACATTCGGTACATCTGGTAGGCTTGATCTTCGATTCGCTTCCAAGTGACCGATTGAAGTCATCCATAATATTAAAACCAAATGGTCCACCCACTTTGACTAGTCCAGTTCCTTTACATTTTGAGCATGCTATCATCCTCAGATCACCACATCTCTTGCACATCCCCAGGGAGCTACATAAGGAGTTGAACATTCAGCATAAATATCATATATTTTGAATTTGTACTTCTAAATATCTAGTTGAGAATGTTTACCTCCTAGGATAGATGCCATATAATAACAAGAATACAATTGCTTACCTATACACTTAGTAACCTCAACAAGGTTGGAATTTAGAATCAATGACAGTTCTAAGGAGATCAACAAGTTTCAGTGTGCTAACAGAGGTGTTTGCGTATACAGTTGAAAAATCCAGGGTATGCCATGGGAACCGGAAGGAGAAGTGTTCCAAAACCCCCAACCCCACGCCACCACCCCGCTTCCACCCAAAAGCCCCAAGACAGGGTAGCACCATGCCTTCCTTGAGATCCAAATACCAACTCTTCCAATGAGATGCCAATTGGAGCACTAGAGATGAGCAGCAGTTTGAATTGTTCAATAAAGTTTACAATCAATTTTTGTCAAGGTCATATCTTTGCCATGAGCTTTACAATAAATTTTCCTTTTCAAGATCAACCTTCAATAGCTCAAATGCCCAATCTTGCAATTCCGAGGGCCACGGGCACAAAGATGCTCTCCATTACTTACTAGCTTAAAAAACAACCTAAAAAATGTAAAGTTTACTAAGTGGAAGGTGTGGAGCACAAATGGAAATAGACATTGATCATTCTCTTTTTTCTTCACTTTTTCTTTTTTCCTCTTCAGAATGCTTTGATCCTCAACTAAGTTTTCTCCGTTCTAAGGAAGGCATTCTATTAAATCTGTACAAAGTCCCACAAAACACATAGATTGAGTCCAAATAATATGATTTCCGATATTTTATAATAATTGCATACACAGAAAATTTTCCTGCCATACCAAATTCCTCACTGGGATTTAATTGGCAAAACATTATGGAACAGGAACTGGCAAATAGGCAAATTTGATGCAATCACCGAGTATGATTCCAACCCCAAAACAGAGAACCACAATTACCAAACTATCCATTTGGTTCAATTATAGCAAATACCATACGAATGAACAATTATCAGAACCACAGGACGCAGATTGCACAAAAAGTTTCAGCTTTGTAGTAATTTAGTTTGCAGAGTGGACCCGAACCAGCCACACAGGACCAAACCCATTGAGAACTCAACATCAAAGACGACCCTTTAACAACACCACCAGGTAATAAAAATTTCCTAACTCAGATTGATGGAACATGAAAAAATGGAAATAACCCAGAAAGTAGAAGCAAAAGTGAGTCAGCAAATGTAAGAAAGAAACTATTTATTTTCACTTTGATTTTTTCTCTGTTTTACCTTCTCTGTGAAGCAGAGATGAAAGAATCAATCTTTGGGGCAGCAATTGTGGCACAGAGGAGCAAAGTTCCCACCCCTAGTCCAGCTACTTCACTTGCTGTTATGTTATCCATTCCCTCTCTCTTTACATATGTACCGTACATGTATGAACAGTCACTTGTGCTTTAAACTTCAAAGAATCTTTCCAAAAACAACAAAAGCAAAACAGGTTTTTTTTTTCAAAAAAAAAAGGCCCTTGGGTTCTGTTACTAACATTGGGCTCGACTCTTTTGGGTCTGTGTTCTTCTCCTTGGGCAATCTAAGGCTTAAAGATTCTTGGTTCAACTTTAGTTGGCCCATGGAATTTATAGCCCATCTACTCTTTTTTTGCCACTTTGCTCGCCTTTGGGGTTTTATTTAAACTGCCCTTGCGGAATTCACTCGTTTTATCAATTCTCTTAAGTTGCTCACATGGGGTATTAAGTTTTTTGGAGTTCTGTTTTAATTTAAAAAGATAAATTATCTAGAGCATCACTCGTTTCAAAGGGTACAAGAGGGCAGATGTTCTCGTTCCCCAGACCAGGAAAAATGGAAAAGGCCCTTTAGAACTAAGATCTTGCCTGAACTGCAACCCTCTAGTAAAATCTCAGCATCATTTATTTGTTGATGATACAAATATTGCTGCTGTGAACCAAATCATAATACATATATGTAGTTAACCGCAATCATATGTTCTCAGAAAATGTATCCTCCATGATACACATAACTTGGAAGGCATAGCATTATATTAGAAGTTTATTTGAATACGGGACAAGGACCTGTGGGGATCCGGGCGGGGAGGGGGAGATATTCAAATTCAGGAAGGGAATTGGGATGACACTCCTCGCCCCCACTTCGCCCTGTTCCCATTCCTAATCTGGATCCCTTCAAAGGAAAGATTTGTTGCTTGATCTTGCATGGCCATGTTGTTGCAATAATTACTTGTGTATGGAACATCTAGATCCCATAGGCCACTCCGCAGCCCATCCTCTGTCACATTATCTACACAAGATGCAACGTCCCGGTACATCACAGGCAAGCATTGATCCTCCAAAATGGGGTACATGTAAAGCATCTGCTGTTGTCTTAGTGCAACGTGCATCTCTCCATCACTTGCATTATGACTATTGACCCTTTTCATGTCATCTTCTTCTTCTTCTTCTTGTTGATTTTGATGTTGATTCTTTCGTTTTTGATTAAAAACTTCAATTCTTTGCTTGTCTAGTGTCTAAGAGGATCGGTCTTTGTTCTTGAAATGGGTTCTCCAATAGTTCTTTATCTCATTGTTTGTCCTCCCAGGCAAGTATTTAGCAATAGTTGACCACCTGAACATAATCAAAGAAAATCACCATAATTTTGCCACTGCATTTAGGCTTCCCATTCCCATGGAAAAAATTTTCTTCCCTAGGCTATTGGGGATATATCAGTAGCAATTATATTTAAGTGTAGGTAGAACTAAAGGGTGGAATTTGTGAGAGAGAGAACAAAAAAAAAAAAAAGAGGAACGATTTGAGAGAGGTGCATTACTTGTTACTGTTGAAAAATTAAACTATAATAAAACGATACTTTTCTGAATTTTCATTTGCGAAAATTCAATTACCACAATACAGGATCTTTAAGCGAATACTAGTAAATGAACTGTAAGGAATCGACGTACCGTTGTCCATGTCGGTTCCTTCGTCGGAGGTGAAGATCTCTTTACCGATCCGTGTCTGAGAAGATTTCTCCTTTCCTTTCCGGATTCTTTCCTTTCGCGTCTTCCTGCCTATTCGGTCTCTCTCTCACAATTTTCTCCGACTCCTCCCTTTCCTTTTCTGTTTCCTCTGATGGTTGAGCGATTCCAGGGAAAGCTTAACAATTACGTTTATTTCCCTTCCATAATTGTTATCGTTAATTAGGAATTAATATCCTAATTAAATCATTAATTAGAGAATTAATATCCTAATTAAAACATTAATTAGGGAATTAATATCCTAATTAAAACATTACCTTTTCCTTCCATAACGTTTATTTATCAACTAGGAAATTATCCCTCTTTTCCGATAACAATTATGCTACCCGTAATCGTTATCTTTTTCCTGTAACAATTATCTTTAAATAGGGAGAGTGGAGGGATTTTAAACTCAGTGACCCAAATTGCCATTATGTCCAACCGACCATCATATTGGACCTTTTATATTGGGTTACACTTTAAATAACAAGGGCCACTCATGTTAATTAATTTAACAATCTCCCACTTGGCTCTTGTTATGATTTGATGAATCAACAATAAATAAGTGCACACAATCCTTAAGGATCATCAAACCACAATACTTGATTGAATCAAAATGATTGGATCATGGCGGTCACATGTCCTTTGGCGACATGATTCCTTCCATGTATCACATGATCATTATAATTCATAATAACCTAACTGAGGAACGTTGAAACTTTAATTGTCATTTCCGAACATGCCACTAGTTATCTCACAACTGTAATTGTATACAACCAAATGGAGATAACAGAGCGTAAACAAAACCATGACTTTAATTGAATTCACGAGTGTTACAATAATATGAGCAATACATAATATTGGCTTTCAAGAGAATGCGGACCTATCCAAAATGTCCATCCCTTCAACATGTCTAGTAAATATTTTCGGTGGCAAACCTTTAGTTAATGGGTCCGCTATCATCAATTCAATACCAATGTGCTCAATAGACACTCTACGGTTTTGCACTTCTTCCTTAACAGATAGATATTTCAAATCCATATGTTTCGCACCTTTAGAATACCTATCATTCTTAGAGAAGAAAACAGCTGCGGAATTATCACAATAAATTCTTAACGGCTTTTCTATACTGTCGACCAAACCAAGCCTTAAGATAAAATTCCGCGACCATAATGCATGAACAGTAGCCTCAAAGCATGCTACAAATTCAGCTTCCATAGTGGAAGTAGCAATGACAGACTGCTTCCCACTTTTCCAGGAAACTGCTCCTCCAGCTAGGAGGAACACGTAACCAAATGTAGATTTCCTCGAGTCTACACATCCAGCATAATCTGAATCCGAGTAGCCTACTATCTCAAGATGACTTGATCTTTTATAAGTAAGCATATGATTCTTGGTGCCTTGTAAGTACCTAAGTACTTTCTTTCCAGCTTTCCAATGATCTATTCCAGGATTACTTTGATATCGGCCCAGCATTCCAACAGCGAAACTAATGTCTGGCCGAGTGCATGTTTGAGCATACATCAAACTTCCAACCAATGATGCATAGGGAATGGATTCCATTGATTTTCGTTCCAAATCATTCTTTGGACATTGCAGTTCACTGAACTTGTCCCCTTTCTGAATTGGAACTATTCCTGTAGAGCAATTTTCCATTCTAAATCTCTCTAATACTTTATTGATATAGCCTTTCTGAGACAATCCCAACAATCCTTGTGATCTATCACGGAATATCTCTATTCCTATCACATAGGATGCCTCATTCATATCTTTCATTTCAAAAGTTTCAGAGAGAAATTTCTTAACATCATGTAACAAACCCATGTCATTAGCAGCCAATAGGATGTCATCGACATATAGGACTAATATAATGAACTTGCTCCCACTGACCTTCATATAGATACACCGATCAACGGTGTTCTCTACAAAACCATATGACGTAATGGTATCATTAAACTTAATATACCATTGTCGGGAAGCTTGTTTCAGTCCATATATCGATTTTTTTAATTTACACACCAAACTTTCCTGCCCTGTGGTTATGAAACCTTCAGGTTGGTCCATATACACTTCCTCTTCTAAGTCTCCATTCAGAAAGGCAGTCTTTACATCCATTTGGTGGAGCTCCAAGTCATATTGAGCCACCAAAGCCATAATGATTCTTAAGGAGTCTTTCTTAGACACTGGAGAGAAAGTTTCCTTATAGTCAATGCCATCCTTTTGAGTGTAACCTTTGGCAACAAGTCTGGCTTTGTACCTTTCAATGTTGCCTTTTGAGTTTCGCTTGGTCTTGAAGACCCACTTACAGCCAACTCGTTTTGATCCTTCAGGCAACTCTACTAGTTCCCAGACTTGATTTACATCCATCGATTTCAACTCTTCCTTTATGGCATTCAACCACTTTTCAGAATCATTACAATCCATGGCTTGTTTAAATGAGACTGGATCTTTATCAATGCTTAATTCTGATTCATGCTCAAGCAAGTAAACCACATAATCATTCGATACAGCTGGCCTTTTCTGTCTTGTAGACCTCCGTAATGCCATATCTTGTGGCATTGCTTGTTCATTCGAAATTTGTACATTGTCACTTGGTTCATCTCTTATGTGCTCACTTTGCGTGTTTCGTGTATCAATTTGTTGTCCTTGCATGTCACGTGACTGTGATGCAACAAAAGGAACAACAACTTGAGTAGAAACACTGGGTGTGGGGATACCAACTTGAGTAGGAGTACTCACTGTGGATCTTTCATTTTGCAATTCTGTAATATCCACCTTTCGTGATTCCTCACTCCCACTGAGCTGACCATTTTCAATGAACCGAGCATTACCAGACTCAACTATTCTAGTACTATGGTTAGGGCAGTAGAACCTGTACCCTTTAGACTTTTCAGGATAGCCAATGAAGTGACCACTGATGGTTCTTGCATCAAGCTTTCCTTCATGTGGATTATAAATCCTTCCTTCTGCTGAACAACCCTAAACGTGAAGGTGTCTTAAACTGGGTTTCCTACCTGTCCATAACTCGTAGGGAGTCTTAGGGACAACCTTACTAGGAACCCTGTTCAGCAGATATGCTGCAGTCCTTAATGCATGCATCCACAAGGATAAAGGTACAGTACTGTAACTCAACATACTCCTAACCATATCCATAAGTGTGCGATTCCGCCTTTCCGCCACACCATTCTGTTGTGGTGTACCAGGCATTGTGTACTGTGCACATATGCCTCGACTTTCGAGAAATTTTGCAAATGGACCAGGACATTGTCCACTTTCATTGAATTTTCCATAATATTCACCACCCCTGTCTGACTTAATCACTTTTACTTTTCTATCCAATTGCCTTTCCACTTCGTTAATAAACACCTCCAGGGTGTTTACTGACTGGGACTTTTCATGCAGTAGATATAAGTAACAGTACCGTGAGTAGTCATCTATAAATGTGATGAAATATTTCTCACCACCCCACGTGGGAATATCGAAAGGGTCACATATATCGGTGTGTATTAATTCTAAAGGCTCACTACTTCTCATGGCTGGGTTCTTTGATGTGTGTCTTGTTTGTTTTCCTTTTATACAATCAACACACACTTCCCAATCAGCAAAATCCAATTGAGGTAGGATATCACTTTTCACCAACCTCAATATCCTTTCTTTGGATATATGACCCAATCTTTGATGCCATAAGAAAGCAGAACTATCATTATGCATATTACGTTTGTTACCTATACTATGCTCAACAAGAAATAGAGAATCAGCATACACAGCATCAAGATTAAGACGGTACAAATCATCTACCAAACTACCAGATCCATAATAGTACGAATGTCTATACAATGAAAATGCACCGTTTCCAATCTTGAAATTAAATCCTTCTTCATCCAACTTTGCAACAGAAATCAAATTCCTAGCACATTCAGGAACATAGAGACACTTTTCTAGATCCAGGTGACACTTAGTGTCCAAGATCAATCTGTACGTCCCAATTCCCGCTATTCGAGCCTTCATTCTGTTTCCCATGTAAAGGAACTTCTCAGTTCCTCTTATGGGCTGGATTGAAAGGAATCCCTGCATAATATGTGACACATGAGTAGTTGCTCCAGAGTCTAACCACCAAGTATTGTTGGGTACTTCAATTACGTTTGATTCAAAACATACTGATATACAGTACATACCTTTCTTTTCGAACCAAGCTTTTCTTTTTGGGCAATCCTTCTTGAAGTGACCCATCCTTTTACAGAAGAAGCATTTCTGATCCTTTTGGATCTGACCTCCAGTGACTTTTATAGAGGCCTTGTCCTTCTTCTTACCCTTCCGGTATGGTTTAGACTTACTACTGCTAGCCTCATTGCGAACAGTGAGATGAATGGAGTGATCCCTCATCTTCTTTAATCTCCCTTCTTCCTGAACCAGCATGGCCTTAATTTCTTGAAAGTTCCATTTCTCTTTAATAGTGTTATAATTCACTTGGAACTGGCCAAATTCAGGAGGCAGTGAGTTGATGATGAATTGAACCAAAAAGGATTCACTCACATCCATTCCCATCGTTCTTAATTTTGCTGCTAGGTTAGCCATACTAGTCACATGATCATGAATGGGCTGTGACCAATCAAATTTCTTGGTCGTCAGCTCACTCATTAGGGTTCCTACGATGGATTTGTCAGTTATGTCTGACTGAGAATATTCTTTAATTCTCACCATAAATTCCCTTGCATATTCGGTCTTAGGCATCGATGGCTTGACATTTTCAGCCATCGTCATTCGCATCAAATTCAGACTCAGCCTATTAGACCGTACCCAAACCTCATGAAAAGACTTATCGGATTCTGTACTGGTCTCTGTAATGGCTGCAGGCCTTTTATCCGTGATGACCGCTAGGTCTAAGCCCAAAACGCCCAAATGAAACTGAATATGCTCAGACCATTCTGCATAGTTCAGCCCATTGAATTTGATCATTGCATTGCCTAGGGCGAAAACGTTGTTGTAGGCTGCAAACATGATCCAAATTTACACATTAATACTTTGAGCAAACTTTGATGGATTCAGATACATGCATTACAAACTTTGATTATGTATTTAAGTCCACCTTTGGGTGATCCTCAAATACATAACTTTAATCAATAATGATGCTAATTAAATATACTTTAATAGATCAATCAATCATACTAGAGTGAAATATGAATGTTATCTTTGGACATACAATCATGTTTACTCAGTATATCAATCAATCCCCTTTAGTGTTATTAATTATAGGCAATGATCCATCTTTGGATGATCTCCTAACTTTATAATTAATAACTACAATTGTTCATGTACCACCTTTTATTAGCATCATAAATGAACAATTGAAATTTACGGTTATTTCAAATTTTTCAAACCAGGCCAGTTTGGTGACTAACAAGTTTTCAAAATTTAATTTTCCATTCTGTGGTAGTTGACACAGCCCAATACACAGACAGCGCACTTTTTCCGTAGTCGGCTTATGCCTTACGCCGATAATCACCCGCGATACGAACGACAACCACAAGCGACATAGGGTCCAATGGCCGGCGCACTTTTCCAGCCAACAGTCTCCGGCAGTGTAGGATTCCGGCCGGAGCTCCTCCCACGCCGGCCAACGCTGCCGGCACCGCCCGGATCCCACAGCCGGGCCTCTGCCGTACCCAGCAGGCCGATCGGGTCCCGGCCACGTGCGCTCACCGGTGGCCCCTCGGCCCCGGTCGGGTCACGCTTCTCCGGTGGCCCCTTCGGCCCCGGTCGCGTCGCGCTTCGCCGGTGGCCCCTCGGCCCCGGTCGGGTCGCGCTTCTCCGGTGGCCCCTTCGGCCCCGGTCGCTTCGCGCTTCGCCGGTAGCCCCTTCGGCCCCGGTCGCCTCGCGTTCGTCGGTGGCCCCTTCGGCCCCGGTCGCCTCGCGTTCGTCGATGGCCCGTTCAGCCTCGGTCGGATCGCGCTCGCCGGTGGCCCTTTCGGCCCCGGTCGGATCGGGCTTGCCGGTGGCCCTGTCGGCCTCGGTGGGGTCGCGCCTCGCCGGTGGCCCTCTCGGCCTCGGTGGGGTCGCGCCTCGCCGGTGGCCCTCTCGGCCTCGGTCGGGCTTCCCCGGCGACGCGCAGGAACACAGCGCTCACCGGGGTTCCTTTCGCCGTACCCGAATCGATTTGGGTCCCGGCTGTGTCGACCGCTTTCCTTCGTGCGCCTTTCCGTTCAGCACAACAGGGAAAACGAAAACAACAACGCAGTATTCGCAAAAACAAGCTCTGATACCAATTGTTGAAAAATTAAACTATAATAAAACGATACTTTTCTGAATTTTCATTTGCGAAAATTCAATTACCACAATACAGGATCTTTAAGCGAATACTAGCAAATGAACTATAAGGAATCGACGTACCGTTGTCCATGTCGGTTCCTTCGTCGGAGGTGAAGATCTCTTTACCGATCCGTGTCTGAGAAGATTTCTCTTTTCCTTTCCTGATTCTTTCCTTTCGCGTCTTCCTGCCTATTCGGTCTCTCTCTCACAATTTTCTCTGACTTCTCCCTTTCCTTTTCTGTTTCCTCTGACGGTTGAGCGACTCTAGGGAAAGCTGAACAATTACGTTTATTTCCCTTCCATAATTGTTATCGTTGATTAGAAATTAATATTCTAATTAAATCATTAATTAGGGAATTAATATCCTAATTAAAACATTACCTTTTCCTTCCGTAACATTTATTTATCAACTAGGAAATTATCCCTCTTTTCCGATAACAATTATGCTACCCGTAATCGTTATCTTTTTCCTGTAACAATTATCTTTAAATAGGGAGAGTGGAGGGATTTTAAACCCAGTGACCCAAATTGTCATTATGTCCAACCGACCATCATATTGGACCTTTTATATTGGGTCACACTTTAAATAACAAGGGTCACTCATCTTAATTAATTTAACAGTTACCCCAGAAAGCATGCAATTCAATAATAATTCCCTCCTCCAGAGGTGTAATTTGTCCTCTTTTAAGGCCAGGCCTAAGGTAATTCACCCACCTCAGCCAGCAGCTCTTGCCACTTCTGTGTAAACCTGCAGGCAGCAACAACAGCAGCAACATAATATATGTGCATATGTATGTATATTTGAAATAAAAACGCAGAATCATTCTTGTTACACGATATATGAGTGTTCTGAATGCACAAGGAAAGGGTTAGATCCATGTAGTCTTATCTTATTTCTACAGAGAGAATGTTTCTGCGCACCTCGTGAACTCTAAGTCACATTTGTTAAACAATATGTGCCAATAATAATTTTTTAACCTGCACTCCTGGCCACGGAACCCCAGCATCCTTCTCCATGCAACTTCACATATTCGCTCAGCAACTTATACTCTTCGGCAGTCCGAGGACCCTTCCTCCAGCCTTGCTTAGAGAGCTCCCAACCTATCATGGCTGCAATTGTTAACTTCACTTTCACTACTCTCCTATATTTGTCTCCAAATTCTATGGCATACATGATTCACACGAGGTTACCCTTCTATACATGCTCTCCTTAATCAATCTCAATGCTTTTCTGTGACCGAGTTGATGATCTCATCAGCACTAACCTCTTTTAATCCCATTTTATATTTGCTTTCAAGTTCACTTGCGGAAACCGGTCCTGAAGTTCTATAATTTGAGTCAGAAAGTACTGACAGGTTCAATTTAGATTTCCAATCACCGCGGCAAACTATAATTATATTGCGCGTTTAAGCCTATCACCACGGACCAAGTTTGACAACTAGGTAGCAGACATGTTACGGAAATTATTGCTACGAACAACATATATTATCATTAACACTAATAGATTCAGTGAAGCATGTGGTAGTAGATTGAATTAGTTGAATATGAGAAACTAGTTCTCCTACAATTCCCAAACTAAACATTGCCCCTTTCAATCCCTTATTATGTATGTGACATTGTGGCACAGTTTCAAGCACTCAAAATTTCCTAGTTACATACTTAATCCTACCTAGTAGTGTCTATATCACAACAAGATTTCGAGAAGCACTTACTCTTTGATTAACAGCTAGTGGGTTGTAGTTGTCCCTTTGAAGGGGGCTTTTGCTCCAATAACAGCGTACCATTTGTTGACACTAAAGATCCTTTAATTCATGCTTTGGACATTGTTTAATGTTAATGACGCTTATTTTATCAGCAAAAAAAAAGCTTTTAGGTTTCTATTTAGACTAATGGGGTTACTTAAACATGCGATAAATGAGGACTTGGACGAGTCATCTACGCAACACGTGGCACTCAGGAGGACTACGGGCATTAGTTTAATTGGTTGAACTCTAATTATTCATGCCACAAATGCCTATGTATAGGCATTTATGGTTAACAAACTATTAGATTAATGTAAATTTAACAGAAGATTTAGAGAGAGCTTAAGATCCTTTTAAAAGTTTGGTTTTATGCTAACCAATGTTGGCGGCACAGATAATTCATTGAATGAAGTTTTTCCATTGACGACAACAGTACCTAATTCTCTTTGATGCACTTTGAGACCATCCATGTGTACGTTTTGAATACTAAACCTACCTTATGTGTTAGATGTTATTTTTCAATGTAACCCATGATTTAGCTTCTTCAAGTTGTTAGTGAGAGCGTCTGCATTTAGCTCCGGAAAAATTGTAGTTGCGTTGATGGAAGATTGGTACTTTCCTCTCATTGACAGAGCCAGGTTACTTTGCCTAACAATTAATCAGTGATGGATAACTACGCGTTGCAACACTTTGTTCAGCTCAAAGCACGTCAATTTCTCATTGGAAAGACTGGTAGAAATATAAAGGGGCCCGTGCAATTATGGGCTGTTCATTTACAGGGTGTAACTTACTGTTGTCCGTTTTAACTTTTGTCGAATTCAACAAGGGATCTCGAGATAAAATTAAGCCAAACTAACTATATTTTTATTTGCTGTAAAACTCAAAATCAATTCAAAAGATAAGCGTAAAATCACATCCAACAATCTGAAAATCCAAGCACCGAAAACTGAGTCAGACATAAGGATACAGTGGCTAAAATGTATAAACTTCAATTTTCTCCCTAATGGGGCAATGGTACTAATTTGATAACACAAAAAATGCAGCATGCAACTTGTCCAAATTGCATATGCAAGTAATTCAAAGCTTTGAGTTACGCTTTTCCATTGGGAACAGAAGCTCCAGAAGGGTTAAGCTCATCCCAGGCCTCAATCCATGTCACCATGGCATCTGCAAGCTTGTCGAAATACAGGTCAACCTTGCCAAGTTTTTCCTTGACCTGCTTGGACAGCTCAATATAGCATTGTTGAACCGTGGTGCATTCTTTGGGAAGAGCAGCGGATTGGAAGAATGGGATGATCTCTTCCTGCCAGAAAATGCCCTTGTACTCCTTCCTTAGGTTGACAAATGGGTTGCTAGCCTTGCTGTGATAGATATAAGGAAGACCAGTCTTTACTCCTAGTCCCAAATGGTCACAGATCACCTATTAAACAATCACATGGTCAAGTGGTTCCCAATTACAAGTCAGAAAGGCGCTTAAGGTCTTTGCACTTGACCTCCAACTTGCGTTGCCCAATCATAAAAATCATAACTTACATAAGGTAACTTCAAAACCAAGGTGATAGAAAAAAGAGATTGACATGAATAGTGAAAAGAGAGACCTTTCAATGAAAACCAATACGGATTGAAGATGAACCCAAAAAAAAGAAATTCACAGGTTGGAGACTGCAACATACCTTAACGCACCAGCCAGCCCACATATCATCATAGCGACCAATTGGCTGACCATCGCCCATAAGACCAAAGTACATGGCAGGGCCAATCAAGTCACGGTCAAATGCCAAATTCATACCACACATGGGGAACAAGGTGCCCTTTGGAATTGTCAAGACAGCATTCACATACCTGATAAATTATCAGCAAGGTTCTGAGTTTAATTGAATAAAGCAGCACAAAGGACCACTTCCAAGTATTTTTGTGTCAAACATGTACCTGTTGTTCCTCTCCCGTGGCTTGACAAGCTGAGTGGGTGCATCATAATCAGGAATGTTGAGCCAGAGGCCATGAGAAACAGCAGTGGGGACACCTTCACGAAGACTGAAAGGGTATCCGCGTACAAAATCTGCACCTTCTGCGAAAGGATCATAAAGGGTGTTGAAGAAAAAGGGAGTTGACGGGCACAGAAGGTTCTTGATATGTTGCTCAAGTGCATTGATTGGTTTGCCAGTAGGATCCTTAGCGACCTAAAGCATATTGCTAAAAGTTAAACGTACAAACTGATACACAAATTGCATAAATTGTCACATAAGAAGCAAGTGGATGCAGTGCAAGCCATGAGCACAAAGGCATAATCACTTTCAACAATCTGATTTCTTAAGGTACTCATGTATTTATTTGTTGCCTTGAATTCAAACAGTGTAAATGGCTTATAACCACTCTGTGACACTGCCTTCCATGCAAAGAATCACTCAGGTTCAATTTGTCAAACATCGCTATAATACATGCAGCAATGGCTTTAGATGAAAATAGAGCCAAGAACTCGTGCATGGGTCCCTTATTAGCCAAGAACAATTGTGGCAAAAATGCGAGTGATCATTCAACACTTCCAATATATGACAAGATCAAAAGATCCACAGTGCTGTCCAGGCTTTTGACCATCCTAGGCATCCAACTGAGCACAAGATATAATTGTCCTCCCCGTGCAGTTAGGGTGATGGAAATTAACTATACCCGTGAGACACTTTTTTTATCCAGGAGGTGAGACATTAAACATTCAGATCCAATTCACTAGCTTTTAGTTAATTCCAAAACAGGGACCAAAACCAAAGAGAGTAAAAGTAAAGATTCAGTGTTATAACCAACTTTTTGTCAATTACAAATGCATTTTACCCTGATGTGCCAGGTGCAGAATTGTAAACACGGCTTCCATAGTTCAATTGATTTTCATAATCACAAATTTTGCTCAGCTACGACAGAATTGTAAGATCAGCCCATTGTTTTTTTGATAATTTAATATAAAGCAATATATCAAGAGCTTGCATAGAACTTTCAGATCAAATATAATAAGGGATGGAAACACGATGATTTTAGATCATATGGTAAGAAAAAATTTTACAGTAACACGAAAAAAAAAAAACTGTCCCATAGATGCTGCATATGGTACGACTGAACTGGATTTGATCTGCAATTTCGATTAAGAGTAAAATCGTGAGTTCTGTTTTAGGTGCAACGCTACAAATACGATTTGCCCATAATTGTGCTGTCAACATGCAAGAAAACCATGAGATGCATCGTGTGGAGTTTTACAGATTTGTTTTTACAATCAGCAAGCACCCATCTCCTATTCTGCCTCGATATTCACTCGTAGTTAGAGTTATTTATGATGCAAGCCTTGTACCAAACAAAAACAGATCCTAGGACAATAATGCCAAATCATCAAACAAATTAGATAGTCCTCAAATCCAAAATCAAGTGATAAAGATCTAAATTTGACCCCAAACGCAACAACCCAGATGCAAATTACACTTGGAAAACAAGAGCCACAGGATGGTTAGGACTTACAAAGCAATCATCATCAATGGTGAAGACGTACTTCTTCTTGGACACCATGTAACCAAAGCAGCGACAGGCAGAGTCCTTGAAGGAGATGCAGGATGCCTTAGGACCCAGGATCCTGTTAATGTCGTTCCTGTTGTAGAGCTCATAGTCAAAACCATCAGGCACCTTGATGGTCTTTGAAGGGTCACCGTCTTGGACAATGATGAGATGATAAGGCTCAAAGAATGGCCTCCACATCTCCAAGAAATCCAAATTCCTTATAGTGGGTATCACTATATCAAGCTCATCTTTCAACAATGGACATGGGTTCTTGGCCACTGACTTTGTATCAGTTGCGGGCTCAACCATTGTTACAAGAAAGAAAGAAAGAAAGCTTCTTTTTTGGGTATCAGAAGGAAAGATGCAATCTTTTTTGACAGATTGAGCATACAGCGGGAATAATAGGGTGGGTCTTTGCGTGTTTTATATATATATATATATATATGGGCGTTTGTGGAGCAGCACCTTCAGTGGCGAAATAACCGGCAGAGGTGGAGGGCACTGGAGACAGGGACCTGTTAAAAGGCAGAGTCGACGTTGTAGGAAGAGACTTTTTATCTTAGGTTCGTGTTTTGTAAGAGACGGTGACTCGCTATTTGTTGTGGTAATTGTTGTGCGTTGTGTGTCAGTGGGTGGGTGGGTGGCTGGGTGTTATTGTGGTCCTTTTCTTGTAGCAGTTCTTGCACCAGCTGATCGTGTGGGGGCCCATGATTTAGGAAATGGACGGTGTAGAAAACGTGTCTTGAAGGTTTGGTTGCATCAGAATTGGCCTATTTTCTGGTGCTCAATTAGGTTTTGACTTTTGAGTCTTGTAGTTATTGTCGGCGTGGGAATTCCTTCTCAGTTTAACCAAACAATGTTTAAGATTTAATTTCAATTTTTAATATTTTCTGGCTTTTTTTTTTTTGAAAGAAAATGTCTTTCCTTCTTTCTCCCGTGCGAGATCATCTTTGTAATTGATTTACCGCATTTAATTATGTTCAAATAATTTTCTGTAAAAGGTGGGGTGGGCTGGGCTTATTTCTGTCTATGATGTTAAATTGGTGTGCAAAATTTTTATTTATTTATTTTTGTTTGAGTTTGTAAGAATTAGGGTGGATCCTTTAAATCAAAAATAAAGAGTGTAAGTAATTCTACCCCCAAATTATATTATATTTGATTTGCTCTTTGTTAGGTTTGTAAGGAAAAAATTGGATTTAATATTTCAATTATAATTTAAAATATTTATGATAACTTTATTTATTAAGTTATCTCAGGGTTTCTTCAAATTCAAAAGATTAAAATATTTTCTCTCTAAAAGGACCCTCCACTAACATTTGGGGTTCAATGGAATGGAAACTTGATGCTAACTAAGGGCCAGTTTCTCTCCTCTCAGTAAAGTAGGCTTTGGGCCCAAATGTTAATTGCAGGGACGTCCCACAAGAATGATAATTGACGTACTCGCTTCACAGCTACTCTACGGCCCTGTTGTCTGAATCTGTTCTAAATCCCAATATTGCTAGACAGACGCCATGGACAGAGTGCCTTTAACAATGGGCCAATCCTTGCAGTGTCTCCTCTCGAACTTTTTACCGGGGAGACTGTAGCTAAAGTGGGTTATGGGCCAAAAAGTTTTCAGCCCCTTTACTCAACCACAGAATCAAACCAGCTAGCTTGTCCCACCAACTAATTGGCCTTTGTACATTTAATCCGCATTCATTTTATCCTCTTGTGGTTCGATGTTTTAAACAGACCCTAAATGCATGGTTCTCTCAAATATTCTTCAAAATGGCTGCTGCTGCTATTACGGTGCTCCATTAATTCTCTTCGTGAATGCTTCAATTAATCTATATTCTTTCTTTCCGGAATTATGGAGTCGCATCTCAAAAAGATAATGCCTTTGGTAATTAAATATTATCAGTTGGATCATGTCTTGTTATGGGCCAAGATGTTTGCAACGAGCCCCACAGGTTGCAATCCATCCTCTCAGAAATGATGAGAAATGAATTGACTCAAAAAGAAGATGAGAAATGAAGAGAAACAGAAAAAAGAAAAAAGCACCACCGGTCTACAGCCAAAATTGGCAAGAACCCAAAAGGCCATTCACTTTCTAATCTGTCAGAACATCGTTGTACATCCTTTTATCACTTTGGACATGCTATATATCTACCATCTCTTACGTATATTGTCATTGAAGTTAGCTAGAAAGGTGACACCCTAATGTGCAGCCCATTTGGTGCTTCAACTCTTGGAAATTTCAGTAGCGTGTCTCCTCCAATTTCTTCCCATCTGCAAAGCACAAAAGTAAGAACACCACATCAGTAAATTCACATTTCCTGTAAAGTGCAGTGTTCTAATAGTTAATTCCCAATTACGGGTAATTAAACTTGGTGGGGTTTTCATCATGTTACCTGTATCTAGTTACGAAGTAGTGAAGGAAAGTTGAGATTTCTGCTATTCCTAGTTCCTTCCCTGGACACTGTCTTGTGCCTCCTCCAAAAATGAAGAGATAGTTTTGGGACTCCAAGCTCTTTTCCTTTTCCTGTGTTGCGGCAAACAGAAACTGTTCAGTAACTTATGGTACACTTTTACCGTGTATCAAATTGCCAAATAAATCATATTTGTTATAGCCACTAACCAGCCATCTCCATGGGTTGAAGGATAATGGCTCAGGATATAAGTATGGATCATAGTTGATCTCTCTTGTATACACATAGATTCTCCATCCTTCTGGAATCACAAATCCTGAAAGCAACAGAAAGGAAAGCTTTGATTAGTTATATGTAGTCTACCTTTAAGGTTGTATACTTTATAAGAGATTTTTTTTTTTTTTGGATTAATGAAAAGTATGGATCATAGTTAAACTAAGTACTGCTTTCTATCTTAAAGAAAAGACAAATAATATACAGAAAATTGAAAAAAGCTCCTTTTCTTGTCAAGAATAATTTAAACGAGACTTGGGGGCACCAAGGCAGAATGGCCTAGCTGGATTGGTTGGTGTGATATGTAAATCATAATGGTGTTAAAGGTCCACAAAGGAAGAGGGCTTTATTGCCATCACATGTGCAGCATTATTATTATTATTATTATTACTATTATTATTAGTAGTAGTAGTAGTAGTAGTTTATCACAAAGTTCTCAAACTGGCTAACTATCCATCTAGCTGCAAAACAGCTTCTTGAGCCCATAAAGACAGTGAAAGCCATACTAAAAAGACATAGTATGGTATTAGCTTTAGTAGATTCTAACCATTTAGTTCCATTTCTTTAGTTGTCTTCCTCAAAACCCCATTGACAACTGTAGCCAATCTTGAGGTCTCAAAAATCACCTGCGTGAGGAAAAGCAAAAACCTAGTCAATTTACGTGTTCAACCATCCTTCACAACTTAAAACCACGTGCTATAAACAAAATTTTCTCACCGCACGAGTAAAACGAATGGATTTAAGGTCGTTCAAGTCAATTGGGTCCTCAGGTCTTTTCTTTTCTCTAATTGCCAGATGCTCTTTCTGCAAACATTAAAAGTTACCTCAATACCACAAACATGTGAGAAAAATATATATAAGCAGTTCGCCAGAAGAATAAAATTTTTTGTGCAAACTTACTCTTAGTTCTTCGAGAACTCTTGGGTGATCATTTAAGTATTTAACTGCCATCATTGATGTGGTAGAAACTGTCTCGTAACCGGAGTACAAAATTGTGATTATTTGGTCAATTATTTCATCATCGGTTAAATTGTATCTGTTCTCTTCACTCTTCATGAGGCAACCGAGCATGTCCTTGTGGGGTTCCTTCGATGCTCTTCTCTCTGCAATTAGTTGCCTTAACATGCTCACGATGTTTTTCCTAGCCTGTATAAGATGGTTAAAACACATGATTGTTACCCATAACTCAAAAAGACTTGCTTAAAGTGACTAGACATGACATTGATAAGTATAATCCGCATTAACTAGCTTAATTTGCAATGTCCCTTGGCCCAGTTTAAGCCCAACATATGCATAAAATGATAAACATGTTTGACGAATATACCTGGAACCCGCGTCTGTAATTTGTGCCAGGGAGGTCAATTGGCAATGATAGCGTGCCTAAAACCAGCTTGAAAAACTCAGGCATGAAAACCTGAGAGATTGGGCCAGAATCAATGCCAGCAATTTGCTTAAGTGAGGAGAGCAGTGCCATCTACAGGAAAATAAAATGACTCAGGTACATTTAAATAAATAAATAACTAAAAGGGAACTTAGATCAAGCACTTTACTAAACAATTTTGATCTGTTACTATTTTTGTACCTCTTTGGTTTTGACTTGAATATCTATAATTGTGTTATCCCAGTTGCTGAGGTGGCTTCTCATGAACTCATCAATTGTTGGCAGTAGTTGTTCTCTGATCATGGTGGGGCTAATGAGAGATAGAAGTGCACCTCTCATGTGCTTGTGGGTAGAGCCATGAACTGCTGCAATGTTGCATTTGCCTAAGATGTCCAGCATGGACTGAGGGTATCCCGGAACAAGGCCTTTTCCCTCATTCATGAGGATATACCTGTTGAGCTCTGGATCCATGGAGACAATGGTAGGGCAACCAAGAATGTGGGATTTGAAGAAACTGCCATACCTACAATTTAACAAGAGGGATCATGTTCAGTTTTCACCGAAATCAATTGCCAGAACGTTCTGTTGTTCTTAAGTTGAATTTCCAAGATAACCTTTTGCTACTGCTCTGACTAGCAGCCATAACTTGATAAGAACACCACTTCTTCTGCTACATGGGTATATTTCTGTGGTATAGAATGGAACAATCCGCACCAAAAAGTGAAAAAGAAAAGGCGGTTTTTCTCTTGCCATTTTACCGAGCTATGAATAAACTAAAGTGGCAATAGTAAATAGAAAATCACAAAGAGAACAGCTTAGAGTCACTTTTAAGTAATACATCCCCAGTTACTAGACCAAAAGAAACCAAACTAGAAACTTTAGGACTCTAGAAACAGAACATCTTCTAGTCCGCCAGCATAGGAAACAGAGTAAAAGCAGGGAAGCACAAAGTGACAACCCTTTGAAGAAGAAAATGAAAGTCATGTGAAAAAAAAAAAAAAAAGTCACCTTGCTCTTTGGTTTTTCATGAAGTTTGGTCCTTGCTTTAGAAACTCAGTAGTCTCTCCAAAAACTGGCCAGCCCATGGTACCCGGAGGCAAGCCTTTTTTCCTGTATCTCAACTCATTCCATCTGAGCAAAGCAGAGGAGAAACAGAGCAGCAAGAGAACTGCTGCAAGAATCACAATGAAAACAGCCATTGATGCTTCGAGAAAAATGACCCAAAGCCCCGCTCCCCCAGAGGGCTGTTAAATGGTATGGGCTTGCTTGGTTTGAAGCTAGCCAGAAACGTGCATATTTGTAGGCCTTTGAAGTAAGCGTATGTGCAGAAAGTGAATGGCCACATAGGCTAAAACATGCAAATTCTACAAGGAAGGGACCCTACTCTATTTCCCTAGGTAACAAAAGCATGTCAAAAGAAATACTAAACGAAACAAAAGAAATTATAGATTATTTAACATGGCAACTTTTAACTGAGCTCAATGCTTTGACTCATAATATGTTTTATTTGAACTTAACTATGGCATCGATTTTTTTATTAGTAGGAGTGTGTAGTATTTGATATATGTGGTGGGGAAGAAGAGTTATTTCTTTATGATGGGGGGTATTGGTGCTTTCAAGGAATGATTTGTGCAATTATTGTTGTGCGAACTAGAGCAAAGGGACCTAACTAATGAGTTAAAAAAAGGGCTGTGAAGAGAGCACATGCACTCCACCCCATTGGATCTAAAAGAAAAGGGCAGTACCCTTCACATGTTTGTCAACACGGTCTGCACGAATGGAATTACAAAATCCACTACAAGACAGGCTCTTGGTAACCGTGTGAATAAGTGGAGAGAGAGAGAGACAGAGAGAGAGGGGGGGGGAGATAGTGTTTGTCATTTTTGGTCCCATTCTATCAAGTTTGAAACTTAGACTGGCCCTTGGCCTTGTAGCTTTTTGAGGCTGTGGATTCTGGACTGTAATTCCTAGAAATCCACCACGCACAGTGCCTTTGACTTTCTCGCACAGAAGATTTTTCTTTTTACATTTTTTTCTCTCTTTTGCAATCAAGAAATCTTACAGGCTAGTGTATCGTGCCGTATTAAGTCTACCTTTTAGTCTGATCAAAGATAAACCATATGCCAAAAAAAAAAAAAAAAACATATTTGTATTAGGACCATAGAAGAATGTCTTTATACCAATTGGATCGAGTGGCATTGGGAATTGTCCTTGAAAAACGTGAGACTTAAATACCAACCAAAGAATATATATATATCCTTATGATATGGCCCGACATATCATATTGGCAGACTTAAAAAGAATTTAGCAAAAAATATATGTAATAATGAAAAATTCTAACTTTGAAGAGTAACTCCGGACTCGTGAGAATCTAAGCAATTTTTGAACTATTGGAAACATGAGCCAAAACAAGAGTAGGTTTACAAACATGAGATTGTTTGTATTTATATCTATAGTATTAGTGTTTTGAATCCTTGGAGTAGATGATCTAAAGTTTTAAACTCATGCCTTTGCCAAATGAACTAATTTCACAGAATCCTCGATTGCCCATTTGTTGTCAATGAATACCAAATTTCAGGAAGTTTCGTTGGACCCTGTGCCAGAATTGAATGAGATGATATGAACCTACAGCTTTGACACATAAAGGTAAAAGTGTAAACCAAACAAAAAAAAAAAAAAAACAAAAGGTAAAAGAGAAAGGTGCCTGGCTTTGAATATTTCTTTTTTCTTTGAGACAGAAACCAAAAAAACACATAAGGGTCTATGTTGAGAGTGTCTATTCGAGCTTTGAGGCAGACTAGGCTACATCTTTGTTTTCTTCTAATCACATCAGTTGGACTTAAATCAGTGTGGGAAGACTTAATTGTCATATTTGTCTTCGCTTGACAAGCTTTCTTCTTTAAGCAGCTCCTGATTGCAAGCTGCATGAAATTTATGGAAATAGAGTTTGTTTTATTGAGAAAATTTGTAACGAGTACTTAGCATATACAGTGTCTTTCAACCACAACGAGTCTTGAGATTATGAGTTGTAAATATGCTTTTTTTCAGAAAAGAAAGAAAGAAAAAAAAAAAAAGACAATTACTCCTACTCCCATGGCTAAAATAAAGTGAGGTCGGGCATTAGATGATACCCCTTTGTTGGCCATGCTATAATTAAATGGTCCGAGTGAAGAAAGATAATAAAATAAAATAAAAAAAAAGAAAAAAGGCGGCGAAAGCTGTCCCTCGAGCATTTCAACACACGGAGGACGACAGATCAGAGCAGTTAAAAGGCCATTAATGGAAGCCATAAATTTATCTACCCAAGATCAAGGCTACGAAAGTACATTGGTCTGTGTGCAAAAACTACGATGGTCCTTAACCATTAAAGTTGCAACCATGGGATGGTCCTGTACCGTTAAAGTTGTTAGCCCCCCCCCCCCAAAAAAAAAAAAAAACAGGAGAACGAACCAAAATTGTTGCACTTTATGCACTCGCCGAGAAAAATTTTCAAGAAAATTAAAAACGATTTGGAAATATGTTTACCAACATATAAGTGATCTTTTATTTAAAATAAAAACACTTGCTATAATTTTTCAAGTTTGTCCATCCATGTAGAAGAATTACGAAAATTGGGTTTTCTATTTTTATAAATTTCCATGGAAGCAATAAGTAAGCACTTTTCCCATATTCCTTATTTTAAAAAATTATCATTTTTTCCCCCCTGATTCTAATGTTCTATGCATAACGAGGAAATGAATTGAGAAATAGAAGAAAATAAATTAATAAAGGCTAACCTTACTTTGCAAACTCTACCAATCCCCCAGCCCCACAAACTGTCTAAATATGTCAATTGCCAGAATTAATTATAAATATCTGATAATTATCTACGAAGCATAAAGATTAAGCCACTGAATTTTTGGGGTGCAAACCCCCTTATGTCACGTCTCTCCGTTTTCGAATTCAATGACCTGTGAGTTTCCCTTGTCATACTTTCGATTAATAGTTGTGTACTGAGTTCCTAGCATATTATTAAAAATTATAATTCTATTTTGAATAATTTAACGAAACATGATACAATTAGCCAAATAAATTTCTTTCTTTCTTTTTTTTTTTTAACATTCGTTCGTTCGTCCTTGTTTCGTTTTAGCACTTTGTGTGGTGTGCGCTATTTTGACCTTTTTTTTTATTCACAGTAAAACTTGTCTCCATCTATCAGAAAAAAACAAAATAAAAAAGTTGATTACCGACTAGTTCACATCTCAAAAAAGATATATATGTTTGAAAGCAATAACAAGAAGGGAATTTGGCAACTAGGTTAATAGGGTCCAAATTCTGAATTGTTTTGCCGCCTGGAGATAGACTTCAGTTTGGCCACTCGATTTAAATCACCTTACCCCGTTTTCACCTTCACCTACAGAAAAAGACAATTTAACCAGACTATCAAACATCGTTTTCCAATGTTTACAAGTTGGACGATAAGATGACAATGGCCACAGCGAGCAAACAAAGACACGAGAGTTTGTATTTTTCGCTCCTAAAAACTTAAATTTGGAATTACCTATGATAAAAACAGAAAAGCTACTAGTTGGAATTAATGCCCTTGTTTTCTTTTCAAACTTCATAGCCTCTCTCTCTCTTTTTTTTATTTTCTTTTTTATTTGTTTCTCACCCATGAAACATATCGTCAAATAATATATGCATGCATGGCTTCCGGAAACGATGTCGTGACTGCATTCGACATGATTTATGAAGCTGACTTCGATCAATTTTCTTTTAAAGTTTGCCTAAAAGAAACAAGGCAATTTCCTTAGGGACAGACTGAACGCAGTATGTATGCGTATGTGAATCAAAACTAGAATTTCCACAATGAGATGCATGCATGATCATATTGGATGCTCTGTCTTCGAATCAATTGGTTTTTCCACAGGGTATCAAAGTTTTTATTACAGAAAGTTTTCTATTTGATTATTTACGTTCAACTGTAAATTTTTACAATAACTAGAGATACACGTTTTTTTTTTCTTTTTTTTTGGCTCTTTGAGCTTTTATATGTTTATATATATATATATATATATATAACACAACTCTTTGAAGGGGTATCATAATTGAAGACATATATGTCTTTTTGGGCGGCTCCGTACGGTAGGTGTACATGATCATCAGTGGAATCGACATGCTCTATGCAATTATAAAGACACAAGGGCATATCTTTGTAAATTTATGTTTATCTCTTCCTGCCTCACAAATTTGATTTTGACTTTTAGTTTTGAGGCTGATGGGTTGTCCTGATATAGGGGCTAAAGCTGAATGCGATGGCGACTTGAAGGAAAGTGTAGATCCAAAGGAGGATCCTTGGACAAGGATTTGACACAAAAACATCCAAATTCCCAATTTTCTTTTTTTTTTTTTTTTCAAATTGAAAAATTGGTTCAAACATCTTTTTCATTGGAAGAATAATTTTTTTAAAATGGAACAAAGGGAACATGGATTATATAAATAAGCTGATCGGTGTGTCGTATTTTGTTTAAAGAAAAAAAAAACTAAAAACAGTATTATCTTACAGGGATGGTCCTTGTATGAGAAATTAATAAGAAAATAGGAAACCTTAAATAAGCATGTTAATATATAGGAGAATAAGATGGTGGCCAACAAATTGACCTTAAGAGCTTATTTTTCAAACAAAGATACAGTGCTCCCTCAACCTTCGCTTCATGCGAGCATAGTTTATTAATCTCCTAATTGCATACATTAAATAGCAGGGTTGGTACACTTATGCATGTTTAGAAATTGATCTTTTCAAACTACCAATTCTTTCTTTGCTGTACATCTGCAGTACAGTTTGCAAAATCCTCCATCTCATGACATGTTGACAAAAGGGAATTTGACAGATGGCTCGATAGACGTCACAAACAGTAGCATGTTGCTAGCAAGGTCATCTAGTAATGGAGAGAGAGAGAGAGAGAGAGAGAGAGAGAGAGAGCCATCGAGCCCATAAATTGAGATATGTAATGCCGATATATTATAAGATATTGATAGATATAAGGAAAGGAAAATATTCTATACTCCAAGAAGTTATAATGAAACATTCCGTATGGAAATCAGGAAAGAATATTGAAAGGGATACCTCCTATCAAAATCATTTTATAAAATTTTCAGTAATTCATAAATAATAAATTTAAAACAGATTTTACATGTAATTTATATCTTTAATTTCACGTAATAAATTTAATATTAAAATTTGTATAATTGAGAGGTTTGAAATTACATTGATTTCATTTTTTTGATTAGATTAAAAAATAAATAAAAAAAAGATATTAACACGACGTACATAAACCAATCTATAGTACCACTTGATCGTAACAAAAAATTCTTCAAATTTAATTGTGGTTTTCTTCTCCAAAGCCAACCATATGTCTGTCTAATAAAACAAGAAAATGGGTTTTTATTTTTTCTTTTATTTTCTTTTCTTTTTGGTTGTGGGATGGTAATGACATGAGGGCAGACGAAATAGAAAGGAATGTATATCCACACGCACGCATGGCAATGACAACAAGATTGCGACCCTTGTGTATCGTGTGCTTCGTTGAATGACAAATATAACCAATAATAAAGTTGTGATGTGCATTGAAAGGCCTTTACACAGTGGCACTAGGGGCCTCTTTCTTGGTTTTTTCTGCTTTTTTCCTGGTGCCCCAATTTGGTAGCTTCCCCCTTCTCCACCTCCTCCCCAACCCCTTATTTATTTCCTCATTATTGAGCTCTCTCTCGATCACACCTACTTGTAGGCTAGCTGATCAGTTATATGCTAATCTCTAGGCTTGTGTTATGAAATTAAAACTAAATAATTGACTAAAATATAAAGCAAATTGTATTATTATATATTCATCATAATTAAATTTATAATTAAAATTCTAATTATTAATATAATTTTAATTAATTATAACTACTAACGTTAAAAGAAAATTATTTAGATAAAATATTCATATATGAATTAAATAATTTAGTGGAGAGAAAATAACAAAATAATAATATAAACTATCATACTTGATTTTATAATGTAAAAAAAAAAAACTATACATTAAAATCTTAATTCCATTAAAATAATAATTAAAAAAAGAATACAGCTTAATTAAAATTAAAATTATAAATTATAAAAATGTATTTCAAATTTTAAAATTAAGTAAATATCACCGTACAAGAGATTTTTACTTAAAAAATTAATCAAAATTATTAATTTTCTTTCAATTTTACCATTATCGATATACATATAGACTACCATTCTTTCACATTAGTGGACAAAGGTCTCCGTGCGCAGCTTGCTGGCAAGTATTTTTCTTGCCCACCACCGCCAGCGAAATTCAGACTTCGATTTATATATTAATTGTAAATTTCCTGCTTTCATTCTGAGTTTTTTTTCCCCCGTATGTCATGGTATTACTTGAACTGAGTCTTACCTTACTAAGTTGAGAGCTTTATGACCATAGTCATTTAAAGTACTGGAAAGTGGAAAAACCAAAAAAAACTGTACATAAATACTTTTAATTACTAATCACATCTATTGATGGTTTTTTTTATCCAAATATCATAAAAGAGACTATTTGACACATTAATGCAAATTTTTTTTTCTCTTTTCTCTCTCTGTATATATATACATACACACATATATTAATATCAAACTTGCGTAATATATGAGTTTATTATATTTATTAAAAATTATATTATGATTTTTATTTTATTTAAATAAAAAATTAAAAAAATTAAATTATGAATATTTATTTTTTAAAAAAGTAAATTAAAAATTTTTTTCCTCTAAAAAATAATAAAAAAAGAATTTATGATTATCATTTTATTTTTTATAATTATGAGTAATTGTATATGTGAAAATTTATTAATATTAATTGAATAAATTAAATTATAATTAAATCAATTAAATTCAAGTTAAAATAATAATTTTATAAAAATATTAAAAATTAATTGTTAAATTAATACCAAATATTACTAAATTTATTAAAAATTTTAAATTTAAATTAAACATTAAAATGTTTTTAAAATTAAATTAACATGACCATATAAATATTTTATTATTTTTTTCCTCAACTTCAGCTCTCTCTCTCTCTCCATATGTGTGTGTGTGTGTGTGTGTGTGTATTGTGGGTTAGCGAATACTAGCTTCAACACACTATAAAATCAACTGTTTACTTTGTAGGTTTGATTTTTGAACCGCATCAACTAAGTGTCCACGTTGTGATGGATTCATATGTGGAAGTGACTAAATTGACAAGATGCGTAATCATTTTTGCTTCTATCAACCAAAAATACACGCATATATTTGATGCGTAATCGTTTTGAATTCATCTATTCATGAATGATTTCCTCTTTTTTTCCCCCCCCATGAAATAACCTATTGTGCTGTATACATTGTATAATATAAAAAATGTATATTTTTTATATAATTTTTCTAAATTCCACGCCCCATTCTCAAATTTTGATTTATCGTTTATTCTCCGTTGACACTTGTGATCGTGATCGAGTTCCTCTTAAATTGACCAATCAATCATCCTCAGTGTTGAATTGATTTATTAACACCATCTCGACCCATAGTCTTTAGCCCATGCCTGAGATATACTTGTCGTTGGCTATACTTTTCTTGTGACATTGAGCACAAATAATGTTAATCATTAGGAATCAGTTTGTCGCATTGTACAAGCTTTGTCACGTTAAAAAAAAAAAAACAACTTATCAATGCCAAGGTAAATGCTCGAGAAAATCATTTTTGTCACGTTAAAAAAAAAAAAAGAACTTATTCGTTCGACATAAAAAATATATATATAAAAAAACAATAAAATTGAGAGCGAAAATTATTTATTTTTTTAAAATCCAATTTCCTATCATGATCAGTAAGTCTCCTGCTGGAGATGGGATTTGTTTAATGAACTATCTCTATCCAGGATTCTTAGCCATTAGTATTTGGCGCTAACGTATATACATTTGTTAACAGACAAAACACTTCACACTTTTCGAAAAGCATTGGAGACAATATATCAGATAAACTTATTTCCTTTTCTCCCCCTTGATTAAGATACATTTATTTAAATGTTTTTCATGTAATATATATATAAAAAAAAAAGTGCAAACATGTATATATTTTTCTATGTATGTACTTATATTCAACATCATTGCTGTTAATTAAAATCTTATTAAGTATTTGAAGTTATTACAAATATTATATTTTTAAAATTATTAGTTATATAATTATAGTTGTTGGATATATAATCATAGTTATTAAATACATATTAGCACTTTATCATGTCATTTCTATTTAAAAAACATTTGCATTTAAGCCAATATTTAATAATCATGAAAATAAAATAAGTAATGAAGAGATTCTAGGTTGACTCTGCTGCCTTCGAGTTCCTACATGCATGTATCTAAGTTGAATTGTTGCGGTTAAAACTGTTCACCCATTTTTCTTAACAGCGTGCTTGGTTCTCGAGAAAGAGATGAGAAAGAAACACAGAGAAAAGAAAGTGGTAAGAAAAGAGAAATTTTCTCTTGTTTAGTTGGAAGACAAGAAGGAAACGGCAGGAGAAAGCATTGAATTCTGAATCCGAAATTACAATAATGCCCCCTCTCCTGACAAAGGGATTGTTCATTCAATCCAGAAAACCATGCAACGTTAAGCAACGACAAGCACACTGAATCAAAAAGAACACACACACACACACACACACACGTGTATAAGTATTAGTATATATATATGTATATAAGTATTACTAACAATATGTTATTATACAAAATCAAAAGACATAATTATCTTTTTATAAACAGTAATTTTCAAATCTTATTTTCTTATTACATCCAAATTAAAAATACGACTTTTCAATCATTATTTTTTTTTAATTTTGTTTGTTATAATTTTTTTTATACACTCCACTTTAAATTTGAACGCACCAAAGGGTATCATCCTTTTGTTTTGTTTTTTTCCAAAGCTCTCTCAATCCCAAGTGCCAAGAAGTAACCATCAATAAATTCATCTATTGCAGAATTAGACTTTACATTCTGCAGCAGGGGACCCCAACTCTGCAGAGAGATTAAAGAATGTCAGTTTGCTTTGGATTGTAAGTGTTGGCTTCACATCTTATCCCCCCTTGACAGAGGGAGCGAGACAGAGAGGGAGAGAGAGTCGGGTGGGGTAAACCCACACGATGATTGAGTACACGTGTGGGTAGCTGTGTCCACGTGCACCTGTTTTTATTCACCACCGAATTGATTGATTTGTCTCTTTGCTTTCTCTTCTTGCTTTCTCCCTGATATTTCTTCCCCACTTTTATCTTTGTCCCTTAGCTAAACTGTCACCCCCCCCCGTGTACATGGCTCCCCTGTTCAGCTTGGGAATCCCCATAAATTCTTTTGACCCCTTGTGCCAAAGGAAAGTGGTAAAAAACCCTATTGTAATAATAATAATAATAATAAATTGTTGTGGTCTTAACCTATGGCAATAATGCAATCACTGAAAAGAGTTTCTGATGAGGCGCAGTATTGAGATCGAGGCAAACGACTATTCTCGGTCTCAGGGTATATTTGGTTTAATTGTTGGAGGACAAAAAGTTCAACATTTATTTTCTTGTTAAAAATATTAATTTTTTTAAAATAAATAAATAAGCATTGGGTTTGGAATGGACACAGTAAAAAATATATATATATAAATAAAAAAATTATTAAAATATCATTACAGTTAACAATCGAGATTAATCTGACATACTTCATCAAATCCTCAATTTTTATGTTTTTTTTTTATTACCTGTGCAAGAACTCTTTTTTTTTTTTTTTTTTTTTAACTGGGAGTTTGAATCTGACCTTTTTTCCATCGAGCCTCTTCAGTTAAGAGATACCATAATTAGACTAACTATATAAATGATTTTCATTTGGACCATCTTTTTAGAAATTAACCTTCTCAAAAAATTGGAAGATTCCTACCAATAAGATTACTTCTCCCATTGCAGTCTCTCTTCTAGCAATCCCATTGCAGTCTCTCTTCTAGCAATCTTACATCTCTCTAGCAAAGCTAAAATGTTAGCATGCTAATACCAGTCATGACCCCTTAATTTCATCTTATCCTTAGTGCTTGTACAGAATTTCGTATTATCTTCAGTGACTTAAGTGCTAATTAGAGTCTAATTGATCCAAGATAGAGGCAAAACGGGGAGTGTCAAGTTAGAAAAAAAAAAAAAATTCCCGCTTGAAAAGTTTCCACTTTTGGTTGCTGGTGGCAGTGGAGCCAAAGGGACTTCACGTGTGCTTGACCATTTGCTGGTCCATGCCTGCATACCCGATTTTTCATGCACAGTTTGTGACTTTCGAAGTTACTTTTACCTCGTTCGTACAAAGTGCATCAGGCCATATTTATGGGAAGCAAAAGCATCTATCAGACACCGCAGTTCTAGCATATTAACCCCTCTCTGTCAAAACCTTGAAACTCTTGTTTGCATTACAAGGACAGGTTGTGGGGCCGGGCCCGGGAGGGGGTTGCACACTTGCTTTTCTTGTTAAAATTTAATTGGTTTCCTCCAACGAATGATGGAAGCTGATTGCCATCCTTGGTTCCGTTTGTACTTGGTTTCCATAGTTGCACACGTGTGTGCTATAAACAATGCTATCTTAGATGGCAAGGAAGGGGCTTCGTGGATATTAGGGGGCTTCCCAGTTTTTATGAAATTTCCCTTAGAACGTTATGCTGTTTTGTTAATTTTTTGCAAGTCCCTTCAAACCTTCACAATTGATCCTTTGACTTTAGCCCTTACATTTCCATTGATATCCTTAAAAAATAAATAAAAAAAAATAGACACCCCACTAGACTAGCCCATGGGACCATATATGCATGCTGATTTTGATTCTACGGGCTCCCGGCAGCCAATTCCTAATGCCACCATATGTTTCTTTGTAGAAATATGATTGCCACAAGACATATAGCTGCCAATTTTTTAAGGAGAGGAAAATTACAAAGAGAACTAGAGAAGAACAACCCGCCTGGCCCATTACATGTGCTCCGATTGGTCACCTCAATCAGTTTTCCCCCCACTTTTTGTTGCGTCTTGAGGGCGATTGGTTGCATAATTCCGGTTCAAATTCTGCATTTACATGTTGATTATATGAAAAATGACCTTACAATATGTGGAGCTTACATACAAATTTGGATCACAATACCTGACTTATGGGAAAAGCAACTTATAGTATTACATGAAATCTACCAATCTCTTAAAGAGCTAAAGTGATCATGGGTTACCGTCATTTCAATGATACTCATCATGCTTTCTCCAAATTATTTAAAGCAATAGTTGTTGATAAATTTTATATTAGTGCATATTATGAATTCCTGGCAAATCTTCTGAGGCTTTGGATACAATACAACACTGCGATTACTTATGTCACATTTATCAAAAAAAACGTGACCACGTCGCATATTAGAAACTTCAGTTTCCTAGCGAGATGCTACATTACATGTCAAACATAAAACCAACAGATAAGCATTAGGCCATTATGCCGATTGGCTAATGATCAGAAACAGGAAGACAAAAGAGCAAGAAATCGGGGGAAGGGGAGGAACTGACATTATTTAAGTTGAAGTTTATCATCAACTTGAATATAAGGCTTGGCCCAAAATGTGTGTTTCGAATCAATATTTTGCAATATATTCTTCCCTTTTAGTTGGCTCCACTTGACATGCTCAAAAGACCCAACCCACCCCACCATGTGTTAAGGTCCCCATTACATTTTTGTTTTGATGCTTGAGTGCTTGTCTTTGCTGTTGTTTCTTTCATTCCTTCTTTGCCAAAATTTATAAAATTCTTCCCTCTGCCTCTCTTCCCACTTAGCCCACATTAGGTATTAACCTTATGTTATGAAGTTGGGCACCAAAACCCATGTGAACAGGTGCCATCATGGCCACAACGAGGGATCAAAATCTAGCTCTGGTGGGGCTTTCCCATTGAAAGAAAACAAAAGATGGAAATGATGCTCTCCCCCATTTGCATGTTACCCCCTCGTGGGCATATCGTGATCGTCCTTTGTACGATTTGCGGACACTTGAAAGTTACCAAACAGTTGGTGAGCCCCAAGGCCATGCGGACCTTTTTGGTACCATAAGCCAAAATGCATCATAATAATATTCCCTTTGATTTTTCTCTGTTCCAGTTCATCTCTTTGATCTAGTTGAAGAGGAGCAGCTGTCTATGCTAGAATTAAATGATTTACAAGAAACTATTTCCTGATCAACTAGTAATGTAAGAATAAAAAACGTTGGTCAATAAGGTGTGTTTTGGAGTTGCTGTCAATTACAATTGCTGACCTATATCTATATATATACTTTTGCCAATTAGTATCGCAAATATGGGATTTATTCTTAAAGTTACACCCAAAAATTTAACCTTTTGGGTTAACCGGTTTTTTTTATACCACTAAAGAGGAGCGCTAGGTAGCCTAATGAGTTGAAACATACCTGCCTCCTACACCCTTCAACTCGTATATATATATATGTATGTATGTATTGAAAATTGCCTGAGGTGACCGAACGGAAAGATAACAAACAAGTAGTAGAACTTGTTTGATAGATTATAAGTCGATTAAGATTTGATTATAAGTCGATTAAGATTTGGAAATTAATGATGACACTTTGTAATTGATTAAAGATCCACGGATGTAGGACGGCAAATAGAATAATATATCTACTTTTGTTCGCACGGTAACCAATGTTAATTATGAACACATGATCACGGAGCTCGTTTGTCTCCTTCAGGAAATAGTAACGTACTAGGTAATATATCATTTATTTAATAAGCTTTCACGAACAGTATACAATGATAAAGATTATAATTGAGTTTCTCTCTCATACATTTTTCCAATCCATAACGTGAAGCCCATTAGTCCAACGGAAGTCAAATGACATCGAAGCTTGATCATAGGAAAAAGTAATAATAAGTTAATCTTGCAGATCTGATATGATATCTTATAAAGCGTACTAATAGTAGTATTAAGCATTTTTATTGTTATCCTAAGGTATTGCTAACATGGTTTAGATACCTCCTAAGCCTACCTACCCCATATTCACTTCTGCCTTTTTGTTTTTGCATCATAAGAGAAACAGAGAGTTACCAAGTTGAGAATCAATGAGTTCCTAGCTTAACTGTCGCATTGTAATACCCGTTAGTCTCCAATGTACCCCACGTACTCCTTAATCACCAAGGTGTTGCAGGGCGGGGAAGATCATGATTTCCACTAGCCAAGTATTTTGGTGGTAGAAGAGCTTGACTCTTAGTCACAACTAACGAGGATTAAAACTTGACATCGGCAAACCGGAAAAGATAAAGCCCCGATCAATTAGTTCAAGCAGTAATTCAATTATTTAAACAGTGATCATTTTGTCTAATTGCATCTTTTCTAATCGGCCATGTGTGTATGTCTAGACTAGGTGGCGGAATAGATCTCTGATATTTTCATTTTTTGTTAGCGGTGTGCGTTATTAGTAATGATGGTCAAAGATTAACAATCAACTTGGATTAAATTAATGCCCTGCTTTTTATGCATCACATGAATGTCTTAAACTTTTGATATTAATTGCGTGTTGGATTTTTGAATTGTAAAAAGCAGCTATAGCCATGAAACAACACGATCAATTCGATTTTCTTTCTGTTGGGTATCCTAGGCGGTGTAGACCATATCTCTTGGTTATGACATCGGGGTCTACAGCACAAACACTTGACGCTCGACAACAGCCGAAGTCTGGTCTGTCTTAGTCCATTTTAGGGCTTGATTCTCAACCTGGGGCCAAGCCGTCAACGATGGCTCAAAACCGTTCTTTAATTTTTGGGTTGGGCCAAATCAAGAGGAAGCTCAAGTCCATGGAGAAACAGAGTCCAAAAGAAACTTAATTTCTCTGCATGTTGCACCCGCAAAGGAGCATGTTGGTCCGAAGAAGCGTTTGATCTGGTTGGTCACCAACGATACACATTCAATGTATAGCTAGTTTCTGGACTTCCTAATGTTGCATCATGCGAATTTGTCCCGGGACAGAAGACTTCAGAGAACAGAAAATTGTGAAAAGAGACCAATGTCCTGCCGTTATTTTCCACAGAACAGATTCAAGTCATTGTGCTTAACTCTATTGAATTCAAGCTTATACATATCATAGTTTTTTTTTTTTTCTCTCGTTTAGGAATTATTTGACGGGAGAAAATAATATATATTTAAATTTAATTATATGATTAAGAAATCTTATATTAAAAAATAACATATAAATAAAAAATAACAATTTAATAAGTTAATATTTTATATTAAAATATAATATAAAATTTAGAAAACTATTTTTTATTTAAATTTTACTTAAAAAATGCTATTCTATAACTGAAGATTTTGAATTTAGTCGATCTATATATATATATATATACTTATTTATTTTTTTTAGGGGGCGAAAAATCATGTTTTAATTAGGGAAGGGGGGTTTAAGACTAGGAGGGTATTAAGGTAAATTCGCTTCTCCGTCCACGAAAAGGGCTCGCGGCTATTAGTGAGGGTATTCAGGTAAATTTGTTTATCCCTCCGAGGCTAGGGAGACCGGAGTTGCAACGGTCATGGCGCCGACCTAAAATTCCTTCTTACAAGAACAGCATCGCAGAAGTCACTTTTTCGCCGGTACCGAGAAATCAGTCTCACGAGATTCTTTCTTCGGCTCCGGCGGTGGAATCGTCGCAGAGAGAGAGACTCACACCGTCGTTCCGGTGGAAGATCGATGCCGATTTCAACTTTCTCGCCGGAGTTTCCGTTTTGAACGGAAATGATCTAGAATCTTGCTTTGGTTTGAAGGTCCTTGATTTTAATTTCTGGTATTGTTCCCAAGTATCACCGTGGGTGTTAATCTTTTAATCTTTTTTGATTCTTTTCTTCTTTTCTTTTTATTTATCTATTTTGAGTTTGCAGTTTCTTTTTATTTATTTATTTATTATTATTCCAGAGACAGCCGTTCAGGTATAGATGGAGACCAATTTGAGTTGGCTTCGATGTTCACTAGTCTTTCTTGTTCAAACACGAAGAATCCCAATTCCGTATTGATATGAAGGGGTCCATCCATTACAGAGACATGAAAGGTTATCCCCCTTGTCCGTTTTCTTTTCTTTTCTTGTCTTTTTGTTTTTTATTTTTTATTTTATAAATTTTTTTGGGTTGTCTTTGTGCATATTCTTATTGGTCAGTTCATATATTTTTGTATTACGCTGTATAATTTCTTAAATAGTTGTTATTACTTACCCAAGAATGATGCTTTTGTGGTGAAACTATGCTGGAACATTGAATTTGTCCGTAGAAGAGCAGGAAGGTCTATAATTGTAATTTAAATGGGAAAAATTTTGTGGAAATTCAGCATTAATTATTTATTCTTTTTGTGTCTTTCAGGCTCCATGGAAGCATCACGGAACAAGTGCACATGCAGATGGAAGAAGGAACATTGATGAGGAATGGTGCCTTGTAATCTCAATACCCCCATCCACTTTTTCTTTTTGGCTTCTTGTATTGTGTTGTTTCTTTTTCTCCAATCTCAAACTTGCAATTGTTATGAGGAAGCAAGAGCTTGGATGCTTATAATTCTAATGTGTTATTATTCTAGTCAAGTTTAATTGCTTAAATTTTAATGTCATTGCATTTATATTTAATATGTTTGCAGGAGAAAGAAATTTGCTTTAAGTGAGAGATCACATATCAGTTCAGAGGGGACGCATGAGGTCCATGACAATGGAGATCTTGTGAATGTTGGAAAAGCTGTTTAAGGTATGTGCCGTACTTTTGACTTTGTGTCACATAATTGGTTCTGTTTACAGATTTCTCTGTAAAATGAGTTCTCTGAACGGTTCCCTCCTCCCAAATTCTTAAAGACTCTCTCTGTAATGTTCAATACTGATCTTTCTGTAATGAAACTATAATGGGAGATTGAGACCAATCATAACTTTAATGTAAATTGTTAAAAGTATGGAAAGTCAGCCTTATTTGTTTCTTCTGTTTATGTTTTTCAGGCTTCATGGGAGCATTACTGAACAAAACGTGAATATATAGCATTGGGCTGCGGTTCGGCCTGGGAGGAAAAATGAGTTTTGTTTTGTAAATTATGTGTTTCAGTTCTCTTGGACTAATTCTGTGCTTTCTATTTATTTTAATTAATTTTTTCATACCGGTTAATTCTATTTAAATTGTGAAATTTAATTAAAATGTGAACAGGGGGTGTTTCTTTTACTCCGACTTGCCGAGTTGTATGTATGTTGCGAGCAGGCTTCGAATTCCCTTTTCAGAAGGGTGGAAAATTTATTGAGAAAATTGATTAAAGAATAGCATTTGGGTCTGAAATCTTACATGTTACATCTAGGCTGGCAAGCGTAATAACTGGTTTACTTTTGTGAGGCCAAAAGACTTTGCTCCATTTCGTCCTCATTCTCAAATTTTAATTAGAGAATCTTTATTATAATGGAAGGATATGTGAGATTTTTAAGGAATAAACTCATATATTTTGTATTATATAGTTCTATAGGTCTTTTTATAAACGAAAAAATTCTTTATTTGTGAGCGATTTTATTTTTGTTCACTAGAGAGAAAGGGCCAGGAGTTCAAACTTGTCATTTAGTCCTTATTGTCATGCCAACATTCAGTTGGAGCTTTATTTTATTCTGTAAGTGTTTTTTTTTTTTTTTGGTTAATTATAAAATTTTGCAGGATTAGTTTGTGAGTTTGTATTAATTAGCAAAGATAGAGTTGCGAGCGTTAACCCCTTGGCCACATCTTTTACAACTGTCCCCATTATCAAGATTGTGCATGGGAAGCCGAAAAACAATTCCGGAATACGGAAAATAAACATCAAATGCGTTTCAGATATTCCATTAGGAACAAACACAAGCTTACACGCTGCTGTTCATTTGTCTTTAGAAAAGAAGTGGTTAATGGCAGGCATGATTTCGGGCGGGCGGGTGCGCAGGAATTTGCGTAGCTTATGTTCAGCATACCTCTCTCCTTCCTCGTGGTTCTCCAGAACTGCCGTGCTGCGGTGCGTTTTGTTGATCCTATTGATACGTTTTGTTAGTATTGCTCATCCGACAAATAGCAAGTAAGAATCAAGTGGTTCCTTGAACACAATTCGCTGCCAATTAATGTAAAAGACTTGTCATATTCTTACCTGACATCAGGATTCATGAAAATGTTCCTTGTAAGTTGGAAGATGCACATGCTTGTAACAAAGGTCATTGTACCCAATAGTGGGTAGACCTGGCAAATCGCATAAAATTAATTACAGACATTCTTTGGTAATTTCTGAATAACCGCATGCTCAAGAGTCTACGAAAATTAAATTGGCAAATTACAAAAATGATGTGTAATTAATGTTCCGATTAATATGTGAACATTATATGTTGTAACATGACCCTTTTCTCTTTAGATGAGCGCTGAAGAGTGTAAACCGGCGGGACAAAATCCTTGCGTAAAAAGGATAACAACAAGTTTAGAATTTAGATTGATTTCATAATTGAAAAATGACTTGCTTGTGATCAATGGCTTACCTCTGGCTTCAACCAACGCCCCATTTGAAGGTTGTTGTCTTGCTTTGACTACGTAGAACTAATTAGTGATCTAGATTTGCAACGCTCCTTGATGAGCTTCGTACAAGATATCCAACTCAAAGCACTCCCTTTAATTTGCAGATTCTCGTGAACTTCTGTTCTATTTACGTGGTATGCTTGTATCCTGTAGCCCGTGTGAGTAAATAAATATATAGTGTTACGTGACCGAGTATAGCCAGCCAGCTCAGAAAGATGACTTGGCAATCTGGGGTGTGCTCGTTCTCAGCGAGCTGAGTTAAACCCATCAATTGACGATTGCATGGAAAACAAGGGGCATTGGCCGCCTGTTTCCATCGATTTCCTGTAAAAAGAAACGTCAAATCCACCCCTGTAGCCTCGTTCGCCAAATATTTTTAGCTTTTATGTAATTTAGCAAGCATTCGGACAAGTTGAGGATTCTTGGAACTTAACGGAAGAATGTCCTCGGTGAGTTCGTTTATTGGAAACACAGGAATTATTGTGGGCAAAACCGCTTGGGACGCAATCCATATAATTTAATCTATTCTAAAGTTGATGTTTTGGGTTCGCAAAGGCTAGTTTCTATTTTAGATTACATCGCTCCCAAATAAATAAATAAATAAGACTAGTTTTCTAGTTTATAGGTTGTTTTCCAAGGTGACATATGGGGAGATTAGGTCAAAGTCAAACTTTTAACAATTACCATGTTCATATCCTAATCTCACTTTCTTGCCGGGGCAAACTAACCACGTTATCTGAAAAATATCGTGAGTTTCTTTCCACAGAAAAGAATATGGTGGGCCGAGATTATAATTGGAGACAATTATTTCTTTCACAATTGTTTGATAAATTATCCCTTCTTAATGTGGTGAGACCTTCATGATCTCTGTTAGCAGAGCCATGTTGCAAGCCATATTACTGCCAAAGTCTTGGTTCAGTTTCTTACACATATCATGCTTGCTCCTCCTAAGTTCTCCATTTTTTTAATTTTTTTATTTTTTATAATTTGGCCCCCATTTCTTAGAGCATTTTAATTTGTCAGTGCCTTTTCTTTTATAGTTTTTTGTTCATTTGCATTTGGTAGTTTTTGGAGCGTGAATTTTACAGGCAATTAAATTGTAACTTTTGAAGCCAAGGAGAATTTGACAGACAATTAAACTGGAAATGTATTTGAGCTCCAAATCTTCAAAAGAAGGAAAGTTGTTTTGTATCATGAATATGAAGAATTCAGTGTCATGCAAAAACCATCGCTAGAAAAAATGATAGTCTCCAAAAAATAAAACTAACTGTAATTTCTCAGTAATGGCTTCTTATTTTCCTCTGTGTTACATTGTTATGGTACTTATTTTGCTTGTGCAAACTCTAGGATGCTCAAGTACAGTATGACATGCCCCAGACCAAGATGGCGGAGCAGCTCAAAACACTCTCAATGCTGATATTATGGCACCCTCTGTTAACTTCTGTATTGGCTTCCAAGTTGAAGTGGTTACCCAAATAAGAAAGCCAATGTAGATAGGCCAGTCAGTATTAGAACTAATGGTGAGCTAAGCCGACGGAAACTGGCATTTGGCAACCACGGGTAAGCGTCTGGAGGTGGCATCACACAGTTATCGCCATTGAAATAGATCCTTCTAGGAAAAGCCCAACCTTTCTCGAACGTAAATGTTGCCTGATCCTTTTGGAAAAGCAGCTCTGACTGTACATTACCGAGAGGACCAGCTTGCATGAGCAAATCGTTGTAGAACTTAATCCCCCATAGCATAGCTGTATCATCTGTTGGAACAGCGCAAGGTTGATGAGTTGATATAGACTGATCACCATATAATGCCCCATTGTTTCCAGCAAATAAATGCAATGAAACTCTGCTGAGATCATTAATGTTCTGTCCAAATTGTGAGGAATGAACGGAGGAAGCAAGGATGAGTGAGTAGTATAGTAGGAACACTCCATCCTTGTTCCTAACTTTATCCTAGATGTAAGATATGCATGACATAAACAAGAGCAGCTACACGAGGAGATCAAACTTACTTATGGTCGAGTAAGGACTTAATGACTTATAGTTGAAGCTGAAGATTTCAGTCAGATTGTTGAAGTTGGGATGCTGGACAACCAAATTCCACTGCGAGTTGTTCATAACGTAATTGAAATTTGTAATTGTGATCTTGACACGCCAGTATTCCACGTAGTTACGCTTCACATGCCAATGATTTCTAATCGGGCACATATGACTTGTACATCGGACAAGAGGAGTCAAGCTGTTGTCCCCAGAACCGTGAACAACTGAAGCTAAATGTGGTGTATTTGGACTGCAAACCAGAAATAGAAAGGTAAGCAATGATGGATTCACCAAATGCAAATGCTTCACCAAATAATCTGAACCAACAAAACTGTGGAATACAATTGATGCTGACAAAACTTACTCTACACAGCCTCCAGAACCACTAGCATTGCTGCTTTGACAACCGCAGGCACATGTCGGGCAATGTACTATTGTGCTGTTGTAGAAGGATGAAAGGGACACGCAACAAGTAGGACTCTTCTGTGCCAGAAATTGTGAATATCTGCACGTAACATTCCACGTCACTGCAATGACAAAGGTAAGAATGAAAGAAGCTACGACTTAAACATCAGCTCAACTGGATTACACCATGTCTTGGCTATCACCATATGTTTAAGAAAAATTAACTACAAGATAAAATTATCCGACTCCTTTAAGAATAAAACGCATAAAGGTCTCCACTAATAATGAAATATTCATCGCTTTACTCACTCAAAGCTTGTGTGACCCTCCTTTGATCTGCAGTAATGAATCTACTAGGCGTAACAATATTCCCAGGCCCACATGTATAACCAGGTCCCGGTGTCATCAGGGTGAAGTTTCTAGGCACTCTGACCGTTCTGTTGCTGGTTCCAGCTCGACCTACACTAAGCTGGAATGAACTAGCTGCATTGGCTGGATCCTGTGCCCATGAGCTAATTACACCGCCTTTGCAGCAATTTGCAATTTGCTGATTGTAGGGAGTTCCTGGCAACAAATCCACTATTGTTGGCTTCTTCTTGCAGCAATGTGGAATATTTCCTTTGAATTTCGAACAATCTCCTTGGTCTGTTGCTTGGCCTCCCATCATGCTCCATATTACCTCTTTCTTTGTCCACGTCCATCCTAATGTCCACCCTGGTGATTGAATGTGGCGATATTGCTGGAAGTTGAAGATGGTGACAACAGCCTACACATTCCATAGAGCAGCAGATTATTTTTCAGTCAGGACTAAGATAAAAGGATAATGAGTGCTAGCGAGACGAGGAGAAATGACCCTGCTATAGGAGAAATTGTTACGTAGTTCTGTAGATAAAATAAAAGAAACTGGCAGATCAAATAAAAGCAACTTGCAATCTGCAGATTTCTATTCTAATTATGCTGTTTAATTCAGCTCCTAGTTACATGAGAAAATCGAGATAGGAAACGGAAACTTCAATCAAAGAAATAAAATGCTAGAAAACCTCACTCATGTTCTCCTGAACAAGCCTCAGTACCCGAAGCCAGAACAACTTTTGTATGGAATAGAATTGAACATAAAAGTTTAGGAATTTGTGGAATTTTTTTCTTCGGCCACCTATGCTATACTCCTAAATGGCCTGCAGAACGAAATGACTCTAAATAGTCTGTACTCAGATGAAAAGAAGTGCATAAAAACATTAAAGATAAAAACTTTGTACAAGTTGCCATCCATGGAAAGTAAGAAAAGGGAGATTGTAGGCTGTTGGGCATTTGTCATTATTAACCTTGGAAGCCTATCTTAAAGCTAATTAATACTTACGACATAGCCATCAGGAGTCCAGCTCATAATATCCCATTTGATCGTGATATTTCCATTTGGGTCAAGAGCATCATACGCCTCTGGAGAAAACATATAATCGGCCACAGAAAAAAAAAAACAAGAAGAAGAAAAAAGATTAAATGCCTAATCTGTAAATATTTAAATAATCAGTGTACTCGAGCTTCCCAATTGTCTTAGGTAGTTGTAATGATCAAGGAAGCCTCAGTGCTACTCATCAGGGAAAAAGAAAAAAAGGAAGTCTCCTTGCGGGATTGCTGTGAAGCACTAAGAGAATTCCCATCATGAACGTTTAACTTGTCGACAATTTGAACTGGAATTCATCACAATTAAGTGCCATTCATCGCATGTAGATTAAAAACGTCATATATGTTGAACAAGAACTCATAAACTAGACATCAACAAGAGACTAAAACAGCAAACCTGCTTAGATTAGTGGATATATAAAGAAACCTCATTTCCACGTTTATAAAAAGCAAAATTCCAGAAGTAAACCTTTCCAAATTACTCATAATATTCTATTCGGGTCAATCAAAAGAGCCACATAATCACCATTTCAAATGGGAACGAATAAGAAAAAGAACCCGATAAAGACACTTTTTTTTTCTTCTTTTCCGGAAAGACTAGATGATACAGAAAGAGAAAGGCAAGAGACTTTTCCAACCTGCTGAAGGAGAGCCAATGCAAGAAAACACAAAAAGAAGCAGAATGGTGTACATAGAGAGAAATCTAAAAATGGGGCAGACAAGAAAACTCATTCCTTTGAAGCCAATATGTCCCTTCCTGATTTTCAGGTTCTTGCTTTGTGTTCTTGATTGACTCGAGAAATTGTGACGGAGAAGGTCGAAAAGAGCAGGCAGAGCCAGAGACTGTGAGAGTAAAGAACGCGGCCGTGAGTAACTGGGGTGTTGTGCTATTTGCAAGCGCACATGTCAAGGTCAAAGAATCAATTGTAAGCCAAGGCCTTCAACAAAAAAAAAACAAAAAAACAAACAAACAAACAAAAAAGGTAGACTTCAAGGGTCACCCCAACGCGTGTTGGGGAAGAAAGTACGCATTTTTAGCCATTGTTTTGGCTGGAAAAGACAAATGACTTTTCTTGGTTTGTTCAGTTCAACGCCTATCCATGCATGCCTCCTCCTTTTCATATTAGAGGGCTTAACTGTAATTAATTAGGGTGACTAACAATAATAATAATAATAAATAATGACACCATATGCATTGACCTGTTGGCTGTGGCGACTATGGAATTTTACCTAATTCTATACGCTGGGAACTAAAGTGAACCCAAGCACGTCCAATACACGGCCTTTGGTTTGTCACATCTATGAAGGTGAGCGGCAACTACTGCTATGTCGACACAAAAGTAATAACTTTGAGTGTATAACATAAATTTGTTTTTTATTAGAAATAAAATATTTTATATTACACATTAAATATATTATAAAAATTATTTAAATTCATTACTTTTATACCCAGTAATATTTTCTCGGAGGCAGAAAAGCCTTGTTGCTATAGCAGAACTCTCCACCCTTATTTTCTGGCGTTGGGACGTTTTCTTTCTGTTTTATTTTTTTATTTTTTTGGTCTAACTGAATTGAGGGAGGGGACAGTGCATCCGAAGCAGGATCTTAACCAAAACAAAAGTGAAGAAAACAAAAAAAGAGTAGGAAAAAAAATGATAAGGCCGCTAAAAAAAACCAAAGCAGAAACCTGGGAAGAAGAAGGATTGATATTCAAGCACACATAAAACGAACCTGAATGTCCCCATCTCCCTCTCGTTGCCACGTCCTTTTTATAGTTTTATTATTGGAACTTTCTTTTAGTATTAGGTTGAATGTAATTGTTTGGGGATTGACCATAGAATAAATACTGTTAAAAATAAAATAATAAAAGAATTTAAGTTAAATGGTCTCACTCGACGAGTAACAGATATTAATGTAATTTTATTTAATATTATTTTATTGTTATATCCAATTTCTTTTTTAAATAAAAAAATGAATTATGAGAGATTTGACCTTTTGGGCATTATACAGAAAATCCCTTTCAAGCTTTGATTTTTGGTGTGTGTATGCGTGGAAATCCAGAGGCAACTCATCAGTGGCTTGCATTTCATTATCTATGGTCATATGGATGTACTTGACCGAGTAAATTATGTAAAGAAACACACAAAATGGTTCACGTTTTGTCTCGTTGGTCATCTTTTATTGATCAACCTCTTCTACAGCTTCCATCAATGGTGAACTCAGCTACAACACTGATTCACCCCCTATTTTGGAGAGACTGAAAGAATCTGCACATTTGTAAAATCCTCTCCGCTCTACCGTTTAATTGGAAACAAGACAAGGGTAGCCTTTGCTTTTGTAATGGCACAAGATGTTGTCACCACTAGGTTGGGTCCATATGAGGCGTTTGCGGGAAGTGGCTTGCTGTAGTCTGAAGGTGCTTTTGAGAAGCATCTCCTTCGAGGCGGCAGATCACATCTGTGAACCGTAAGATTCTGAGCCAATTCGCAATCATCGAGGCACGTGCCATAAACTCTGTTAACTCAAGAAATGACGTAAATGGATAGCCACAAGACCTAAGGTTCACTGAAATCATCGACTTTGACCATTCCATAGCCATTAGCAGGAAAACCACTTGATAGACTGCTGGCAGGCTTGTCCAACGGGGTACAGCAATGAGAAGGACATTGCACACATTCAAGAATAACACTGCACTTGCACTCGTACATTGCACAGCCAAATTGCATTTAGGGTCCATCCACTCACAATTAAGACAGAAAATATGAGAAATAAACGTGACTGCTGATCCTTGTGTAATCAAATTGTTTTCACCACTTGCCAAAATGAAAATTTCAGTCCTTCCGAAATAGTACAAAGACATGCACTTTTTCTCACAAATGATTTGAAAACTACTTTCAGCTTAAAAGGAGAAACCAAGAATAAAAAAAAAGTATACATCTCTTTATCTTTGTATGTGACATCTAGCACTTAAGCATAAACATTGGCAACATTGTCCACAGTAGTGACAATGGAATCATACTTGGCAGCAGATCCACATGTTAGAAGGTACCTCTTAGCAAAACATTGCACTCTCTTGATCACAAGCTCCCTTCCTATCTATTATCCTTAGCTTTGTCCTGGTCTTCATCTTCAAATTCTGCTTCATTCTCAGTGTTATCCTCATTGTCATCCTCATCAGCATCGCCATCATCAACCCCACCACCATTTTCTTGATCACCCCCACCATCACCATCGTCTTCGTCTTCATGAACATGTGCACGTTGACCATGATCTCTGCTTTTTGAGGCATAATCCTCAAGTGATGCAGTGGGAAACAAATCCCCAACCTTGTTTCCGTCATTGATTGGAGTTTTTGCTGAATTCTTGGGTTTAGATTTGTTCATCTGGTGTAATAAATATCAAAACCACAAGCTGATTATTTGCAATTCAATAAGAGCCCATTGCATTTGGAAGGACAGGGCAAAAAGAAAGATGAGAGTATGCTAGTGTAACAAGTGAAACATTATTGGCTATATTGGAATGACAGTCAGTCTGGATTGTATAAAATATCCCTATCCTCTTGAAGTACTGTTCTCTACACTACGAAAAAGTTTTAGGTCTTGACGAGTTTGCCATCCTGTATAAATTGGACATAAGCAAAACAACCCAAGTACATGGATTGGAGACTCCTATGTTAATAGCAGAATAACATTGGTTTAAGGAGCTTACGGCACGCATAAGAGTTCTCCGATCCCTCTCTCGAGCATTCTTAATGCCCTGCAACAAAACCACCAAATATGAATTATTATGCAGGGCAATGTGGACATACAATTGAGCCAGGACAAGCAAACATACCTCCTCAAGCATCTTTTGTTCAGCCTCCAACTCTGCAGAGTCTCTACAAATAAGAAGGACAATCCAATTAAAATCCCACATAGTTTCCACAGTTAAAATGACAGCTATTTAGATACAAAAACGTCAATGAAAATTCCGACAACCGCTGTAGCTCATCTCCAAGGGAATATATGATGAGAAAAGAGATAGATAGACCGAAACCTTCCAATTATATGATTGACCCGGCAGCAACACTTTGCACACACATTTTGCTCCTTTGCACAAGCTGAAAACCAACAATACATTAGCCAAAACTAACATAACAATCATTGACTCAACCCAAAAGAACAAAAACAGAAAAATAACCTGAACATAAACTATGGTAAGCCTGGCGCACTGCACGTTTTGAGCACCGCTGACTGTCAACATACACATTCAAGTGAAAAATCATACGCATTTTCAATCTGCCGCTTCAAGAAAGAAAAAGAAGCCACCTATCTTGCTCTTTTAATTTCCAAGCACAAAAGGGGCAGAAAAAAAAAATGCAGTTCCTTGAAAACCCAAAAGAATTTGCCTATAGAAAAATCCAAAAGAACCTAATTTTTCAACTCTTTTCGCTTCAAATGCAGTAAAAAGGAACTTCTTTGAAAAAGAAAAACCCAGGAAGGAAAAAAAAATTACCATTTAGCAGGCTCAGTGAGGGGCTTGTACTTGCCATACTGGCGTTTCCAATCAATCTGCTCTTTACACCGAGCGCAGACTCCGGTGATCTGCGAGTAAGGTCTCAGCTTCCCTCCAACTTCCTACTAATTGGCAACCAATCCAAAAGATAACTCCTTAGCGATAGCTTCCATGGAAAATTTTCTTTTTTCTTTTTTCTTTTCTTCTCTTAGTTAGAGTTTGTTATCTGTACAGTACCGTTTCATTGATCTTGTGGCCGGCTTTGGGCTTCCATGCGAAGCTGTTCTGATGCTTGGGAGGACCCTGTCTCTTGCTCATCTTCCTTTCCTTTGCAGCACCCACCCCACACCTCCTTCCTGGGGTTTTTCTTTTCTTGCCAATCAAAACCTTAAAACCCTCAATTAACGTTGTTCTGTGTTTCTAGGATGTTTTTCTTACCTTTTTTTTTTTTATATATATATAAATAAATTTTATAACCCTTCTAACATACGAAAAGATGCTCAAAATTTTATAAACAAAAATCTAAATTTCTAAGACAAAAGCACTAATTATAATTGACTTGAAGAAAATATTTCATAATTAAAACTTAAAAATTTTTCAACCTGGGTTTAGGGCTATCTTTCTAATCTCATCAGAAAAAGGCCCTTTACCTCTAATTAAGTTCCTTCGTGCCGGCTACGTAAACATCCCTACCCTATATATATATATATATATATATTTTTAAGAAAACTAAAATATACTCTAAATTATTAATATTAATATTTTTTATTTACGATGATAAATTAACAAAAAAAATTAGTAGATTTTATAAAGACATATTTGAATTGATTTCCATTTTTTATATTTTAGTGGAAAAGATATATTTGAATTGATCAGAGTAACGTGTAAATTAAATTACTTTTTTTTTGGTATCAAATAACTTTTCGAAAAAGCCAAATTTATTTTAAAAACATCGCGATAAAACGTGATAACTTTTTTTTAATATATATATATATATATATATATATCTATATCTACATATCTATATATCTATAAAAGTCGGTAAAGTAATAATTAGAAGAATCAAGAAAATAAAATAGCGAAGCACAAATAATAAAATAATAAATACACAAATCGAGAAGTTTGTGTGGTCACGCATCGGGAGATGCCGGCGGCGTCGTATCTTTGAAACGGGAAGCCCTAGATTGAGTTTCGTTTTGCCCTCTACCTCCGATTCGGGCGTTGCGGAGCTTCAATCGGACTCTATGGAATCCAAGATCCCAAGGGTTTTGAGCATGCCTGGGTGGAAGAGGAAGCGACCGTCGAGCCGCTATTCGGAGGCAGCGTATCTTGCCGGAGGAGGAGCCTCGGATCGGGCGTCGCCAGAGTGGCCGCCCTTTTCTGCGGACTCGTCATCGTTAGCCGCCGCTGTTGATCTGGAAAGAAAGCGAAGAAAGCTTGACGGCGGCCGAAGCAAGCGTATGCACTCTGGTAATCGTTCTCTGCTCCGGTCGTATTCAATTTTGTCGAAAACGAAGGTGCCGCAGCGTCTTATGTTCTATAATAACGGTGAATGGGTTGATTTTCCTGAGAGTGTTCTGGGTTTGGTAAAGAATGATTTTCAGGTCAAGAAAGGCACTGTTCTTGAGGTTGAGTTTGATGGTCGTCGCTTTTTTCTGGATTTCTTGCACATGCTTCGGGTTGAGTTGGAGACTGGTTTGCTGAAGCCGATTGCTTGGATTGATGAGGCAGGTAACTGCTTCTTTCCAGAAATTTTTACTGTGGATGATGATGAAGATGACGATGATGATGATGAACAAGATAACAGCTACCCAAATTTTTGTGAAGGGTCGCCTTATGGGCCCCATGATATTAAAGTGCATCTTGAGATTGACCTAAATGGTGCAGATCAGTCCAAGCAGATTCAACTTTCTCAGAATTCCCTCTCTGCCGCAGAAGTTGAGAACTCTTCGGAACCAAGTGATGATGATGATGTTGTGGAGGAAGAGTTGGATCCCGGTATTGTCCAGCAGTTGTTTCTCCTGGGTATGAGTATTCTGGGTGGTGTAGACATAATTGATGTCTACCGTTGTTCTAGTGATTCCAGGGAAGCTCACTTGGAGCTTTTTGAGAAGCAGATTGAACTGACCAGGACTTATCGTGGGGATGCAAATGTCCGCTATGCCTGGCTTGCTGCTCCCAGGGAAGCACTGTCTACGATCATGCAGTATGGTCTTGGTCATTGTGGACCATATGCGGCTAAGTCCAGCGCTGGTTTTCGTCTGTCTCCAGCAAACTGCTGTTACACCAGGTAGTAGAGTTTTCTTATATTTGTTATGTTGCTACCGTAGAAATTTCTCTCTTTCCCTAATTGGAATCCTGATAAATATAGATGGTGATCTATTCCGCTAGGTAGCTCATGTGTCAGTGGTAAATGATATGACACCACTCTAGTCGAGATGGTAGTTGTGCTCATGGAAACATGCACCATTATTATTGTTTTTAGTTCTCAAACAGCTAAAATGGATTCTCTTATTTTTTTTATGTCAGATCATGAGAATTCAATGTTGAGCTAGTTAGCAAAAATGCAGAAGTTTTTAATTTTTATATCAAAATTCTGTAAATAGTGTAACATGTCTTTTTCTTTTAATATCTCTATTTTCACCTCATTTTAGTTGCTTGATGTGCCTTTGTTGTTGTGGAAGAAGCCAGTTGATTATAGTTTGAATAGCCCTGTAAGAGGCCAACTTAAGGGTGGTATATGTTGTTTCTTCTTCAGTTGTGAAGATGGTTGTAGCCTTGTAAACACTTGGAATGGTTTGCTTTTAGCTTGTCAATGACAGGATCAACTTATTAGACATCAATGGGGTGTAAATTTTTATCATTATGTGGCTGCAATTATGCTGGCATATTTCTGATATGTGATATTTATGAGCATACATGTCACCATATGTCCTTATTTGTGTCAAAAGGGTTTTGATTGGAACACTCCAGCTACTGAGATGTATTTGTTCAAATGATTGCAAATTACTGTTGTTCTGGGAAGATGTTTCTACCAATCATCTACTTCACTAACTGCCTTTGTTTCTTATTTTTAGTATTAGTTCACTACATGTCATTACTGTTACTTCACTGTGTTTATTTATCTGTTTAAAAGAGCTTGATCCTGTATCTTTTCAGCTTATCTATATGCTATTTAAAAAAAAATTGGAAGTTTCAACTTTTAATTTTGTTTTCAGTGCAAACTTTTGTGATGTTGACGAAAATGGAGTGCAACACATGATATTTTGTCGTGTGATACTGGGGAATATAGAAATTCTGCAGTCTGAAACCCAACAGTACCATCCCAGCAGTGAGAATTTTGATACTGCAGTGGATAATCTTCAAAATCCAAGACAGTATATAATTTGGAATATGAATTTGAACACCCACATTTATCCGGAGTTTGTTGTTAGCTTCAAGGTTTCTTCTAATGCTGCAGGTGATATGCTACTCCTTCTAGGTTTTTCAATTGCTGGGTGAATATAAATTGAATACTTGTGCATACCATCCACGTATTATTCCTAACGTTGAACTAAAAAATTGTACATCAAGTACAATTTATGCAAGTTACTCATTGAGTGGTTGTTGGAAGGATCATATCCACCTAATGTTCAATATCATCTCTCAATTTATGCTCTACTTCTCCTTGGTGCTGAAAGTTAAGGGGTCATTGCTTTTGAAAAACCTTATGATGTGCATGCCTCTGGTTTTCTTGGGTTAATCATGTCCAAGGGATCAATTGCCAGCAATCAGTCCATCCACTGAATCAGTCAGCTGTCTCTCCTGCAGATACTGCTTGCTCAACATAGGTTTTCTTTCTGCAGTGTTCTGAGTGCTAGAACGGTACCATTCTATGTTGTTTTTGACAGGGTTTGCGGTTGGAAGTGAGAGTGACTCTTCTGTTTCGGGCATCAGTTTTTGTTCTCAGGCATCAGTTTCTGTAGATCGGAAATTGCCAGTAGACCTTAATCTGCCAGTCGAGTCCTCTTCAGCTGATACAGTAAGTACATTGGTTGTGATGTGTTTTGGTGTCTATTCACTTATCTATAATTGATCACCCTTCATATTTTAATTACTAAGCTTGTTTTTATTTACTAGTATTGCTGATGATTTATAATCTGAAATCCTCCATTAAGCTGGGATTTTCTTTGTTAGACTTTATAAGTCCATTGTAGGTAGTTTTGTATGTAAGTATCCAGTAGGAGGTCGTATGTGTTATTTAAGCTGAGATCTTCTTTGTTCGACTGTATGGAAACATTGTTGCTGTCCAGTTTGTCCTCCCACTTCTTTCTGTCCACCTTCTTTGGGCTTCTCTTTATCCCTATGTTGCTCATTTTCTGGCATGTTTGTTTTTTTTTTTGTTTGGGGAGGTGCATGTTTTTTCATTTCCGGGCTGAGTAGAGCATGGTAAGCTTTGTTTTGCACGATGTTTTGAGGTTTCAATTTGCATCATTCATGAGTTCTGACTTAGAAATTTATGGATAAACGAAAGATTTGTTATATGGAAAATAAAAGTGCACAATTGCAAATTGTTGTGCTATGCGCTTGGTGGATTGTCCTAGCAGGAAGAATTTATTGCCCATGTCTTGATGTTAGGTTTGTTAATGATAAAGGTTTTAGTCATTTTTGTGATGTTATGTTGACTGTTGATGTACTAGAAGCACTTATCAGTGAAAGTCAAACAGTTAAACTGTTACTTCTGGATGAGACTGGAGCTTTGTGTGCCTAGTCTTCTTTGTTTCTTTCACTGTCCAGCTTTTGTAAGTGCTATATTTTGGTAGATAAAATGTGACTGGAAGGGATTCTAAGATGGTAGCTTCCAACATTTCATAATACTGTGAAGAAATGACTAGTGTCATAATTCTGAACCATTTAAAGTCGGTCACATGTTCCTTTGCATTTCAGTTGTTTAAGCTAGTGTACATGAATGTGGCAAGTCATTAATGACTTCAAGAATGAGATTGCTTGTTCCATGCCATTAACATGTTCTGTATGGAGCTTTTGGCACTTCCTCTTATTTTAGTAAATGATTTATAATTGTTTGACAATTAACACTGTTATAGCTGAGTGAAAAGCAAGCAGCTTCAGGATCTGGGATGTCTCTGCAAAAAGCCCCAACTCTAAGTCCAAGCAGTACAAAGACTCCTAGATCTCCTTGGATGCCTTTCCCTATGTTATTTGCTGCAATCTCAAATAAAGTTCCTCGTAAGGATATGGAACTTGTTACTAACCACTATGGACTTTTTAGGGTATGTTGAAGGAATTATTCATTCAGTAGCTTCTGTTCTGATTGAAATATTCTCTACTGCCATTTAGATTACTTCTTGTTGAATATTTTTCCAGGCCAAGAAGATAAGCCGGGAAGATTTTGTCAAAAGGTTGAGATTAATAGTAGGAGATTCATTGCTCAAGTCAACAATAATGAAACTCCAAAGCAAGGTATGATTTGATTGGCATGGGTTACCACCTGATATTGGTCCTTTAGTTGCTGCATCCTAGGAAAATGCATTTTGTCAATCTCTAGAGGTCAGCAGCAGTTCCTGTGTGTGCACAACACAGAAAGGCAAGCCATGAGATGAGATAAAAATATTGCTTAAATCTATTTCTTGAGTTGAGCTTCTTGCTGCCACCAGTAAGTGGTGAAGTGACACTAATTGACAGTTTTATTCTGGGTAGTTATTTTGCGATGCCAATGTAATTGCTGGTATTGCTGTCTGGCCAATTGCTGAATATGGCTCATAGTTTTATTCTGAGGCCAATCACTGTCTTTCTTTAATTGGCTTGAGATTGTTAAAAGTATCAAGGTTCAGAATGCATTTGTCTCCTGATCTTTAATCCAATTAACAAAGGTTTAGGACTAACTTAAGATGGGGTAGGGTGAAGACTGTGAGTCTAACTCTTACAATTGATGGCAAGACAAAAATTATCGAGTGATTTGTGTGCTTGGTTGAATGAGTAAAGTGATTGTATTACTGAGGCATAGACACAGACATGAACATGAAAATGATGGCACACTAACTATTATAATAGTGGGCCACAGCTAAGGCAAAGACGGTTAGCATGTATATGAATATATACATAGTAGGTTATATACGTATATATAGATAGATAAAAAAAAGATATTAATTTATGTTCTATTAGCTTAGTTTCTTTTGATACTCAGAATTTAATAAATTTATTTCTATTACTTACAAATGGAAAACTCAGTTTTATTCTCTATTTCTGGTACCTTTGTTTTATTTTCTTATTGTCAGTGATATTTAATAAATAAAATGAGTTACTAGTAATACTTTTTCTGTTATTATTTAATTATGGTTCTCATAGTTGAAAAAACATTGTGCAAGATAATAAAAAAAGAGACTAATTTTTTGCATCTGATTTGTGTTTGACACTAATAGATGTTTTGGCCCGCCGATGTCTGAGATATTTTAGTATTATATTTTTGTGGGGCACATTTTGACATGTTGGCACATGTCTTGGCAAGGGCTGTGTCCAGCATGTTGTCTGACATCGACTTGCATACCTATTAGAAGTGTCTATGTTTCATAGGACAGTTGAAGTTAAATTGTGCAATTCACAAGTCAATCGAGTGGTTACTTACAGAAGGGTGATTGGTAAGCTGGATTGCTTCTTTCTTCCTTTACTGGAGACCAGACTTATGCGCACGACTAAACTAGGGGGCTGCATGTCCTATTTTGCATCTTTAAGTTCTTTTAAGAAAATGAAGAAGCAAGAGAGCATTGGATGAATGTTTTGTAGGCAGACAGATGTAACTACTAATTGGATAAAATAATTTTCCAGGATGTGGTTAAAATTTCCCATCTTTGTTTTCAAGTCTGTGAGGTGGACAGGACAATCCTTCAGTCTGGCTGTCTGCAGGGATCCCGATCCCTCTTGGTTCCAAAATGCCTGATAAAAGCTCGGGAATGTTTTGCTTGATCTTGTTTTTAGCTGGAGGATATCTTGATTTTGATTTGCTGATACCAACTTGGCTGGCTATGTGCAGGTACCGGCCAACTGTCTTAAGGAAGATCCAAAGCCAACCGTACAAGGCTCGACTGGTGTCTGACTTGCTGAGAACTTTCTTAAAATCTGTTCTTCCTGGAATGCGTCGACATGATCTTGTGAATATTGCATGTGTTAAGGATATTGCTATGTGTCTCTGTCAAAGTGTGTCGAGTATATTGCCGTGGGGTCTGTTAAGGATTTCAGGTTTTTTTTTTCCTTCTTCTCCTCTTTTTATGGATAAATTGCTGAACTGAAACATGGTTAATTAGTGGAATTAGTTTGCAAGAGTTGTCTCCAATGATCTTACTCTTTGACCCTACACATTTGATTTCGGTTTTGATCGGAGTTGCTTCCGAACGTGGCTATCAGATCGGACGGCGGAGAGTGGCTGTTGGTCATCCAGTGAAGGCTGGAATCATACTGGACGGGTTCAACCTGCAGGTTAGTGCCAGGATTCAACCAAAAATGAAGGGACTGGGGCCATTGGTAACTCTGCCAAATATGGTGAAATTTGATGTATCCCCCGCTTTTAGGTTTGTTTAATTAGGTACTTTCATTAACGCGACTCCGCTTGCGAGATAGAAAGGAAGCCCTCAAGTGATATTACGTACCGCATTAATTTAAAGCGCGATCTGTACTAGTATCCATTTTTAGAGGTTTTGTGTCTTGTCTTTATCTGCAATATCTCGAAATCTATTTCTCAAAATAATTACTTAATTAATAATTTAATATTTTTTATAGTATTAATATAATACACTCAGACAAAGTCAATTAGACCACCAGGTGTTTGAGGTACAGTGTTGATAATATTTAATTGATGAATTTATTTATATTTAATAATATTCAAATAATATGTCTTAGATCACCAAGACATATAATGAATAATTTATAAATATACTGATTAATATGTTAGGAATCAAGATATGTCTCTCTCTCTCTCTCTCTCTCTCTCTCTCTCTCTCTCTCTCTGGTATCCGAATCAGAGTCTTTGTTGCCCTTTTTGTGACTTTGTCTTTGGAATAGATTCTTGCGGGCATCAGTGCTCGCCTTCTTCATTTCCAGCTTTGCACTATTTCCTTGCTTTTACTTTCTCTAAAAACAATGACAATAATTACACAGTCTCGTTTGCTCTTCATTTGGGTTTTTTTTTTTTTTTGTATCTTTCTTTCTTTTCTTGTGGAATATGATAGACCCATCAGTGTTCTTTTTTGATTTTCTGTTTCCTACATGATTCGACTTCTAGCCTGGTGGTGAAATATATACAGCTTGAATTATCAGAAAATAGAGACACATAAAAGGGTAGTGCACAAGACTGAGTATGATCACTCAAATATCTTCATATGCAACAAGTGAATAAATGCATGAGTGGTTATTATTCTCGCCGCCAATCTCAAACAATCCCGACAGAGATACAAATCCAAATGGATTAAACTCTACAAACAAATATTTTTTTTCCCCAGAAACTCTGATTTTCTATGAACCCTCTTCTCTTGTTCATTTATTTGTAAGACAAACAATTAAACACAGAGCAAAAAGGACAATGAACCCAAAATCTCGCCGAATCAATTTAGCTGAAATTGCATTAATGTTGGTGGATCTCCGCATGCCAAAGAATGACTTCTTCTTACTTGGTTGTATATGTCTGCCATGTGCTCCCTTTTCAGAAACATCAAACATGTGCCACTGGAAGTATATCCGACTTAAGAAAGTTCAAATTCTCATACTTTTGTTGGTTGATTAGATGTACATTATGAATGCACATATGCATTAGTAGATTATCAAAACAATCCAAGGCAAAATCCAGCAGATCTTCTCTGACGTGCATTGATTGCTAAATGGGTGGATGGTGTGATCCGAGAAGGTAAAGTGTTGAAGTTGCTGCTATGAGAACCACGATCGCATGTCGTGCAAAAGTAATTGTAGAAGCAGAAATCCTGCAGAAATCAACCTGACTTGTTGGAATTTTACACAAATTTTTTCTTATAGTAACAACACTGGAACGAGGACAAAACAGTACACTTGCACACGGATGAAATGCCATAACCAAATTGAGAGAATTAAAGGGCAACGGATGTGGTTTTTTTTTTTTTTTCTTCTTTTCTTTTAAATGGATCCTGCCGGCGGCGCTGTGCAACACCAAGACACAACCAACATACATGTGGAATAGAACAGACAATAACCAACGATTACTAATAGCAACTAAAGATGCCAGTGCACTTTTTTTTCGCCAGGCAAGACGTGGTCGATGTACCCTTGAGACAATTCGGTGCAGTCATTTTGGCGTCTTGTGTGTAACTCACATTGACTATGCCCGGTGGAGCTCTCTTGAGACTTCGGCCTCTGTGGCTGTGGGAATCCACCAGCAACGTCAGCTCCAAGGACTCCATGTCGCCCCCCAATATTCAGGCACTCCTCATCGTCGGCGAGCTGGTCGCCATTGCAGTGGAAGCTAGTGATGCTGGTGTTTCCCTTCACCAGATCAAATGCAGCTCCTCCATAACAAGTTGTGTTGATGAGAAGTATAATTACCAACACAAAGAATGCAATACGGTATTCTGCCTTTCTGTTTTGAACAGCCATTTTCTTTTTCATTTCAAATATATGCCCCCCCCCCCACACACACACACATTCACACACAAAACACACCTATATATAAAAGTAGAGTTAAAAGTGGTGATGGAATAAAGATTTTACGCTCTTTAACAAGTGGAATTGATAATAATGCAATTGTGCAGAATGTTAATAGTGAAATGACACGAGTGCCTATATGCATGTGTTTCACGCCAACAATATATATATATATATATATATATATATATATATATATATATATATATATATATATATCTAAGTAAAATTGTTTTGGTACTTTAGAATTAAAGCCCATATGTCATTATACTTTGAGAGATATGTGGACAAAATTAGAAGTGATTTTGACATTTTTATCGTTAAAAGAGTTAAATGAGATCGCCATTATTGACTGAATGCCAGCCTAATTAAGTAAGGGATTTAATTAGTAGCAGTATAATATGATGTTAGAGTAAGTGAAGAAGTTTCCCTTTTCAAATAATGCCAAAGATAAAATTTTTATTTTTTTTCTCACTAAATTATGATGCATATTGGTTGTAAAGCGAAGTATCTAGCATGCTAGGTGGTCATGACTCTAATTTGTCTGCACTGTTACATCCTTTTTCCCCACTTCGAGCTGTCCATCCATTTCTTTTGTCCTTTTAATCTTTTTTTTTTAAATAATAAAGCGATAAATCAATCAACTTTAGCCTTATGCTATGCAGATGATGACATTGCTTTCTCTTCTTCCATTTTTCTTTTCCATCGCTTATTTGGGTCAAGCTGTCAACCTGTATAATAATAACATCTGCTTATGCCTCTCGTGAGTGATTGATTTCTCATATGCCTCTTGAAAAAAACATAAAACCTTTTTATTTATTATTTATTTATTTATTTTGTCACAAGGAAGGCATCACGCTTACATTACTACTTATTATACAGGTCGTCAAAATCAGTGCATTTCGGCCGCATCCTGAGTAAGGAGCTGCAAGACCCCGGATGGAAGCCGAGCGAACATGGTGTGGATGCCGGGTGTCAAGGAGTGGCCAAGCTGCGCCATCCAGTCCGCTGCCCGATTAGTTTTCTTATAGGTGCGAGTGAGTTGGACTTGCCAATCGCATTAAATTAAGATCTGACATTCGTGAACCAAAACTGCCAACGGGTAATTCGTGCTAACACCTCGTCGCAAAATTCCTATAACGCTGGTTGAATCCACTTCCAACGAAATTTTCCGGAACCCGCAGTGCCACACAAAGTTCTAACCCACTTAAACCCCCCCCCCAAAGCTCTGCTGCAAGGTTAGTGCAACGCCCGATATTCTGAGCGTAACCCACCGCCTAGTGGCCTAGAGAATCACGGAGCACCCCCTCCTGCAGCCGCCCCCCTGGTGCTGCCTTTGGACACCCCATCTGTATTTTAACTTTAGCCAGTCATTCTGTGGAAGCGACCACCCAATAAGGGTTTGAGAAGTGGATGGACACTGAGTGTCAGTCTGTAAGCCCCCTTGCACTTCAAGCTTCATAATCCTTCCCAGCTCCGCAACCAAGGTGAGAACCAAAGAGGAGGAGTAGACCACCGAACCCTGTCCCCCTTATTGCCTTAATGTTCCTCCGCTTCCACAGCCACTAGCAAGTCAGTGCAAATCACAGGCCAATCCTTTAGACGCGTGAAAAAAACCTTTTTATTAAAAAATTGCTGCTAAATCTTATTGTGCTTGGGCTGAATCGATACATAGGCTAGTTATTTGATTCTCTGGGATCGGGAATCCATGTTTCAACATGAATGTGTTGGGCTGTGACAATCCCAATATCCCTCCCAACTCGCAAGTTTCCTTTTTTTCTTCTCATTTGCCTTTGTCGTTTCTTTCTTGTTGGGTGTGTAAGGTTTATGAAAATAAGAAGTTATTTCTATTACATGCTTCATGATTCGGTGAACTTTATATATATATGGACCAAGCTATGGACTTTTAAACCTTTTTATATGGATTTGAGAGGAGCGCAAGTCTAATATATGGGGCTCATTCCAATATATAGTCACACGGGGGCCCAATGCTTGCAGAAAGGATCATGAACCAATTGAGCCCCACTTACATCCTCGTCACTCCAAGAAATCCAAGTGTCTCATTGATTAGTGCTTGGGGTCAAAACATAAAGATAAAAATTCTTCGATAAGATTCTTTTTTTTTGTTTTTTCTTTCTTTTCTAAACCCATCCTTCTCAATGCCGTACATCATTTTATGTTCACCATTTATGAATCAGTAGATATTAATTATTTTTAATCCCTGTTCATGAAATTTTTGAATGGCAATTCGAACAGGTCATTTTGGAGGGGTGATGGAACTTCGAAGGTATTGGAAATTTTTTATTTGGTATCTAATTGTGCAAACTTCGCAATGTGGGCCAACTTGTTTTTGTTGAAAGAAGATTCCAAAGCCCTTCACCCTTTGAGATGTATGCATGCAATCTATTGAAAGTGATTTGACAGAAATGCTCTATTTGGGCCTTTTTTTTTTTTTTTTTGTGATGACAACAAGAGACTGATGCTTATAGAGAACACAAAGGTACAAAATTGTGTTTTGCATTTATATTTTTCTTTGACGGGCATTCGAAGAACATTAAAAATGACAAAAGGACATATAGACATATTCAGCTAAAACCCAATTAAGGGAATAATCGTTGAACCTATAATAGAATTTGGGTCGCTCTTGCTATCATTCTTTTCCGAGAACAAGAACGACCCTTACACTAAACTACCACCTGATGCAATACAAAATAAAACGACACAAGGTACCATCGTGTCTTTGCCTTTGTCTTTGTCTTCGTCTTTGTGAATGGGAACCATGGAGGTGGGGAGAGAAAAAAAAAAAAAAAAAGATTGAACAGCCACACAGGAGACATTTAGCTGGAGACAAAGAAAAGAAGAGGTAAGGTGAACTTTGGAAATGAGGCTTCTTTCTTGGCCATGTGTTTGTTACTTGCGAATGTTACAATATTTGTTTTTATTAATCGGTCCATATTAATGTTCAAATTGGAGACCCTTAATTTAGAGATCGACTGTAACACCACCATTAAAATAAAAGTTCATTAATATGCTCAAATATTTAGATTCAAAAGTATCATAAAATAAAATAAAATAAAATAAAATATTTAACATTTTTTATCTTGTACGTCTCATTTCTTACTTGTCATGATATTCTTAATTATTAATTATTTTTTTTGTTTGTCCGGTGAATTTGTCTTTGTAATTGTGAAATTTATTTTGTTGATGAAATTTAATTCTTGGGGTTCAAGTTTCAACTAGAATAATTCTAATCTGCGAAAAATTTTCTAAAAAATTTCAACTTAGATATGAATATTTGTACGCTGGTCAAATGAAATAAAAAATAAAAAATCCAATGTACCCTTGACACGACTGACAACATTTTCCTCGTAAACAACAAATGGTTTCCTTATAATTCACGAACGACTTGGAGCAAGAAGCTAATAGGCTAACAGCAGCAACAAGAATAGCCACAAAATCTCCATTTTCCACGAAGTATAGGGTTCGGGGTGCGTTGATGGGCAAGAAACAGCACTTGGATTGGACTTCAAAGTCCATTTCATCCGCAGGAAGTGAGAGAGTCTCTCTTCTGACAAAAGAGGTTTGGTCTTTCTTTAGTGTCTGTCCTCGTTCAATCTTAAAAGAATATGTATGTGTTGCTGAAACAGTGGCTGTGGGTATTTTTTTATAAGATTTTACCCATCAATATAAAAGGCAAGAAATTATCTTTTTTTTTTTTTTTGAGACCCTTGTTTTCTTTATTTTAATACTGTTCTTGTTCAGTTACTGGTTTCAACTTTTTCTGGGTATTTGTTTAAATTGTTCCTTATGAGCAATAATCGAGCATAGTATTGCATTACCCCTATTTGGCCTGGATTCTTGGGCATCAAGACAGGAGGTTTACTTATCAAGAGGACAAGGTGGGAGGTTTTGATTGCTACATGCAGCGGAAAATCTTTCCCCTGAAATTTTGGAAGTCTGAATTTTGACTTCCTGTTTATGGTTATTCGTCAATGAAACTCTTCATTTTTTATAGTGGGTGGCACTTCGATTCGGGTTAAGGATATTCTTCTATTTTTGTATGCTGCTACAATTGTGTATTTTACATTTTTCAAATAGTGGTAGTTCCCCTTCGTTTTGAGTACTCCTTAGGTTTTGTTGCTTCTCCAAAATGGAGTCATAACTTCTAGCCAACTGGTGGTTGCATATGAAACACTGCAATATTAAATCTGCAGAGAAGTACAAAAGCTCATGGTATTATTAAGCCCTGAACAAAACTCTAGTTGATATGTGACTTAATGGTATGTAGGCACACAGAAAAGAAAATGATGACCAGTCAACTGATGGGCCCACCACCGACCTTGAGCTTGGAGGTGGAGTAGAGGTGATTGTTATTCACTTTGTTTTCTTATCCATTTGGTTTTGTCTGAAACTTGAAGCTCCTTTTGAAGGCTAATTGTTGTTGCTTTGCAAATTCAGGCGGCAAATGTTGGATTTGGGCGAGTTTTTTCACTTGTAAGTTGAGAATTTCTCTTATGTCTTACTCTGAAATCATAATAAGAAGAATTTAGTATATAATTAGAACATACTTTGCAGGCAAAACCTGATGCTGGGAAGCTAGTAGTCGGCACCATTGCACTGTTGATAGCTTCCACATCAAGTATTCTGATTGTGCGTTGCTTTCTCTCTTGTTGGCCATTCACATTATCTTTTTTGTGTTTTTATATTTTGAAGCCATAAATTAAGTAGGTTCCAATGTGCAACTGATCTCCCATATTTAACAACTTGAGGGTTCCTATATTGCAGCCAAAGTTTGGCGGAATGATAATAGACATTGTATCAAGAGATATAAGGACTCCAAAGGAGCAAGCAGAGGCCTTGGAAGCAGTCAAGAACACCATTCTAGCCGTTGTGCTGATAGTTGTATTCGGGTAACACCAAGCTTTATGGGCATTGCCCAATATGTGTATTTTATAGCACTTTTTAGCCTCATAGATGTTTTACTTTTGTAAGTTTCTTATTTCCCACACTACTTTGAAAAGTGAGAGAGTGCATATAATGTAGACTTCTCGTTCCTGCTACCTATAATAACTGAAGTCTTCAGTGTCCCAATCAAGATTCTTCCTTTGGAGCCAATACCTGACAAAAGTTTTGTTTTTCCTTTTCAGTTTCTCACTATTACCCACAAAGTATATTGCTGATGCTTCAAACTAAGATTTTCTGTTGGAAATTCATGCTCTTTTTTTTTCTTAGCATATGAGATTGCTTTTCCAGATTGGCTTTCTTTTTCTAATTTGTATCCCCACTCAGAATGTTTTTCATGCCCCCCTCCCCCTCCCCCCCCCCCAAAGAAAAAAATATATATTTTTCCCCTCATCAAATTAGTCCCACAATAAATGTTTTGTGGACTTTTTTAAGAACAGGCTTCACAGCTTCATAGCCAGAATTTCTGCAACAGAGACAGTATCATTTGTGCATGCCCAGTTTGTTCTTCTTCGGCATTTACATTCCGTGAAGTGGGTGCTAACCATAAATTTCGTCTTCATTTTTTCTAGATCTGTTTGCACTGCACTTCGAGCATGGTTATTTGCATCTGCCAGTGAAAGAGTTGTTGCTCGATTGAGAAAGGACTTATTCAGCCACCTTATTAATCAGGTAAGGCCCCCTAGTTATTGAGTTGGATACCTGCTATCTTCTTGATTGCTTAGGATTTTGTAAATGTTACTTGTTATTGCTAGAGTTCTTTTTGGCTTGATACATTTTATCACGGTGTATTACAATTTTTCAACAGGAAATAGCCTTCTTTGATGTTACTCGAACTGGGGAACTGCTCAGTAGGCTGTCTGAAGACACACAGGTCATAAAAAATGCTGCTACAACAAATCTTTCTGAGGCACTCCGTAATTTAACCACAGCATTGATTGGTGTTGCCTTCATGTTTTCTTCGTCTTGGAAGTTAACATGTAAGTAATCTGTTTGAGATGATTTATTACTAATTGTTCCTTTTTATTTCAGTGATTTTTCTTGTGAAGTTGCAGGGGTATGCCTGCTTAAATCTGTTTGAGATGATTTATTAGAAGTTGTTCTTTTTTATTTCAGTGATATTTCTTGTGAAGTTGCAGGGGTATGCCTGCTTAAATCTGTTTGAGATGATTTATTAGAAATTGTTCTTTTTTATTTCAGTGATATTTCTTGTGAAGTTGCAGGGGTATGCCTGCTTAATGTAAGCTTTGTTACTTCTAGTGTTAGCTTTGGCCGTAGTGCCTATCATCTCGGTTGGTGTAAGAAAATTTGGGCGCTATCTTCGTGATCTTTCACATGCAACCCAAGCTGCTGCAGCAGTGGCTGCTTCAATAGCTGAGGTTTGTAAAAATTAGTGATTCAATAATCTATAAAACTTTTATCTATGAAATTTGCCCATTCCATATTTGTGGAGCCAAAAGTCATACAATTGTTTCACATTTGATTTGAGATTATGAAGCTTCTGAATCTTTATTGTTAAGGTTGATGAAAAAGATTGTAAATTTTCTAATATATGCTGAGAATGTTTAAGCTCAATACTGCAAAGTGAAAGTTGGACTTTAGGCTTGTTATGAGGATCCAGGGTTCACAATGGGCAGCAGTAGATTGATCTGCATCTCCTCATACATGCAATTGTTTCTTGTCATCTCAAGAATCATGTTTGTCCATGTTCTACCAACCTTAAGTTGGTACACCAGGACATTTAATGACGTGGTACGAGACCAAATGCCTTCACCCATCACCCTGAAAACTGATATATGATTATTTTTCCATTCTAGATTTTTTTTATTTACAATGTAATCTAAAAATGTAGTGTAATTCTGGATTATCTTCTATTTTCTTTATCAAGTTTTCCCTACTGTATGAGATGTCACTAGACGAGTAGGAAATTGGCTAACATACTTCAGCTCTTTTGATGATAGTTTTTTGTTGATTATAAATCATATTTAGGAATCTTTTGGAGCTATTCGCACAGTAAGGTCTTTTGCACAAGAAGTTTATGCAATTTCCAATTATTCAGAAAAGGTTGATGAGACGCTGAAGCTAGGGCTCAGACAAGCTGTGGGTCTCCCCTTTTCCCTTCTATATATTCTAGATGCTAGGAGTTGAAAAATGGTGAGGTTTCTGAGATTTTGCTCTGTTGCTAATGCAGAGAGTGGTTGGTTTATTTTTTGGAGGACTAAATGCAGCATCCACTTTGTCTGTGATCATAGTAGTAGTTTATGGAGCCTACTTGACAATAATAGGCTCCATGACTGCTGGCGCTCTTACATCCTTCATCCTCTACAGCCTTACGGGTACTCTCCTCTTCATTCGCTCCCTGCAAGTTGTATAGGTTTTTGCTTTAGTAGGAACAAGAAAATATGTTTGAAGACTTCCAGAAAAGTTTCGTCTAGCATCCCTTTGGTAGAGAAATATGCCAAAACATGACAGGCTAAGTAGATATAATTGGGAAATTTTAATTATTATATACATTTGTAAAATCTATAAGACACTGTTCAATTAGTCATAAGCTAGTTACACATAACCCTTTTACTGTGTTTCTGTTTATTACAGCAATAATTCACAGTTTATTGGGAATCAATACTGCAAGCTCAAGTTAGCTTGTTGTCAAGGCCAAGCAGCCAAGGAACGGCTTGATGCAATTAGGAAGCTTTATAATTTAATGTGCACTGATGTAAGCCAATGTTTCTGCTTGCAGTTGGTTCCTCAGTATCTTCTTTGTCAGGATTATACACAACTACAATGAAAGCAGCTGGAGCAAGTAGGAGAGTGTTTCAGTTGCTGGATCGGGTCTCAAGTTTGCCAAGATCTGGGGATAAGTGCCCTGTGGGGTTAGTAATTTATTTTATTAGGGGAGAAGAACTGATCACAAGAATCTGTTTAACCATGAATTTTACGCCATGGAATTTACCATCATAAGATTTGGTACACTTTAATAGTCTCATACTCTTGTATTATTTGAAACAATGCAACAATGAGGCTTGATTGATATTTTAAAAATAAGATCCAGGCCAAAATCTGCTGTATTCTTCAATAAATTCAATATTGTATCCTCAAGTGATGTCTTTTTTGACAGTGATCCAGATGGAGATGTGGAATTGGATGATGTCTGGTTTGCTTATCCTTCTCGCCCAAGTCATATGGTACTCAAGGTAATATTTCTCCTAATTGCATTAAAAAAGTACCTTAAGCTATTGTCCTCTGCTGAATTGCTTTTGTTTTTCCATCTGCTAAAGGTTAAAATTGGCCTAAATAATTTGGCTCCTTTGTGTGCTCATGTATGCCTAGTGCATGCCAGTTTCTTTTGTTGTGGTTGATAAGACTATTTAAGCTTTGAGTGGCATGTTGAAAGCACCAAAACATAAGATCAAAAAAAAGGAAGTTTCACTCTGTTCCATTGCCTACAAATCTAGAAAGAAGAAGAAATCCAGACTCTTCCTACCACTTGAGTGGATTACAGCACTGGAACAGAAAACATGCAGGAAATCCAATACCTTTTAATGTAATGACCTTTTTGTTTATACTGCAGGGTATCACATTGAAGCTGAGGCCAGGCTCAAAGGTTGCCCTTGTTGGTCCAAGTGGTGGCGGCAAGGTAGCATTGCCTTCGTTAACTTTCTTTGACTCCACTTTTTTTTGCTCTATCATCTCTGCACTGTCATATCAGGTCAATAGCTTGACATCACTTTGCCATTAGAGTATGCACTGGAGGGAAATTGACTCATTCTCTGTCTTACATTCTGTTTAGTTATCTTTTATTTGCCTGTTTTGTTGCAGACCACAATAGCAAATTTAATTGAGAGATTCTATGACCCTCTCAAGGGAAAGATTTTGCTAAATGGTGTTCCAATTGTTGAAATATCACATGAATATCTACATAGAAAGGTACTTAGAGTCTTGTACTTCTTTATATTTAACCATGATACTGTGTTTTGTCAGACTATCATGGCAAATTTTATGCCAGCTTTTTCAAAAACAATACAGTGTTTCATGTGTTGCAGGAAACATAATAAAATAGGCTCACTTATTCCCCTTCATAAGATCCTTTGTTTTGCGACATATAGGTCAGTATAGTGAGCCAGGAGCCAGTTCTTTTCAATTGCTCAGTAGAAGAAAACATCGCGTATGGGTTCAACGGCAAAGCTAGTTCTGCAGATATAGAAGCTGTAGCTGTATGTCTCTTGGCATCCTTTCTCTTTTGCTTTTCTACAAAGCTATCCATTCAAACTTTTGTTTTTACAGTATATGTTTGTGCTAATAAAGGATGATATTGCAGAAAATGGCTAATGCCCACGACTTCATAGATAAATTTCCTGAAAAGTTTCAAACCTTAGTTGGTGAACGTGGACTGAGACTGTCAGGAGGCCAGAAGCAGAGGTTGGCAATTGCGAGAGCACTATTGATGAATCCAAGAGTTTTGCTCTTGGATGAAGCCACCAGTGCTCTGGATGCAGAGAGTGAATACCTTGTTCAGGTGTGATTGGCATTTTATCTTATGGATTTAGTATTTGTAAATCCAGATTTCAATGACAGACATTGGCTTGATGATTATCGGCCTATGTGTTGAGATTCTTTTTTCTCCGTTTTAACATTGTCACTAACAAATTCACATATGCTGCATAGGATGCCATGGATTCTCTCATGAGGGGCAGGACTGTTCTAGTTATAGCACACAGGCTTTCAACTGTCAAAAGCGCAGACACTGTTGCGGTCATATCTGATGGTCAAATAGCTGAAAGTGGTACCCATGAAGAACTTCTAAGCAAGGATGGCATCTACACTGCTCTGGTCAGGAGGCAACTATCAGGAGAGAACCAAAAGGAGCCAGAACTGACCAACAGTTTCTGACAGTTGCAAAAGCCCCCTTAAGATAATAAAATGGAGCTGGATTTCTCTTCCCACGCAAGACAAAGCGAAAAATCCAAAGAACCCTTGGAAGTTTCACTGGACGTGCAGAATACTTGGAAGTATGTCCATAGGACAATGTTGGTTTGCCAGTTAGTTCCAGACTCTTGAAAATCTTGAATACGTATATATTAATTTGAACAGATGGCAAAGAAAATCAAATTTTACATGACAGCGAGCGTTTCATTGACAATTAGGAGCTTTTTGGTTGATGGTGAAATCCAACTTTGTATGAAGAAGTCACTTTTTCAAAAATAAGGTGTAATGAGTTCTAGTTCATATGTGAACTCTACCAAGCATCGTCCTTAAATGTCACCCAGTTGTAGTGGTGGTCCCCTTACCACCGTTGCCGTGTTGGTCCACTCATCACCCAACCAGCCGTTCTTGGAACCAATGGCCTACAAACACCTCTTGGAACGCACGGCCTAAAGCACAAGGGTCCATAATGCTCCTAAATAACAGCCTTATTATCGAATCATCCTTCCAAGATTTTATTCAATCAAGTAAAATTCAATTGGACTTCTAACCACAAGGTAAAACATATCCCCAATTTATGACCCGCAACCAATATTAAATTATTGATAGCCAAATATCAATGACGAAATCCCAGGCTCAATTGCCAAAAAAACAAAAAAAAAAGGGAAACCCGCATGACACATACAAGTCATTGACAAAACCTTATAGGAGAAAGACGTTAAGCAGAAGGAATCATCCGTCAAAATTTTCCTAGACAAGTCCAACGTATCTCTAGATAAAGGTATAGCTCATTTCCAAAGCGAATTGCAACCTATCCCTAAACAAAGATGGTCCTTGGAACCAGATGACTGATGAAAAAGAAATCTTAGCGAACCATCGATCCTTGCATCGCCTGGGATGCGTCTTTTGTTATCTTATTGGCTTGGATGGTGTTTATCACACTTGTAATGTCTCCCTGGTAAAACATAGAAGCACAACTATACATTAATTGCACGAAATGTTTAGATTCTTTTTTTTTTTTAATTATTATTATTACTTTTTTTTTTGTTTTTGGTGCTCGAACAAAGTGTTAGACATTATCAACACAAATTCAATTGTTGCCAAGCTATCACTATGAGGCATATTTAGCTGCATAACAACACAACAAAATGTACCAATCATGTGAAAGCTTAAATGGCATGGCTACATATTGCTTGTTGAAAATGGATCTGATACACATTATTGATTGTGATTTGTTCTTACCTGCCACAAAGCTAGCTTTTGTCTAAGTGCCTGCCACTGATGCTGCCCAAATACACGCTCAATAGAGCAACTGCAACCCAAATATAAGTATTTCCCATCATCACGGAGTCAAATACTGCCTTTTTTTGCAAATGGAGTTTGGGAAGGTGGGAAGATTACCTCACAAGTACAACCTGATTAATCTGGTCCATCTTACATTTAATTAACTTGGAAGTTATTGCCTTGACTAACCATAACTCCACTTCATCATCATTAATCTGCAGCAAAATTTGCAGCAATGTAAGTACACAAGACATGACAGCATAACTTATGGAAACACAATAATATGCCCATTTACCTGCAGAGTATCCTTGATAACAGTGTAAGGGATTTGGCCAGATTCATGGGAGGCAAGATCCACTAATGACATCAATCTCATCTTTGCTATACAATCTTCATGCACAAGACCTAACACCACACAAGCAAGTTTGAAAGTAATTTACATCAAGAAAATATCTTGTCTAAAGAAAAGGGTATCCTAGTACGCAAAACTCCCACATTGTGGGATTTAGGGAAAGGTTAAATGTACACATCTTTACCCTTGTTTTCACAAAGTGTCTGTTTTTGCAAATCAAACCTATATTCTCTATGTCACAGTAAAGTAACCTTACTGTTACACCAAAGGTCACCTTCAAGAAAATATCTCATCTAAGAAACTTATTACAGCTGTATTTAAGAATAAGCATTACCATAGCTTTTCATTAAAGCAGAATTTGAAGTCTGAAATTCCAGGTAGGCATCCAGCCTCTGAGTTAAAAAGATCTCCAAAAGTCGATACACCAATGCATATTTAGCATCTTTTTCCAATTGCCCTATAGCAGGCATGTCTAGCAGGTCACACTACAACACAGCTACCAAGGATTAATTTCTAATCACCAAATACAGAACAAAATATTGATAAAAAAACAAAATAGGGAATATGAAGACAGCACATATAAATGCAAACAGCAAGAAGGAATAGACACAAAATCCAAGAGCCATAATAAACAAAGAGGCAAAGGGCATTCTGTGAAGCAAAGAATTAGCAGAATGCAGTGAGTATAGACCATCATTCAAGCTTCATGTAGAAAGACAGTAGCCTAGGATCTGTTCAAAATCTAACAGCACTAATACCTGAACAACGTTGGGCACCTTAACAAATTCAATAATTGTGCGGACAGCTTCCTCCTTGGCTTCACCCAAGGTATGTGCATCCTCCCCAGAGAAAGTTGCCAAATACTTTGTCAGGAATTTGAAAGAATCCTTGGCTGAACTGGAAAAGTGATAAGAGTGGAAGACAAATATCAATACAAATATGCAAGAAAACTTTGAAATGGCACTCAAATGGACAAAAAAGTAGTTTCAATTTCAGTTGGTTAAAAGCATCCTGCCATACCTCTTACTCTCCTTCAACACATTAGAAATGCTGAGAAAAAGCTGCCTCTGATCCTTGACCCCAAGATTCCAATCCTTCAAAAAGTTTTCTATCTTCTTGAATGAAGGTATAACCAGTTCAGTTATTTTTCCACTCACTGCCAGATCTAAGGCCTTCATGTAAACATAGAAGCAGCTATATGCATTCTCCAGAAGATTGTACAGGTTGAACAAGCTGGTAAAAGAAGAGTATCAGAAAAATGCCTTAAAATTCAGCAAGATTGAAGTTCCATATTACATTTTTAGGCGCAGTGCAGGCTTGTCATTTGGGTGTTGAATGACCTTTGCACATATAAGCCGTGTCATCTCAAGAATTTCATCATGATTCTCAGACTTGGTGACAAGATTGCAGATAACAGTGAAGATGCACTCAACATCTGGGGCAACAAACAGCGAACAACATGTTATGCTTACGCTAAAAGACCCATGCCCATCACCATTGCTTGATGCTTTGACCAGGTCCACACAGCTAACATAAATTGTGCTAGATCACCAATTGACATCGTAAGTTTCTCTGCTGAAAGAAGTGAAGGAAAAGAAACTACTGCTTGTATGAGGGAAGAGGACATAATGGATTGAGAAATTGGTAAAGGCGAGGGGGGCTATGATTTATTCTGGCTCATAAAATCAGTTTTAATCTGACTGGATTCAGTTTATCATAATTAAAAAAATGCAACCTCACCAGTATCTAACCCATAAGCAACTTCCAAAAACTAAAAATTGAAACCAGTTTTCTGCATCCTCCAATACACATAAACATGTCTAATCACAAGCAAAGGTCTAATATTGATCACATTCATAGAATAACCAAAAAGCAAACACTTGGCTTATCACATGGAATCACCTTGCAGTATACACTACCTACCCCTAAAAAAGGATCTTTAACCATAGACAAGACCAAGGTCAAGAAAAACAATCATAGGCTGAAACAGTACCTTTCTCCGAGAACTTGGAACTGGAAAAAACCAGATCAGCCGAAGTAAGCATCAAAGAGGTCAGGTCCAGCCATCTACCATCGACAATACAGTGTTCAGCCTCCCGACAAAGGCTCTTAACTTGTTCATCTACAACCTGGGTAGCAAAGAAACCAATGTGCACACACGATCAAGCAAACTTAAATCGATTTCCATACAAATCGACCCCCAGGTAATCAGTTGCAAACTACCAAGCAAGCTATAAAAAATCTCAACACCACTCCATATGACACGAGAAAAAGTTCCAAACTTTCTTGCAAATTCTCAACTATCAGACAGAAATACCCCAACCCCATGACCAATATTCACCACAAATCCACAAATTGACCGCCTAAAAATCAATCATAATGCCAAGCAAGAAAGCCAAACAGAAACAGAAATGACAAGAAAAGTTGCAAACTTTCTCGCATAATCTCAACTAAAAATCCAACCCATTATCAAATTCATTCCAAAAATTCACCAGATTTGTACCGCGCCCATAGCTAGATACATGAAAAGCGTGTATGTTTTGTGTATGTAAGCGTGTATAGCATTTGGGGTAGACGTACCTCGGGACCCGCGTCGGCCCAGGAAAGTTCGGAGGTACGGCGGACGACGGACAGGGCGGGTTCCTCCTCGGAGGTAGGGACGATGGTCGTCATCGTCTGAGGCGTTTTGTGGCCGGAGAGGGAGGAGTGAAAAACCCTAACTGGGCCTGTCTTAGGCTTTCTTTTTGTCACGTGTCTACCACGTGAATATAATAATAATAATAATTTATAAATACTAATTTTTTTTATTTAATAATGATTGTGTTATAATTAAAAAGTAACTTTTTGTTTATCAATGTATCTAAATGCATGTTGATGGTGCTAATAAATAATATAAATCAATATATTGTGAAATTACTTATAATAAATGGTGCATAGATTGTGTCGCACAATTTTGAATTAATTATTATTAAATTTTAAATAAATTCACCAATATTTTTTAATATCTTTTTAGTTTATACTTTAGTCTTGGTGCTTCATACCGAACCTTTTTAAGAATTGTTACTTTAATATTCCTTCTTATTATTATGAGATTACAAGATTATTGATTGGAGTTTGTCAACACACAGATTAATGATTGGTTGACATCATAATATAATGCTTTTGATTAATTGTTTTCCAACAATTGCTAGTTTCTAATATATATATATATATATATATATATGTTTAGCTTTTATCTAAGGTATATGGTGACATTTGTCGGTGTGTATCAACAAGTTTGGCCCTTCGACTTTAGTTACATTTTCACCAGGATGATTTTATACGAGAGAATACAAACTAAGAAAGTACAATTAGATTGCAGATACTCTAATAAGAAAACATTCCGAATATATATTTTTTGTTAATTTTATGAATTATGATTTAATAAATATTTTAATTAAAAAAATATAAAAATAATAAACATAAACATAAACAATTACAGAACTCGCTTAGCCCTCCCTAACTTCCATAATTTCTACAAAAAATGTAGACTCGATTAGACCTGTCTCTCCCTTTCTCTCTTGACAAGTTAACTACAGACTATAGCTGTGTTCAAAATACAAAAGGTGACCATAAACTCGTTTCAAGTGAGAGTGACGGGCAACAATGATAGGAAGCATCCTAACAATCTGGAGTTTGATATTTCGTAAAGCAATCCGGAAAATTAAAATGAAAGGTAAAATTAGAAAGCCAACATCTTGGCATCAGATTATATGCCAATTATTAATTAAAAAGGTAGAAACAAGAGGGTTGTATAAGGGAACAAATAGGAACATCAAACTAAAGTCCACGAAAAAAGAGCCATCTCTTGCACTTTATTAATTTCCCTTCGTTTTGCTCAAAACTCGACAGCACGAAAACTCACTAGCATAAATATGAACATTTCTCTAGTAAACAAAAAAGATTGAAAACCGCAAAGGAGGCCGGCAGGAGAGGCCATTAGCGTCTTTCATTTTCTCTGACATAAGATGTTTAAATTACAATCCTCTGGAAATAAAGAACTAAGTGGAATTTCCAACGTTAAGGTAAATGCATGCACAAAATCACCGAGAATCTTTCCTCATAGTTAGCTGAAGAATGTCAATGAAGCTCTACATGGGGGACTTTGGGAACTCGTCTAATATCCGAACCTTCAGGCTGAAGGGATCTTCGAGATCTCAACCAATAACTTGTGCAGCGCTTGAGGCTTTGAGAAAAAAGGCGAGTGATCAGAACCTTTCAACCGGAAAACTTTTTCTGGAGGACTTGAGTTTATCATGTTCTCTTGTAGTCCTATGGGTACGGCGTTATCTTCGGGTGTTTCTATATAAAACCGCCTCACAGTTCCATATTTCACATCAGAAAGACAAAGCTTCTCCAAAACCGGAGCAAAGGGTATTGGCCTCATTGAAACCGAAGCTAATGCAACATCCTGAGCCAGCAGAAGCAAAAGAGAAGCAGCAAGCATGAGGAAAAAGAAGGACCAAAAAACATGTTCAAACATATAGATGCAGGATCAAACTTAGAAAAGCGCACTACAGGAATATTATTCTTATGCAAATTTATTACATATATTTCTTCTAAAAGCAAGCATAAATATATCTTCCATTCACTCTGCTTGCCCAATCTCTCTGAAAAATTCTAACCTCTTTAAAAAGAAGCTAGTGGATGCCCTGCAAAATTGCCAGCCATGACCATCCAAAGGCATTTCCACTAACAGAGCCTATTTTTGCAATTAGCAGAGCCCATTGAAATCTGACCATCCACATTCGGAGGATAAAAGGCACTAGCAAGGTGACAGTCTCTCTCTCTCTCTCTCTCTCTCTCTCTCTCTCTCTCTCTCTCTCTCTCTCTCTCTATTGTTTTCTTTTTTGGTGCATACAATAGTGTGTCCCTTATATATTGAAACTAATAACAAGTTTTGAAAGATCATAGCTTTTGAGAACTGTAACCTCAACTTATTTCTCTAGCAGCCATTCAAAAACTCTTTTTGTGTGACTGTCCTTGCATGTCTCATACTTCAAACTACTAAGCCAAAAATACAGGGTCCTGATTTAAAATTTACAGTGACATTAAATGAACTAGGTGAACATGAATAGTAGTATGACCATTTATCAGCCACTTCACATGTCACAAGCTCAGACATACCTTGGCAGGACTTTGGTTGAATAACAAATCTTTTATTAAGGACTTGTCCAGGTCAATAGCAGTTGGAGGATGGCTATTCCCATTAGCATACACAAATAACTGTGCCTGTCTCATTAAATCATTTGAATGCCCCTGCAATAATTGTTGTACTTGTTAGGATAAAGTAACAATGGGTATGCTATCTGAATTTGTCATTTCCTAGTAATACAAAACAGATATATTTCAGAAGCTGAGATTAGTTCTTGCTAGTAAAATGCCTCAAATAAAAGACTCATATGATGCAATTACCATTCATATCTGAAATCATTCATGTGTATCATAGTCCTCTCCTCACTCCAAGGAAATTCTTGTTCGAATTACTTGGCCACATGACTTCACATTGAAAACCCAAGGCAGAGGAGACACTTAAATTTAAAATGGCACCCGTTTCATGTTTAATACATTCAGTTGCGTCCACAGAAAAACACAGGAGCCTTAATGCTAAATACAGCCAGAAATTTTCCCCATTTGTTTTTTTTTTGGGGGGGGGGGTATGCATGTGTGCAGATGATCCTAACGGGACAAGAGGGTTGAGGTATTTTTGGTTAATCTAGAAATGAAAACAAAGCAAACTCAGGTTAGCTTCTGTCAGTTGGAAAGTTTCTTAGCAGCTATTACATGAAATTCAACCAAGCTGTATGCTTAAGGATTCCTATATGGTGGATGAATTTAAGAAGAGGCAAAAAGTGCATAAAATTATTCTGCTCAATAACTTCATGAGATGAGTATTGAAAGAAGGGGCAAACCTGCTGGGAGAAAATATCAAGAGCACTTTGTCCATTTGTCAACATTGTTGCCCCAGTAAAAATAGCCTTTGATATTCTATTAGGAAATAGCTCCATTGCATACGATATGCAGGCACCCCCAAAATCATGCCCTACCAAGATTACCTGAATAATTTAAAGCTATAGCATTACATTCTAACAAACAATTTTTACTAGCTTATATATGTCTCAAATTAAAGCAGGCAGCTAAAAAATCAAAACCAAAACCTGATGCTTGGTCTCAAAACAGACATAAAAATGTAGCAGGAATATCCAAAATGAAGAGAGAAAGATGAACAATAGAGAGAAAGAAAAGCACCTTCTCTCCATCAGCAAGTTTGTCAAGTAAATCAGTAAGTGGTTTCACATATTGAGAGAGACTGCTAATGCTGTTTGTATTGAAAGAGTGGATCCCAGAACCAGTTAAGTCTATTGCAGTAACTCTGTAGCCACTCTCTTCTAGAAATGCTATAGTTTTGTACCAACACCAAGCACCAAAGCCTCCTCCATGAACAAGAATGAAATAGTTGGTTTCAAGATCATCAAGCTTGATATCCTGCCGGACAGAAATAATGAGTTATAAGGTGAATTCAACAATGAAAGGAACAAGAAAGCAGAAGAAAATGCGGCCCATGTTTTTTAATCCACCATGTATTTCAACTGCTTATCAACTATATTTAAACCTTAGGTAGCAGAAACCTGCTGAGGGAAATTTTTATTGCTCAAATACAACAAAATTCATCACCTGAAGAGCCACATTCCCCAACCCCAACAACCCCCACCTCCATCCCACCAAAAAACAAAGCACTCTTTTTTTCGCCAATTGTTACAGATATATGCATAACGGAAAGCAATATAGCATGAAAAACTGAAATAACCATCTTGATCAATTCAAGAGCAGAGGCCAAAAAACTGCTGGTGAATGCACAATTGATTCCACTCATAAGAAAAAATCAGCAATTTTCATGAGAAATAAGCATAAGGGAGAACATAACAGAATTTCATCCTCTTCCCAATATTAGCAATTATAAGCAACCCAGTATGAAAACAAAGTCGTGCAATTGTTCTTACCACGATTAAACAACAAAAAAGCAATCTTTCCAAAATTTCAAACTAGAACTCATCGTTTAAAACCAAGTCATCGGACCCAGACCCCATAAGGAAAAATAACACAAAACCAGAAAATCACGCATACCCACAAACATTTACCGGCCAAGCTACAATCTTTATTGCCAATTTACCAAACCCACGAACACAAACCTGGTTAACAAGCTGGTGAGGCTGCAACAAAGGGTCAGTAAGCGAGCGGGCTCTGGAACTGGAGCTCCGGGGCAACTGGGTCTTCTTGGACCCGTTATTAGTCGGATACCTATGCGAGGCAGAACGATCAATGGGCAATATCCCAGACCCCCCGTTCTGCTGCTGCTGGTGCTGCCTGAAGAGAATCGCGGCAGCCAAAGCCTGCTCTCGAATCAAAGAATCATTATTGCTGTCTTTGCGGGTGGATCGGATCCGGGTCCACCGGTTGCTTCCCGAGTTGAGAGCTGGCTGCTGCGTGCCACCGCCCCCACCACTGCGCAAACGGTTCGTGGGTTTTCTCTTTCTCGTTGGTTCAGGAGACAGACAAGTGCAAAAGTTGCCCATTGATCGTTGTTCATGCAAACACCGAGACCAGAGAGAAACAATTCCTATGTTCGCATAAACATGTGTTAATGGTTATATTTATAGTACACATACATATAATGTAACTGTATCTATGTGGGGTTTGTATGGAGTTAGTCAGGTGATGGTTATGGTGGTGGTGAGGGCTGGGAGTGGTGAGAGCTTTTTGGGGGGTTTTGCAATTAATGGAGGACTGAAACTTTCGCCGTCAAGCATATGTTGCTGGGTGCCAGCAGCAGTCCTTCGCCTTCTGTCTTCCACTTTTCGGTCTTCTCTCTCTCTCTTTTTTCAAAAAATTTATGTACAAATTCATAATAATTATTAATTATAATTAATATAACTTTTTATATTATTAATTTAATTATAATTAACTTATACTTAATTTCATATTTATTTTATGTATTTTTGTGATAAATTTTTTTAAAACAATTAAAGTGAATTTTTTGAAAAATATTACATAAACACAAAATATAAACTCAATACTTCTAATTTTTATATTTTTTAAAAAAATATAATAATTAATAATTATAGTTAAATAACGTACGTCTACGTTTAAATTGTTAACATTTCTCGTATGGTCTGTAACGAAACCTTTTAATTTCTTCTGTTTTTTTGGTCTAACGGTCATTCTCCACTACTGATTGGTCAACTGGCGGAATGGTCTGATTGAGGTGGCTGGCAAGCAATTCAATTCCATCTCGTTGTAAATGCAACTTTGTCTTCCTCTCCTGTCCTCTTATTTTGATCCTCCGAAGTTTTGTGGAGAAGGTAGGGTGGATCTCCGTTGAGCATTTGCAGCTTGCAGCCGCAACATGCCCTCGTATTCAAATGTCTCTGTGTTTGTTTGTGAATTGGTCAACATTGTGGCAATGCGTACAGTCAACATTGTGGCAATGCGTACAGTTTAGTCCTTTCTCTTTCGATTATTGTTGAATTGGTCTGTTATGTATACGAATCAGCAGTCGGTCCATGTAAATGTAATACAACCAAAGCAAAATTGCGCGTTCCGGAAATAAAATACAAATAAAATGACTACTGAATCATGCCTGGTCCGATATGGCTGCGCTATTAGGAACAGACGTTGTATGCTTGTTACTCACGCAGGTTCAACAGTGAAATGCCAGCCCCAAGGAAAAAAGAAAAAAAGAGTTTTAGGCTGGCTTAATAGTTCATGAATCACTTGTCAAACCCTAATTAGCTATAAATTAGCATCGAGCTCTTAGAGGGGTCTCTCTCTCTCTCTCTCTCTCTCTCTCTCTCTCTCTCGGGTAAATTGACTCCAAATGAGGATTCTCTTAGAAGGATTTTTTATTTTGCAATATTACTCTATCTTTTCCTTTTTTTTTGTTTTGAAAATTAAAGATGTAAAATGTTCTTGTTTCATGGAAAGAATGCAAAAAAAAAAAAAGGAAAGAAAAAAGAAAACCATGGAACATGGACTACTTACTATATGTCAAAAAGGGTCGTATGGCAACTTCTATTTCCTTTATTCTTGGAATATGCGTATCGGTTTTTGGGCCTGGAGGACCCACTGTTACATTAAGAAGCCTATTAGGTTAAGTGACCATCAAGAGAGGGCAGAGAGGCAGCCTTCTTTCTAAGTCTGTAGGCATTTCTCAATTGCTATTTTAAATTTGTGTGCATGTGATAACATCTTCACAAGCACGCATCCCCGTGAATTTTCTGTTTGGAAACATGCTTTGCAGGAAGGGGAGCATGCGGGGAAACTTCTCTCTCTTTGTACATGTTAAGGATTTTTTTTTTTTTTTACGCTCTGTAATCTGTATATTGATTAGTAAAATTGGTCAAAAACATATTGATTGGTAATTCGTAGTTGCGAAGTGTGTTTAAAGCTTGTTGGGAATAATCAGATATCCATGGCCATAAAAGCATATTCTTGTCATTTTCTTCTTGCTTTTTTAATTAAGAAAAGCATATTCTTTCCGAGGAACGTTTGAGTAAGTTCAACCGATGCCGGTGTGAATTATCGTAATTGGTAAAATGTTTACTGTTGGCTTTGCTAGAGCTGGAATAAAATTCCATCATTAATCTGAGATGGGGTTATAGAGAAGGGAAAGATTTATTCGGTACATGGAAAAATCGAACAATCAAAGAAACCATCTAATAAAACCAACTCCAATACCATGGGGGCCACAGAAACAGTTCATCGCCGCCCCATTTGTAGTTTTATCTTTAATTATAATTATATATTAATAGATTAAAGATATGAAATCAATATTAATAATTATAATAATATAATATATAAATTTATATTTTTTTCGTATCAATTTATCTGTATGTCCATAGCAGGATGGAAAGGAAATAGGAGATCAAACTGACTACTGACGTAATCATAGATCGGCTTTTTGTATGGTAAAAGAAAAATTTTTCTCATAACGCATTGCACATGATTCACGAATGATCTCCAATTTATTGTACAATCCACAGATGTATATAAAGTCTTCTCTTTTGTCTATGTTGCTTTTACTTTTCAGTGAAAAAGAACGGGAGAAGCTGAAAGAGAAAGTGATAAAAGAAGGCTTCATCCTGCTTTGATCTTTCCCTTTTATTTAAGGCCTCCATAGGTAGTTGGATGATGAGCAACATAATTGCTACGGTTCTTATGCCTTAAATATGGTATGGACCCCAACTATATTTTTTTGCGGGACACGTAAAGAGATGATAGTTATGCTGAACTTGGTTACATTTCCTTTAATTTAAGTTTTTGATAGGCCTTTTCTCTCTGGAAGCATGCATGGGATGGTGGAAAGTAGAGGCTACTAAGTTTTTTCCTTAAATGCCGACACCCCATGTCCCATGACATGGGTTTTAGTTCACTTCCCAACCATGCAAATTCAACATTTATGATCCCTCCCTTTCATTCTTTCTCTGCATCTCTCTTCGGTTGACACTTAATGGGATTTGGTTCAAGGGTCAAACCAATGGGATTGTCATGTGGTACACCGTACACGTCCTCGATGTGCCCCCAATTGTAACCCATGTGTAGTGATGGCTTGCGCTGAGGTTTCTTAATATTCATACGCATATCTAACTCAAGCATTATTCATACCCTTTTTTCAGTTTGGGAATGGAGCGACTGTTGCGTATACACTGGTCATTCATTGGGTTGGCAATGAAAGCTTGCGTAATAAGTGAGATCCCCACCAGGTCAACTGCCCAAATTTTTGCATTGCCTATATTCATACCCTTTTTTCAGTTTGGGCATGGAGCGACTGTTGCGTATACACTGGTCATTCAATGGGTTGACAATGAAAGCTTGCATAATAAGTGAGATCCCCACCAGGTCAACTGCCCAAATTCTTGCATTGCCTGTATAGTTTTTCCTCTCCCGAGTCTTTGGTCATGCAATTAATTCATTATTGCTCCAAGGAAGAACATTTGATGGAATCTCTTATGGGCCTTTGCCGTCTCTTTTATGGCATCTGTCTTCAATAATCAATGTGCTACTTTGTTATTGTACATTAGCATCCCCTTCAAAGCAGAAATGTGCCTCGCCAACACAGATGATCTTCTTTGTGCAGTTCGATGAATCAGCGGCCCATGGAGTGTTGGACCACATTGCATCAGCAAAGTCAAATGATAACTTGCCATATAGTGGACTCGCAGCGGAACGCTCATACCTTAATCATGGAAGAAGATATGAATATTGCAGAAATTTGACAAGCTAGCCGAGGGTGCTCCAATTATATATGCTCTAATCAAATAAGTTGCTCCATTCGCCATTTTTAAGGCTCCACGCAAAATGGGGCCTTTTCTTTTCCATACATTGAGCTTGGGTCGGGTTGGGATTGCAATTTTCTGAACTCTAGAGCTTTGGGTTTAGGGAATGCAATATACGTTGGGTTTTTGCTCATGTTATCAAATTGTGTCCAATATGGCAGTACTCTACCCCAGGCTTCAATGGGTCCAATTAGCTGTGGGCTCTTCTTGGGAGCCTCCATCTTATTGTTGGGCTTTCCTTTCTCTTTTCCTGGACAAATCTCGTCTGCCTATTTCGGGAAGAAACGTCTCGTGATCATCTGAGTGGCTTCCAGGCCTCACTTGCCTAAAGAATTTGTGAAGCCCATTTAAGCTGAGGCCCCATATCAGAACCAATTTATGCATGCATTGGGCATCAACAATGGAACGACATGCGCAAACCACAAATGAGGATATTATTTAACCAAAAACAAAAAAAACAGAAAATTACTACAAATTTTGAGACCATTTTTCTTTTTTCTTAATCATATTTGTGGGTTTCGAAATTCACTTGAATCAGGTGGAGTCTTACAAGAAATTGACAATGGAGACATGCAAACAGTAGCAGGTGGGACGCTTAAGTGGGGGGGGGGGTGACGGAATTGCCTCCTAGAGACCCCGGCGGGCAGATGCTTATAACTGAAAATTAGTGCAACTTGACAAGACTTTTGATAGAGACTAAAAATAATCACCATCGAAAAGATGATACTGAACAACTCAGTTGGCAAATGCTGCAGCCCAAGCGATTCACAAAAAAATACCACAGACGAGTAGGTAATAAAAAGGCTTCGTTACGTTACAACATAATAAAAAAAATATGTGAAAATATTTAATTCATTCAATAATTATTATATGCTTTTTATTTTTAAATTTAATAAATATTTTACTGAATTATGTCACATCAATACAGATTTATTATATTATTTTATTACCTTAATACTTTTTTTCTGTTTTTTTTTTTTTTGATAATATAATGCGTACAAATACACAGCCACATACTAAAAACAAGTAAATAATATAATGCACACAAATTTACACCCACACCCATAAAATAGATGGGGTGTTGTTGGGATGTGAATTATTATCTTTATATAGTCAAATTGAGAATATTCATTTCATCTTTATTTAACTTTTTTTTTTTTTTAACGAAGAAAATCTACCCCTTGAGCAATAGTAGATCCTGCGGTCTCCTCTACGTCTAAAATATAGGCGGTGTTGGACTTTAATTTCACCTACCATCCAACTTTTTTTTTTTTTTTTGTCCCTGAGTTGATGTCCGTGTAAGAGTTTGAACCTTTATCAGGTGTGTAAAAAGACGGAGGAGCAGATAATATGTAGAGAGCCCGACGATAAAATCATCTGAGCTAGTGAGAGTCTGCAGGTTCTTGGTTCTATCTCCCGTTGCAAGTCTACAGCCACTTTCAGACAAGCACAATGATAAAAATAAATGAAACATTGCATATTCAAATCATGGCCAACCCACACCCGACAAAGTTGCGGACTACACTTTCTGTACAAATCAACGACTTTGGCACGCCCACTTACATTTTTTGCATCACATTTCTTCCACGTACAGAGATTCGGTATCGAATTTCAACTCTCTAGGACCCGATGCCCACACTGTCATACGTACATGTCATGTCGCATTGTATGGTAACCAATGTCAAAATACAGGGTACGGTCCTTGTTACTAATGGCATGGCATCTCAGTGATGCATCTGAGTATAATGCCCAAATATAGCAGTGTCCTTAAGCCCCCCCAGGAAATGTTTATACATATATGGAATGCACTAGTTAGGATCCATGACCCCAAACGCGAATTTTCCCAATTAAGAGAACAGTAAAGAGGGTGCAGAGGTAGCGTATTGCAATCGACCAAGCCCCCACAACACATATGGATACAATTAACACGTATGGTGTGAGATGATCAACTTGTCATGTGCAATGTGGTGACGTTCGTGGGTCTAATTAATGAACTGGCAAGTTCATTGCAAGTTTGGTATTGACTTTTCGTGATTGTAAATTTGGCGGAGGAATATTTTAGTCACATAAAAATTGGACTCAGAATCAGCGTTTTCATTTGTTAAGTACGGAAAATGTATTTCGTGTTAATTAACATATTATTTTGGTGCCAATCAAAGGCTTTACGTAGGCAGATCCACCAACTGGACCCACCATCTTTGATGTATCTAGGTGTCATGGATAAACTCGAGCAGTATGCCATGCTCAATATATATTTATTTATATCACAACCGTGTTCTTCCTCATATTGGAATATATAACGCTAGATTAATCTATATTGCTATATGAACCTGCCTATTCTTGAACAGGGAAATTAAATTAACAAGGAAGATGGGTTTCAACCACAATTGTTGTAACTCAAGCTAGATCTTGTAAAGATTCCTTCTCGTGTGAACAAAAGAATAAGAATGAATATGAGATTAAACTTGCACTTACTAACATGAGACCATTCCTTGTTTAATGGTCACACAATCTCGGGATCCCCTACGAAGCTTCTTGGAATGTGACTAGTAAGTACAGACTCTCTTTCTCTCAGACTGACTATAGTTTGTTCATTATTATAATTCTTATTCTTATGAACTTCTAGGTTGTCATCCCTTCTTATTGACTTTTAAAACCCCACCAACTGATTAATTTGATGATTTGGTAGGAGAAAACTGGGAGACATCATGTGCCAATCATGGTGGGCTGCTGGAGCAATGATTATAATTGGAACATTAGTTTAGGTTGATCGAGATGTAGTTCAGTTGGTCCCCGCCAAAATGAAAACTAAGGGATCTCTCATGTGATATCTCCACTTTATGCATGTGGCTTTGCACCACTTTTTCAATCCATTCCATTTAACAATCACAATCAGAATCAGTTCTCGTACTGTATTCCAAGTATTAGACAAATGAGAAGCGTTGGTGCTTGTGCATATTCATATACAAGTCATCATCAACAGGCCTATCGTGCAATCAATTGCACTTTTCCATTAGTCTTAATATAAGCTTCGTTACAATAGCATCCCTTCCTTGTCATGTCCAATTATGTTTTCTTATTTTGAAAAATTCCCGTGGTAACTTCAATTGATTCTGATCAAAAAATGCCCATAAATTGCGAGGGATCATCATGTGGATGGGCAAATCATTTTAAACCTTCAACCAAACCACACGGACGCTAACTCCACGACATATTGCATTGTAAACCCAAAAAAAAAAAAAAAAACAGAGAGAGAGAGAGAACCACCACTCATTGTGCCGTAATAGTTAAAAGGATTTCATTCATGTCATATAGTTATAAATGTAAAGTTTTATTAGAATATTTAATGAGATTAAATATATGTTTGACCTATAATTTTAAAAAACAACTGATACCAATCTATAGTTTTAGAAATTACTGGTATTTAGTGGTGTATAGTGTAAATTCAATGCAATCTTCCTTTTCTATTTTAATGGGAAAAAAAAACAAAAACAAAAAAAAACAAAAGAAGAGACGTGTAACTATGAGGGGGTAGTTCTTGATCTAAGAAAACAATCACTAAAATGGCAATGTTTATTTTTATCCTATATTGTATCACTCAGCTAATTTAAAGGTAGATGTCCATGTAATGGTTGAGTTGAGCCCATGATCAAGGACGAATCCCATACTCACCGCTAGAAATAGCTAATGAATTTTCATTGGTGTTTTAATTATCATTCTTGTGTGAGTATGTTAATTTCTTTTCTTTCAACAACGGGCTTTGTTTTTCCAGCTCATGCAATTCTTCCGTGGCACGCGGTATTAATATCATGTCTATGACCAACCACTGAAATAGCACTAACAACTGATGCTAATGGAGTCACGCACCGTGGCCTGTATATGCATTAAATTAATTAGATGAACAGTTTGACCAGGGGTATAACATTTACCGCATGATGATCAATTAACTGGAATTGGTTGTTATGATGATAATCATAATGCAACCTAAGCGCAATACTAAAAAGAAAAAAAGAAAAATAGATTCGCAAGGCTCCAGTAAGTGTTCTTATTGATGGATTATAGTTATGAAAACTCGTAATTAATCCCACTATAGGTTTCAAATTTTGTTAATAGTGAGAGGATGCAGCGAAATTCACACGAATAAAAAAAATTAATAGCTTCTCATCAGCTAGTATATCCATTCGTCACTTTCTGTTAGTTACATTTCCTACAGGTTTCTTCAATTTAAGGGGAAATGGAGAACAATGCGTCGTGATGAACAACGAACAAGCTAAAATATAATTCACAAAAATTATTGGGGGAAGCAGCCTCCAATAATGGAAAGAGTTGACCATATGTACAGCGATGCCTTTGTGACAGGTCTATGCAATCAGAGGACCACATGCGCTGCTTTCCTCGGAAACACCAAACAATAAAAGGCCAATGTCATGACGGGGCGAAACGTGGTTACCGACAAAAACAAAATAACGAAATAACGTGCTTAGGAACAATAAGAACAAATAAATATTAAAGAAAAGAAATGAGCCCCTTGTGTTGATTACCAATGAAAACTTGAATTGGTCCGTCAAGGGTGAACAAGAAAACGTAAGATTGGAAAATTTCGTGGAATCATCTTAGTTAGTTGTGCAAGTAGAAATAGTAACGCTACCTACCTTTTCTGGTTCTCTTGATCGCATTTTGTGTTTTGTTCACCATTGCGTAATCTGCCGATAAAATTGTTGAATTCTTAGTACAAGTAATCAGGATCAAATCTTAGTACCAACAAACAGAAGAAGAAGAAGAAGAAGAAAAAACCAGGCCTTGAGTATAAGTTGTAAAGAAAGTTTAGAAAGAGCACCATTGAGAATTTGAATGAGATCATGCACCCCAAATTAGCGATGGTGTTAAATCTTCTGGATTTTGTATCTTTAGGTTAAGAGGAAGACTGTGTGAGAGAAGGAAGTCGGGGTTTGGTGGAGTGGAGATCACGTTTGGAGGGCCATCGTTTTCTCAAAAGACTATTGCTTTGCGCGCCTCGCGTAAATTATATGTGATAAATCCTCTAGATTCATGTAGCAGGACCACTTCTGCTTATATTACAGGATTACTCCCTCAACTAACAGACATCTTACTCGATCGGGCACCCGCAGACAGTGGGGTTATTATAAGAGTAGCAGGACACTGTTCCCTCTTGGAAGAAACACAGCATTTGCATATGGTGATCAGCACCAGTCCTCTCGTCTTTGATAAAGAATGTTCAAGTATCAACAGTCCCCATCTTTGATACAGAATGTTCAAACATGCGACGTGACCTTTGGTGGACCGAAAATAGAGTTTTATTGAATTTTTTTTTAAAAGATGTTTTAAATTATATATTTAATATCATTTTTCTTAAAATAAAATTTATCTTTATAATAATTTAATAAAATTATAATGAATTTTCTTACAAAGATCAAATAAAACACATATATATTACCAGAATTATTTTATTTGAAATAAAGTTTTATTGAAAATTAAAAAAATATATTTTAAATTATATATTTGATACCATTCTCTTTAAAGTAAAATTTATTTTTATAATAATTTAATAAGATTATAATAAATTTTCTATCCAGACCAAATAAAATACACATGTATATTATTAAAATTATTTTATTTAAAAATAATATATTATATATATATTTTTTCTTTTTTGTACTATTATATATATATATATATATATATATATCTTATAATTTAAGAGCCATTTTGACTAAAAAAAAATCTCTTAGTATTAATATATGTAACTCTTTTAACATATTTTTTTATAAAATAATATTTTTTATAATTATTTAATAAATTGAAGAACATATTTAATTTTTATTTTGAACATGTTCCAACAAACCCTCCATTTTATTTTTCATATGCATACCAAAAATAAGTGAATTTTGATGCATTAATTAACTAATTAGTTGCACTATTTTACCTTGGTGCATAATTGATTAAGGAGACACTAATGCCCCCAACAAATAATTGCTATCTTTTCGGATATTTAAAATGCATTTAGTGATTAATTGTTACTGGAATTATTGATTCTACTCTGTCATTATTGTAAGTTAACCTATAACACCACTTGGCCATGATAGATAACACTAAAATGAAAAAAGCAGAATTTCCAAATAGGTTCCTATTGTTTCTTGGCCTGAAGCACTGCTAGTGTTTTTTACATCAAAATTTAGTAACCATGTCTCTTGGACCACTCCTCTGCTTTGTGTACACAAAGGCCAATTGCACATGTAGCCAAATTATGTTTTCCAATGGCAGATGGCTTGCTAGCTTAAATTAGAGAAGCATGCTAAAAGTGAAATAAAGGGGGGCCGAATCTTTTCCAGTAGATCACATAAAAACACAAGAAACAATGACAGGCTTTTGAATACTGAACTCTCACCCAAAAAAATCTCTACGCATATTCCGCTGACAACAGAGAAAAAAAACAAAAGACGATTGCCAAAAAAAATCAACGGTGCCACCACTTCATGGTATCATGAACTGCTTAGCTTTTGGAGAAGTTACAGTATCCTAATTTGAACAGTGGCTGGCTTCGGCCCTTAGAATTAGCCCACTAGTAGAGCTGCTCCCAAAGGCAAAGCCGTGTCATTGGGGTAGGCGCACCGGTTTGGGTTTGGATTCCCAAAAGTGCAAACCATTTTGTTAGGTACCACATGCAGGTTGCAACAACCAATAATTTAGACGGAAGGGTGTGGACAAAAGCCTTTACTTTGTTCCAGATATTTGTGCTAACTGCTCAGCTGATTGCGATGTTTTTTGACGTGGATAATCATTTAGACAGGACGTATTGTGGGCTATGCTTCTGCATAACAAACCTGACTGCCAGCTAAGGTAGGATATTGCATAGGCTGCACACAGATAAACAACGTGCTGCTGCTACACTACACTGGCAGAACTGATAGAGAAATCATTCTCCTTCGCATTGCCTCCTGAAAGCTCAGAAAGTGTAGCATTCAACAGGATGGTGGATTGGCAAGTTGGATTGTAAGAGAAATTGTTAAGAAAGAAAAAAAAAAAGAGTTTTTGAAGCATGTGGGGTTTGGTTTCCAGCACACTAATCTACTTTGCCATAATTCTTTGCACCCCTGACAGACTCCACATGCAAATGTAGAGATGTCAAGTGACCCACCCACCCACCCACTCACATTATTTTGTCCACATGAAAGTGAAGGAAAAATAACACAGTAGATCTGATCCACACAAGTTCTTTCCCCCTCTTGTCTTTTTATTAATTTGTTTATCTATCCATTAAGATAATTATCTTTTTTTTTTTTTCCCGGGGGTCCAAAACTATCTCTCTCTCTCTCTCTTGCCAGTTCTCATCCTTCCCAAGCTGATTTTCGCATGGGATTTGCCTTGCAATGCATTTATTTATCCCTCCATATAAACCCTCGGCCTCTAGCAGCTGCCATTTTTCCTAGAGGGAGCCACAGGACAAAGCATTCTCTTTTTATGTGAGGAAACCCAAAAAACATCTCTTCTTGGGCTGCAGAACCTATCTGCTATATCTGATTGACACTCCCTAGGAAGTGTTGGCTAGAGAGCAACAGTTAAGGGTCTTGGGTCCCTCTCCTTTTCTTTTTCTTACCTTTTGGCTTTGGCACAAGATATGGTCTGCCTTGTTCTGTGAAATCCAGAAGACAATTATCCTACTGCTCCTGCGCAGTGAAATGACGAGAGATTTTTTGTTGGCTTCTTCTTATCTTGTTCATTCATTATCTTCTGGTACCTAGAAGAATTTCTCTGAAACCGAGAAGTAGAGACAGCTAAAAGGAACTGTTTTCTAAGCTCTTGGTGCAGAGAATTCTATAGGTACAATGTATATGACTTCTCATTCGTGACCAGCAAGAAAAGTAGTAAAATTTGGCAGATCAAAACGCCTGGTTAATATTCAAAAGATATAATCTTTTTAATCCTTCGAACTTCTGAAACCTGAAAAGGTTTAGCTTCCAAGTTGAAATGTTGGGACAACTTGGTACGAGCTAGAGGTACTCTTGTTTCTATTCGGGTCAGTTGAAAACAGGGGGTGATGTCTGCAAAATTCATATATAACTTATCAGATGAAACTCCAGATCTGCAGAAGCAAATTGGATGTATGAATGGAATTTTCCAATTCTTTGACCGCCACCATTTTCTGGGTGGTGACCGCCGTATCTTTGGCCAAAACCACAAGAGGCTTCTGTCAGGTACTTCCTCTCTGTTGTTATTTTATGGTTCTGATTTCTCGGATATGTCAACTTCGGTTTTCCGTTGCAGAATTAGTGTTGATTTAGCATTCGAAAGATTAAGTAATATTTTCCACTTGCATTTTTTAGCATTTTTCCCAAGTCCCAAGTCTGAAATGACTAGGAGTCTCGTTGATTCTTGCACTTATTTTCAATAATTTATAGATTCTTGCACCTCTTTAAAATAATTTATAATCGACATTAAAGAAAATGTATGATGTTAACGGTTGCTGCACCATTGTGACCCGCGGCCAAAGATTCATCGTCACCTTCCACAATGAACCATTTACAGCAATTCCTGGAAGATATCACGTCTTTGGAATGACATTGTTTGAATTATTGATTTCTGTCCTGTTTTCTGGTATGTGTCCTATGGATGTTTAGAAGCCTAGAATCTATTACAGGATTCATGCAAGAACGCGTAGGCTGCTCGGTGCTCACAATCATCAGCTGACATTTAGCTCTGTTGTAGGTCAAAATGGCAGGCATGGAATAGAGCCCAAAAGGGAATTACAAAACACAGTAAGCATTCAAAACTAAATCTAATATTCCTGTTTGACGGTACTAGACATATTTGTTGAAGCAAACATGCTTACAACTGCAGGAAATATATCGGAAGGCCATGAAAGAGAAACATAGACCGCCCACCGAATCTTCAAGAGCCTCTTTTTCATCATCCTCTTGCTCATCTAGTCTCTCACCTCTGGAATGCAATAGACCATTTCGGGTGGAGCCACCTGTATTTGTTAAAACTATCATTCCCGAGACTCATGCTTCGGGTTCAACCATCAGCCAGCAAAGTGCTTCCTTACAGTTGAGCCGGCTATCGGTTGATCTAAGGGAGGTGGTCAAGGATTCCATATACCGAGAGGCCCATGGCTTATCAGTTAAGACTGTAAGCAAAGGAAAATCTGGCGGCCAAACCTTGAAGTTTATTGATTCACCCAGACCTCTGCAGCACTCCAAATCCGCCAACCCTAGATCTTCGCGTGGGAAGGAATCATTTCAGCCTCTTCATAAGTTTCAAGAAGGATCTTGCAAACCCAGCGAAGCAAAGCATAGCTCTATAAATTCTGCACAGAGAGATACTCGACGATCCTCTTGTGATGGAAGAGAATCAAGAGATACACTCAAATCTACCATAAAGCTTAAGGAACTCCCAAGGTTATCATTGGACAGCAGAGCAGCCTTCATCAGGAGTTCCATTGCAGAAATCAAAGCAAATAAAGTTTTGAGTAGTTTTGACAGGGGGAACTCAAATTACATCCTAAATGGACAAGAAGAAGCAAGATGCCATGGAGGACCATCAAGTGTTGTGGCAAAATTGATGGGATTGGAGACATTCCCACAACCCACTTCAACCAATTATCCCTTCTCAGTATCATCAAGAACTCCTGAGAACAAGCAAGATCTAATTTCTGGCTCGCCAAGAAATTCTGGCAAGGAATCAAAGTCTCCCCAGCTGAGAAATGCTGATGCAGACAAGAAACCAATGGCAAGCTTAAAGTTTCCAATAGAACCAGCTCCGTGGAAGCAGGCAGATAGAAGCAGAGGCTCTCAAATGGCAGCTTCGAAGAGTCGAGTAACTCTGACAAGATCCCAAAACTCCTCTATTTCTGTTGATGGTGAGATAGAGAAAAGGTTGGCTCAGCTGGAGTTCAAAAAGTCTGGAAAAGATCTCAGAGCTCTCAAGCAAATACTTCAAACAATGCAGAAGACTAAAAAGGAGTTACGGACAAGGGATAGAGCTTCAAATCTTTCAAGTCAGACAAGCAGTAACAGCATTCTTGATCAGACCTCAAAGTCAAGAATTCAGCACGACCTACAGGATAGCTGTGCAAGTTCCACCATAACCAAGGGTACTAGTTCGCCAAAGAGATCTCATTCCCCAATTGAGATCATGAAACCAACTAAATTCATTGAAAAGCCCAGCCATGTTACATCTTCAGTGAGCCCAATTACCAACCTTTCCAACATCTCCAAACATACTGCTAAGGATCTAAGTCCAAGAACCAATTTCCTTAGGGAGCATTCCAGTCAACTCCTTCAACCCAACAAACAGAACACTGGTGCCAAATTGATTAGAATGACACAAACTACGAACAACACACACTCCCTTACCAAAGAGAGCAACGACATGAGCAAGGGCTCAGGTTCTATAAACCCAAAGCAGCAACACAAGAAAATTGGTTTGGAGAAGCAATCTCATCCTGTGACACCATCATCAGACTCCAACAGGACAAGAAAGCAGCCTAGTAGACAGCTAACGGAATCAGGTATCTCATGCAGAAAACCCAAAACAAAGTTAAGTGATGATGAATATATTGACATCAGCAGCAATGTGAGAGATTTCAGTCACCAAGGGGATTCAATTTCACTATTGTCAGAGAGCAACATTAGCTTGGGCTCACAGAATGATGAAGAGGTCTCAAGCACGGATAAATGTAATAAGATCAGTGACACCTCCATACAGCAATCTCACAGGACACAAAATGTACGACTTCTTCCTCTTATCTATCTGCCCAAAATTTTCATTTATATACAGAGACTGATCCATTTCTCTTTCATCCAGAATCCAGTAGTACAGTCACCCAAAGTCAGACCAATTGCAAAACTGGCAGTGCATTCCTCAGAACAGCCAAGTCCAGTGTCTGTTCTTGATGCAACATTCTACAGTGATGAATTGCCATCTCCCATTAAGAAGATATCAATTGACCTTAAAGGTACTATAACAACAACAACAAATCTTTAATCCCCAAATTTAATTAGAGTCGACTACATAATTTGTGAGCATTTGTAGATGCACATTAGACATGTCCAAATTACTATAAGTACATTGCATATATTCTGTTTTTGTAGGAATTAGCCAAAAATTCCCAGGTCTGCAAATAACATATAACATGGGATATTGTCTTGAGTATTTCTTTTCAATTCATTCATAGCTATAATGAATATAAAAAGCTAAGAGAAGACCCTCAATACAAACCAACTGTGATTGGGAAGTCTTTGGTCTCACCTACTACTTTACCAATGCATGTTAATAGTCCTTCATACATATCTCTCATTAGATTACTAAATAATGAGAGAATCCTCTTCTACATATTTTTCACTACACATGCCTAAGAACTCTATCATATGCTCTCTCTAGAGGTAGGATCATTTAGTAGACAAAGGCTGCAATACCCTAATTAAACTTTCAGATGACCATGGACCTGAGTAATTATGGATTCTCACTAATGAGAAGGAACAAGATGAGAAATGTACATTGCAGATCAACAAAATAGCAGATAATGAAAACTTCCACAAATCATTAAAAGGAGGGAAAGATGAAAAAAGAAAAAAAAAATAACAAAGTTGATCACTATGCAAAAAATGTTATTTATTTATTTTTTTTTTGTGTGTGCCCGTGTGGTGGGGTGGGGTGGGGGGGCAGCCAGAGAGGTGTGCTTCAGTTTCTTAATTAGAGATGCTTTAATTTTTAATGCTTGCTGAATTTTCTTTCTGCAGATGATGAGGCAGTAAATTCAGGTGAGATGCAATGGATTAATGCAGAAGCAAATCCCTCATTCAGCAGCTCAAACTCTACTCTTAACTTTCTGCATGATCACAGTAGTATGGAGAACATGAATGACTTAATTCAGAATCTAAAGCAGATATTTTCTGCTCATGGGGAACCTATCCGTGATGAAATTGCACCCTTCTACAAGAGCAGCAATCCAGAACACACATATATTTTAGAAGTACTTTTGGCATCAGGTCTCCTGAATGATTTTGAATCTCATTTTATGACCATTAACCTCCATCCAACTAGCTACCCAATCAACCCCAACTTGTTCCTTGCCATGGAACAAGCCAAGGCAAGCACCGGGCATATCAATGAACCTCTCACTGATAAAAAGATGTCCAATCATCAACTCAAAATTCAAAGAAAACTGGTGTTTGATGTCACGAATGAAATTCTCAATTGTAAATTACAATCGGAGAGTTCTTCCAAGAAGTGGCTCTCACCACATTTGCTGGCAAGACAAGGACAAAAAGGACATCAGCTTCTGCAAGAATTGTGCTTAGAGGTACATAGGTTGCAAAGCAACAAGATGAGCTGCAATTTAGATGAAGGGGACGACAGTTTGAGAAGCATTCTATGGGCAGATTTGATGCATCCATCAATGCATTGGCAAGAATGCCATAGAGAAATTCCTGGGCTGGTTCTAGATGTCGAGCGCTTGATTTTTAAAGACTTGATAAATGAAGTTGTGACCACTGAGACAAGTTCTCTAAGAGGACGGCCAGCCAGGCATTGCAGGCGACTCTTTTCAAAGCACAATTTCAATAATCTGGCAAGACAAAATTCTCATCTCTCCCCTCTATGACTTTCAAATCAGAGTTCTATTTAATTTAAACTCTTTTTCTTTCTCCTTTTCCTTTGATTTGGGGAAAGAGGGGAGAATAAAGTAGAAACTGGATAAATGCTATGTTGTAAATCTCTATAATAAGATCACATAGATGTTAATTACAATCAAATTGCACTTATCTTGTTGGGATCACCCACCTATGATATAGGACTGCAATACGGGCATGTTAGTTCTTTCCTCGTGCAAGTAATGAACAATATAGACGCAAAATGTTGCATATATTTTCAGAGTAAGGATGCACCACTCAGAGTTGGTCCATCAATTTCCCCTCTTAGAATTTGCAATCAAGTCTATTACACAAGGCATCATTGTAGAATGCGCTGGCTAAAATATCACAATTTAGTTCAGAATAAAAATGCTGAAACAGTAGATTTTCATAATCAATACTTTTTATAAAATCAGCACACTGATTCCCAAAACCTTCCCATGCATCCAAAGAGCACAGATGCTAGCCAAGCTCATCATCTTATAGCACAACAAACTATAAAATTTAACTTCAGCTTCTGAGAAGTGAGGTTCTTAAAAAGGCTCATTATGTTAGAATGAATTTTGGTTCATACCTTGAATAAATCTATCATTTCTCATAAAGATGGTCATGTGGAAAAACATCAAACTTTAGAAAAAGTTCATCAAAATGACTGTAATGAATTAGTTTATCCCAAAAGTGCGAATAAAATTAATAACACTGAAATCCACAAAACTAAATAATCTAGAGCAGTAGATGAACTTCGGTAATAATTCCAAGATAACTTTGAAAGAATTGCTGATGAGCACATTTCACAACTTAATTTCAAGGTCTAACCAGAAATTCCAAATTGAAACAATGCAGAGAATTTCTGTATGCCAAAATTCATCTTCAGCCAGAATGTACTTGCAAGCTTTTCGAAAAAGTTAAATGAGCAACAGATAAATGTGCATCTAGTGATCTAAATAGTCTTGAATTCCCAAAAGAGAAACTTATGGCACAATCAGACATTAAATTACACCTTCAAGACCACTCCAATGAAAAAGTGTGCATCTAGTGATCTAAATAGTCTTGAATTCCCAAAAGAGAAACTTATGGCACAATCAGACATTAAATTACACCTTCAAGACCACTCCAATGAAAAAGTGTTCAATTCTCAGTGTCCTCTGTTTACAATTACGCCGTTCAATGCCACTTCAATGAAAGAAAAGTGACGAGGAACATTTAATTTACCTTTTTATCTGTACTCCTGCTGCTACATAGTTGGCTGAAGCTGAGTAATGTATAATCCCGATACTCTAATAAGCAAGCAACTTGTGCAAGTTCAAAAGGCGATGGCACTGATTTTCAAACTACAGTCAAATAAAAGAAAGTCAATGATACATATCGCGGACACCCAGCTCTTCAGTATAAATACATTTTGCAATATCAATTGATTCAATCATGTTAAGCACAATACACTTTTTCTTGATAAGAAATACAGTACCAAAATGCTCAGCAACATAGGGTATTTGAATCCAATACTTGCAATGCTGACGTTCCATTCGGTGTAAAGTCATAAGAAGACAGAAAAATAACCACTAGAAAGAATCTTTCACTAACAGTTTTTATCTTGTATGGTGAAAAATTGCGTGCACGTACCTCCAAAAGTTGTTTAGTCAGGAATTCTTATCTACTGCATTTGGTAATAACCATTGTATAGAACCATTTTCTGGCAGTTATGTGTCCTGACTACAACTACAGTGGAACCAGCTTCTGCTGCTAGTTACCTAAATAAGTATCCAAATTCTATTCAAACCTACTTTACAACTGAGCCAGCTCCACTGGATTTTCTATGTATTGCTTCAGAATTTTTTCTCAACTGTCCTTTTCTTGTCGTCCTTCTCAATGCCATTTGCAGACCACTGATCCATTTTTTCAACACACTTGTTCAGCATTGTGAAAGGTAGCACTGTGCCCAAGGACTTCTTTCCAATTCCTATCTTAAATTGCAAATAAGGTCTTTGATTGAAACAAATATTCTGTCCCTCCTCAGTATCAGAAAAATGCGTTTTCATCTCTTCAATAGTGGGAGAAAATACCTGCAACACTGACACAGGGTTGCCTACAATAAGATTCTGCTCAACAAGATTTCTCACGGCTGCCACATTTGCAAACTTAGCTTAAGGAACAACATGGGACACTTCCTTGTCTTCAAACTACAGTGGAGCAGTAAGAAATGGGTTATTCTCAACTCTTCATTCTTCCTTATGAGTGGCACCAGGAAAAAGAGAGGATGGGCCTGCAGCCCCATTACAAGTCAACTGCTCCTGCAGATTAAAAAGAGACTTATCCATCTTTCTCTCTTGTCCTGATGAGTCAATATTCTGCATTGTGCAATCACCAGCCCCTGCATCACTTGTGGGCAAGCAGATGTAAGTCTGGGGATCATGAAATGCAGAGAGCCAGGCCAATATGTGTTGCCCAGGAGGCTCCTGGCTGGCCAATACACGAAAAACTTGGTGCTGGCTTTCTATCTCTAAAAAATGGGAAAGAGGGAATAGGATAGGCAAAAGGGATATGCTCTGCTTCACTAACATACTGAAAAATCTCCTTAACTGCATCTGAACCTGGAATACAATGTTCTATGTCAGAGGCACTAGTGAAACCCTATGTTGAATAATATCTAAAGCATTAAACACCGTCCTACCGGCTAAATTGCCATGGAATTGTGCACTATTTCCTATGATGTGAATGTACTGGATGGCAACATCAGATAGAGTTTCAAGAGCAGACTGCCAAAATGTCTGAAACCCAACACTCTCACATATCTGTGCTACAGCAATCTTTGCAATTCCTCGGGGGAATTCATCACCACAAGCACTATACAATGTTCTCATGCACTGTCCCACTCTTGCCACCTCCATGGCTCATGTTCAACACCTCATATCACTTCCACAGAGATACCTACATCCAAAACAAATCACCGGCACATGGCTCATATCTCATTTAGCCGCCGTTACATAATCAAAGATAAACAGAAAAAATAATCAAGATTCATCAATAAAGGGCACCCATATAAAACAAACACCACCGAATGCCACCTCTAGTAACCTAACACGCAAGAAAGCCAAAGTTCAAAATTTTCCTTTCATTTTCCATCCTTTTCTCGGGGGCTCGAAAAGATTGGAGCAAAAGCAGCACCAATAAGGAATGCAATAATAATAATAATAATAAAGAAAGAAAATTGACGAAGTAACGACAAGCCACTAAATTCTTACTCGTAGAATTCTAGGGTTTCGAAGCCGCTCGAGCATTATAAAACCATAGAAATCGAAGCCACAAAACCAATGTAAACCATAACACTTGAGGAGAGAGAGAGAGAGAGAGAGAGAGAGAGAGAGAGAGAGAGAGAGAGAGAGATCTTGATTTGAAAAATAAAAAAAAAAGATGAGTTAGGGTTTTCAATTGGGGATTCGATGCGAAAATTAGGGTTTTGAATTGGGATCTAAAACCCCAATAAAACCCTAATTATAAAAAAAAACACCCATACTTTTGGGGGATTTTCTCCGGAGGGCCCAAGGCACGGCGGAGGGACGTTACGTTCCGTTAGTTATAGCGAAAGATAAACGATTATTAAAGGAGGGCAATGATATTTCCACGGCGCTTGTCCATTTTACGGACCCAATCGCCATTCCCCCCTTTTGACAGCTGTCAAAGTGCGGCAAAAATATCGCTGTCCGGGCCACAAGTCTGTCATAAATGCAGCTCACAATCATTGATTATTCGGTAATTATCATTTATCAGATAAAACTATATATTTTATTTAGCTCTCTAGAGATGCAATAAAGAGTCAAAATAAGGCAAAATGCATTCCGAATTGATGCAATCATATAAGAATGTACTCAGATTCAAAAAAAAAAAAAAAAATCACTTCAAATGCATGGAAATAAAAACAATAGAATAAAGTATAAAAAAGGGGAAAAAAAAGCCTTCAAAAAATTGGTCCATAAGAATTACTAAAGCTTCTTATTTTTTAAAAAACGTTTTGTAGCTTATTTCATAGTATGCTCCTCAATTGGTTTTGGTAGATCTTTTTTTTTTTTTAAATTGGTGTTAACCAAAATTTAAATTTGAAACTTTTAACTAAAATTTAAATTGGAAACTTTTAATCTTATAAATAATTTTAATATCATTAAATTGAAAATTATTGGTTATTTTAGTGAATCTTATCATCTCATACTGTGGTTAATTTCTATTAACTCTTTTAATTTTTTTTAAAAAGATATTATTGTGGGATTTGAATTTGGATTCGTAGCCTCCCTCTGGAGCCATTAAGATGGCAATCAGACCAAAAGGCCCTATACGCTGATGGGTCAAACCATCTGGCGGCCCGAGTTCTTGATCGGCTTTATCATGACCCCAAAAGTGAAACCCCGTATGCACAGTCGCTCTCTCATTTCGTTCTCATTGGGACATCAAAACAGACTCTTAGATGAATTTAATCTGGTGCGTGACTGAGAAAATGAAAATTAAAATCGTGACAAATCTGTTATTTTATTCGAAATAAATCTAAGACAAATTGTTTTATATATTACAAAATATTTCAATATTAACTGTTTACTAGACATAAAAAATATTTCATTTAGTGGGTTTATAATCATATTGGTATATTAGGTTCATTTGATTTTTTTTCCATCGAATTTCTTGGGTATGTTAAATCGGGTTAATATTTTGGAAGTAGCATAGCAAATTCAATTTGGCACATCACATGGCTATGTTACAAGATTAAATCTCCCTTTATTTTTTTTTTTCTTAAGGAATAAGGTACATGTTGAAAGCTTGTTCATTCATCCATGCATGTATGGCATGAAATTCAAAATAAAAAAAAGAGAGAGAGAGAGAGAGAGAGAGATAACCTTAATTGCTTTGTAATATTGGGGTGTTATCTATCCCTTATTATAATTTATAACCTTAATTGCTTTTTAATGATAAAGGATATGTAGCTGTCTGCATTTTAATGTATCTACTCTAAAAGAATAGGTCCTGATTAATTAACCTTCTATATATATATATATATATATATATGTTCTCAAGCAATAAGAAAGAAAGACTTGCATGATTAATTCGTTTTTTAAAAACTGATCTACATGTATCAAGAAATATAACAAACGAATGAATGTATATCAATATGTACATACCTATATCCATGCAATATCACACAAGAATTGAACTTGGGACTAATAATTCAAAAATTTGTTGAGCTCGCACTTACTTTTCTCTTTGATTTCTTCTTTTTTGTTTTTTTTTAAGGACTACAGTTTATTTTTTTCATTAGATGCAATGTTCCGTGGATCCTTTAAAAAAATTAAAGCTGCTCTATTCCTTCCATTGTCTTGTTGGATATTGTGCAAAGCTGACACGTATTAGGGTCTGTTACCTTCATTGTACCCTGTAGTTCCTATTTATCTCTAGGGTTTCGGTTTCTTACTGTAAGACAGGAAGATTGTTGAGCCTGCTAAGTGCCTACTGAGAGAAGAAGAGTAAAGATAAAAAAGCACTGTAGTATTCAATCTTAAGTGAGTCAGCTAAGATGAAATTCCAAATTTAATTTTCTAGCAAATTCAAACGATGAGTTTGCCTTGGCCATGAAATAAATGCTGATACGCAGAAGTGGCAAATAATTATTTGCCATCTGCTTTCTCCTGATTTTCAATTCAAGGTCGAGTAAATTCATCAAAATATATAAAATTATACATACCAATCTTTTTGTTGAGCAAATGCGTACAAAAGATCTTCATCTTTTGTACACATTCACATTATATATAAATCTTCGTGCATAAAAAAAAAAAAAAAAGGTCAAACATGACAATCGTAATTATTTCTAGTGAAATGACCATGCAAAATAACTGTCTCTATAGTGATTCCAGAAAGGAAAAAGGAACTGAAAATATGAACTGACAAGAGTTCGTGCTCTATGCTTATCTCACAATCATCGATCACAACAATAAATACTCTCCTAGCCTGCAAAAGTAAGTAGTTAAGCACGATATTGTAACTGTAAATGCCACAATGCAAACAAAGACTTTCTGCAGACAAAACATATTCGATAAACATACATAGTGTAAAATCTCACATTAATAAGATACATAGACTTTGTGTAGTTTATAATGCCTATGAATTTTACACTTTTCTGTCAACATCTCCGATGATTCACTCTTTTCATAAGTTCAAATTAAATCAATTTAGCGCAGTATTAATAGGGCCTTGCATTTGGCTTCATCCCATCGTTCAATTCATCAAGTTCTCGTTGGAATCGGATCTAGCACTTGTCAAAGGAATGTTGGAAGTATAAAATCTCACATTGATAAAATAAAATGGCCTGACCTTATAATGTAAAGGGCACCTTATTGTCTTGTTGATAGTCCTTGTATTGGTCCTTATCCTGCCGACCACTTTGCTCAGGACTGTGAGATTGAGATTGGAGCCTAGAGGTCACACTGAAATGGAGAGGTCTAACCGATTGGCTTAGCGGGAATGCACTTGGGCTTGGAGTGAGGGTATTTAACAAGAAGTTTTGAGTACTTGAAGTCAACATTTGGAGTTGGTTAATCTGCCCCGGATCAATCTCCATTGAAGTTGTAACTGGTGAAGGGAAATATGACTGTGGTGCTCCAGGTGGGTACGCTAAAACTTGAGAGCCAGACGATAGGGATAAGGAGGATTGCAGTGGCACTAAGTTCAGGTTGTGCAGGTCTTCTGCTTGTGCCGTAAATCCATGGCTTCCTAATTGGAAATTTGGATGCTCCAAATGGAAGAAGGAACCGTAAGGGATGGCAATGTTTGCCAAACCCGGTGAAGAAGATGGATTAGTTCTTGGTAAGAAACTGCTAGATGAATGTCCTCCACGCCCCCCGTTTCTTTCATTTTTATCCTCTTGATTTCCTCTTGTCCAATTTTCTTTCGCATTAACTGAGTCCTTGACAACTTCTTTTGATCTCACCCTCAGAAGAGCATCCAAATTCAAAAAATTTGGTCTTGGCAATTCACTTGCATTCTCCCAATTGGTGTTGTTATTCGTCTTAAACCCTTCTTTGTTTGGCTGCAAAGCACCCGCATCAAGAGGAGAACTACTTAGCATTGCATGGTGTGGGTGATTCAAGCCAAAGCTTGGCGGATGCATTGGAAGCGGAGGCAGTTCATCAATTTCATGCTTAGCTGCATCAAGCAACCAGTCAACGACTTTGCTGGGCTGATTTAATCCAAGCCTCTCTTGAAGATCATACAATTGAATTGCCGTAGGCACCGAAAGCCTAACTCTTCTGTCTCTCAGCCCTCTGATGGTGCACACTTTGCTATGCCTGTCTTTTCCTCCAAAAGCACGCGACACACGCACAATTCTTGGATCCTTCGATCTCGGCCAGGGCATTGACCTAGATGAAGCTGTAGCAATTTTTCCATCACTTGCATTATTATCCTCTTTCGTTGGAGAATCCACTTGTTTTGAACTAGTAGTCATCTTATGCTTCTCATCATTGGTGCATAGATAACCAACGGTGTCTTTATATTAACTTCCAAATATATGAAAACAAGAAAATTAAAAGGAAAACAATTAGATATGCTCATAAGCAGTCGAGCATAAGAAAGTATAGAAGATCTAGTGAAACCCCAGTTTCCCTAGGTCGAAGAAAAGGTTAAAAGAAAAGGAAACGAAGGGAAAGGTGTATCCAACGTGAACCCCCCACACATATACATGCACCGGTGGCCAAGTAGGAGGAAATTTTGAGGAGAACAATCAACTAACGAAGCATTGTTAAAGTTTTGTTTTAGATGGTTTTCGTCTAAGCAAGTTTATGATAAATAGCTTCTGTTAAGAAGGGAAAACCTAAATTGGACTGTCAAAGTGAGAGTTCAGAAAAGGGCTTTTGGGGAACTCACATATTAGTGAATGATCTTTCAATGATACAGTAGCAAATTACCCTTTTTAAGAGGAAAGTCTTAACCAAAGCTAGCCAGGTTCTGATTATGCATATGAGATTTTTGATCAACTGAACTTACAATGGGATATAGCCGAAGCACGGCCCTTACTGAAGCCTTCAAAATTTTGTACTGAGTTCAACCAGGCTGCTGCGCATGAGTTCCAAGGTTGAATTTTGCTTCGATTGCAAAGAATCGATCCATAGAGCAAGTTGAGCTATTTGAGAAAGAAAGATGCTGGAATTCGACCGACCATGATCCGTGGAAGACTTGAAAATAAAGCAATGGCAGTTGTGCGGCCACGTGGCGCCTTTCGCCATCCACCGTACGAATGTGCTGGTCTATATCTTATCATTTTCCTTCTCGCGCATGTTGAGCAATCGTTGTCTCAATTAATGATTTCATGGACTAATTTTCCTATATTCAAGTTCGAATTGGGGTGTGCCAATTCTATTCAAAGTTAGACTATAAAATAAACGTGCAGCCGGCCAAATTTTGCTTACCCAAGCTAAGGATGTACAAATTAACTGGGACCATTCTGCTTATTTCTAAAAGCGGCTGGTCATGCTTTATCGACAACTACAAAAGGAGTTTTGCTCTGGGTCCCTGTCACATGGCTGGATGAATGCATGCCCAGTACCAATATAGATGTTAAGGATGATAACAAAAACTTAAAAGAGCCTTCCATACTGATCATTTGCGACCTTGAATTTTCCTGCTTCTAATTAGCACCAAGGAATATAGTCTTGGATAGTTATATTGGAAGGGCAAGCCTTGGAGCTTTTTTTTTTTTTTTTCAGCAATTCAACCTCTGTACTAAATAATGTTGGGCGGTGAGAACTTTTCTGGGAGAGGATTTCAAAGACAAGAAATAAAAATTCAGTTAGGTTGATTTCCGGGGTTCTTAAAGTTGTGGCTATACTCCAATTCTCTAAGGAGCATTGTCAGCTTGATGCGTGTATGATAGGTCCTTAAGAATTATGACACGGAGAAGCTACCATATAGGTGAGGGACCAACATATAAAACATCCACTGAGAAGCAGGACCACACAACTTTTCTGCAGAGAGATATGCATGGAGCTGGCAAGTTGAAATGTGTTGAAACCTAACAGCTGACATTACATTAGGGAATTTTCTTTGGTGGAAAATGGAAGTCGTAAAAGCCAATTTCAAGGAAAACAGAAACGTATGCATGTTTATCTCTACATCTTTGATTAAGATATCAAACAGATGTTTGTTCAACGACAAGGAATTTGTCATTTTGGGAAAGGGTGGATCCCAGCAGCTCTGAAACCCTAACACTTGCATGTAAATCAGCTGTTTTTTTTTTCTTTTTTTGAAGAATAAGGGGGGAAGGTGGCAACAATGATTTTGTAAAATCTTCATCAGGATCTTAAGGCTTGTTTTCTAGATGGGATTAATCATAAACTCTCCATATCAAGCAAAATCTTTTAAATGTGAGAAGAATTCATGTCATAAGAATTTGGATAGTTTTACCGGACCAATCCCCTTTTATTTATTATTATTATTTTTTAATCCAGGTTTAGGAGCTACGAAGATTTATACAGGCAACTCAAATTAAATTTAAGTTAAATTTTTTTGCTGCTGTTGTACTTGGCCAAAAGAATGACTGAAATTTTATGTAGGAACAATAAATGATATTTAGTGTCACGCAATTACACTAAAAGCTTATTGAAAAAGATCTATAAAAAGATTGAATTGAGCTTCCTTTCATTAAGAGTAGACTTAAATCTCCCTATTCTTTCCTAAAAACTTAATATCAAAAGGTACAGAGTGTCTAATTAATCCTCTAAATTAGTTTTCTTTTGATGGATCTTTGATATGTTATAAAGTACCAATCCTAGATCTTTTCTTCAAATTTTCAACAAAATTTACCAGTTGCTTTAATCTTCCTTTACCAAATACAAATTGTAGAAGGTGAAGAAGGAATAAAGCCTAAAACCTAGTTACTAGCACAATGGTTTTTGAAAGTAGCAAATAAGATACAGATACACAGAGGGAGAGAGAGAGAGAGAGAAGCGCGAGGGTCAGTACTGCCTATTGATTTGCAGGACGAAAGAGATGGATGAGAATGCTTTAAGGGTTTTGCTCTCTTTTTGCCTCTCTCTCTTTCCCTCTAAACAAGCAGTATTGGGCATCTCAAGATGAAAGGAAGAAAGGTTTCTAGCAGAGTTCTGAGTTCTGATAGACTGATAGGCTGATCCAAAGTACCATTATTAATGTTGCCAAACAATGGTCCCCAGATTTGCAGACAGCTAGTCCACGGCCAGCGCTAAATTTAACTATACTACACACTCGTACTCTACTGTATCCCCGAGTGATTAAGAGTTTAAGCCGTATCAGGGAAGGAAAATATGATATATATATATATATATATATATATATATAAGAAGGATGATAGCTACTTATGCATAAATTATACCGTACACTCACAATCACATTGACGGTATTATTCAACTGACCTAACTCACCTTGCTAGATTTCCATATGCAATATGGAAATGCATATTGCCAATTACGATACTTTATAACAATCCATAATAGTGCATTTAGGTGTATTTGTGTTAGTCAAGGAAAAAAATGTGCAAGGTGGCCTTTTGTGTCATTCACGAGAGAACGCCCTTTTCACCGATTCAATTCAAGAGAATTTGAACTACAATTTCCAACGAGAGACAATGGTAATTCCCAAATATACTAATCAAAAATCATTACGCTACAGTTCAAGAAATGATATGTGGGCTTTTTCTCTGTATATATTGTCTTCAAGGAAGGATGAAATGATTAATGAGTGGTCATCTCTTATTTTATAGTTTTTCCTTCTTCTATCCAATGATTGATACGTATGTTCTTTACATTGATATTTGGGTTCCTATTATTGTGGTGTTCTTTTAGATGCACGAGGTTTTATATCGGAGCATGACCATCATGGACAATCAAATTCCCTAGGATTGCTAAGTAATGAAGTATAAATTCTGTTCAATTTGAATAAGCATATTAGGCCTTTAAATGCTTTTTCTTTTTATTTTTTTCTTTTAGAGGAAATGCATTTAATATGTAATAATTTGATTGCATGTGTATGATTCTTATATCATTTATTTCTTATATCATTTATTTTTATGATTTGCTAATAAGGATATTTTTTAGCTTTAGCTAACGCATTAGATTTGTGGGGTCCTCGTATTATTTTGGTAAACCTACACCTTAGGTCGATCTTGGGAGAGAGACTTCTCCGTTATATGATTTCTCTTTACATATCACACGTATATGAAAAAGGAAAGAAAAAAAAAGAGAGACTGTTTTATGTCGCACGATTTGTTTTAATTAAGGCTTTTTGGCGGCTGAGGTGCAAGGAAATAGAAAAGGACCATTTTATACTAAAATAAAGCTGCAATTGAGGCAAATTCTGAATAATAACTCCATATATTTTAGTTGATGCTGTATGCACAGGGGAAAAAAGCACAAGGATTTGAGTAAAACTACTTAAGTAATGATTTAAATATTAAAATTTAACATATAATTCATTTTTAGATATAACAAATAACTTAAATTTTTTAATTAAATAAAACATAAACTTCTACCAATATCTTTAGATATTGAGATATATATATATATATATATTTTTTTTTTCTTTTTTCTTTTTTTTTTTAATTTTTTTGGCCTCCTCATCTTCCAAAGCCTCTTATATGTACCAAAAACAAAATTCTTCAATGGTAACCGTGTGAAGTAGACATGATTGATGACTCGTGAGAAGAAGACACAGATCAAAGCAGAAAGAAATTTAACAATTTTTATTTTCTTTTGTGTTTTAATTTGATAGCACACCCATAGGATGTGTAATTTCACTTTCTCTGTCATTCTTGCATTATTCACTGTACATACATTTATTTTTTCTGCAATCATCTTATATACATACAGATTCCATACCTTTTCTTGTTTCTAGTGTTTCCCTCTCTGCTTTGTCATTAGCAAACGGCAGATATGACTGATTCACTGTAGAAACAGCAATCCCAAGAAAAACAGAGATTTTCTCCAGAAATTAATCTAATCTAAATGAAAATATGAATACAAACACGAAGAATACTACATGGGTACTCAGTAAGATTTCTCAAGCGAATCTCTCTCTCTCTCTCTCTCTCTCTCTCTCTCTCTCTGAGCCCTTAATATAGGCCAATTTACAAGGATGACAGATGTTGATAGTGAGCTACAGTTGGCTGCAGCTCTTGGTCCCCTTTCACCAATCCTGCTAAAAATCCCCCACAATTTTGTACACCAGGACTGCATGCACCCAGATGCTTTAACCTTATTCATGAAAAACACAAAATTCAATTAGTTGCTAAAGCTATCTTTGTGTGCAACTATACTGCTTTTGTGCACACCCTTTTTCCTTTTTAGCAAAAATAATTAAGCATGCTATGTTTAGTCCAATGCACTGTGCATTAAGACCAAAGAAATGTCACCGACCCTTTGGTTGTTTCCCTGCTTTCTTATCAAAGTTGGTAAATGAATCCGATGGAAAAAAAATAATAATAATTGAGAAATTTGGAAGGACGAAAAAATTAAAAAAAAAAGGCCTACAGTTGTCTAACGTATGCGCATGACTGCTGCTAAAGTAACCAAGAAAATTCAGAGAAGAAACGGAAAAAGTCTATGAGCCTGTTGTGACTTATTTGATGGTACAACGATTCATTGTAGCGCCTTATATATTGAGCTACATGTCACGGACGGGTTATGTCCGGGTAGGGATGGGTTAGGTACAACTCAACTCCCACATCCTACATCGGATAGGAAGAGGGGGATCCTGGGTCATATAAGCGTGGGTGCTGCACACCCCAACAGGCTGCCTTTTGGGGAGAAGGTAATGACCCCGTGACAAGTGGTATCAGAGCCGACCCGACCCCGACTCCGATGTTTCTCGCCAAGCGCTTCACCGGGAAGTAGGCAGGGAGACCCCGATTCCGACGAGGACGTCGATGGATTCGGTGGGGAGAATGTCACGGACGGGTTATGTCCGGGCAGGGATGGGTTAGGTACAACCCAACTCCCACATCCCACATCGGATAAGAAGAGGGGGATCCTGGGTCATATAAGCGTAGGTGCTGCACACCCCAACAGGCTGTCTTTTGGGGAGAAGGTAATGACCCCGTGACATACGGGTTATGTCCGGGCAGGGATGGGTTAGGTACAACCCAACTCCCACATCTCACATCGGATAGGAAGAGGGGGATCCTGGGTCATATAAGCGTGGGTGCTGCACACCCCAACAGGCTGCCTTTTGGGGAAAAAGTAATGACCCCGTGACATACAAGTGCCTAAAAGAAACTTACCATATAAGGCCAAAATGTTACAAATGAAAATATTTACAAAAACCAATAAATGGCTAATAATAAATATTATAATAATTAATAATAAATATATAATAATTAATTCAATAATCATAAAATAATTAATTTAATATTTATAAAATAATTAATTAATCAAGTTAAAATTTAAATCAATTAATTCTAATAAATAAATAGAAATTAATTTAGTCCAAAATTTAATAGATGTTTACCCCCAAATGTTATGCCCTAATTGTCACTCCATCGTTGCGTGCATCTTGTATGTAGCAGCATGCAAGTGAATATTGTCGAGAGACCGTTCAACTTTTGCTATGTGTTAATTAGCACAACATTATGTTATCACCCACATGTTGGCTTGATTTCAATGTTAGCATATTGTTACGGATAAATTATATTATCGAGGGTAACAGATTATATTACAAATGTATAATAATAAAAAGAAGAGAATTTTAAATAATATAAATATAAATAATATACACCTGACTGATTTTTGGAGAAAAAATAATAATCCTTAGGACAGTATGCTAGTCTTTCTGGTTTCCAGGTCCATCTTGAAGAGTAGACAAACATGAAAAACTGGCGGTTGCACAGGTTTAAGCTTATTTGATGTAAAGAGTTTGCGAGGAACCGAGGATTGCGTCCGCTAAAAAATCAAGCTATTCTTGGGAGCTGCCAAAATGATATAATATTCCGAACAAGACATTTCACTCTTTTAAGCGTGCCATGTGCCCCTTTTTTCTTCCCCGCTTAATTTCTTCAAAAAGCTGCCCGCAGAACCAATTCGATGGCCGACTAATTATCTAAATGACAGCGAGGTTTTTCTGAAATCAATCGATGGTAGTATACATTATACTACATGGCCACAATGCAATAAACAAAAGATGATCATGTAGACCCCTTCTGAAAAACAGAATAAAATAAAAGTTTAGGACAAATAAAGATTAAAAGTGTGAACTTGAGCTGTATGATTAGACACACGAGTCACAACTTTGAAGAGAAGCCTTTTCAGTACAATTGGTCAATGAATAAAAAAAAAAAAAGTTGAAATTGAACCTGTGGGGGGGGGGAAAGCAAAAATAGGGCATCCTTTCATGGTAAAGTTCATCTCCCAGGAAACAAATCAAGTACCCAACTAATCGAAGAGGTAAGAAATAAAGGATTTATAAAAACGAAAAAAAAAAGTAAAAACTACTTCTAGTTGTCTGGCTTACTATCTAATGAATTTCCTGATGGGTCCATAAGGAAAAAAAAAGGAAAAAGAAAAATAGAACAAGTTCCTTTCTATCCATGCAAGTTTGATGAAAGCAAGAGGAGAATATGGCGAGAAAAGCACTGCCTTCGTCTTGTCTGTGGGTACTCGGAGCCACTCTGGGATCATCCAGTCCCAGAGAATTACCATGGCAAGTGCATTCGGGTCAAATACTTTGTGGCAGAAGCAAGAGCCTTTGAATACGAAAATGGGCTTTGCCAAGGCCGCTCAAAGAACAGGCAACACAATAAAGGGGTAAGAGTTGGGCCTTTTTTAGGAACAGAGGCTTGCTTCCAACATCGGCTTGTTTTGGACTGCTGGACCGGGTTTGAGGTGTATATATGGTACACAACGTATACACACAAGCCGAAATCCTTTTTTTTTTTTTTTCTTTTTTTTTGTTTGATTGCAGAGATTAAAGATAACTTTAAATTTGAAACTAAAAATTCAGGTAATTTTACTATTAAACCTTGTAACTATTGGCTAGTGGTCAAGCCAAACTCAATTTAATTAATTAATCAAGGCTTGGTTTGGACATTAGAGTTGCTAAAAATGTCGAGGAATTTCGGCCAGCCTAGACTCTTTTTTCTAGGCCGAACTTGGAGTCCCATGAGGCTGGGCTCAGTTCTGGGCCGATTGCACTCTTCGACTATGTGTTTGCAACACCAATCGCTGAATGACATACAGGCACACGGCACACATTAAATTGGACTTATTAAGCGAGATTTCAAAACTGTAGATATTCATCTCTGAAGTTCTAAGAGTTGATATGAAACTTAGGAAACGTTGCGCAGCTTATGAACTAATAAATTTTTTAATGGCCAAAAAAACAATTAAAACAAGTTAAATCAGAATGTCTGAATAAATTCTTGGAAACCCAAAAAAAAAAAAAAAATTATTAATATCCCTACTTTTTATACCTGTTCGCATATGGTTCCCACAATTGTATCTTTTTCTTGTAGTTCTCTTTCTTGGTTGAATATTTGAATTATCACCTTCAACCTTAGTAGTCTAGGGCTTTCATTTTTGTTAACTTGCCAACTTTTTATGCGTACTAAAACTCTACACGTTTTGAGTTATTCAAAAACACCCTTTAAAGATCCATTTACCCTTTCAAATCAGCAAATGATTAAACAGCCGTTTACAATTGCAATATTATCTTTGGATGCCTCGGTCTGCGTACAGCGACAAGCGAAGTACGAATTGGCTGATCATGAAAGGGGTAGTCGAGTAATGGCGGATCGCAAACATCTCTTTGCCGTTCACGATAACAAGTTCCAGCGAAGATGGTGACAAGTTCCATTGGAGATGATGGAACATGCCGAAGCGTCTAACATCGGTGGTGATTCATGAGGTAAAGCCTGCAACAGAGCTTTTTGTCTGCGTGACACATATAGAAATGCACCATTAATATCAGATGCACATTTTATTATCCCATCTTAACTGCAATTATGCATAAAAATATTGAAATATATAATTGATAATTATGATGATGAGTAAGTTACATTTTAAGACATATGAAATTCACCGCGTATATATGAAAATGAGCACAATATCCGAATAGAGCCGATCTACAAGCCCCTTTTCAACTAGCGTCGAATAAGCTTTTTCTGGTCTCAAGCATATGGCGCAAACAGACTGAATAAAAACGTTAGATCAGTGCCAAATTGCCCCAGCATTCAACATTTTTTTGACATACATTGGCAGAGGCTTTCCACTGTCGAGCGTCTGTACTTTTATGAACTCCCCGATTCGAGCAGTACTGCCTTCTTGAACTCGACAATCCTTCCAAAACTCAAGGAATCGCTCTCGCGCACACTTCTTCGTTTCCTCCCTCTGGCAGGCCAACTCGTGCGGCCTGCAGACTCCTATAAGCCCATCGGTTTTTTGCGCTCCAAACGGCACCGTTTCCCGCACTGTTTCCGAGTGCAATGCAAACTTTGATCGTCTCTCCGGTAATGAAGTCCATGAAGCCGTTGAGTCACGGTCATATGCACCCGAGTTGCCAAGCTCCGAGAACATGGCTTCAGTAATATCCTTGCAAATAACTCTGTTTCCTAATAAGGGTTTTTGAATTGGAATTGCTGGCCATCATGCCACTCTTGACGGGAAATCTTCAACAATGTTCGTTGAGGCATGGGCCTATGCGTGCAAACACATAGAGCCACAATCACCTATGTTACCTGAACTCACTCCTTTTTATGACAGGGTAGTTATCAAAGACGAAGCTGGACTTGAAACGGTGTACTTGAACGATTGGTTAGCCGTGATCAAGGCGGATCCGGCCGCCAATCCTCGTACGTTGAAGGTATGGCAAGATATGGGCACTACTACTACAACAACGCAAAATTCAGTTAGATCCACATTTAAGCCGACCCGCGAGGACATAAAGGTGTTATGAGAAAAGGTCATGTCTCAATTCTCTAAATTGCAACATCACAACTTCACTCGCCAACGTTTGTGCTTTGTTTTTGCTTACATGTTAGTCTGCTGGGTGAAGGCTAAGCAAAACTAGGAGATGGTAACACGATAAAAGGACAGAACCCCGGGCTATTGGAAAGAGCAAGAGATGTTTCGCAGCAATGGGCATACGTAGAACCAGGACCCGTGTTTAGTATAGCCTGGTCGACCCGGTTTGAGGTGTGTGGCACTGAATTCGGGTGGGGAAGACCCAAGAAGGTGGAGATAACTTCAATAGACAGGACAGGAGACACTTCCGCGGCGGAGAGCAGAGATGGGAATGGGGGGGGGGGGCGTTGAGATTGGTTTGGTTTTGAAGAGGCACGAAATGGAAGCTCTTTACTCATTCATTCATATTCATTCATTCATTCATTCATTAATGGGCTGAAAGTTGTTCGAGTCTCCATTATTCCTTCTGCCATATTCCAAGTTGTTGTGCTCTGATTTTCGGCCATGTTATGCGAAGGTGTCTCTCGGTTGCAGCATTGTTCGAGTAACCTTACAACGTCTCTCCCTACCATCTCAATAAAATCTCCTGCTCACGTCTCTAAGACCATTTTTTCTGAGGTGAACAAACAAAATCACTCGGCTTCTCGTGTCTAACTTTCTGTCTTATAGAACAAGGACATGAAATATAAATTTATATTATTAAATTTTAATTATTAATAATAATTTTTACATTATTTTAACATTTAATAATATAAATTTACGTCTAATTTTTTGTATCTTTTATATATATATATATATATATATATATAATTTCTTTTCAATAAGCAATGTCAAGGAAAGGAAAGCATATATGTATTGCTAAATTTTGCTTTGTAGTACGATAAAGCCATTGATGCCAATGTACACTTGATGACCGAATATGTGATCCATCGAAAAAATAAAAAAAAAACATGTGGACAGTTTTTTTTTTTAATGAAAAAGTATAAATAATATCTACAATCTATTGAAATTTAACAATTTTAGTATAATCAAAACAAATTCCTTTACTACTAATTGATCAGAATGTTTTTATGTGTAACACGGTAAAGTTGATATCACAAAAATCAAATTTTTTATACATGTACTAAATTAGAAAATTCGGTACCATAATCAAAAGAAGAAAATAAAATTCCCAGTGAAAATATTTTCTTAGACAATTTTTTTCATTATATATATATATATATATATTGAAAAAAAAAAGAATCACATATTTATAATATAATATTTATTTTATAATTTGTAAAATAAGAGATTTAAAGAATTTAAATTTAAATTTATCATATTAAAAAAAAAACAGTTACCATATAACTTATCATTCTTAAAAACAATATACCATACACTTTAAATAAGCCAATGCATCGCACGCTTTAAATAGAATAGTGCATTGCATTATATGTTTCAAATTGATATTTTTTATAAGAACAAAGATGTTTTTACTTTAACGTTGTAACTATTTATTATATATTATAATTTTTGTGACACATTTTTATAATTTTTGTTGAAATTTTTAATTTTTAATTTTTTTTAAAAGATCAATTATTTAGTCTAAGTAGCGTCAATCACGGTATGCTCCAGTTTCGGCATAACATCACTCAGTCCAAATCGGGGCAGGATATTGTTTCAACTTTCCCGTGTGTTTTAGTCATTTCTCGATCTTAGTTTTTAACCTATGCCCCGTTAAATGGCATCGCGTATGCCTTGAATTGCTGCATCTCGGCCACCACAATGATTTCAGTTTCCGCTGCTTGGCCATGGAGCCTTTTTGTTGCCCTCCATCTTTCTCTTTTTATTTGATATTTTTTATTTAATATGAGAATTATATTACACTTAAAAATTTATTTATTATTTTAATATATCTCGTCCCTTATTTATTATTTTCATATAAAATATATAATAAAAAATATTAAAATTAAGATCAAATTGAATTGACTTTGATACTCCTATTACAATATTATTATTTTTTAAGAAAAGGTAACCTTAACGGGGTATATTACCTATATCATAGAATACTTTCATCCTAAAAGTCAAAGAGTTCTCCATACCTTTGAGCTTCGAAATTCCTGTCAAGAAGTAAAAGTAGACTGCAATAGAATCAAACCGCGTCCGAGAGCATCAATCGAGCAAATTAAAAGTTTCTGACTTGGATGCATAGCATTGGTGAAGTTTGAGACTCGGTGATTTGTTTATTCCCCATATTGTGTTTCGCAATGTTATTTGGTCTAGCATGTCGCAATCCTCAAAAAAAAAAAAAAAAAAAGCATCTACTTTTTTTGGACTTTTTTCTTATTAAAAAATTATTTTACAATTATATCGAATCATAATTGAGATTATTTATTATTATTATATATATTTTTATTTAATTTCTCTAAAAAAAAATTCATTATTTAACTTACATTTTTTATACTTAAAACTTAACGTGAAGTAACTTGACAAAGATCCCATCATTAAAAGCAAATAAAAGTAAAAAGTGTGAACTCAAATTAATATAAAAAGAAAAAATAGATTAGATAATTAACTAAATTACTATTTCTTCTTCTTCTGAATTATTGAACAAGCTGATTGACGCACGTCAATCGGTACTAGCTGATGTTCCAAAAGGAAAGGAGCGGTGAGGACCGGTTAAAGCAAGCTATAAAAAGCACGAGGGCAAAAGTGGAGTCGAGTCCTCGAGGCAAAAATGCCTACAGTAACAGGATCTATGTAAACAAACAAAGCAAAAGGCGGAATGTGCCAGATAACAACATTGGTGATTCTAGATTTTGGCAAAAGCATATGGATTTCGTCCCAATGAAACGATTTATTAAGATTTGTGATTACTTCATATCTCAATCATGCTGCCCTGCATCCTTCCATTTGTATATTGGGTTGTGCGTGCATAAACCCCCTAATCAAAAGTCCAGAGGAAGCAAATTGTTCAGAATCTGAGAGTGTCAGTGGCATCATCCGACTCAGTCAAAATCTTAGAGATTAGCCACGTAGCACCATCCTCCATCGCCTCTGCTGACACCCACTTCTCACTTTCTCTTACCCATCACGACTTTGTTCTGTCTCAAAAACTCCCAGCATTTGAGAGCGCCTCTTCTTCTATGAACTGACCCACTTGACCCCAACCCTGTTCCAACTCAACATTCCTGCCCAAACTCAAGCGCTCTCTGTCTCTCACTCTCACTCACTTCCTCCTTCTTGCCAGCCAGCCAGCCAGCCAGCTGAAATTGCCCCCAGACTCACCTCAAACGCCACCCATCATCAGCTACGATTCAAATAGTGGTGGTGTTTCGCTCAGAGTCGGAGAGTCTACTGCCGCTCAGTTTGATCATCTATCCAGCCTCGGTAGTATCCACGAACTCAGTGAGTCAAAACCCTATGTGCCCAGAACGTAGCCTCCATACTTGCTGTGCAGATCTCATTTTTCCCAAATAAAGGATTTAACATTTGGCTACAGCTAATAACCATGCTGCTCCCGACAACGAAAGCATGGCCTTGTTAAATGAAAGCCTGGTCTTACATTTGTAGGCAAATTAAAAAGAAAATGTAGTACAATTGCCCACGTTGCCCGAACTAATGGTTCCTTCATTTGACCGAACGACTATTAAAGGCCCACGTGGGCTTGGAAAATTGATCTTGAATCACAGAGCCACGACCGATCCTTTTCCAAATTTGAAGCCACTGCCTAAGCATTTCCTGAGTCTTTCAACCAATACAGTTAGGTCCACATTTGAGTTGACCCATTCAAGAAATGGTCTTTTCCCACTTCAAAGTTACTAGCCCATCACTTCCTTTGTCCACTTTTGTCGTCACCTGCGCCTACCTATTGGTTTGCTTGGTGAAAGCAAGAGGAGAAAGCAATGATGATGATGATGGTAATAGAATGGTCTGCTCTTCATTCCCTGTGGATTACAGGGTCCGTTTGGATCATCCACTCGCAAGTAACTATTTTGGTAATTGTAGTTTCCCGCATCACTTTATTGCACCAGCAAGTGATTTCATTGGGGAGAATGCTTTATACAACGTTGCAAGGAATCTGAGCGAGTCAATAGAGGAGCTGGAACAGAGAGACTCTTTGAAGGACCCTTATGTGCCTGATTTATTAATATCTGACACCGTAGCCTCGATACTTGCTCTGCAGATGACATTTTTTTCCAAATAAAGGGTTCAGTATTGGCTATAGCCATAACCATGGTGCTCTTGACAACAAAAGCATGAACCTGGTTACGAAAGCCTGGTCTTATATTTGCAACCAAACTGAAAAAGAAGATATGACACTGCAATCACTCATGTCATGGGCTTGAAAATTCATCTTGAATATCGTAGTCACAGTGGGTCCATTTCCAAGTTTGAAGCCGCTACCTCTGCCTTTCCAGAGTCACTCAACCGATGCAGTTAGGTCCACATTTGAGTCGACCCACGAACACATTAATAAACTCAAGGAGATGGTATTTTCTCACTTCGCGTGCACTAATCCATCAATTATTTGTCCACTTTTGTTGTCACCTGTGCCTACATATTGGTTTGCTTGGTGAGAGCATTGGGAGAAAGAAATGATGATCATCATAACAGAATGATTTGCTTTTCATTCCCTGCGGATTACAGGGACCGTTTGGATCCTGGGGTTGCAAGCAACTATTTTGGTAACTATATTTTACTTCATCACTTGATTGCACCTGCAAGGGATTTTGATGGGGAGAATGCTTTGTATAATGTTGGCAAGAAACTGGGTCACATATGAAAGGGGTTGGACCAAACTGAAGGACAAAAATCCTTTACCTGAAGCACAACATATTGCCCTGTTCGGGACAAATCGGTTTGCAGATTACGGGGTGGATTTTGGATGGGGGGACGCCAAAGAAGGTGGACTTTACTTGCGAAACCTCCCCAATTGTTTCTCTGGCAAATAAGGGTGTGAAGGAAATGGAATGGGGGCTCTTGTGGCTTCGCCAAGGAATGAAATGGACGCTTTTGCTTCTTTATTTATTTGCCAATGGCCTGAAGCACTATTCCCGAGTCTTTTTAAAACAAGATGACATCAAAGCAGGAAAGCAACACCAGTTTTGCTTCCTAGTTTCCCATTTTGCAAACAACTTTCTTGTTTAACACTTCATTTGTAGTCAACATATACATGCTGTTTTCCTCTCTCTTGAGTAATGAAGCAATATCAATTTTCATAACCCCTCCAGGCTCCAGACTTTTCTCTGGCAAATAAAGGAGTAGGAAATGGCACGGAGGTTGAAACAAGTGACATCAAGGCAGGCCAGCAGTACCAATTTTTCTTGTTTAACACTTTACGTGTAGTAAACCTTTGTCATGTTTTCCTTCCTTTTGAATAATGAAGTAATACTCATTTTTATTTAAACAACGACTATACGACCATATAGGTGCATTATCTAATAAAAATAAATGGATGTAAAATAAATTTATATAATATATAAAATATTTTGTATTATATTAAAAAAATTTTATGTAATATGTAAGAAATTTTTGTAATTTCATATTATTTAATTATATATCTCTTATATTATATAAAATATTATTTACGTAGTAATATAGTAATATATGATGTTTTGTATATAGAATAAAAATATTTTATATTTATTTTACATTTATAAGATTACATCATAAATAATTTTACTTTTTTATTTATTACCTGACATAACATATTTTACTTTTAGGAAAACTGAATGAGCACAAATGTTGGGTGCCGAGAGCCTGATCATTTAAAAATAAAAAATGTGTAAAGATATACTAAATTTTTGGCAACTTTTCGATCACGTGTTAAATTTTCCGCCAACTTTGCGTCCTATGTTTAAAAAAATGCGAATCGGACAAAATCCACATGAAGTGTGTCTATTCTGCATCAATACGAGTTTAAAATTTTTTATTAACATTCATTTAAAAAAAATTCAGAATTTATATAAAATTATAATATTAAATTTAAAATTTGTTAATATTAAAATTAATATAAAAATTTTATTTACATTTAATAATAATTTTTTTCATAAAAAATTAAATAAATACATTAACAAATAATTTTAATTGTAATTAACAAAAATAACAATTGAGATATTAATAATATATTTCTTTTTTATGATATATATATATATTTATTTATTTATTTATTTATTTTAATGTGTGGGGGGACCTGGAATCAAGAATTTTGTGAGAGATGTGATCCAAATAATGAAATTATTGTAATTTGCATTAGTTTCGTTCATTAAGACATGCAAACATAAACATTAATTTCGTATTAATGTTAATAATGTAATTATTTTGTTCTAATAATAATTAGAAGTATTGTTCAAAATATTCATTAAGATGTTTGGTGGGACGTCCTCGTCCAAGCGACAAACCCGACCCAACTAACACGCGAATAGCACAAGCAAGAACCGGACCGACCCGGATCTTTGGAATCGTATTCACAGACCTTCACAGTCCACCGGTAGCTTTCGTTCTCGCCCATTTTCCGCTGTTGACTGTTCGTATTTCTTTACCTCGCTCTACTCTTTGAAGGCGCTGGTCGCAATTTCCCCCCGCCCCCCCATCGAATCTCTGCGTTGCGAGCCAGGTACTTTTTGGGTCCTTCTTTGTCATACATCACACCCCATTTTTAACGCTTTCGTGGGCGCGCGGCATTTTGTTGAGTTGTGCGATATTGTAGTGTTTAGTGTTTGCTTTGTGGGTTTTTGTTAACTGGGTGTACTTTATTCTTCTTTCATTGATCAGGAGCTGTATTTGGTTACCTGTTTTTTGATTTTTTGCAAGATTTGATCTTTTTATTTTTGGGGTTTTTTTTCTTAGTTGTGATAATGGCTTCTTGTTATTGGTGTCAATGTTGGCCAGAATGTTGATTGGTTCGGTATTTTCTGTTGATTTTTTCATATGGGTAGTTTTAGTTTTGTGCTTTATGGGGGAGTTTGGGGTTTAGTTTTGAGTTTTGTGCTGTTTGGATCCGAGAAATGATCTTCACTTGCTCTCAAGATCTAAGTATTCTTATGTATCTTGTTTATTTTGTACCTTTTCTGACTCTAGTTTGCATGATTTTGTGCTGGCATTGTCATATATGGGCCCCTGAAATTTTCTGTACATTGAGGATTTGTCTGAGGATGCTACCATATTTCTTTCATTTTTTTTATGCAAAGGTGGGTTTGTTGTCTATGTATGTGTGTGTTTTTTTTAGTTTTTTTATTTTTTTATTGATGGCATTGATAACTGGCCCATGGATGTTATCTTTACTGTGTGTGTAGCTGTTCTTCTCTCGCAGGGAGTTTAGTTTGTTCGTCTCTCATGGGGGATTAGCATGTTGAATGTGGTTATTGTTAGTGTAGTTAATTTGAAGTCCGGGGTATTCTCCAATTTGTTGTGTCCAATTTGTGATTAGGTCTTTGTATGATGGCTGCATCAAGATCCAGGAGGCTCCATTTTGTATTCATCTTTATCTCTTTCTTCCACTATACAATAATGTTTGCCTTATCCTTCGTTTGATTGGATCACTGCAAACTTGTGATTGGGTTAGTTTGCTGCAGGTCATTAGTCATAATGAGGACTACATATGTATGATGTGGTGCAGGGTAGATTTGATGTTAATTTTCTTTCCCCTTTTTTTAGCAGAATGGCAGTGCAAGCTACAAGCAACTCACCTACTCCTAGTGCCCACATAGTTGGAAATGCTTTTGTTGAGCAGTATTACCATATTCTTCACAAGTCACCAGAATTGGTATACAGATTTTACCAGGATTCAAGTGTGATAAGCCGGCCAGATGCCAATGGTGAAATGGCATCAGTGGAAACCATGCAAGTAATCTCTTTGGCATTTTTTTTCCCTCCTTTTATGGATGCTATTAGTAGTTGGATCCTCTGACAAATACTTACTGAGCTATTGGGGCAAAGTTGGATCCTCTCACATAATACCCTGTATTGAGGAATTCATTTAACATGGATTATGATGTTGCAATGTCATCCAACAGTTTTCCATTCTGATCAAATCTCACTCACAACAGAAATGTAAAGCCAATATGTTGCATCAATTTCTTTCGGATCCATCACTCAATAGTTTGAGCTTTAAATTCTTGGTGACTAAGAGCATGGTACAATTGTTTTTTCTTGGAATAGGGTATCAATGACAAGATACTATCCTTGAATTTTATGGACTATAAGGCAGAAATAAAAACAGCAGATGCTCAGAAATCGTTTAACAAAGGGGTTACTGTGCTAGTGACTGGATGTTTAACAGGCAAGGATGACCTGAGGAGAAAGTTTGCACAGTCGTTCTTTCTGGCACCACAAGACAATGGATATTTTGTACTGAATGATGTCTTCAGATATATTGAGGAAAACGATCAATTGGAGAATTATCCAGATTGTGGTGTTGATGATATTGCTGCTATTCCCTCAACTACAGATTCTGGTAAAATTTGATGGTTGCAAGCTCTATTATCTCTTGTTTTGACCTTTGCCGTTGCATTAAGAAGTCTCTAGCATCATGTGATTGTTGTATCCAGATCCCTCTCATGTTTCCAAGCCACCTGCAACAGACCCCATAACTTCTGGTGGTGTAGAAGAGGATAAATTTGTTACTGAGAATGCAAATATTCCATTGGACAAAGAGAAACATTTAGTTCAAGAAAAAGAAGCTGCTGTGGAATCCTACTCTGGTGCAAATGCAGATGATTTCTGTGTTGCTGGAGATTCAACTTCTGCAACCCAAGAAGACACCCCAAAGAAATCATATGCATCAATTGTGAGTTTATGACCAGAAGACTTGTAGTTAGGGATTTGCAATGAATAGCATTTTATGGTTCATTGATTCTTCTTGTAGGTTAAAGTAGCAGAGCAGGGTTCGGGCCCAACAAAAGTTTATGTACCAACTAATACCGCAAAAGTGGCTCCAAAGAAACCAGAGATGCAAACTGTAGCAGTAGCACCTCCCCCAGAGCCTGCAACATCAGTGCCAAGTAGCACTGATATCCTTGAAAGCAGCAGTGCCCAAGAGGAAGGTATATATAAGTTTGAATATTTTTGTTGTGTTCTATGTATTGCTGTAATAAGCTTCATTTCAAAACAATTCTTTAGAAAGAGCATCTAATGTCCAAATCCTTTTTCCTGTGTTTGCATGTTAAATTATTTTTGACGCATGCAGAATTGATTCTTATTGTTTAAATGTTATCTTTCATCTTGTTCAAGGAGAGCAAGCCTTGGCTCAAGGGTAAGGTTGCTTCTTGATGACCAAGAGTTCTTGGCTGTCGAGTGCCAAGGGGACTTTTGTTTTCTTTCATATTTTTCAAAGCCTAATTTTTTAAGATTATGTTCTCTTGACAGTTGTTTCTGCTTGCAGGTGAGGGTCACTCCATATATATACGAAATCTGCCCTTCAATATGACACCTTCTCAGCTTGAGGAGGAATTCAAGAAATTTGGGCCTATCAAACCAGGAGGTATTCAAGTCAGATATAATAAGGTTAGGCTCAAATGCTTATAATAACATATTGCCCTAGTTCTTTCCTACTTACCTGATAAAGATTTATCGGTACTCTTTTCAGCAACAGGGATATTGCTTTGGGTTTGTGGAATTCCTGTCTTTGAGCTCCAAGAATAATGCAATTCAGGTTTGTCCCTAGAGTTAGTTTTATTTCTAAGCAACTTGTTGCTTTTGGGTTGTTGCTTGGTGATACATTTTCATTTTTTTTATTTTTATTGCCCATTAAAGTTAATTAAACTTCCCCTATGTGGATATGACAAAATTTTCATCTTCACCATTTATTCTTTTTTTTATTAGCAAGGATCATATATTCAGCGGATAGTTCCAACAAACTTTGGCCTCTATTCTGTGACTTATACAAATGCCAGTTTGAGTATTGGATAATATTTCTATTGCTAAGACTTTAGAATGGTAACAACTGATTCGGCTTTCCTGTTGATTATTGAGTAGTTTCCAAAAATTGTCCACTTAATTGATAGTTTAGTTTTACCATGTGAATGTGTTGAGAACCCTGCATTTCAGACAATGTATGGCTCCCAACATAGATTTTTCCATTTTGGATGCATATTTCTGGTTGGATGAACCAGCTCACTAGCAAGAATTCACCAGTGAGTGTTTCATTCCATAACTCCAACTACTTATTTTAGATTTTTTTGTGTTCCCGGTAATGTGGCTGTTGATTGGTGAGAGGCTTCTGCTTTGTAAAAGCAACAAGCCTCACATACCTGGGATGGCATGAAAATTCAAGCAACTGAAACTTTTGGTAGTCCTATGATCTTTGACGTATTGTAATTATGTTTGAATCATATGGGTTGGAACTGCAAATGTGAGAACATATGTATCTTTATTTGACTGAGGCAAATTCTACACACACAAAGAATGACTCATGGGCTTGCATAATTATGGCTGAGAATTTGGAACATTTTCTTGTTCCAAATGTCAAAGATTCAACCCAATATGTCGTGCTTGTCGACCTGAATTTTTTCATTTCAGCGAGAGCAAGCTTCGGCTGAGCCACCTTTCTAGTCACTTGTTTGGAAAAGCAGTGACCTATTGCAAATTTTACTGCATTTCAATCTAAAACTGCATACTAAATTTGTTCTTAATATTTCAGGCTTCACCTGTGATCATTCGGGGTTGTGAAACAGTTATTGAGATAAAGAAAACTACCACCCGAGGTAAGTTGGAAAGTAGTTGTCATTTGTAGGTTCTTATTTTTCATTCCATCTGTCATTAAAACCTCTTACAATACATCAAACCTAACACAATAAGCAGAAAATAAGAAACGATATGAATTGATGTCACTTTTTGAATGAATTTGGTAGAGTTCTTGATTAGTAAACTTATGGGGCTTCGAACACTGTTGATTGTTTCAGTTGATAGCGGAAGGGGTAGGTTATATTTTGGGAGGGGAGGGTTTCGAAGCGACAGCTTTAGGGGCCGTGGCAATTATGGTGGCGGCCGGAGCTTTGGCAGAAATGAGTATCGGGAATTCTCTGGCCGAGGAAGGAATTCAGCTAGACGAGGTGAAGGTACTCAGCAAGGGAGAGGCAGAAGTGGTCGTTCGGGTGGAGCCAGACAGAGTACTACTAATTCAATGTGAAGTCAACAAGCCAGCCATTTTCTTCTTGGCAGCAAATTTTTGGATATGGCTAATTCTCAGCATTGGAAAGGATTCAAAGCTTGTGTCTTTGTGTAGGTATAGAAACCTCCCCGAGTTGCTGTGATGCTGAGACAAAAAGGCATTTACAATAGTTTAGGGTCTCGTTGCATAGAAGTAGAGGGGTAGGACAAGAGAATTTTTATCTTGTGAACTGTGCAGCTCTGCAGATCGTAAGGTCATGCACCAGTTTTTTAAAGAGACTTTCGCTGTTAATCCTCTGGACGGTGCACAGTTGTAGTATGACGTAGCTCTGGTGAACCAAATATTTTGGTGAATTGATCGCTCAGTAAGATTTGCCTTACGGGATCATCTTCTCGTTGGGTATGATTGATGATGGCTCTCTAAAGATTTGGGAAGTCTTCGTTGTCATTTTCTCATGTACTTATTAAGATAAAAGGAGAAAAGATTATATATATATATATATATATATATATATATATATATATATATATATATATTGTGTGTGTGTGTGTGTGTGTGTGTGTGTGGGGAAAGCCTCTCTTGATGTATCTGCATTAGTGAAAACCCACCATTTGATGGAAGCAGACATCCATCGCTGCTTCTTTTACTGGTCCTGGACAACCGTGTGGTGACATCTATTAGGTGGGGGGGGGGTATTGCTCATCATTGTTCAATAGTTGGGGGTCTGTGTCTGAGTCAATAGCTTCCATATATCAGAAAAACTCGCAAGAAACGATACTGCTGCATGCCTCCGTTGTTCATAGACATTCTGTATTTCGGGTACAGAATTGTAGATGCGCAATTTGAAGCCAAGATATTTCAATCTTCTAAAACAAATTGCGCGGGACAAGAAATGTCGGGCTGAGGGGACGGCTCGAAAAGCTGAAGGGAAACCATTTCTGACGAGGACGCCTGCGTGCGTCCAGACATAATTGCCTTTTCTTTCCCTGAAAATCTGTAAAACCTCGCATCAACTCCGTCCTTTTTTCTGTAGCTTTGCTTAGCTGTTGGTCGAAGCATTTTGGGACACCTGTGTTTCCTCGAGCTGTTTAATGGACACGTGTCGTCTACCCAAATGGCTGCTTTTGCTTCAACTATAGCTAAAGAAACACAACTCGCCAACTTGCTGTTCTTGCCGGGAGAAAATAATAATAATAATACTACTAATAAAGGATAAAAACAAAAGCTTTTTCATATTTTGCCCCCACCATCTAATAATGAATGAATATGGTCCCCCGTAATGTCATGCTGTGTCAACATATAAATTTTGTTGCATCATATCAGATCATATTATTTAATCTATGCAATTTTATTTTGCTTGTTTAAAAGTATTGAGGATTTTTATCAAGTGAAAAAAGAAAAAAAAGAAAAGATTGAACATTGGCCAGCTGGTCGAAAGCCACCCTAACTAGCAGAGGTGGGGTTTCAAAGCAACTACGACAGGCACAGTAGACTAAATAATTTCGAGGCAAAGATATGGTGTATCTCATCTCATTGACTTGTTCCTCTCTGGAAGATCTTTCCTTTTTTTTATGCAAAAGCATCATTTTTTTTTTCTTTTTTACTTTTTAAAAAACTTATAATAAAAGTGTACCTAATTACATTGTAGTGTTGTAAGAATAATTTGTAAGAGTAACATTATTTTAAAATTAAATTAGTTTCTTTTTTTTAATTACAATTTCTCTTAATTTAAATCAAATTTTTAAAGAAAATATCAAATAATATGTGTAAAAATGACAAAGAGTCAAAACCAAGATAAATAACATTAGTCTCTATTTCTAAATACAGAGAGAGTTTAGAATACCGTCTTGTTCTTAATAAGAATTGAGATACTTGTTACCGCTCGGTCTTATTTTTTAATAAAAAATAATAATTTTCAAAGTCAATTATTAAATTTTAGAATATCAAATTAATCACTAATTTAAGTATAAAATATTTAATTATTATCCTAAGTCCAACTTGATTTTTAAATGTTTATTTTTGAATAAAAAATATTAACCATGACAAAACAAAAATGTAATCTAATAAAAAATGAGATATAAAAAATTTTATAAATTTTTACAATTAAATTTTAAATTTTTATATTTTTATTAAAGTTCTATAATTTTTAAATTAATTTTTTGATAAAAATAATTTAATTTATTAAAATTTATACATTAATTAAACAAAAATTATTAACAAATTAACTATCTTTTATCAAAAAAATCAATTTAAAATAAATTTTAAAAATATAAAATTTTTAAAAATATAAAAATAAGAAAATCAATGGTAAAAATTTAGAAATACTTGTAATTAATTTTTTTTTATATATTCTAATAAAAATAGTGCACAAAATTATAAATTTAATTATTTTTTTAATTATTTTTATGTAAAATAAAATTATAATATAATAATTTAAAGTCGACGTCAAGATTATATATATATATATATATATAGAGAGAGAGAGAGAGAGAGAGAGAGAGAGAGAGAGAGAGAGAGAGAGAGAGAGAGAGATCTATGATGTCTGGTCATTTGACTCTGCTTCCGTCGGGGCCGAGGGTGACCATTATTACGAGGCAGGGATAGAAGAAGGACACGTGGAGGGCGTAATCCTAAGTTAGGAAATATCATAGTACGACACGTGTTGCGTTTGTCTCTCGTTGTTGCCTTTTGGCGTCTCCTTGGAATCTGCTACTTCACCCATCTACAACCTCAGCTGTTCCGTCCACGTGTCACCTCCCAATCCTTCACTTCCTTTCGGGGGGGGGCATTTTCGTCATTCCCGAAACAAGCATGGCCTTTCTTCTCTTTTTCGCTTCTGTTTTACCCTTCAGTTTCTTTCCCACTAACTTTTCTTGGTTGGTTCTCTTGCTCTTCTGTTTGTTTCCCATCATTCATCTACGTTTTCCGGGAAGTTTTTGATGAGAAAGTTGTGAACTTTATTGTGTTTCTGTAATGGGGCTATTGTTGGGATTCGCTTGCAGTGGAGGAAATCTTGGAACTTTGAGTTTGTGTTTATGTTGCTTCCTTTCTTCAAGTTTGGTTTTGGAGGAGATTTGAGGATTATGTTTGCTGAATCTCATTTTCTAATCGAAATTTAGCATCTCGGTATTTCTAAATCCTAGGCGATCCTTGCTGCTTTCAGCTTTCTTTTTTCAGCAGATGGCACAAACAGAAAGACCTCAAAACGTAGGAGCTCAACAACAGCACATTTCTGTAAACAAAAATTTGCCCGAGGACTTGTTGCAGAGATTCATATCTAGGAACCATTTCAACCACAAGCTCCACGAAGAGACGGAAGAAGATGAGGAAGAAGAAGAAGGAGAGGTTGAGCTAAGCCTTGGACTTTCGTTGAATGGTAAATTTGGTGTGGACCCAAGAGCCAAGATGCTCAGTAGATCATCTTCCATACCAGATTTCATTAAACCAGAAAGAGAAAATGGGAGTGCTTTTGCGGTACCTGTGGTGGGCGATAATCTTTTGAGGACTTGCTCTTTGCCTACAGAGACAGAGGAGGAATGGAGGAAAAGGAAGGAGATGCAAACACTTAGGAGAATGGAGGCTAAAAGGAAGAGATCACAGAAGCAATGGAATTCAAAGGCTGTAAAGGGTAGGGAAAGGGGATTTGGAGAAGGGGGCTTTGAGGAAGATAGAAGGGAAAACGGTGTTATTGTCAACCATCAAAATTATCACCAAGAACAGATTGTTAAGAATCTCAATAGTTTGTCTGGCGCCGGTTTGGATAGGTTTGCACCACCTGCACTAGTACCAGCACCTTTGTCTCAGGGTTCAATTGGATCACAAGGGAGCGGGTCATCTGGAATATCAGAATCCGAAAGCCAACAAGTTCGAGGTAACATTCTTTACCTTTTTTGCTGTTTTTTTATGGTCAATTTTGTGTTTTATTACAGGTCAATGCTTCTTGCACTCCTTTATCTCTGTTTATTGTATTTTATGCTTCTTTGAATAATTTCAATTGCTCATATGGCTGCTCTCAGGTTTGTTGTTTGAGTTTTCGTATTGACAATTTGTTTTCATTGTTATAATTACCCTATGTCTTTCTTTCGGCTGCCTTTTGATTTCCCTCTCCCCTCCCCCCCCCCCTTGAAGGGTTGTATATGCTTCCTTGCCTTGTCATTTTATGGAAAGACATTTTCTTTTTGACTAGTTTGGGGGCTCATGCTTATCTACAGTTAAATTAGGACGGTCCGTGGCTTTTTGTTGGAAATTCAGCTACAGCTAGTGACCATTTTCTGCTAATGCCTCTAAGGAGAAACTATCTTGCAAGACTTGCTTAATCCTGTTCTGCATCAAAAGTTATGGGAACTCGGAACTCTGGTTAATCATGTTAATCACCTCAATTGTTAATCCCCTTCTACATTCTTATTCAATCAGTGCATTGGATTTAAATTCATTTTTGAGTTGTTGGATGAGCAGTTTAGCCTATTTTGAATTTGAAATTTGTCGTACTGGGATCTTTATGCCCCGATTACGACAGGGGGCTCTTTATCAGTGTCAAACGGGCACAACTTCGTATAGTTCAAGCAAAAGATTCTTTATGGTTTTTGCATTAGAGATGCATTGGATTAGTGTTATTTGTGGCCACAATAGAAATCCTTCCCCTCAATGTGAAAATTGCAATGAGTATGCTTATGCTAGTGAAGATAACATCCTAGGAAATGAGTTTTGTTGAGCCTTGGAAATTATTTCCCATTGAATGTTTACGTGACACTCAGTTCTATTCCTACTCTTTTGTTGTCTAGGAACGAATCAATGCACAGAGGCAAGGAGCCCTGCAGGTGTTCAGTCTTTGTTGGAGTGTGAGCAGAAATTGATGGTCCTCCCCGGATCAGCAGCTGGCAAAAAATCACTCAGTGCTGTGGGGCATTCATTGGAAGATAAATCTCATCAACTTGCCGGTGCTGAGACCAAAGCTAAGGAGATGGTGAGGGGTGCGTTTGAAGATATGCCATGTGTGTCTACAAGAGGAGATGGCCCCAATGGAAAACGAATAGAAGGTTTTCTCTACAGGTATGGGAAGGGTGAGGAGGTGAGGATAGTGTGTGTCTGCCATGGAAGTTCTTTTTCCCCAGCCGAGTTCGTCAAGCATGGTGGAGGGCTCGGCGTAGAACACCCACTTAAGCACATAGTAGTTAACCCCTCTCCTCTTTTGTAGTGATAGCCAGCCACTTGGACCTTTGAAAGAGCACCAGCAAATGATTAAAGAGGGAATGACATTTAGGGGAATGACGTTCGGTTTTTTTTCTTTTTTTTTTTTTCCTTTTCACTTCCATAAATCATGTTCTGCTCTTTTGTATGTCATGACTGTTGCAGGCCGTACAGCTAAATTAAACATAGTATTCCATACATCCAATCTGTCATTAAATTAGGCAGTCGTTCCATGTGGCTGGATTATCATCAACGGCAACATTGGAGGTTTATAGCTTATATGATGAAAAAATATGGACGTGACCTTAATTTCATGTGCGAAAAGAAAAGCCATAGAACTATTCATGAGAGAAGATAAAAAATCTAGTGCAAAGCAGGTTATCAATGACCTATGGTATATTTGACTCTAAAGTCTAAACCATTTTCGTCCAACTACCCATTTGGTTGCGCTCACACTGGGGAAATGAAGTAGCTATTATGGTTGTTCCCTTTGCTAGTGAGCCAACAAAAAGGGAAATGAAAAGGAAAGGAGAACCACCAAGCATTTCATTGCAGGGAGGAAACAATTCATATATTATCAGTTGTAACATGAAAGTCTTCGTTGCTATGCCAGGGGTTGGTGGTAGTAATTGATTCTGGAAACCATTCAACCCGTGGCGGTATGTTTTTAACCGAGCAGATAATCCAGCACAGCGAGTCTGTGTTCCCAACGATCACAGTTCTAGTGCCACCAAATGCTAACCTTCCACACACCTCCCAACAATTCGTTACCTATTTCTTTCTTTCTTTTTTTTTTTTCTTCTCCCTAATTATCTTCAGTTGTATTTCAAATCCATCTACTAGCATTTCTTCCCCCAAGCATTTTGACAAGATGACAGTAGTTCCCTATTTTCTTGCACAAATCAAGACAAGGACAAGGATCAATCGGATTGAGAACAAATTCCTGTGAGAAATTTCTCAATTCTATGGCTATAGTAAACAATAAAACTGAGATACAGATATACGTGGAGAATAAATATCTGCATTCTTCCGCAGATTCATCAGTGAGCCCCCTAATCAGGAAAACAACTCGAAAAATTGGGGGAAAATCTATTTTACAATTTACAAGTGGAAATAACTACAATCTAGCTCTACCTAAGGGGAGTCCACAGAGAGGACCAATAGAGCAAACTAATTACAATGAGCTTACAGCTTACAAATTACTACGTCAATCAAGCATACGCAGTATCAGCTACTAGCATGATGGCGGTTGAAGTTGCTTCAACCGTCGGACAACCTGCCTCATTGTAGGTCTGGTAGACAGTGAATCAACAGTACACATGACTGCCAGGTGTAGAACTTCCACCAAATCGTCTTGAGGACCTACGTCCCACAACCCTGCAGTAAAGAACTGCTTCGCCCGGCCTTGTCGTAAGAGCATGCATGCCCAGGCAACAATGTTGAAACCGTTGCCATATGGAGAAAATGAAGGATCCAAGGCTTTCTTATCTGAGAGCAATTCAAGCAGCACAACTCCATAACTGTAAACATCAGCCTTATCCGAAACACGACATGTCATTGCATACTCTGGGGCAACATAACCAAAAGTTCCTGCCACACCTGTAGTAGCATGTGTTTCAGATGTTCCTAAAAGCCTGGCTAAACCAAAGTCAGATAGGTAGGCGTTAAAATCATCATCCAACAGGATGTTGCTGGGCTTGACATCACGGTGGAGTACTCGTGGTACACATTGATCATGCAAGTAGGCAAGTGCACGAGCTATGTCCAAAGCAATTTTGTGAAGGATCCTCCAATCCACAGCCCTTGTGGACCTCTCCTGGATGAACTTTTCCAGATTACCACCTGGCAAATAGTTATATATAAGGAACATTTCAGTTTCACTAGCATGATAACCAATCAAAGTTACAAGATTTGGATGGTGCAGCCTTCCAAGGGTTTTGATTTCTGCATGAAACTGTTGAACCCCCTGAAATCGTCCAACTGCAAGGCGTTTAATTGCCACTAGAACCCCCGGAGAGATCTCTGCCTTGTAAGTAGCCCCAAAACCTCCACTGCCAATGCAGTTGCTTGCATTGAAACTCCCAGTGGCAAGAACAACATTCTCAAATGTCACCGGAACCCCAATGTCTGTGAAGATAGTCACTTCCTTTCTTGTAGATCCTGCAACTTTTGACTTTGGACTCCACTTTCGTGTGTAGAAGAATAGGACAATCAAAGCAAGAAGAACCGAAACAATGGCTGATGCAGATGCTATTGACGCTATTTCAATTGAAGTGAAACTATTATTCCCACTCCTCTGAATCTGACCTGATGGTGAAACAGCAAGACCCGTGGCATCAGTAGCTCCTCCTTGCAGATCTGGAGATGACACAGCTAAGGAAAACACACGGCAAGGGTGTAAATGGGGGTTTCCAAGAACACTGCTGCATTTCATTAAGTTGCTGCTGCTCAGTGGCAGTGGTCCAGATAAGTCATTGAAGGACAGATTGAATGCAGAGAGCAGGGACACATTTGCTAAACCTGAAGGTATCTTCCCAGAGAGTTTATTGTCATTAAGAAGAAGCGCAGTCAGGTTTCTCAAGTTCACTAAAACATTTGGAATCTCTCCAGAGAGCAAGTTTGAAGAAAGATCCAGCACTTCTAAAGACTGCAACTCGCCCAAGCTAAGGGGGATAGAACCATTCAATTTATTACCAGCCAAAGAAAGATACTTCAACCCTTTTATTTGGCTGAAAGTTTTTGGAATTTGACCTTGCAAAAGGTTCCAACTCAAGTTTAGTGAAACAAGAGATGTCATTTCTCCAATACCAGGATGAATGGACCCAACAATCTGATTCCTTGATGCATCCAGAAGCTTGAGAGATCTACACGTTGAAGCTACTGTAGCTGGCATCTGACCAAACATTCTGTTATTGCTCACATTAACAATCAGGTTGTTCAATTCATCGCACTTGTCAAACAAAATCCCTGGGAAAGGGCCAGAGAGCTTGTTATCTCCAGCTAAGAATGCGTAAGATGTTTGCTTCCCTGATCTTACAGGTGCAATGGGCATGGACTGGAGACTGCCAGTAAAGTTATTGCTCTGAAAATTATGTATGACTGCAATTTCACCAACTCCTTCAGCTTGAGCTTCATTTGCAACAAGTGAAAAATAGGCAGACACTATGTCATTGATGCCCAAGGAATGCCCATTTGTGGAAGGAACCGACAGGCAGCTGCTACTGTTAAAATTGGGGATCGAACCAGATAAAGCATTTCCACTAACATCAAACATATTCATGCAAGGGACTGAAAGATCCTCAAGAAGCTCCCCATCAAGCACATTAGAACTCAAGTCCAGATACCACAGCTTATTGCAGCGACTGAAAGTTGAAGGAATATTCCCAGTGAAAAAGTTATGACCCAAATTGACCACCTCCAAATTATCACAAGAGCCCCAGTTACTTGGTAACATGCCATCAAGTGCTGTTTTTGGGGCCCACAACATCCTCAGATTTGGAAGAGCCATGATTTGCCCAGGTATTCCCCCTTGGAAAAAATTAAAATCATCGTTAACAGAAGTCACTTCACCAAACAGATAGTCTCCTCTTGAGCTATTAGCTTCCTGATACGGATTAAACCCATATGTAAGCACAAGCACAGACATTCTAGAGCAATTTCCAAGCTCGTGAGGAATCGACCCGCTAAGACTGTTCCTTGACACATCCAATACTTCGAGATTGCCAAGCAAACCAAGTTCACGTGGAATAGCTTCTTGCAGCATATTTGAATACAACAATAATGTCTTCAAATTACGACAATTACCTATACTATTAGGTATCCCTCCAGTGAAGAAATTAGCAGACAAATCCAAGTGTTCTAGTTTCTCGCAATTGTCACCAATTTCCCTAGGCATCTTCCCACCAAGCTTATTCAATGACAAATACACGCTTCTAAATCGGCCAACAAACCATGGGATTGTCCCGTTAATACCATTACCAGCTAAATTTAAGACCTCCAGATTTGAACAATACAAAAGTGAGCCTGAAATCACTCCTTCCATCTTGTTGAACCCTAAATTTAGAACCCGCAAGTTGCTTAACCCAGAAAAGGAAGATGGTAACGACCCGCTAAACAAATTGCCCTCCAGATCAAGAACCTCTAACATCTCCATGCCCCATATTTCACTGGGTATTTCCCCACCAAGCCCATTGAAGGGCAATGATAAGACTCTAAGTTCAGTCAACCTGGCAATCAAAGGCGACAACTTTCCCACCAGAATCCCATTGCTACCCTGGCAGCCTCTCCTACTGGCAGACATATACAGTGGAAACTTAAAAGAACCAGAACACAAGAAAGCCCTTCCATTTTCTTTGATATTACCTTTCTTATCGTCCCTACCTCCGTTTCCAGTGATGTTAAGTGCCACAACACGCAAGTCTCTGGTGCAGGTCACGCCAGCCCAAGAACAGTGATTGGAGTTGACGAGAGACCAGGTGGAGAGCAGCCCCGACGAGTCAAACACCGAGTTCTTGAACTCTAACAGCACGGATTTGTCAGAATCGCCCAAAACGACGTCGTGCAGTGGCACGCGGAGAGCCCAAATGATAAACAAGAGCTTCAATCTCGTAAAGCAACCCCATTTGATGACTGAGGTAGAAGAACAAGAGGAACCCATTTTAGAAATCCCAAAAGGGTGTCCAGAACACTAGAGATTAAACGCTATGCCCTTCTCTTTCGCTTGTTTGCAGGTAAAAAGACGAGGGTTTTCTTTCTCTGAAAACCCTAACCCCAAGTTTGGGACCTCTTAGTGAGAGAAACAGGAGCGAGAAATGAAGATAGGAAGAGAGGGCTCAACAGTGACTTTCTTTTTTCGCACAACGCGTTTCTCTTGCCCCTTTTTTTTTTTTAATTTTGCATTTTCCTTTTTTTAAAATTTTTACTTTTCTTTGTCTTTCTTTCTTTCTTTCTTTCTTTTTTTTTGTTGGGAGTGGAGGTTGTCGTTTTGGTTGGTGGGGTGGGGAGACTGTAGGGGGGGTTCTTCCATGGGGGCGGAACAAGTGGGGTCCACGGTTGTCATCAGGTGCATCAGCCCCGTCAATTTAATGACGCATGGTGGTTGTCCGTATAAAGTGGGTCTAAGCTAAGAAAAAACTGGAAGATATATATATATATATATATATATATATAATTTATTAATTTTATAAAGAAAATCAAAATAAGAAGGACGAAAAGTTAAAAAGGACTCAACGTGGGATGGTCTTCCAGAAGGTCAGGCATGGTGAGGGAGGGTCCACTGACCTCTGCCTTATATTAATGTGTGTTTGTAAAAATGGCAGGAAGCCAAATCGCAATTGCTCAGTGTGTCTTTACCTTGCAAATTTAGATTTGAATTCTCCCAATGTATTCCCCCTGTCAAAACTCAAAGGCAGAGAGTATGGGTTAAAATATATTCTTGAATTTTAAATTTAATATTTTGTAAATAAATATTAAAAAATCTCAATTTAAAGTTATTAACAGATTATTTTTAATTTCAAATATAAGGAGTTATAAGCTATATTTTTTTTTACTTAAAAAAAACAAATTATAAAAATTTCTCAAAGAGATTCAAATGTTAATTTTTAGTTTTAATTAAGGTTAATATTTACCTGTAAATTGAGAATCTTCATCGCATCTTTTAGTTAAAAATTTGTCTCTTAATCATAAATTTCACACTATTTTTAAAATTTTTAAAATAAAAATTAACTTATTTATAATTAAATTTTTTCATGTATAAAAAGAACTTTACTTCTTTCTAATAAAAAGTAAATCTAATGAAAAATGATATGAGAAAATATTTAAAAAAAATTAGAGAATTAAAATAATAAATAATAACACTAAAATTGATTTATCTTACGAGTTGTATATATATATATATAAAGGACTCAACTAGATATTCCTCCCAGCAGCTGCATCGCTGTCCTCTCCATTATTTCTTTTTCAAACACTCCGTTGCATGTAATTCAAAGTTGGATTTGTTTATCATTGCAAGTGGAGAAAGGTTTTTAGGATTATATTAATGTAGGGCCCTTGAGATGATGAAGAATTGGGAGCATCCCCATGCTAACTTACTTGGAATTTTTTTTGTTTCCTCTGGATTTAAATACAATTTGATTCTTCATTTCATATCCAAACAATAAGCACGGATCCTGACAAGAGTTTGATCCAGCCAAAAGACCAGCACGTCAATGCCACTGTTTCATAAAATGTAGCGTTAATATTGTAGAGATTGTGGATTTAAATCTAATTTGCATCATGTTTCTATAAGAATACAAGAGCAGCTTTTAACAACCACGAAGATACCTTAATGTAACCACGAAGATACCTTAATGTGACGGGGTAATTATTTTCTCGTAAAAAAAAATCTATTGAAATATATAATATTTATATTTATACGAGTTAAATTTTTTTTATTTAATATAAAAATTAAGAAATATATAATTATTTGTAATATAACTCATTATTATCTGTGGTATAATTTATCCATAACATTTTTTTTTATCAAATTTATCGATATTTTTATCGAGAATTAGGGTTATTTTGTCTATTTCTATGTGAAGTGTTTGGTAAAAAATATCAGAATCAGTTTTATATTAATTTTGATATTATTTGTTATATAATTATTATTTTTTTAAAAAAATAATTTATTAAAATATATAATACTCGTATTTATATGACTCATAATCTTTTTTTTTATCTGATATAAAATAAGATCATATCTAATTTATTTATAATATAACTAATTATTATTCTTAAAATAATCAATCCTTAACATTTATTGCAATGCACAGTATCTTCGACGTAAAAAAAAAAAAAAACCAAAAATGAATGCCCCAGTACGAGGATGCCGCGGATTGCTAGCATAATACATTCTCCAATTTGTCAATTAAGTTGTGGATTTTAAGATAGACATTAAGAGTGATGACAAGAAAATTCCTTATTTATCTTTTTTTTTTGGTGGGTCTCAGCCTAGACACCTGGCCTAAACCGGACTGATAAAACAGATAATAAGACAAAGAAAAACGATTCTGACGAGTAAAGCCTATGTATATTCATCGTGAGAGGTTGATGGGTACATGGATTTTTATATATAGAGATTGAATGTACGAGTGGTATATAAAGTATATAAAATATATTATGTTAACATGGACTACACAAATGGTCTTAATGCATTACTTGAAAACTCGTCTGGATTCAATATATTTGAATAAAACCACCGTCCAAAGTAATAAAAAAGACAATTATTGAGTCAATCAAATATTTGAAATTTGAGTTACGGGGTCCATTGCATTTTCATGGCTGTTTCTCCTCTCCCACGCCATGACTTGAACGGTTGCCCCACCGGAAAAAGTCACGACTCACAGGCAAGAAAGCACGGGGTCTTTGTTGAGTACCAGGAACGTTATTCTAGTAACTTACTTAAATTAATTTCTCGATAATTAAAAATTTTAAATCTTTGTCTTAAAATGTTTTAAATTTAATATTAAAAAAATAAAAAATTTATAAAAGTAAAGTGTATAATTTATAATTCAACGAGTTTTCGAATAAATAAACTCACAAAAATATTATCTAGATGCGGCTATTGGCAAATCCAAAAGCAATTTTTCGTTGTAAAAATAAATTTTATAAGTGGAGAATAACATTAATAAAAATACCATTTTAAAAAAGAGACAGCAAGTTCAAGCATTCAACCCAAAACCTAAGGAAGGCGACAAAGCTTGCCGACCAGAAATGTTACGAGGTATTATTTTGTTGTTAATTGTATATTTATAATTATTTGATAAATAATTAAAAATAATAATGAGAATGATAACATGCGATAAATAGTATTATTCTTAGCAATCGCACCACACTCATGTCTCGGGGGAAGACAATTTGCGTCTCTAGTCAATTTCTTTCCTCAGCCTCATTGTTCTAATCTTCAAATCCCACTATCGTGCCAGTATTTTACAACAGAATGACGCATGGATGACCTTGATTGTCTTCCATATCAATATGGTAGAGTTAGTATCGTGTCAATTATACAGTATTTTTTCTCCCAAAAGACAATCCATTATTTTTTTTATAAAAAATAATTTCTTAAAATATAAAATATTTATATTTATATAATTTAATATCTCTTTTATTCAAAATAAAAATTATATCGTATTTAAGAATAAATTTATTATTTTTGGTCATTTTTTTTAATGATTAGAAGATGGGATTATAATTTGTGAGCAGACCCGAGGCCTGGTCAACTCTAATTTTCGGCATTACCCTCTCCCACAGATTATTAAATCACTTAGCAAGAATCTCCTCAATTATTTAATGATGGGAAGAACAAAAAATTTCATCATCTTTTGGTCGTGCATGTGAGTGCAGAATTGTAAAATGTGAGACAAAATAAGATAGATGTGAAACATCAACGATAAAATGTATAAATAATCATTACAAAAATAAAAAATAAAAATACAAGGTGCACATTATACATTATATATTGTTTGCTGCGCATTATCGTTAACGGGTTACACGTATTTTTTTATTTTTTTATATAAAAAAACGTAAAAATGGGTCATATTGACCGTATTCGTGCAAGAAACTCAATTCTTCCTACTTCAAAGTCAAACATCGGAACCCACCTTGGGAATTGGTTCATTTTGCAAGTTGCTTAATGCAAAATTTACGGGTCACCACCTGCCACAGAGGACACCTACGAGAGCCTTCTTAGGCGAAATGTAGGTAACTAAGAAACTGAGGAGAAGGCGCTTAATGTCAGGTACGAATTCTATCATGGACGGTAATGAGTTAGGTTTCGAATAGGTTATTACCGTTCGACTTTCATGTCGGATAAAAGGAAGAAAATTTTATATTATATAAATATAAATATTATATATTTAGATTATTTTTAAAAAAAAAATAATAATTTTGTGATAGATGGTATTAGAATCAAACTGACCTCAATTCTAGTATATCTTGTTAAATATTTCACATGCAATAAATAGGCAGAGAAGTTTTGATTCCAATGTTACTAAATTTAGTGGGAGATAATATTACATATGATGATGAGTTATATTATAAACAGATTTAGTATAACTTGATTTTTATATCAAATAAGTAGGGTAAATTTTAAATTATATAAATATAAATATTATATATTTTAATATATTACTTAAAAAAAAGTGATGATTAAATCCTAGTGTAACCCTCGGCTGAAACTTCAAAGAAAAGTGAACACCATGATTGAAGACCAAGGAGAAAATTTCTTAATTACTTTGGTTTAGTCCACTAACATCAGCTTATCTTAGCATTATGCTTTCACTCCAGCAGGCTTCTCCTGATGCAATGAGTTGTCAGCATGCTTGACCTTTTGCGGGCAAAAGGTTCGCTGATTTTAGATCATATGGAGTGCTTCTACATTAGAAGTCACTGGGTAATTGGGGAAGGCCTACCTTCAAGCATCTGGGAATCACTGCCTCATCATCAAAACAAAGAAAATGATTTATGCTCTCACTTTTAACTCTAGTGTACTGAATAAATGGCAGAAGATAAACTCATTGAGCGTGGGTAAGGTGCAATTGTCTAGTTTGATGCCTTGTGTAGTTTCGTTCGATTTGAGCTGCATAGCATGGCTTACCTATGGTTGCAAAATGGTTCAAAAGAGCTTGGATTAAGAGCTTTCCACCATGTTTTTAAGTTCAGAAAGCTTGAGAAATGGAAGAGGAGAAGAAACTTGGGTGTCCTGTTTTGCTGAGAGCAGTTGTGGCCATGCACATTCTTGCACGGTAATACTAATGAAGCACTCTCAAGCTATTCTGATTTTCCTTGACCAAGGGAATTTGAAATAACAAAAAAAGAAAGAAAAATTGGAATTGATAGGCCGATGAAATGGAATTACAGTCAAAAGACTCGACACAATCAATCAAATGCATGCCCCGGCCCAAGCTCAATTTGGAAATTTTAACATCAGATAGACTTTGTACATAATCTTCAATGACAGATCAACTCAAGTCTTCTGTTTTTCTAAAAGAATTTAACTGAAGGCTGAAGCACCCAAGGGGTCTATAACTTAGTGAAAATTAAGATTTGCACTCCGTGGGGCGACTCATGTTAACAAAAGAATCCACAATGCCTTCTCCACGGCCTAAATGAGCAACGTGAGAAGCAACGAAACCGATCGTTCCTCGAAGCCTTTGGGGTTGCTTTGGGGGTTTGTGGCAGGGTTTCGCGGTGCCATTGATCAAGTGAAACCTGTGAAGTTTGCTTCTGCAGTCCTACTTTCACAGAGGTACTTCCAGCATTTTCAGCTGCCAATCTGGAAATGTTGAAGCAAAAAAAAAGAAAAATTTACTCCAGGCTGCCAGTCCATAGGCAACAGGCAAATACAGCAGGTCTAATGAGACTAAGAAATTGGCATTGCCTTGTGTGCAACAACACATCAAAGATGTAACATAACTTAGCTAACTTGCAATTCATTGGAAGAATAGGCAGTTACTTATGAAAGAATAATGTATCCCATGATTGGCTGAAAAAGAGGATCAGAAATGCATGGCTAGTGGCTGAAATTGAATATGGTTTCATTCGGTGTGAAAAAAACAAAATTTGACTAGGGCTTAAGGCAGATAATAAAGTTATCCAAGTATCAGAAAAAACAAACAAATAATCAGATTTCCCACGGTTCATCAGAAGTCTTGCCGCCATCAGGATAGCAGGTTGAGGTCACAGACATGGATTCAGATGCTTAATCGTGCACTTGCAAATGGCAAATTCTATATAGAAGCTAAGACTTCTGGCAACTTACACTGGGAACTGTAAAGATCGAGTGCTGCTGGTCGAGTTCCGGATTTCCTCAACAGGAGTTGCCTCTTCATGTTTAATATTTTTCTCCGTATCTTCTAGAACTGCCTTAATAACACTGTCTAACATTGCAGGTTCAACTGCTGCATCATCAGCCAATTCTTCTATGATCAACTCAGAGCAATTTTCACTTTCTTCACTTTTCCTCTCAATGTTCTCTGCTTCAATTACAGTATCCAGGCTAGGAGGAACGTTGATCACATCTTCGAGTCGGGGGAGCTCGGTAGATTTATATAACACGAAGACATGATCCCTTGAGAAGCTACTATTTCCCATGTGAATACTGAACAATGAATCATTTGAAGCAACGCTCCAGTCCATAGGATTGGCAGGCTTACTGGTGAAAATGGTTGATGGAATCCGATTTGCATCGTGATCATAGCCTACTGAGTGCCCCATCATTTGAATTTGAGTTGAAAATCTAACCGCTTCTTGTGAGCTCAGACGGGGACCGTGCCTGTGACCATGAATTCCAGGCGCAATTGCCAACGCGGATCCTTGCAATTCCCAGTCTGCTTCTTTTGCCTTGGGACTGCCAGGATTATCCTTCGGAACATCAGCAGTTTCCACCGAAGAGTCTGATGAAGAAGAAATCCTCATGTTTTCGCAATCGGCCAGACTCTCAGCTTCATTGTCTTCAACCTCAGAAATCATTAACTGAATACCATTCTCCTCAGAATTCATCAATTCTGCACTGGTTCCACTCTGATCCATAGTAGCCATGGCCCGATCACTCAAAACCTTAAAGATGCTGTGCTTCCTTGAGAGAAACTAAACTGGAAGACAAAAAAAAAAAAAAAGCAAAAAAAACAAACGAGCATATAAATCTCAAATTTGGCACGGCAGTGGGCTGTGCCTGAAGGGACACATGCTAAAGACCACATAGAAAACCTGCAAATTCCTGGACTAAATGAACTAGGTACAAGTCCTGCTATTCAAATATCAAAAAAATCACCCAACTTTCTGCATTCTGATCTTTGCAACAAGCAGCTACTGATCAAAACTTTATGTCCATTTTTCTTTCACAAACTCTTTTCTTGATATGCAGAATGCACATGCCATGCTATTAATCCATTGGAAGTCCTCACATTGTTTTGATACTCAGCAACTATATCTTAAACACACAAGAGGAATGTTCATGCAAATACAATGTAAACAAACCACATTTTATGAACATAGGCACCAAAAGTGAAACTTACTTGAACAAATCAAATGTGCAATGGCAACCCACAAAGCTTCGATGGAAAGCTCCAATTTCTTCGGGGAAGGGAAAAACTAAAGAATAAACTGGGGATTGCCTGCTTGCCATAGAGTTAATAAGGGCAAGGCAAAAGAAGCTTTTGTGCTGTGTTCTGTTCCACAAGTAACCAAGTAACTGACTTTTAGTTCCAATTTTAACCAAAGCCACCAACTAATTACGCAGGAAATGGCATGTCTAGTAAAGTTGTTTAACCTGTAATAATGGGCTAAACAAGATGTTGTTATAATGAACCATGGATGAGGAATAAGGATCTGGAACCTTTAGGCCACTTTGTCTGAATATAATGCTGCATCTATTTAGGAGTCGTCAAAATCGCTGCGGCGGTCCAACACACCGATTCATTTTCATCCAAAGTCAGAAACGCCAAACTGTTTGAAAATGGTAATTTTTATTTTCAATTCGATATTTTCTTACTTTCGTATAACAATCATTGTGATTATTTTTCTTTGCATTTGCATCCTTAATGAAATCAGAATTGAATCGCCCAAACCCATCAACTTAAACCACAACCAATTATGTCGGATTTAATTAGTTTTTCTCTCATTAGTCCATTGCAATTTTGAAATTAGTCAAGGTGTCGACACTAACAATTTAATTTAAACATACCAAATTATGTGTGTGCAATTGGATTTGCGGGGTTCATAAATAATCATGTGTAACGAACCTATTAAATACATTCGTGAGAGTAGTTTTAGTTCTGAAAATTAACAAGAAAAGCAACCTGGCCGTTTTTGCCGTTAAGGTTGGTATCTTTGCAACCAACTATTACGGAGAATTGATTTCCGTTCAATTGGGACAACACAATATCAGTTGGGTTTTAATGTGTTTTTAGTAATAAATATTTTATTTTTTTTCAAAAAAAAAAAAAAAAAAAAATCTCTTCAAAGCATTTGGACAACATGGGATCAGTTGGGCTCCAATACCTGTACATTGCAGAAAAACCATCCTGGCCGGGGGACATGTGAACTTGGACTATTTGCTGCTACAATGCCATGCAAATCTGGCCGTCCATTTGTTACACATCTTGGAATACCAGTCACGACTAATGTATATTAATAGCTGGAGGTGATCGATCTAATAATTTTTTTTGACAATCAAATGCCTAATTAATTTAAGGTTTTTCAGTCATTAGAAATTTTCCGTCAATGCTGTCCTGCCCGACAAACTTTGTCTTCACGACCCTCTTTTTTTTTTTTTTTTTTTTAAATTTTATTTTCAAATTTCCCTACATAGAACCCTTTGAAAGGAGAGCCTCTCCCTGAGTCTTGAAAATTTAAAAATTAAAAATTAAAAAAAAAAAAAACAAGGAAGTCGTCTGGCCAATTTTGTTGAACTAGTCTTCTTCTCTACGTAGCAAATTGCAGATGTGGACTTGACCAAAATAAAATAAACATTGGAGTTGTGGACATCGTCACTCACTTGAAACCATTATTTGGTAGAAGAATAAGTATAAAGAAAGAACATAGAAAGCTTGACCGTGTCATAGAGACATCAATTGGGATTGGACAAGGGTTTGCATTATTCATTTCCGTGACTTGAAGCTAATAATAACCGAGAGTGAAATTATGGGCTTCTTATTGCTCCAAAAGAGAAAAAAAAAAAAGAAAAAAGAAATTATAGGTTTTTTTATACATGCCCTTTTCTTAATACCCAAAAACATATTTATTTATTTATTTGAATATTAAAAAAAAGTATTATTATAATAATAATGTTAATAATCCATTATTATGTGACTTTAAATTTAAATTTATTTGTTAATAATTTAATTTGATTGTTTAATTAAAAATATATATTAATTAACTCGTAATAATTTAAAATAAATTTCTTTTACTCTCTAATATTTAGTGGCAATAAATCAAATCTGAAATTTTTCAAAGAGTCTAGTCTTTAAATTTCTATTAATTTAATAAGAGTGTTGGATGGTAAATTTAAACTCAGATTACCACCCGAAATGCTATATAAGCCGTGCCACCGTTGAAACAATAGACTATTCAAGGGAGACTCTTCAAGGGTGTGTAGGTTGGCCCTTTCCACGCCAGCTGGCCTTCCCTGATTGGAGTTCGGAGAGGAAAATCGACAAGGTAATCGGCATTGCAAGGTAACCTAGTCCGGAGATCCTTCTTGTCCACAAAAAGACAAACGAGAAAGAGATTTAGATCTTTTAACGGTCGGGAAATCTTGCTTTTGACCCAAAAACACAAAAAAAAAAAAAAAAAAAAAAAACCAAAAGATCCTGCCAGACCTTGAACCGGCGGAAGTCTGAATTTCTTTTTTAAATTAAAATACAGTTGAGAGAAATCCGAATCCCCGTTCTATGAAGATAATGATGACCATTGAATGTGGTTAGAACATTAAACCTCGGAAACAACTAACCTTGGAAGTCCCTTTTGAAACATGTTGATGACTGCAATTAAATTATAAAATAATTTTAAAAAAATTTATGAAATTTTAAGATTACGTAAGAAGCAGAGAGAGAGAGAGAGAGAGAGAGAAAAAAACTCTAATAAAACGTTTAACTTTCAAGGGCTTATCTCATTAATTTGCATTATTTATTTCTATGATTTGAGGTTAGTAGCTGAAAGTGAAATTATAAGCCTTTTATTCATGTCGCTTTCTTGGTACCCGCGGTATAGTCAGCCTTTCTTCGTTTTTTTTTTTTTTTTTTTTAATTTTTACAGAAAAAAAATTATATATATATATGTGTGTGTGTGTGATTAAAATTAAAAATACCTATTATTTTTTTACTCAATTATTTTTATAAAAATGTTTATAATTTAAATATTATTAAGTCCCGAGATAAATCTCTTTTTATGTCATTCTTCAATATGAACGACGCTGAAAATCCTCCCACAACCCGCCAGCCATTCTCTGTTGAAACCGATGGTTTTCATAGTCTTACTTTTACTCTTTCAATCCACAAAAGGCTGGTCGGTCATCTCCATGACAGCTAGCTTTTTGTCTAGTCGTTTAATACAAGTTTCTTAAAAACCAAAGTATGGTCAGCCTTTCTCTTTTGAAATATGGATTATTCTATGTAACTTGTACGAAAAGTAATTTGATACACTTACAAATAAACATGGTTAACTCTACTTTCATTTCATCGTTTATCCATGTATCCAGTTATTTTTGTTTTTTTTTTTTTTCTGTTCTTCTCCGGTTCACAAAGGGTAAATAATCATATATTGTAGATTATTCTATGTATTGTTAATTATTTTTGCTCATTATCAATAGTCATATATAAATAAATGGTTGGAGAACAAACTCGTTGCTTCCGGCAAAACGACAAGAGTACCTGCCGAAGAAGAATAAAAAGCAAAAAATCACAAGTGTTCCCACTTCTTCCAGAGCAGGAAAGTGATGGAAAGGACCCGGCCATAGAAAATTGTGATCCCAAAAATTCTGCTGGCTGCTGCTAATCGATAATAAAGGAAGAAAAAAAAAAGAGCAAAAAAAAAAAAATCACCTTGACTTTGCAAAAGAAAGAAAGAAAGAAACTTGAATAATTAATTGAATTAAAAGTACAATACGTACACACTTGTTTCTTCTTGTTGTTTTTCTGTCAGGACCTCTGACCGCCTAACCATCTTGAAACCCAGAAAGGGGAAAAAAAGCTTTGAACTTTCTTTAATCGCTTCTCTATCATTTGCGTTTTAGATCCTAAAGAAATGTTCTTGCTGATCTTTTAGTAAGGTGAGATTCCGGCTTTGTTATGTTCTGTCATTAGCTTCTTCTTCTTCTTTTTTTTTTTTTTTTAATTTTGTGTCTGAAGTTCATTTTAAATCTCTGGAAGCCAGTTTCGGATATGGACAAGCTCTTCCTTGTTTCTTCTAATTTTTACTTTTTTGATCTTTGAGCTGCTCGTTTTGTTGGATCTTCCTTAATTGGCTTTTTTTGCCTTTTTTTTTTTTTTTTTTCAAGGAAGCAGCAATGGATTACCTCAGCATGAAATGGGTTCTCGTTGTTTTTGCTTAGTTCTTCCTCTTAGATTAGTTATTAATTGTTTTCTCATGTACTGCACTTTGTAGTGGGGTCTTTTAGCTAGAACTTGAGTCTTCTCTTCTTTGCCTTTCTTTTTTTGTGAGGTGTTCTCTTGGTTATCTCCCTGTATTTACAGTTACCATTTGGCATCTGATTCAAGAAAGGGTAGCATTTAGTACTCTGCTTTTTGGAGTTTTTTTCCATCAGTCAAAAGTTTTTAAGCCAACTCGGTGCTGTTGGTAAAGGAAGCTAAGAGGGTTGACTTTCTGAGTTTGGCTTTCTTGTAGGATTATTGGTAATATTCATGAGTAATTTAGCTACGGGGGATTGTAACCGTCTGATTCCAGAATTAGATGGAGAAGAGGACTTGGTTTCTGCAGCCCAATGCATTTTGAAGGCATTAGGATCAAAAACGAACTTTACAAACGACACGAAGAAAATTTTGGCACACCTTAGAAGCAAATTATCTAGCATTATAGTGGTCAGTGAGCATGAGATTCAGGGATTAGGTGAGATTGAAGGGCGACTAGATGCTGTTCAGGAGAGAGTCATGAGGTGGGAGGCAGATCAGTCTATGATATGGGACTCTGGTCCTGATGAAGCTATTGATTATCTAAATGCTGCTGATGAAGCTAGATTATTGACCGAAAGGTTGGAAACTTTGTCTTTGAACAGTGACGGTGGGGAAAAAGAGCTGTTGCGAAGGGCTCATGATGTTCTTCAGATGATTATGGCAAGGCTTGAGGAAGAGTTCAAGAACATACTTGTTCAAAACCGACAAATTTATGAGCCAGAACATGTTTCTTTTCATTCAAGTGAAGAAGATCCTGTGGATGTTGCCTCGGTTATCTCTGTTGGGGATGAATCGCTAGAGGATTCGATTCAAAGAGATAGTGTTAGCAGAACCGCAGAGGAGTACATTATGGATGTGGTCGATCCTCATGTGATTTCTGACCTCAGACAAATTGCAAATCTAATGTTCGCTTCCAAGTATGGCCATGAATGTTCTCAGGCATATGTCAGTGTTCAGAGGGATGCATTGGATGAATGCCTCTTTATTCTTCAAATAGAGAAACTTAGCATTGAGGATGTTCTAAAGCTGGAGTGGGGCAGGTTAAATTCCAAGATCAAGAGATGGGTTCGGGCCATGAAGGTATTTGTACGTGTCTACCTTGCAAGCGAGAAATGGCTGACTGAACAGATTTTTGGGGAGCTTGGAAGTACTAATTTGGTTTGTTTTGTTGAGGCCTCAAAGGCTTCAATGTTCCAGCTATTGAATTTTGGCGAAGCCATATCCATTGGGCCCCACAAGCCAGAAAAGTTGTTTCCTATTCTTAACATGTATGAAGCCCTATCTGACGTGCTTCCAGGCATCGATTCTTTATTCTCTGACGAGTTCGGTTCTTCCGTTCGAGTGGAGTTCCTTGAAGTCCAAAGGAGACTGGGTGACGCTGCAAGGGCAGCATTTCTTGAAATTGAGAATGCAATTGCAACAAACACATCAGCAAATCCTTGGGCAGGAAGTGGAATTCATCCTCTTACAAATTATGTGATGAATTACATCAGGAATCTGACTGACTATCGCGAGGCCCTTAGTTTCCTTCTCAGGGACTGTAGTGGAGATGATCCCATTTCATCGTCTCCTAGTATGAGTCCAACTATGGAAAAAGAGAGCACAAGTGAAGATATACACACTGTTTGCCCAATGGCTGTCCGCTTCCGATCAGTTGCTTCAATTCTAGAATGCAACCTTGAGGAGAAGGCTAAGCTATATAGAGATGCTTCTTTGCAGCACATTTTCTTAATGAATAATATCCATTACATGGCTCAAAAGGTGAAGAATTCTGAGCTTAGGCTTTTCTTTGGGGATGAATGGATCCGCAGATGCAACGGGAAATTCCAACAACATGCCTTGAACTATGAGAGGGCTACTTGGAGTTCAATCCTCTCTTTTTTGAAGCTTGAGGGGAATTCCAGTTCCAATTCTGTTTCGAGAACTCTGCTCAGGGAAAGGCTCCGGAGCTTTTATCTTGCTTTTGAGGATGTTTACAGGACTCAGACGGCATGGGTTATCCCTGATGCTCAGCTTCGTGAAGATTTGCAAATTTCAACGTCGCTTCAGGTTATCCGGGCTTATCAGACATTTGTTGGAATGCATGCCAATCACATAGGTGACAATCACATTAAGTACAGTGATGATGATTTGGAGGATTTCCTGTTGGATTTGTTTGAGGGATCTCCAAGATCATTGCAATATTCCCACAGAAGATGATAAAAGTATGGGGACCTTGTTTTAAAAGTTGCCAGATGTAAGGCTTCACATTTATGCCCACCCTCTGCATCATATTCTCTTTCCATCTTCATTTCATCTTTTAGCATCTATTTTTAACTCTAAACACATTCATCTATCAGTCCCAGAGTTACTTCCGGAACATATATATAGTATAAAAAAATTTAGTTGATGTATGCTTCCTGTTGATAATAAATTCCGCAATGAGGATATATGATGTATGTTCCCAAGACTTTTATGTCATTATTTCCCTTGATTGACCAGCAATCCAGCATTATCTCCATTTTCTGTTTGGTCGGCAGTAATCAGGGCCCACATGGTTTGGATATTGCTGCAGCAATTACCTACCGGAGAAGAGAACACAGTGGAAGGTTGTAACTCGTGTTGATGGGTCTGTAATATGGAACGGAAGACAAGTGATGTTTGTCCCTGATGTATTCTAGTATCATGATTTAAAACTTGTGATGGATATTACTCTTATTGAAAAGAGGAGCAATCTATTCCAACACGTTGTCCTTGATGTGTAGGCCACAGTGGCATTTTAATGTTGCTGCCAAGTGGGAATCTGAGGATGACATGACATTTGTCTAACGGACTTCAAAAGTCATCTCAGAATCGTATATATCATGCAGGTTATTAGAGGCTCAACTGGTGTACTTGCAAAGCCAGGCCGACAAATATGATCAATTCTTTAGCGTAAAATCTAGCCTGTGTTTGAGACCATGTCTTCCTTTCGTTGATCCCCGTTGGTTGGGCCATTTTGACGCTTCCAGCTAAATGTACCCTAACAAGCCTTTAGTGTCAGGGGCCCTTGGACGGCAGCCATTTGCGAGGATCGAGTTTAAGAAGGCAAGAAAATTTGTCCAAAAACCTTGTGCCTATAAAGCAAAAATGGTAAGTCTAATGGGATAAGGGTTTGCGCCTCATTTAACCTTCCAGTTAAAGGCATTGGCATACGCGTGAAACAGGTCACCTGAACCTGGCGAAAAGCTGAGTTACATAGAGGTTTTGATTCACCCTAAATAATGAGCTCATTGGGCTGGAGCTCAGATACTCTTTGCCTCTGGGATATGAAGCCTCAAAACAATAATACAAGTTAATAAAAAATATGGAACCAAAACCAATGCATGTTATAAACAGAGACACTAATCCAAAAACTATATCCTTTCCCAAGGAGGTCGTCCCATTCAAATCTTTGCTTCTACAAGCGGCAACATCTCCTTGTTTTGTTATACTCATTGACCGGATACCAGGGCTCTACAATCACAAACGTACATCCCAACACTGGTTATCACAAAGTACAACACAAATCTATGCCTCTCCTTAAAGACCCATTGCAGACAGACACGCCATAAAGTTTCCAGAATTCAACTGCTATGCAAGGCAAGTGATGACCAGTCAAATTCCCTCACAGGGAAAGAGCTCCTTATCTTGTATGCACTTAAATAGCTCTGAACCCATTTAGTTAGTACCTGCAGAGACCAAAGAGTCATACAGCCCAAAATGGTTTTCGAACTGGCAGAGTGGTGTTGCCTTTAAAGGGTTCTTCACTAGTTTCATCGTAGTCATCATCTTCCTCTCCATATTCCATTAGTTTAACCAAGGTATCTGAAACAACTTAACAGGTTTAGTATAATATACAAGTAAACAAAATGTATGACTATAGATGTTACAGATAGAGAATCCTCTAGCCTCTTCAATGGGGAATCACAGATAGTTTCGATCCACCTATTATTTAGCATCCCAGAGGATGCTTTTGACTTGCTAATTAAAACAATGTTGCCCACCTCTTCCAGAGTTCCAACATTGTCATATTTTATTTCATTCTCTTCTTCCATGCATGTTCAATGTCATTTGCACATGCTGGATTGCTGGTAATGAAGCTTAGCAACACAATTGAAAAGAAAAAGTTCCTCATGTTACATGCATACCAGGCACACTTTCAGATGTAATTTTGTTCAAAACCCTGTCCTTCTCATGCAACTTTGAAGGGGTTGATGAATTGAATCTTGGTGGAGGCGGTGGTGGTGGCATGTTCCGTGGAGGTGGGGGTGGGGGCATTCCATTGGATGATAATTCGGACAACTTTTTAGGAGCTGGCATTGTTGATACATTTCTCATGCCAGTATCTGCTGATGGCACTCCAACTGGCTTTAACAATTCTGATCCCTGAAATGAGTTAGAAGAAAACAAATACAAAACCTAATTTCTCAATACCAACTGGATAAAAGCAGGACAAAATAAACTTGTATCATAAGTTAATCAAATTCAAAATGATCCTACAGTGTCCATAACACGCTAGACCTGCTTTGAACAGTGTACAACTGGGTGAGAATATGAAACAGGCCAAGACTTGAATTTTCACCATATTTCAAACAGTTATCAGAGCAGTCTATGGGCTGCACGAACTTTTCTTTCAAGGAGATGATTCTGATTCCACAAGTATGTTTTCCAAAAAGCTAAGATAAAGAACAGCTATGGTAGAAACTCTAGGTGTCTGATTTGGCATATAAAGCAACAAACGTGCCCTTATCATATTTTGGAAAAGGAAAGGCTTTTGCCACATATGTGCACATTCAACACAAATCAGTGTGTGCCTAAGAGGTGAAGTTTCTCAATGAACATATTCCAACTGAATCTAATGCAAGATTTCCTCCCATTGAAGAGATCAGCACTGACCAAAAATGCCGCAGAAATACCATGGTGTTAATTATGATTTTCTCCATCCTTATCTTTAGCTATATACTCAGCATAGTTCAAAATGTAACTAATTGAGATCATATGGGACCCTTCTAGACCTTAAGTGAATAAAATATCCTGAATAAACAGCATATGACCACAACTGAGAACAACTGACATCAGCATCAAAGCTGGCTTTCAAAATCTCAGCTACAAGAAAAACTCTGCAGGTAATGCAGTTGTCTCTGTGAGAAACCAGTGCAGTATAGAATTCTAAGTGCTAAAAGGCATGTGATACACACTTTCTGCAGCAAATGTTAATTAGATAACCAACAAGAACTTATTGGCCTTGAGAACTGAATCAGCAAGAGTCTATTGGAGAGAGCACCCAAACTGAAAACCCTGTTCAAAATACAAACCAACAGCCCTAACAGAGAGGTCTGGTGTCAGCCTGTTAGCTTCTTAGAAGGTCAGAGAAAATACCTGGAATATTAAGCAGAGAAAGTCAGCTTAAGGTACAGAAATATTGAATAAAGGTAAAAGATGGAAATGTCCTTATAAATAATGATGATAATGACATACTAACAATAGTATGGGCTTCCAACTACAAAATTTGACACAGCAGATATTCATGCTTATGGTATTATTTAAAACTAAAAAAGAGGAATACTCACCCTAGAAAATCAAGCACCCATGTTTTGTGCTATGTCTAAATATGAACAAATGATTTCCTCAGGTTGCAAAATCAGAAATGATAAGAACTCGGGGCCGGGGGGGGGGGCCGCGGGACCAAAAGAATTCAACCCTAGAAATAGGGAATTTATAGCTCTGCTTTGACATCCAGTCAAAATTTGTGAGTAAAAATAACCAAATCGTGAAGCAAACTAGGTTTTCAATCGACCAAACCATGTGCAATTTCCACATATGCTCCTTTGCACACATTCAGTTTTTACACGGAAAATTTGACCAAGTTGGACAGTCAAGGCAGGTATGACTTGACTCCATGGCAGGTACATCAGCCAGTGACATTCTCAAGTAGGCACACAAACATTCCAACCCTTCTCCATCTCTCCCCCCACCCGCCTACAATTCCTCCATCCCAGCATCTAACCACCTATTAAAATTTGTCTCCTTTCTTTTTTTCATAGTAGGTAACATTATTGTTGCTGCCTTAATCTTGCCTCACAGGGGGCATAGTTATCACAAATTCACAGATATACAACTTCATTATACCAATGGAACACCCTAAAACACCACAAAATTTATTCACTAGGAGCATGATCTGATGCACAAAGTGCCCAACCTTACTTCTGTAAAAATAACGAGACGAAGAACTACGCCATACAGTGACAACCTATTATCCATGTGAACTATAACATGGCCATTGCAAACTAAACATTCAGAAACAGCACCAATAAAAAGTCAATATTCACCAAAAAAAAAAAAAATTCTGCTACTTGATTAACACAAGGCATTCTCTCTACAAGCTCATATCACAAAGTCTAGGAAATGTTTCATTCCTCTATGTGCAAGAAAACAACTTTCTTAATACAAAGATTTATTCCAAGGGAAGTGAATATTAAGCAACAAAGTTGAAAAATGCAAGGCAATGCAAACATCAACAGTTAGGCAAAGCCTTAAAATTGAAAATTGTCCCACAGATTTGTTTAAGGGACAAAATAACACATGTTGGGCATTATCAAATGCTTTCTGAGAAAGCATCAGCATCTCAGGATGCTGTGAGCACTTTGGTAGTTGCAGACATGGTGCACACAACCTCTTAATTCTTTTTGTCCCCCAAGAAAACGAGGTTTTTCAATCATGACAACACATTCAGACAAATATGCTCCTTAAAATAAGATTTCAGATACCTGATGAAGTCTTGCTGGGTCCTTTAAACTGACTGGCAATTCCTGAAACTTCCGCTTCTGTGTAGGTCGCTTATCCTTCTCAGAAATGGAGCTCGCACTTGGCTTTGGTTCTGTGCTTGCTGTTGATGTCGTGTGAGAAACTGTAGAAGTGATGGGAGAAGGTGACTGTCTAAGGGCAAGGGCAACTTGCTGCAAAGGTGTGGCCTGAGGATATATACCACCATATCCATTATAGCTTGTTCCACCAGTTACTAAAGGTTGGGGATGGCCAACTAAGTTTGTTTGTGATAATCCACAGCTCATTGTTCCCCCAGTTACTGATAGTGTCCCCTGGGAAAAGAAAGAAGTGCTGGTAGGGACAGAAGAAGCTGAAATAGATGGTACAGAGCTCGCTGTTGGTAAAGGTAAAGCAATAGCTTGGCCTGAATTTATCATTTGTTCATTCCCTGAGCTCTCAACTCCAGCCAATAATTGCTGTGGAGGTGGAACAGCACCATAAACCTTACAAGATGAAATCCTACAAGTTGTAAAAATAACCAAAAGTTAGTCCAAAAGAAACAGAAATTGCATGTACAACAGGATAAGGCAATCACTCTAGCAAAGTCGTCAGCATGCCCACAGTAGTTATGACAGGAGCAAAATTTGATGGGTGCTACCCCATGAAATGTGCTACACAGATATAATCCGGGCAGACCATCTGCTTATGCCCGTGTTCATGCATATAGATGCATATACACAAATACAAAATCCAAATGTGCAAAACAAAATGAATGCCGTTGAAAACATACTGGTTTATCTCAATTTCAAGCTGTGTATTACAAAAACCAAAACTCCAATATTCATCCCTTTTGGAGAACTAAGATAGAAATAACCCATGCAGTAGTGCACACAAAGTAGGGCATTATACAAAGCCTGATTACCTGGAGGCACCACATTCTAAACTAATTGTATCCAGCAGGTTTTCAGCCAAACACTTTGCATCTTCCAGACTTTTTGAATTACTAGCAGACAGGAACAAGTGAAGTGGTTGCTGTGCTTCTGAACAAGACAGAAAAGCAGCTGTAGTCCTGGATAAAGGAAAACCCAACATGCAGAAGTAGATAAAAGTTTACATTGCATGCTGAATATTACCTCCACCACTGGAGCTTCCTTGGTTTTCAGAGCCTCGCCCTTTTAGTATAACAGTCACCCCTGTTTCATTCATAATGTGATTTATGTACTGGTCCTGCAAGTTCAAAACCAAACCACCAACAACACAAAAACATTCTCTCCCAATGTTGTGGAGATGTGAGAGAAAGCTTCAAAATTAGAATCTCTCATCTTCATTATGATTTGTGCATAATAAATATTAAAAATGATCATGCTTCAAAGCTCAAAATCTGAAGATAACAAATGGAAAATCAGTTAGAAGAATCAGATAGTTTCAAAGCTGTCTGATAGAATACCAATGACACTAAGAAGGCACATGTAAAATGAAATCACAAAAATGATATAGCACCATATAGATCCAGAATAAGTTAAGAAAATCCTGCCATTCCCTCGCATGAAAGAAGGAAAAGAGGAAATTACATTTGGTCCACGAATTCGAGCCACAATGTTCAGAGATGGGTCTGCGTCAAAGCCCAAAAAAACAGACGTGCTCAGTGCCTGAGAAACTTGATTCAGTTAGAGAATCCTAGGTTACGAAATTGTTACAATGTTGTAGTTTATAAAGCAGAAAACAATGGCATGTGTACCTTCACGCCATTGCCTGTGGCTGCTTGAAATATGGGAGCCATAGGTTGTAAAGTTTGGCCCTGCTTCAGCATCTCTTCCACCATGGCAGCAGCACGATCGACTGCTAAAATCCTTTCAGTGGTATCTTTTAACTGCAGGTAACGCAATTTTTATGGCTATTAGTTTAGGCAGTTGAACTAAAAAAACAGCAGAACAGGTATCATGTCAAACAGAGAGCCAAAATAATGTTTCCACATCATTAACGTAGGAAATAGATGATTTAAACTTGCTTCAGGTTAAAGTATGTGAAAAATGCCTTGAAACTCTGAAAACAAATCCCTTATACACAGAAGGCAGAAACCAAATTGTCAAAGGAGGACAGTTAATATTCCTAATCACAGCTGTTAACCCAGGACAGGAGAACCGGTGAACCAGCCATGGGTCTGGCCCATTCTAACTATTTAACCAGAAAAGGATAATGACTCGGAGAGAACCAAAAGAACTGGATCAAATTGGCCAAACCAGATGACCTGGGCAGTTTTTTCTGATTTTGATTGTACATTAGTTTACTTGCTTTGAACACCAAAAAGCTTGGGCTAGACTTAAAATGGGACCACCTAAAATATCGGGCCAATAAAATTAAATATAGGCCCAAAGCATTAAAAAGTGTAATTGGTAGAGTGAGCCTTGCTATAAATGGAAGCCTCTCCAAGTAATAGACTTGCTCCTTGGCCATTTGACCAAAGAATGTAATTCTACTGTATCAACTTGGGTGATAATTTGATATTTTTAGGTTTAAACTTAGGCCCCAATAAGTTTACTAAATCTATTATGGTTTTCATAATTTTATTTATCAAAACTAAAATAATAATATTAAATATCAAACCGTCAGTTCAACTGCCACCCAGCACTTAGTTCAGAACAAAGACTAGGTCAGGTTGCTCTAATTGTAAGCAAGAGACAGAGAGAGAGAGATAGAGAGAGGGGGGGGGGAGGGACAAAAAACAATCAGTGAAACCCATAGAGAAAATTGACAATGAATTGTCTACTGACAAGGTCAAACATTGCTTTTTGTTCCTAGAATGATCAATGCACTTTTTGCATGGATTTTACATGGAAAAGATCAGATTCCAAGCATTGCAAAAGCTCTCATAAGAATCATTTATAATGCAATGTAGTTGCTCAAAGATACCTAACTAAATATAGTCATGCTTTCTAAAGATTGGTAAATTATGCTTACATGTGCAGCAGCTGATATGTGAAGATATAACGGCTTTTCACCATCAGCTGGTGCATCAGGTTGACGATACTTGCCCCTGCCAACAATTAGCATATTTCAACCAAAAAAGAAAAAGCACAAGAAGAAGACTAGTGAAAGGCTATTTTAGGTAAGCCTTTTAAAAATCACTAACCTTGTTATCACCACAGCACCAGTGCACTTCTGGATCTACATGACAAGTCAAAATTATTTTCATATTCCCATCCCTCAATGGAATAGAAAAGAATTCAATTGAGATCAGTCAATTCTCGCAATCATGCAAGCTCAATGGCATAGAGTTCACCTCTTCCTGTGTCTGACGTTTTGTGAGCTTGTAGCGAACAGAAGGCTCCGCATCATTTATGACAATTTCTCGAGCAATAATCAACTCATCCTGAATCTTAGGCTGAAAGAAAAGAAAAAAGTTAAAATAAGAGTTTATACAAACCAAAGAGGTACATCAAGATATGAAATCATCACAGTAACAGCAACTGACAGTACTAGGTTAGAATCCAACAGTAACAGCAACTGAAAATGCTTGATCAGAATCCAAAATTGCAAATGAGCATAACTGTCAAGACCATCATGTCATATGAACAGATGAATGGAATGCGAAAAGCAACATGTAGTATGTTACTGAAATTGCCAATGACAGACAAGAGAGCCTGATTAGTTCCTTTAATAATCACGTACACCATGCAATGAACAGTGCAGCCAAATGAAAGCTAATATCGGCACGGGTACAGCATAAGTAAAGGAGTTAGGAAAAGAGGGGCCCGTAGGGTGAAGTCGTAGAAGGCATCTCACTTGGTTTGGTTTTGGCACCACTGAAGTGGTTAGTGGTACAGAAGGCAGCTGAAGCCCTGGCAGAATGGCTGCACAACCAGCCACAAGGGGATTCGTCAAAAGAGATCCCGAAGCCAGCCCAGGAAGTGTCATCCCAACAAGAGATCCTGGGCTGCCTAATGGGACAACACCAGATGCCACAACACCAGCTGAAACCAATCCTGGTGCAGGTTGATCCCACTTTCTCTTCTTTCTGCACCATTTGCGCCAAACATTCAGATGCAACAAGCAAAACAGAAGGAAAGAATCAAGAGCATCCTATCCAACAGTTCAACAATCAAAATCACAACTTAGACAGCACTGAACCCCCTAAGCAGCATGTAAACACCACAGATTCAATTGTTTGGCGAACCCTACTTACACTCTCCCAAGCAATGCCATCCAAATTAACCAAAATCTTACTGCTTCTCCTGTGCTAAACCTACCGATTCCTAATGAAAAAATTAAACACAAAATCATAGTTCTTGGAACAATACCTTAAACCTGAATCCAAAACAGCAATCTCAATACCAAAATTTTCCCTTTACAGAAAAATGCAAAAGCCAGTCTATGCACTATCTTAGCCTTCAATCAACCAACATAATTAAAAAAAAAAAACCCCAAAAAAAATTTCCAAAAAGCCTTGAACTTTGTAGTAACAAAGGCACATAATTAGAGTTATCAAGCCCCAAAACAAGAAAACAGAAAAAAGCAAAAGCGAAGCTACGCTCTATCTTAGCCTTCATTCAACCAGCAACATAAAAAATAAACATAACCCAAAAAAAAATTTCCAAAAAGCCTTGAACTTTGTAGGAACAAAGGCACATAATTAGAGCTACCGAACCCCAAAACAAGAAAACAGAAAAAGATCGATCTTGGGCCCGTTCTTGTTTGTTCGGTAGTTCCCCCCCCCCCACCTTTTTTTTAATGTTTACGCTCCGATTTGAAGAGAATAACGTTACCTTAGCCTCGATTGCGAAGCGTCGGTCTCCTGTGTCATGTTTTCAACTCCTTTTCTTTTCAAATCTCGTTTTCTTTGGGCTCAGCTTCCTTCGTGAAACTGCAATTACTCTCGGATGTTAGGCTTTATTCAGTTTTTGCCTTCCTTTTTTTTTCTTTTCTTTTCTTTGGGTTTTCCGGCAGTGGCGGACGGAGGGGGTGGGCGTGGCGGAGGAGGCGGAGGTGTCAATGATATAAATCTCGTTTTTGGTGGGCTGTGGTGGTTGTGGACATCCAATTGATTTGCTCCACGTAGAGCAAAAACACGGCTACCCTTGTGGGCTGGCCATTTATGAAACAACTGGGTCGCCTATGAGATCCGTTGGATCTCTTTCATGGACAGGTCCGGGCCAGCAGACTTTGGGTTCAGTGCCAGAACATGTAAAACAATTCAAGTCAGCTTTTCTATCTAGACCCTCCCCCCTTTTGACTTTTTCGAAAGCTGAAGAAGATGGGAGTCAAGAGGGCTTCAAGAAATTCAAGAAAGAAAGGTTAAAATCGTAAGCAAAAGAAGCAGAGAAAAAAACACACACACACCCACACACACAGAGTGCTTGATTAAGTGGTTGATCTTGCTGCGGTAATGGCTGCCCCCATGTTCTTGTTTTGGTCTGAAGACCAAGAAGAACATTACAAGTTTTTTTTTTTTTTTTCCTGAAGGGTAATCTTGACGTTGAGCAAAGCATTTTAGATCTTATCACACGTCATGTTTAAAAAAAAATATATACATTCTAAATATATTAATTATAAGAAAAATTTATTACTAAAATATTTTTAAAAATTTGTGCATTCGATTTTAATATTAATATATTTAAATTTTAATATGATTAAAAATAAATAATAATAATAATATAATTTTGAAATAATATAAATATATATTAAATTATCGTTTTGTTTTGATAGTGATTCTCTTCGAACCGTTTTTGGCAGCCAAAAACATGGCGGGCGGGTCGGGTTAGTTATGAAGGAATATGTTTCAAGAACTGCGACGGGCGTATTTTGGTAATTTCAAGACTTAGTGGCAGTTGTATTACAGAAAGATCTTCAAGAATCCGAACGCTGTCGTTTCAGAGATTCAACTTTTTGGCAAACCTCCCTTAAACCCTAAATCGCTCCGCCATTGCCAAGCTTCACTTCTGCTCTCTCTCTCTCTCTCTCTTTCTCTCCTTCTCTCTAAATGTCTCTGCGCTCAGTTTTTTAATATTCTCTCGTACTGTGTGTCTCTCTGATATTGGAGAAGAGAAGAAGCAATGGAGATGGATGGGGACATAGAAGGAGAGAGGAGGATTCAAGCGCGTTTCGTCACAAAACTGGAGCCCCCGTACAAAGCCCCAACTGCTTCCATTGCCATTCCGTCCAATCTCACCCGCCTTGGCCTCTCCACTATCGTCAACAGCCTCCTCCATGCTAGTAATCCCATCCCCTCCCAAAGCAAAAACAATGCCTTTCCCTGTCTTTTTTTTTTCCCTTTTTTTAACTTTTAAATTTTTTTATTTTTATTTTTATTCTTTGGTCACTCTGTTTGTAGTGTTATTGTTAAGATTGACGGTTGTGGTGATTGTGGTCAGGGAATCCCGACTGGGAGTCTCAGCCTTTCGATTTCCTCATCGATGGAGAGTTCGTCCGGATGTCCCTCGATGAATTCCTTCTTGCCAAGGGCATTTCTGCCGTAAATTTCCCGTTTTTTCCCTTTTTTTTTTTTTTTTTGCTTGTGGTTCTCGTCTGTCTTTAATTCCTTTTTATGACATGGGGTCTCACTGGAAAAGCCTAGCCTTTGATGCACCACCTGAAGCCAATGCCAAAGTTAATGTTTCAAAGATGAGATTGTTTGTACTGGTTGGAATCCTTGCCAGTGAACCTTCATTCATACAACTTGAGTCGCCCCCTTGCTAACTTGGTTTTCCTTTTTGTTTTTCTTTTTCCAATTGTGCAGTTTACTCTTCTTGGTGAAGGATAAGCCATATTTTTCTCTATGTATTTGGTTGTGGTGACCTGGTGTATGTTGTGGGTCATTACAGGAGAAGATACTGGAAATTGAGTACGTTAAGGTTGTAGCACCACGGAAAGAGCATGAACCTTCCTTACATGATGACTGGGTTAGCGCTGTTGATGGCTCCTGTTCTCAGTAAGAACTGGGTTCTTTAGCTTTTCTTGTGGTGAAATTTTACTTCTTGCAATGGATTGTACTGCCAATATTTTCACTAGGATTTTAGGTACAGTGCTTTTTAGATGAATGTTTGGAGTTTTTACTTAATATTAGATAAAAGCTATTGTAAATGGAGCTGATTTGATTCTTTACTTGAAATTTGGGAATGGGAATCCTATGTCATTCCAGTGTCTGCTATCTTCTTTTTGGAAATAAAACAAAATTCAATTTGAAAATTTTGTTGGCTTTGATTTATTGAAAATTTTCTTTTTGATGTGCCTTTTAGCTGTATGTCCAAAACTTGAAGGCTAGATATAGAAATAAAAGGGAAAATTGGATTTTTGTTCCCTTTGGTATTCCAATTCTTAGTGAAACAAAGAAGCTCCTTTGTACTTAATTGAAACATTTCCATAAATTTAAAAATTTGACTAGTTTTTTTCCTCCATACTTTTGTATTGGCATGTTGTTTAACCTTCAAGCATATTGATGTTGGCTGGGGTTAAGATGCACCTTCGAGTTAAAAAAAAAAAAAAAAAAACTGAAACAATACTACTGATTTTCCTAGAACTGAGGCATATATCTTTAGGTCTTGATGCATAACGTATCCTAAGAAACACAATAAATCACTACCTCATGATTACTTTTTCTTGTTCCTGATAATGCAAATTGAGAGTTTCATGGGATTCTACTCTAATTCGTGAGACTTGGCAGGTTCATTTTGACAGGGTGCTACGATGGTTTTGGAAGGTGAAATATTTGTATAAGTCTTTTGCTACTGTTGTCTTCTTTATAATTTATAAGAAAATTAACCTGTGCAAGTTCTCCTACCAATACTATTCAGGGTCTGGGAAGCTGGTGGGTTATGTACTCATGTGCTCGAGGGACATACTGGTGCAATTACTGCTGTTGGTGTTGTCAACGCTGAAGGTACAAAAGAAGGGACTATCAAGTTTTGCTGAGATCTCTGTGTTAATTAATATTCATCAAGATGTTTAACCCCTTATATACTAACAATAACAAAGCCTTAGCCCCAATTTTAATTAGGGTTGACTACACATCAACTTAGGTTGTTCTAAATCCTTCATTATCGAAGATTCCCAATTCAACTTATGTTATCCTCTCCCTTCTCCCCTCACCATCTACCTGTCAGTCATGCACATAAGATGCACTTTCACTTTAGGTCACTATGTGCAGACAATCTGCAAAAAGAAAAATAAAATAAAATAAAATAAACTTTTTCCAGATATTAAATAATCTTCATGTGCCTAGGGTTCATATCTCTGTGATTTTATTTTGGGTTGTATAGAGGTAGTAATATTCTTTTATTTTAAATAATAAGGTTGTGATCAACAAGGTTGTCCTGTTGTTGTCTTGTGTTTTACTTGCCAAGTGTATGAGCTACAATTGATTGAGTGGTCCTATAACATGCAGTTGCAGATAGTATTATTACAGCCACTGCCTCCAAAGATCAAACTGTAAGGCTGTGGAAGGTAATTGGACAGAGTTACTTCTTAGTCTAATTCAGGTTTTTCTGAGTAACCAATAACTTTTCATTTTACTGAAAGATTGATGCAGAGCAACCTACCAACTATCCTACAAAGAGGGCCTTCAAGATAATGCGTGGGCATAATGCATCCGTGCAAAGTGTTGCAGCACAACCTTCTGGAAATATGGTCTTTTCTTTCACTTTATCTGTGTTGATACTAGATAGTGATGCATGTAAGGTTGAACTTAAAATTGAACTAATTATTTATTTTTCTGATTAAAATGTAGATTTGTTCGGGTTCTTGGGATTGCACAATCAATTTGTGGCAGATAGATAACTCGAGTGCAGAGGGTAATTTAGTGTCAACCAAGAAGAGAAAAGTGAAAAAGGAGGTCGATGAATCTTTGTTCGAGGTATTGCATATCTATTTACTCTCGGGTCTCTATTCTGTTCAAATATTATTGTGGCGCTTCACTTTCATTCATATGAGTTTGAGAGCAAACAAATCTGTAGGGTTTACTGAGAATTAAACTTAAGCAGCTGGATTAAGAAACAAGGCACTTATTACTAATGTCTATATGCTGTTTAATAAGCTCTAAAATTTCTTGGCAGTTTTTGAATTCCTTTATATGATTATGTTTATGTAAGTGGTGGATCTTGTAATGCATCGTTAACTGCAATATTTATTAAATTGTAATGATAACATTATATAAGCTCTACTAACTGCTTCTGAGTTACAGAGCATTGGTGGTTCTGATTTTTTCAAATAGATACAGTATTTTAGGTTCAAGATGCCGAACTGTGCTTTGTTTTGAGGAAAGAAAAGGAATATTATTTTTGGGGTCTTCTTGCATTTTTGACACAAGATGCTGAGGAATTTGTATTCTAGTTGATTTTTCCTGTTATTTGTTTTTAATTTCAATCAGGGGGAGGCTTTGTCTACACTTGTCGGCCATAAACAATGTGTATCATCAGTTGTTTGGCCGCAAAAGGACTCTCTGTATTCTGCATCATGGGATCATTCCATCAGACGATGGGATGTTGAAACTGGAAAAGATTTGTTGAACCTTGTAAGTGAGGATAATATTACATTCTCTCTCTTGCCCGCTGCGTTCATTAATTTTCATGACCATCAATTAAGATGAATGGTTTACCTATTTCTTATTTTCCTAATCATATTCAGTTCTCTGGGAAAGCCCTCAATTGCCTTGATGTTGGTGGCGAATCTTCTTCTCTCATTGCTGCTGGTGGTTCTGATCCCATCCTTAGGGTTTGGGATCCACGCAAACCAGGTCTGTTAAACAAGATTACTCTCTCTCTCTTTCTCTCACCCTCTCTCTCTCTCTCTTTCTCTCTCCCTCTCTCTCTCTCTCTCACACACACACAAATTTACACCTCATTGTTGCTGCAGGAACATCTGCTCCTATTTACCAGTTTTCTTCTCACAATTCTTGGATTTCGGCTTGCAAGTGGCATGATAAATCTTGGTATCATTTACTTTCGGCATCCTATGATGGGAAAGTCATGTTGTGGGATCTAAGAACTGCGGTATCATACTCCAGACTTGCTCTATTTATTTATGATTCATCATTGCCCCAAAAATAAATAATGAGTTGCCTAATTATCCAGCACCTACCAGCATCACCTTCCCAGTCTGTTGTAAATGTCATTGACCCAGTCCTCCTATTCCTCTTTCCCTGCCCCCTTTCCCCATGCGCATGAAAAAAGAAAAAAATTCAAATTGGGGTTTTTCTGAACAGTTTGTTTTCTCTTGCAGTGGCCTATGTCTGTTATTGAATCACATGAAGACAAGGTATCATACTAGCCTTTGCATATTATGGCTTCTTCATGGAAGCAATTCATTTATGTGTGGTATGCTCTCTAATTCAGGTGCTATGTGCTGACTGGTGGAAAGGTGACAGTGTGGTTAGTGGTGGGGTGGACTCTAAGCTTTGCATTTCTTCTGAGATTTCTTTGCAGTGAGGTAAAGGTTGTGATTGGCAATGATTCTTTCCCCTTGCTTTGTGCATTGTCTGCTCCTGTATGTATCCTGGTAGTCGTTGGATGAACCCAAGCCTTGCAGACCCCCTAAAAGAATTGAATCTTTTTCTCCTCTTTTTATTTCTGTGCTAGTTTGGGCATTTGAACCAATTCCTTTATGAGCATAATAAGCTTGTGGATATCCAAAAGGATTGATATTTGTTGTTTAGTCCGTTGGTTTAAGTTCATGCTGCATGTGGCTGCTACACTACACCAGTTAATAATCAATCTTGTTGCATTCTCTGAGTATGCCAATTTTCTAGGAGTTCTGCAGTTTCCTGACCTATGAAACTTCTGTCCTCAACATTGGAGGTTGTTCCCTTATCAAGTAAATTGTACTTGTGGCTCCTCTTTTCAGCTCAAGGGACAACATCGTTGTTAATTATCTTTCTTCAAAGAAGGAACTATCTCTTGGAGAATGATGTATCATAGTTGGAAAACATTTATCATCCTAGCCATTCATCTGTAATTTCAGCAAGTGGCAGTTCGATGGGAGCAATTTGACACTTTATCAAGGAAGTTGACTTGGAAGATTAGGCTGAACTAGTTTCTGTTCAATGCAGACGAATGTGTTGGACTGGCGAAAGAGCTGGCAACTCCAATTTCCTAATGACATTTGGAGCAGCAGGAATACTGTTGCAATATATTTGATTTTTCTTATTACTTGTTTAGATCAAATTTCGGTGTCTAATATACGGGACCATCTTGGACGGAACTGATGCTGCCCATCTTTAAAAGAAATGGAAAGTGCAATGGCAAAGGATTATGCAGCCACTCTTGTTATGGCTTTGTTTATGTGAAATGAGATGGATATCATTGAGTTTCCTTTTGACTGAGCATTTTCCTTGTCTTCTAACATCATCATCACACCCAGTCATCAAGATAACAACAAGGCCCTATGCTCAGCTTCAAAAGTCTAGTTCCTTTGCTTTGTGTTGCCTACTTCTTAAATTCATAATCTTAGTTAGACTAACAAATTTGTAGCATCGAATTGAAGATTTACAACAAATTTCTTTTCAAAACTAACTGCCAGCCTGCCACTGACACTGGGTTTATGAAAGGGCTATCAAAATGCCAGTACAACAAAAATCCATTACTTAAAGACCATTTAGAGACCGATAATTTGAAAAATGTCCCCGTCAGGAGACAGTGCATTGAGATTCATACACGAAGTTCCTGTTTTTCTTTCTCTTCTTATCTGTGATGTAGAAAGGATGGGTTGGCACAATGGTATTATGTCCTACCTCCTGCATCGACTGGCATTAATAGGTGTGATTTGATTCTCACCTTGGTCTGATCCAAGGCTAAATCTCTGCAGAATTCTTTTCCATTTTGTTCCCGGGTCGTCGGTATTCATTGTGTACATCTGACCATGCGTACGTTTTAACAAATCCATGGATTGTCAGTTACAACTACCAGAATAACTAATTCGGCAAACTGCAGCCTTACTCGCTGTTATATGCCAACTTACCCTTCTTATTCACGTTTAAAGAGCTTTTGCCAGAGATGACAACTTACAGAGGTAAATTTAGAAACCAGGAGCCTAAAATTTTCTATAAACATAAAACACTTTGCAGATTCTTTCCATTAAACTCTTAGTAAAGAAATGGCAGTGCCCCAGGTGCCAACAGTGTTGGAAGAAATGTAATCCAGCTTTGCCTTTCATGTCTTTCCCCAAAGACTGGGGCATGCGCTTTCTTTCTTTTCTACTCTCTCTGTCTTGTTCAACCAGACCACTACTGCTTGAGTCAAACTGTCAAAGTCTCAACTTTAGAGCCAAAGGGATTCTGTCTCTTTCTTCCTGACCGGTGGCCCTCTCTCTCTTTCTCTCTCTCTCTCCCACTATAAAGAGCTTCTTTGGTTTAATTTGGGAGTCTAAGCATATAATAAAAAGAAAGACCTGAAGCAGATTTGCATATTTTATACTCTAAACATAAAACATACACAAGTAAGAGTTATATTATAGAGATGTGAAAAATAAAAACGGTTTATTATAATCACTGAATTGAATACAGTTAACATATTTCTTTGGTACATAGTAATTAACTATAACTATAATTATAATTATAATGAACTTATATCCACATTTAAATTTATTTGCTCTGTCTACTTAACTTTTTTTTTTTTTTTTTTGTGTAAGTTTCAAAGCTCAACCCAGCTGGCTATCAACTTTCAAGGCCCTTTTTGGAACCCCAGGAATTGCTGGCATTTAAGTGCTAATGGTTCCGTTTAGATGACTGAGAACTCATAACTTCTATTCCTAGCAGCAAAGCAAGGAATTTCCTCAATAGTTTTTATTGCATACCAAAAACATTAATCAATAGGCTTTTTATTCTTGGTCATCTTTGATCGAAGTGTCAAAAATACACTTATTTTTACCAACTAGATCAACTATTTACGGTTCAAATTACAGAGTGATTAATTACTAACCAAATTCTATTGGACTGAAAATAGGTGGGAGCCTAGCGCTCCCCCCCCCCCAGCGTTCCCCCAACAGCCCAAAGTTGAACCTTAGAGCTCCCATTCCAATTACGTTATTCCACATTTCCGCTTCCGGAGTCCTTTCTAAATAAGTGGTCCAAAAGAAGAAGTCCTTTCTAACAAACAAACAAAAAGAACCCACAAAACAAAAAAAAAAAAATCACCACATTCAGTAAGTAACCACCATAATCGAATGCATAGGGTGCGTTAAGAATCATCATTATTCACATAATAAGTTTTTTTTTTTAATTATAAAAATTATATTAAAATGACAATAATGAATTTTTTACAATATTATTTTCTTACCATAAAAAAAAAAAATCAACATAATTTTCATGTCTCCCAACACCGCACCTCGCCACCGCCCCCTGGCCGGAGTAGAGCAAAATGCGGCGGCCGGGACCCATATAAGAAGAAAATAATAAAAAAATAATAAAAAAAAAACGACAGACTCTCCTACTCCAAACTAACAAATAAAAAAAAGGGGGGGCATATAAACGAAAATTCAATAATTAAAGAAGAGAGGAAAAAAAAATAAAAAAGGAAGAAGACTTTCCAAAAAGTGACGTGAAAATAAAGCCGACCCATCCCACGCGCGGAAAAAAAGCGCGTGGAGTCTGCATTTCCCCTTTTGCCATTTTTTTTTCCCACGTTCATACTGGCGCTAGTGTACCTCCACTCTACCTCAAATCATCACCGTCCATTTTCTGTGTTTCTCCATCCAGCGGTCCAAACTACACAATCATCTCTCTCTCTCTCTCGTCCTTAAGATTATCATATTCTCCGAGTCTACTTCCGAACCTAAGACTCGGGTCCCAACCTAGAGCGGGGCAGTTCCATTTTTTTTCTCTTTCTTTTATCATATCATATATGTATATTAATTATAAAAAAATAAAATGAAATAAAGCACATGTATAGTTTCCTGTAAGAAAATCATATTATTTTCAGACAAGACACAAACACAACTGGTCTGTGTGTATGTCTTGATTGCTATATCTCCGGCTCTGCTCCGCATTTCCATCTTTAGAGTTAAAGAAATATAGAGAGAGGAAACTGGGTTTCTGTTTCTATTCTCTGTCTGTGCTATCGAGAGAGAGAGGGGGGGGAGATCGGTGGGTTTCTTTGAAGTAAGTGGTTTTTTAAAGAGAGGAGTGTTAATTGGGAGCTTCTAAAGGCAAAACCCATCCAGAAAATTTATTCTTTTTTTTTTTTTGGGTTGGTTTTTGAACCTGCCAATTGATATGAGACGACCTGCGGTTGAGTTCTTTTATGAAAGTCTGTCTCTTTCCCTCTAAAGAACCCTAAATTCTGGCTTCCTCATATCACAATAGCAATTCGTGTGCTGCTTGCTTTTGTTGTGCACTTCTGGGTTTTTTGGTATACTTTTTTTTCCCCTTTCTGAGTTTGTTCTGTCTTCTTTGTTCCTATGACTGGAAATGAGTGCTGTAATGTCAATTGTGTTGTTTTGGGTGTAACTTTTGGTGGAGTTTGATTGGAAATGCTTCTACAAGCTTGGTTTTGAACTGGGATTTTAAGGTTTCTGGTGTGTGCTTGGTGGTGTTTGTTAGTGGTTTTCTGATGGGGTTTTTTGAAATGAGAGGTTTGGTTCTAATTTGCCGCGTCTTTAGTCACCGAGTCCTAAGTCTTTCTTCTGCATGCATTTTTGTCAATTTTCACTTTTCTACCTTAATTTCAATTGCTAGGTATAGATACTTCTTAATATGTCCTGGCTTTTACTTTTGCTTGCATTTTTTGGGTGAGTGGATCATTTTCGTTCGGTTTTGATCTTGTGGGGACAATCAATTCAAGAATTAAATTTTCTGCAATATCTATGAGTTCACTTTGTATTTCCATGGAAAAGACTACGTTAAAACAACTGAAAAAAGAGTTCAGAGTTTTCACTTATTTGGTTCAAACGAAGCTAAAACGCAACTTACTTTAAGTTTTGTAAGTGAGTAGTTTATGACTTTAACGGGCACCTGTGGATGGAAATGCAACTATGACTTTCTTAATACTTGTTTCTGGGGTCACCTGTGTAGTGCTGACATTCAAGATCATTATATAAATGGTGTTCCTTCAGATCTGATTGTTAATTTGCTAGCCTTTTGTTTTGTTTGCATGTCTATACTTACTATTGATTTTAATACACCTAAGGCAATTTATATTCTGAATTCCTTCTAGGCTTATGTATGGATGTACCCGTAGCAATTGGAGAGTGTAAGCATAGACATTTTGACCTGTAGCGATTTTTGTATGGATGTACCTGCTATTTACACCAATAATTAGCTGGAAATATATTGGTGTGTTGGTTTTTAATGCCTGGTAACGAAGCTGAGGATGGTATCTACAATCTGTATGTGCTAGACGACACTTCCCAGGGACTGCATCTATCTGAAGCTGCTGGTAGCAATTGGCCAGCTCTTGACTGCGGCCACTGGAAGCCAACAGATATTGGGTTGCTTCCGAGCTTGAGTCTAAAGAATTACAGCTTAGAACAATTAGGTATTGGTGATGTTTAGTACCTATGTTTCTCTCTTGATGGATTTTCTCTATGCTGTCTATGAATTAGTTAAAGTTGACTCTATTTTCAGATTATGGCACTTATAGAAATTCATTTGAGTAACTAGAGTAAGCATTTTGTGGTTTTTTTTATTTTTATTTTTCAAATTCATTGAAAAAAAAAAAAACCAATTTGTTAATGGCAGTTGAAAGAATAGCTTTCGTGGCTGTGCAAAATCATGGTATTTATATTCTGATGTTCATAGATTCTTTGACAGGGCGTGGAAGGGATTCAAATCTGTCATTCAATCAGGCTCCCACAAAATTAATTCCTGGAGCAGACAATTCCCCACACCTCACTACAAATAGACTACTGAATAGAAATGACACTTCTGTTGGATACCACAATTTTGAGTCAAAGGGGAGTCTGCTAGGATCTTTTGGTGAAAGTTCCTGTTATGACCAGCAGACTCTGACTCCAACAGGCATTTTTAGCTTTAAATCTCAGAAGGAATATGGGCCTGCAGAAAGTCCCACCATGACAACAAATTCGGAAAGGTCAGAGATTACTGAAATTTCTGGTGATATTTGCTGCCTCAAAGGGAAGCAGCTAATTGCAATGGAACAACACTTGAGTACTCCACGTTCTTACCCAATGCAGCAGTCTAATGATATGCAGTTGTTGCAGCAGCACATGATGTTTAAGCAACTCCAAGAAATCCAGAGACAGCAGCAGCATCAGCAGTTGGGCGAAGTGAGGCAGCTGAGTCCCCTAAACCAGTTAGCTTCTATTGGCCAACAGGTTGCTGGGGCTCATTTCTCACCTTTCATCAATGGGACGCCAGTTCATGATGCATCTCAAATGTTCAGGAATTGGACACAGCAAGGAGCATCTCCCTTTGTACAAGGAGTACCTAATAACACTATGTTCTCTCGAGGGCTAGGTCATGCTCCACAATCTATAGTTCTGGCTCCTCAACAGCTTGACGTAACTTTATATGGCACTCCTATGTCTGGCACAAGAACTAATTTGGGTCAATATCCCCATCTCCAAGGAGCACCCCAAGATTCTGTTCATTTGGCTGGTGGCCAATCCCCAAAACCCACAGTGCAGTCTCACAGCTTTGGTTCGTACCTAGGAGATCAGAACCCCCTTGATGTGGTAGGTTTGATGCAACAACCACTAATGACTAAGCAGGGATTTCAGGAAAAATGTAATTTTGGGGAGCTTCCTGTTCAGGGTCGAAATGCCGGAGTTTTTCCTGGAAACTTCCAAAGTTGTACCTTGCAATCGAATGTCTCTCTGAAGGAATTTAATGTGATGAAAGAGGAAGCTGATTTGTGTACAGGGCAGCAAATAAACAAACAATCTGGTCCTTCTCAGGCTTTGGTTCTGCTGGACCCCATGGAAGCAAAGATTTTGTACAATATGGATGATGGAAATATTTGGGATGCTTTTGAGTGTCACCCGGAGATGGGTGCTGGAGGCTCTAATAGTGCATTGGAAAACCCAGATTCGTCAAATGGATTTCCTTCAGTTCAGAGTGGGAGCTGGAGTGCTCTTATGCAGTCTGCTGTGGCAGAAGCTTCAAGCAGTGATACCGGCATTCAGGAGGAGTGGAGTGGCTTGACTTTCCAGAACACTGAGCATTCAACTGATAATCAGATTTCAAATTTTGTGGAGAGTGAGAGAGAACAGAAAGGCTGGCTTGATAACAATTTTCAGGGTTCTTCATTTGGTTCAAAAACTGTTCCAATAATTACCGATTCTGCGATGAGTTCCAGCTTCCCTGGCCTTCAGCAACCAGGCATCCACTTATCAGTTGAACAGAGAGGAGAGGATATGTGCCAGAGTGGCTCCTGTGAATCCATTGAGAATTGTGACCCTCAACTGATGGCATCAGTTGAGCGAGCTCAGATGGTTCAACCATGGGCTGGGCGGAAGTTTGACTACTCATGGAATGATGGAAAGCATCAGAAGATAGCCTCAAGTGACATTTATGTCAACAAAGGCCATGAGAGCATGCAGAAGAGTCATCAAGAGATAAATAATGCCCCTCATGCTGCACATATCTATTCCAACGAAACAATTGAAAGTCAGTGGAACTATCAAAATGAGAATGCCAATGGCCATTATACCTACAAAACATTGAGGGCTCATGAGCAAGGAAATTTTGAGTCGTTCCATTATTTTGGCAATATTTCCGGCAATCCTATGACCATGGATAAGGTAAACATTTTTCCTTATAGTTGTCAAGAACCCTAATGGTCACTGTGGATGCTTCCTGTGATTGTATCTTTTCAGTGAGTTATAAGTAATCAGAGATCTAATTTACAGGAGTCTTTACTGGATATTGAGGAAAATTCACAAGCATCAGAGGGAATACCTTCTAGAGGCAATCATGGATTTCATAACTTTCATGTGTCAGTTCTCCCTGATGGTCCAAATGGCAGTGCTCAGACAAGGTATTTCTTTGCAAAAGCTATGCATGTACTTGAACCCTTAGAATTCATGTTTGATCTTTTTTCCATATTTCAATTAGATCTGGGCTTCCTGTTTCCTGTGTTTTCTTCTTCAGTATTTATAAAACTTGGTACCAAATTAGTCCCTTTGTGAACCTGAAAATGTTAACTTGATATATAAACTAAATGCTTATTTACTATTGTTGATCTCCCGAAATTTTTGGCTCAAATAACTCAACAGTGAACATATGCTTGAGCTTCTTCACAAGGTTGACCAATCAAGGGATGATAGCACTATCACACCATTTGGATCTTTCAAATCTATTCAACCATTTGAATCTAGGTCACAGACACAAGCTACTTCTTTTGCTCAACTGTACAGCCAGATGTCTGTGACCCAAGGTTTTGGTTTGAGGTTGTCCCCTCCATCTCAAGGACTGACCAAATCAAACAGTTTTCTCTCCCCTCAGTGTTTGCCACAGAATGTGAGCAATCTAAATTCAAACCAAATGAATCCCAAGCTAGTGGAGAAAAGTCAGGCATGGTTAGGCCCTCCATGTTCTTTCCCATCTTCGCCTTCTTCACAGGAACCGTCTCAAAGTGCTTATAGTGTTAATAAATCTGGTAACCTTGAACGTATGGCCTTGTTCTCAAATCCCAATGTTCAGGGGAGCCCTCTTACCCCTTTTCCATTGAATCCTTCAAACACAAGAAGTCAGCACCAAATGCATCCTATGCCCAATGTACCCATGGCATCCCAGTCTATGCAGCTGACATTGTCCGGTGCTGCTGGCAGGAACCTGCTTTTTAACCAAGCCTGCTCTCAGGATACTATTGAACAGATGTGTGCAACACCAGCTGGTCAACAATTTCCAGCTTGGGATAGTTTACCTGTGTCTCCACCCTTTGTTGCATCTAGCATGTCTCAACGAGTTGATAATTCAGGAAAGCCATACAAGGTCTGGAGAAATGTACCAAGTTCGCAACAACCACCTGTCGTAGAGCCTTTCAAGTTCCCTTCCCCTTTGCCTTCCTCCATGCATCCATCAAATAATATGACCACTTCTTGGGCTCTATGTGTGCCAAATGATCAAAATTATGTAAAAGGTGGGCATAATCCCTTGAAATTCGGTGTGTCTTCTAGTTCACAAAGTCTTGGCCAAGAAATGTCACAGCAGCAGGTACCATCTGAGGTAGTTGATCCTTCTCTGTCAGGTGGTGCATTTCAAAGGCAAGAGTTTGCTTCAGATGCAACTGCTCTTGCCTCTGGCTTGTCATTTTCTCATTCTCAGCATCAGTACCTTGATGGGGCGAGGCATGGTCACAATACAACTTCAGCTACTGGCAAAAGAAATCTTGATGCATTTGTTCAAGCACATGACAACATTCAGAATTATTCCTTTGTGAACCAAGTGCAGACAATGAATAGTCCTGTAAACAGTGTTTCACAGGTCCAACACACTTCTGCTTTGGGTAGACAGCTGTTGCACGGTACTGCTTCAGGTTTCAGGCAAGCTATGGATAGTGGACCTAACTCAGTATCACAGCCTACTCAATTCCCATCTCAGGATAGCAATATCCCAAGCTTCTCTGGAGAAGCAAGAGATATCTCAATTGGGAAAGCTTCTTCTCAACCTGCTCTTTTAGTTAGACCTCCTCACGATATAATCACATTTGGTCACAGCAGCTCCCAGTGTCTATCTAGCAACAATAATGTGCCTTCCAGTCATACAAATTATAGCCTGGCTAATGCAGGAATGTCTCCATCTTGGCCTAAGCAATCTGCTTCCCTTAGGAATGGGCAGACGGTGCCAATGTTTGATGCCGGGCCTGCTAAAACTGCTGCATCTCCGGTGGCTCTTGGGAAGCCTTCTCAAGATCTGCATGTTCACAATTCCCTGGAACAGTATGATATTGCTGATGGTATTCAGGGGGGCAGGGTTAGGCCAAGTAAAATCATCAGCATGGCAGGACCTTGTATATTGCCTCTCAAAAGCCTAAATCAAATGGCTAAGAAGCGCAAAATCAACACAATTGAGCTTCTACCGTGGCACAAGGAAGTTATGGAAGATTTCAAAAGACTTCGAAGTATCAGGTATTTGACTTATATGCCTTCTTTCTGTTTTTCCTAACCCTTGCCTGGGAAAAAGGATGGCTCCCATTTGTTCTTACTGAAATTGTGAAATAAAAATGATTCCATTGTCTCATCTACAGGGAACTTAGTATTGTAATTGAATACTCTGTTGGTTGTGGGTACAAGGAACACTTTTCATCTGCTTTTCCATTGCTTATGTTTCGAAGTGAAATCCCTGTTGACAATGATGGAATTTTTTGCAGCGAGTCTGAACAAGACTGGGCACAAGCTACAAATCGACTGATCGAGAAGGTGTGCTTTGATTGAAGGGTCATATAACAAATTTATGTCCACTGTACTGTCAGAACTGATTCTGATTTCCATATTTCTCATGCAGGTGGAAGATGTGGTTGAAGTGATTGGAGTGCAACCAATGCTTAGATCAAAGAGAAGGCTAATATTGACAACACAGCTTATGCAACAATTGTTTCATCCTGCGCCAGCTTCCCTTTTCTCTGCTGACCCCACAACAAATTATGATCTTATATTATACTTCATTTCCAGATTATCTCTAGGGGATGCTTGTAGTCTCACCTACTCCAAAAGAAATGACTTGCTTGTGCCAATAAACTACAATAGCATGTGAGTGTTACTGTCAGTTGAATGTATGAAAAGATGTCAAAGAAAAGCAGAATGTTCTCTGCTACTTGTGAAAGGGGCATATTTTCAATTATATGTTTTTGTTTCTCTTGAGCTTAGTCTCCGTCTACTGATTTTCACAGCTCAGAAAAGGTGAAAGTTTCTCAGACAAGTGGGCAGCAAATTGTGGAAGTTATGGAAAATTTAATTGAGAGCGCAAAAAAGCTGGAAAGTGACTTCCAAAGGTATGAGACAAGTATTTATGATTCATGAAAACATTTTGAACATTTTTGGCAATTCAAGGATGATGGACTAACATGATGGCATCCCTTCAATGGCATTCACTTAAAATATCTCATTGGATAATGTAGATTGGACAAGACATCATCAGTTGTGGATCTAAGAGTGGAACTTGAGGAGCTGGAAAGATTTGCGGTCATCAACCGTTTTGCCAAGTTTCATGTCCGGGGGCAAACAGACACTTCTGGAACGTCATCATTTGGCACATCAAAACCAATTCCCCAAAGATACGTCACAGCATTCCCAATGCCTAGGAATCTACCTGAGGGAGTACAATGTCTTTCACTATGATCATTGTACTATTTATCTCCAACAGAATCATCTTCTAATCTAGATTCTGCATTCCATACCGTTATGCTTGTCCCCTTGCATGGCATCGTATGTAACTAGACATACGGGCATCCAAGAAAGAAGAGTAATCAAAGTGGAATGCGGCACCAGTCAATTACAAGTAAGAAGATCAGTTCCTGGCTTTTAATCAAGGCTGTTGTCATTTTTGAGAAAGTATATATTTTTTCTTGTACATTTTCAGGAAAATCTAAGGAGAACAATGAATATTCAAACTAACTTTTTACATAGAAGTTCAGCAGTGTGGATTTTATCTGGTTCCTGTGGCATAAATTTAGCTAAGCATAACCTTTGTAATATGTGCAATAGTCTGGCAATGCCCTTGTTCTTTTCTGTATCTCTTTTACCCTTTCAGGTCGTCCTGTTATTAGCTGGAAAAAAAACAGGATAGTTGCAACTTGAAGGCCAAGCAATGCAGCCCAATAAATTATCTTGGAAAGAAATATGTCCGAAATTTCTCACAGAAGCCTCTACAGAGGACCTACCTTGATGTTTTTTGGAGGAATAAAGGCAAAATCTCTTATGAGTTGGAGATTCCAAGCAACCTGACGTGGGGGCAACTTTTGCAAGCATTTGTTTTCTTTGAAAAGTACAAGGCATCAGGCATGTCTTGCATTTTATTGGGGGCAGCAAAGATCTCACTGAAAAGGATACAGAAATAACCACTATTATATGAACCTTTGTTTTCTTTTGAGAAGTACAAGGTATCAGACATTGATTCTGTTTGACCCTCCATGTCACAAAAAGGTGTCATATGTTGCATATAATGGAATACCAGACAAGGCCTTTTTATGACTAAAAAGCATTGTTGTATTTTGGGGTTGGAAGGATTCTGACTACTTTCTTTATAAATTGACTGAAAGCAGCAGCGACACGTCAGTTGGTTTCTCATACTATCTCAATAACTACCTGGTATCCACCTGTCAGTATCAATATCTGATCCCCATTCATGATTATGGAAGTGATGAGAGAGAGAGAGAGAGAGAGAGAGAGAGACTATATCTCAACGCTGACAAAGATCCATTCCAAGTAGAATCCGAATCAATAAAGAAAAAAAGAAACAAATTTAGTCGACTTTCTAATACAATTATAATACTTCCGTTGGCGGGGCTTGTTCCCAATTCACAAGTCCCATTATCTCCTTTAATTGGTGGCCAACATGCTCCGTCGCTGATAATATTTGGTGGGGTGCGTTCATGTTGTCCAACTCGCATCCTCTTGCCCAACCAACAAATTCCTTCTGTAATTCCACCATCATCACCACATGGAGTTTGCAAGCTCTTTTGTCCCAAGTGTAAAATATGAGACTCAGTAATCACCAATGGTCAGCCCCTTAATTTTTCGGATTTGTCCATATCATCTTCAAACAAATGTTACAATCAAATTTTATTTTTGTCATTTCTCGACGTGGATTCACATTTACATTCAAAATGTAAGCCACTTCCTCTATAAACATGAGCCCGCCCCTGCTTTTTTCTTCTAATTTCAAAGATCGCTTCAAAAATAAAAATAAAATAAAAAAAAACAAATTTCAGTTTATTTTTTCAATTATTATCAATGATGGATGATATTTGTTTTTCCAATATTGCATTCCTAACGCCTAGGTGGTTCTTGATCACTCCTCCGCGAACACACTCTGCTCTGCCTGCGGCTTAATTCTTGAATCCCACTACATAGACGAAGACTCACCCAGAATCACCATCATGATGATTTTCCAACGGTAAGATTGCCACAATGGGCACAATCAAGAACCGGGCTAATGAGATATTCAAGAAATTGGAGGATGATCAAAGATCATGCAAGAAAGGAACCTGAATGCATTAGTTGCTGCTTCCTAGTTCGTTGCCCCTCCCCAGTAGAGAGAGCAACACATCAAGAACGCTAAAAGAAAATTCTGGGGTTGCAAATGGGGTGTCAAAGAAGGAGATTAAAAGGGCAATAGGGATTATAAAGAATCAGGTTGATGTTAAATGCGGGGACGACCATGCACCCCAGTGAGCATGTGAGGCGGGTTTTGCTCTAATCATGGGTTGAAAAAACATGTCATGAATCAGTCTCGGCAGCCGCTATTGACATGATTAGTGAGTGAGACAAGAAGCCTCTTCAAGGTCTCCCTATAGAATTACACCTACAACAGATCACTTTGCAGGTGTCCTGCTTTGATTGTGTTTTTCACCTTATGTTTTCCAAATTTGGGGTGTTTTTTTAAAATTTTAAAAAAAAAAAAACAACATTACAAATATATTAATTATTCTGCCGCTGAAATCATTTATTTTGACATCTCGTTCAACCTCTTTCATAATGTTAAACCTGAATAAATCAAGAACCCAACAGCACATCTCTATTGGGCCACTCATTCCACTCCATATTAACAATTCTGACTTCGACATTTAATTCAAATTAATGTTTATATGATATATCGAATTACTAATAGACTATTACTTTAGATGGTTAAATTTTGGAGTTTTTGAAAACAAAATGTTCTTACTTAAGATATAAAATTAACGTTTTTCAATGGAAAGAAAATTGAATAATTGTCCCTTTTATTCCTCCCTTTTTTGGTGTTTTATTTTTTTGAATAAGCAAAATGTTTTTTTGAGCTTCTCCCCCCCCCCCTTCTTTCCCTTTTCTTCTTCTGTTTTAAGAACACTAATATCATTTTTGGAGCACCAAATTGTGTTAAGACAGATAGCCCAAAATGTTAATGGGTTTTGATCTCTTATATGAGAAGATTGGTTTTACTCTTTTTTTTTTACCTAAAATTCACTCAATTTTGGCTCTTAGGAATAATGCATAATAAAATGATCTTGTGTCAGTCACAGCTGGTGCCTAGTTGCTCAAATCTTTGTGTGTGGGGAATGCATGGGGAGCTGACCTCCTCTCAGGCTTTAAACCTGGGTCTGCCCCGCTCTTCTCCATGCACCTTTCCATCGCACAGGCTCTTTTTCTATGCCGGGCCAAGATCACCAAGTCCATTCATTCTCTTATAAAACTCCATTCACTTCCATCGCCCACAATGGACAAACCCTTTTAGCCATTTCAAGGCCCACGACATCAACCAGTAGACTTGCTCATCCAGTTGTCTTAGCCGATGCTTATTATATGGGCTTGGGATCGAAATAATAGTTCTCTTATAAAACGGGCCCTGCTCTTGTTCAAGTCCTGATCTTTCCGGGCTTATACCATTGCTCATACTTCAACGTAACGCATCTAATGTAATAGTGGGCTTTACATTGCCCGTTTCATGTGAAGCCCATACTGAGAAAGGTGAGCGGTCGATGCGATGCAATAATTCAATTAGATAATAATAATCCTCTGAAAAGAAAATTTTAAATTTTTATTTTTGAAATTTTAAATTTTTATTTTTTTAAAAAAGGTGTGAGATTTATATAAATAAAAAGAGTTATCTTAATTATACAATTCAACTGTATAATAGAGATCTTAATAAATAAATAATAATAATATAACTAAAGATGAAGTATAGATGCCCTGGATGTTGCTGCGATTTTCTTGCTGATATAATTGGATTAGATAACAACAATAATATAATTAATGAGACGAATACCATTAAAAGGAAGTATAAATTTGAACTCATTACTAATAAACACATATTTAATAGCTCAACAATAGAGCAAGAGCAAGAGCAAAAACAAAAATGAGCAATTATCACAATAACAAAATATGTTAATAAAACCGAATGTATACTTGGATTAAAAAGCTGAGGATTCCAATTTCAAGATTCCACTTAGTATCGTACAACAAGAAGACAGGTCTCTAGTATTGGCACGTTGTGAACTGCCCTTCAAGTCCAAAAGACTGAAAATTTTGAAGGAATTTGCAGCACAAAAGGTGAAAAACATAGAATGGGCAATCCACATATGGTGGTTGTGCCATGTACAGTTCAAGGCCATGTAATTCCTCTAATGGAACTGTCACAACGTTTAGCCAAATACGGATTCACAGTCACATTTGTAAACTCGGAGCATAATGAGTGGCTTGTCAAGAATGCATCAGCATTAAAGGGCAACAATTTAGGGGATCGGATAAATATGGTTTTATTTTCGGATGGACTGCAGGCCGCAGAGGAAGAAAAGATGCCAGGGAAGTCATCTGGAGACATCCTCCGGGTGATGACAGGCAAAGTAGAAGACCTCATTGAACAAATGAACAAATCAGATAATGATAGTATCAGTTGCATCATCGCTGAACAGAGCCTTGGATGGGCCTTGGAACTTGCAGAGAAGAAGGGAATCCGGCGAGCTGCTTTCTGTCCTGCAGCAGCTGCAATGCTGGCACTGGGATTTAGCATACCAAAACTGATTGAAGATGGAATTATAGATGAGAATGGTGAGTGTTCCTATCACAAATTTTTGCGTGTGTTATGAAGCTTCCTGTCCATTGTTCTTCGAGTAGAAGAGGATTAATTCAAGCCTAATTTAATGTGGCAAACTTTGAGTGCCAGTTTATAATGGTTTTGAAAAACTTGTAATTATGCATGTAATTCTATGTTATTCAGAGCTTTCATCATTGAATAGCTATGGACACCCAAAGATAATAGCAGTCCAATTTTCAGGAACCCCAACAAAAAGGAAGACAATCAAGCTTTCACCAAACATGCCAACCATGGACACTGCCAACTTTGTATGGACCTGCCTTGGCAGCATGGAAGCACAGAAGAATATTTTTGACCTAATGGTTAGAAACAACAAATCTATCAAGTTGACAGACTGGCTGCAATGCAACTCTATGTATGATCTGGAACCTGCAGCATTTAGCTTGGCTCTACAGATCCTTCCAGTAGGCCCACTTTCTGCAAGCAACCGGTTCCAGTTAAATTCAGCAGGAAACTTCTGGCCAAAGGACTCAACATGGCTGGAATGGTTGGATCAGCAGCCACCTCAATCAATTATATATGTTGCCTTCGGAAGTGTTACTGTTTTAGACCCAACACACTTCCAAGAGTTAGTTCTAGGTCTGGAACTCACCAATAGACCATTCTTATTGGTAGTCAGAGCAGACACAAAAGCCAATCAACCAAGTGAAGTTTTTACCGAGGAATTTCAAGACCGAGTAGATACTAGCGGTAAAGTAACATCCTGGGCACCCCAACAGGAAGTGCTGGCACATCCAGCCGTTGCTTGTTTTCTAAGCCACTGTGGTTGGAACTCCACAATGGAAGGTGTAAGCAATGGAGTCCCCATCCTGTGCCGGCCTTCCTTTGCTGACAAGTTCATCAACCAGAGCTATATTTGTGATGTTTGGAAGATTGGACTAGGACTTGACAAAAATGAAGAGGGGAAGATCACGCGGGACGAAATCAAGCATAAACTGGAGCAAGTGTTAAAGCAATGAAGAATTTAAGGCAAGGGCTCTGGATCTCAAAAATAAAGTCTCGAATGGTGTCAAAGAGGGCAGGTAGCTCTTATCAAAATTTCCAAAGATTTGTTGAATGGATTAAGTCATAAATGAAAAGGCTTACCCATTTCTAATTGATAGATTACATTTACATCTAAATTGACATGTAAATTGTGAGTGTACATCAATTTAACTCTCTTGAGTTAAGTAAAGTACAAGTTTTGGATATATATCAATTTTTAAATTAAAAAAAAAAAAAGCCATGAAAACATTGACCAATGTTACTTCAGAAAAAAGTGAGAAAAAAGAGACCAGAGAAACCCCACTTGTCGTGTCAGCTCTGAGGCTTATGGAGAGATGCTTCTACTGTTTTGGGACCAACAAGAAGTAGAATAGAAAGGTCTCTCAATTGCAAGAGGTGGGAAAGATGGCGAAAGCAAAGGTCCCCCTAATCCACCAGTCCACAAATTGTACCATTTTAGACAAAAACAAGTGGGCCCATTCCATATGGGCTCCCAAACAAAAAGGGGCCAGTGACCCATGTTTGCTCCTGCCGACCACAAAACAAAGGGAATAAAGCAAACGCATGCAAGCACACGACTCAAAAATCCAAAAATAAAGGGTGTTGCTTGACGTTTGTTATGTGTTCATAATAAACAATGGCCCTTCTGTCATTTTGCCCCGCACTTTCATACATGTTCCTGGCCCTGTTACCTGGCCTAGAAGGATGATGCGGGCCTATACATGTTAAATTCCCTCGAAAAGCTTGGCGAGAAGGCTTCAGACTGCTTCAGTTAAAGGACGGCTCAACATCAGTTTTAGCTAGCAAATGGCTCTTAAACGCCGTGCTACCTAGACAACATTCAAGAGCTGAACTTGAACTCGGCTAGTACCTGTATTCCAGTTTTTTGTTTTTTTTTTGGGTCTAGATGTATTTTATTTAACCAAGAGAGATCATGTTATCCCTCTAGGAGATTTAATTGAATCAAACCAGAAAAAAAAAAAATCATATTATTAAAATGTGAAAATGAATTGGGATTGTTTCTTCAAAAGGACAACTTTTTCTGCAAAAATTCACAATGATAGCACCACAGACCACTTTCTTAGGTAAAAAAATAAAAAAAAAAGTTTCTAATTCTCCTATTATATTAACAAGCATATCTAATCACTTGCAGCTGTCACAGTTGTGAAATGTATAGATGACATTAGAGTTTGAAGGGGAAGTAGAAGTAGTAGTAGTAGGAGGAGGAGGAGGAGGAGGAGGAGGAGGAAGAGGAGGAGGGAAGGAGATTCAAAAAGGAAAAAAAGGGAGGTGTCTAGACAATTGATCAGTTCCATGCAGGGAATGTACAGAACATGCCGTACATATCATGCTGCTTCATTGTCTCACTCCCTTTGTCACTTGCCAATTCCCTCATCAAAGCTAGCCACAGCCTCTCTCCATTCAAAATCTCTCTCTCTCTCTCTCTCTCTCTCTCTCTGTCCGTTTGCATGTGCCTCCCCACTTTCCCATGTGCCCTCTCATTCCCTCTCAGTTGCAACCAAGTCTTTGCTGGCCCATATCACCCTCACTTGCTCCCCCTGGAGGAGGCCACACCCCACATCAAGATTCAAAACACAACTTCAACTTGCCGATCACTTTCTTCCTTTTGTTTTTTCTTTGATTGACTGAACTGCCCTTATGATGACTACTCTACACCCATATTGCCGTCTCTTTATTTTGAAGGAAGCTTTGTCCTGCTAAACCTTCGGCTTAGGATCTTCCTAGGATTAGCCTTTTTTTGAACCTCCCTAGCTTCACATCACATGTGCCATTCCAGATAGGCAGGCTTTAACTGGTAAAACCCTCTTCTCTTCTGGCTTGCAACTTGTGGCCCTCTTCCTGCTCTGTCAGCTTTTCAACCGGAAAATTTTCTGTCGCTTTCCTCCGCAAAATTACAATAACAACCTCCGATGCATGGAAATAGTGAGTGGGACAAGACAATCCTAATAAAATTGTAAGGGAGCCCACAGTTCGCATCCGATGGCCTGCCTACAGCATGTTGGTACTAAATGAACTGTAACTTTGCCAACTGTTTTGGTTTGCCCCAAGGCTACCTTCTCCTGCTTTATCAATTCCTCGCTGTTCTATGAGATATTTTCCGCTTACAACGCTCAGAGCACTGCATTGCATGGTAGTGAAGCAACACGAATGTACGGTGAATGACCATAATCCTGACACTTTACTTGAGTTTTTTTATATGTTAACACACCGTTCGAAATAATTGTCTAGTGATCTAATATATCTTTTCTATGTTCACCTGAGTTCAAGTTTTTTTTTTTTTTTTTGCTGTAGCCTGCCCTAATATAGTTTGAGATTTATTATAAGGTATGATATTAGGTTTCTCATTTATTAATATTGAAATTAAAAGTAAGAAATAATAATTTTTTCTTATAAAAAATGTATATAAATTTACATGTCAAGAAAACTCATAATCTTTAGGGCGAAATTACTATGCAAAAGTACTCTTTCAGTTCAATGAATAATGGTTGTTTAATTACATCTTAAGCAAGCTTAAAGTCAACTGAGACATTACATGGATGTACTATCACTCGAACTTCTTCAATAAATGCATAATTATGAGGATTTAATAAGATAGGAAATTTGTTTGAAAAATGTGATGTATAACCATAAACATGGTCGATGATATGCACATTTGGGGGGAGGGGGTTTCATCTTCTTCTAAAACAAAGAAGTTATGGTCCCTTCTGCCCGAGGAAATCCGTCTTCTCATTTGAATACTCAAGAAGATATCTTCCGACCTCATGGCTTCATGGACATTCCCATAAATTAATATTCCCATTCCGTAGGGGAAGAGAGAATAAAACGACAAACAAAAGCCAAGAAGTGGCAGCCTTGTAATTGCAAACAAACCGAGTGGCAAAAGCCAAATGCACCATTATTTAAAACCACATAGGCCGACCCTAGCTGCTGCCCCTACAGATCTCTCTCAGGCTCACAATACATAAACACAAAAAAAATACACACACACCCACTCACGATGAGTTCAATCCCAAAGATCTCCAAGATTTCTCTAAAGAGAACACCAAGAAGAAGAGCAACAACATCTTCTTCATCCAGAAGAAGGCAGCAGCATGTACGTACCTGTGGTGCCGAAACAAAGAAGAATGGCAGTGGTGGCAGCACGTGCTCTTCCAGAGTTCCAGACAAGCTTGAGACGCTTAAGAACCTCATTTCAGCCCAAAATGGAGAAATTGTAAAGGCCGACCAGCTGTTCCAAGCAACAGCAGATTACATTGTCTTCTTGAGGACCCAAGTGTTTGTTTTGCAGAGATTGATTGAGTTCTATGGACCCAGCAGCACTGGGAGGGAGAACATGAGTACTGATGCTGTATTATAGCCTTTTTTGTTACTTGATGAAGGGAGAAAAGTGGGGATCTCATTGTGCTTTAGATTTTCTTTCCTCTGTTTCTTTTTTATGGTTATGTTTCGTCTAGGAAGGAAAATTGGAAATCATGGAAAGAAAGGTTGGAACTTGGATGAGTACAAGCACAACCATTTGATGTTTTAGTGGTTTTGTTGTTTTTCTCCTTTTGGTTTCATTCATGTCAGTGGGATCAAGATTACTGTCTTTCTTTGCATTTTTTTCTTTTTTTTTTTTGCATTTCTTATTTGTTTCTGGCCTTCAGGTACTGTTGTTTGTTGGTGACAATGAGTAGAGAGGGGGTCCTTAGTTTATCAAGGCCATCAAGCATTTGAATTTGAACTTTCACGAGAATTTTCTTCCCTAGTTTGTAGTTTCAAATTAGTCTTCTTTTTGGACCAAAATGTCTCCAATTTACTTCCTTTTCCCTGTTTTGCAAGTCATCGGCTTATTGCTATGTGATTGTAACAGTAATCCAAAATGCCAGCATATACATTGATATTCTCTCTCCTTTGCTATTCCTCTTAATGAAACGGTCCAAATTGAGAGAACTGGCAGTCGGCAGGCGACTGGAAAGCAATTTTCAGCATGAGAAGTATACTGGGGTGGTAACTGGTATGCGTGGTGGGGAGGGGGATGACAGTCACTGCCACATTTCACATTTGCACCACAAAGAATGGGATGCGCATTTTGATAATTTGGCATGATATCTCAGTGACCTGGCCAGCTTTGCCATTTTCTCAAGGTCTGGCGCACTGGCATACTGTGTTGTGATGATGGTGACAAGTTACTCAGCTCCAAAACAAAACCCATGTGCAAAAGCCAAATCTTAAGGGGCTTTTGTCCTTCTTTTTCACCTTCCTTTTCTAAATTTTGGTTTTTTTTTTTTCAAAAAAAAATGACAAGTCCATGCTCCATACCTATATATAAATGCAAATTCTTAGTGTCTTAACGATTGAATATCTTAAAAAACAAGAGTCCAATGCATAGGCTTTCTAGTAATTAGTGTACATAGCTAGATTATTGGCGTCCGTTGGCCATAAACACATCTTAAGAAAAAAGGAAAAGCAAGATGAAATGGAAGGAATGACCTTTTTATCACATGCTGTTGTGTGCATAATTTTTTTTTTTTTTTAATGCATGGTCACTTGCGCAAACACGTATTTCGTAATTATCTTCTAAAGAGAAACAGAAACCAAATAAAAAGAAATGAGATTAAGGGAAGAGCCTGATTCCATTACAGAGCGAAAAATGCCTTCTCTCTTTCCCCTTCTCCAACACCCTTCGAGCAAGGGTCAATGCAAGGAATGTCACCCACATGCTCACCAACTCACCGATACCTGATTGGAGGCCAGCAGTATAGCTTTCTGTTGGAATGTTCAATAATGTGCACGTCTTAAAGCCCCCGCCCACGTCGGAAAAACAAATAAATAAATAAATAAACAGAATTGGGAACTCAGCAATCAACCTAGAAGCAGCTGCTCGTGCTTTCTACACATCCTTCCAGGTGGGCAAGGCTACACATCTGGCCCCTTAAGAATGGGCCAGTGGAGATGAAGACTTATAACCTATTTCCAATTCTTGGAATTGGACAGGGTCTAGTGGCACTGTAGCTATAATAGACGAAGCAAAAAGGACTGAGTTGGTTTCCTGTGGCTGCAGGCCCCCATGGCAACATCGAAACTATACTACATGGGCTGGGCACATAATTTTTCTGATACCAGAAGTTATCAAAAAAAGAAAGCATGGTCATAACATATTGACGCAATAAACATTACCTGGTTTATGTAACCTTCCTTAAAATGTTGGCTTCGTAGAACATGCACATATAATTCAACCTTAAAAGAGGTTCATGATGATTCCCTGGGGCTGGATTTGAATACCCTTTCCCACTCATTTTTTGTTTTATTTAAAAAAAAAAATGAATTGCAAGGAAATTACATCAGCTTCATGTTTATTACAATGACTGCTATGATGTCATCATGCCAAAAATTCGAATTCTGATTAGAGGTGCAATTTTGTTTCCCTTAAATGTTATCATAATCAGATTTGATATTAAATTTAAGCAGATGTATTCATTCATTGTTACCATGAATTTGATAGTGTTAATTTATTTAACTAATAATTATCTTTTTAAAGCAATAGGAGGACTTTGAACTCATTATCTCATTTTTATATCAATTATTAGAATAAAATATCTATTATAACACACACACACACACACAAAAAAAAAACAAGTTCTTAGTAGAGATTCAATTTAATTTCTCTAAATTAGTTAAAAAAGAAAAAGAAAAAGAAACTCTAAACAAGATACTACGCTGCAACGCGGTAACTGTTATATGCCCTACATGGAGGTTTTCTTCTCTTGCATAAAATAAAAGTGAAAGACGCTTAAATCCGAGCAAACTCTAAAATTAAGGGACCAATCTTTAAATATCCCAAAATACAACCAAATAATCTAGTACTTTGTCTGCAATCAAAGGCTATTTCATTACAAACCCCCCCCCCCAAAAAAAAATCCAACGAATAAATTTTACAAAAAAGATCTTAAAAGTATATTTAACATTTATACAATTTAACTGAATCTTAATAATCATTCTTTGAACAAGCATTCAAAAAATATGATTCCTCAGGAACATATTTAAAAAAAAAAATATATATATATATATATATATATATATAATTTATTTGTATGATACTAAATTGTATAATTGTCGGTAAGAATCTACCACAAAATCCGTGTACGGGACCTTTTCTGATATCTCTCTCTCTGTCTGCCCCTCTCTCTCTCCCCCACCAAAAGGCGAAGGTATCTCTACGGTTATCAACGAACTCGACAACTTGCAGGCAAGGGTTTTACCCATTTCACCTTCAAGAAACTTGGGTACCCATTTGTTTCCACTCTCTCTATCCTGATTCGATCAAGTTTCTTTCTTTTTGTCTATCTTGATCTCGGGTTCTCTCCCTGTTTTCCTAGCTATAGATGTGTCCACGGAGTGATGTTTAATGATTCATATGTGGGTTTGGTAATTTGATCCTCTAAGTATGGTTAAATTAACAGGTCGGATTTTATTTTGTTTGTTTTCTTTTGTAATTTTTGGTAATAAATTTTGTAGATTTTTACAGCAAATTTTAGGGTTCTCTTTCTATTTTTTTTTGGGGGGGGGAGGGAGGGGAGGGGTGGTTAGGGGTTGGGAGGAGGGGGGGACAAATTTATTTAATTTCATAATGTTTCTTATTTGGGTTTTCCCTTTTGATCTGGAGCATAGTATTGGGTCGACTTTGGAATGGTGTCTTTAGGGGTTTTGACCTGAATTTCGGTTTTCTCTGTAGAATCAATGATCTGCACTTTATGGTAGCTAGTGGGGATTTGGTTATCATCTTGAATCAGTTTTATGTTCTTTGATTTACTAACTTTTATGCTGTTTATGATCGTAGTGAATTTGTGTTTTGGGAGTTTTCGTTGTAGTTCCGAGTGGTCACGAGGTAATGTTTCCCGTTGTTCAGTTCCTGAAGTTAAAAACTCTGCAGCTGTTCTTTATGTTAGGTTCTCAAAGGGTAACTGAATTAACATCATTATTCTCTAAATATATCTGTTCTCTACTAAGCATTCCTCTGGTATTAAGTGGGCAAAGTAAAATTGGGAAACCAACAACAACAGCCATAGAAAATATGAGTGGTCAGGGGTATATGCAATGACATAATGATTTTTTTGAAGTTGGCATGGATGGTCTTTATTCATGTAAGTGATTCAACTACTTTGGAGAAAGTGATGAATATGCATTGTATTTAGTAGTAAAGTTTTGGATTAACCTGCCCTATAAGGATCAAACTGTGTGAGCATATAGTACCTTCACCGGAAATCTTGCTACATGAGGGAAATTGAAGTATGGATTCAGATATATTTCTCTTTGAAAGTTGTAATAGCCAACACTGGCTTCTCTATTGTTTATGTCGTGAAAACCTAGTCACTGTTTTTCTTGACATTGATTGGTTGTTATTCTTTCAAGTTGGTTTAAAACTATAATTTTTTCCCCTTTCTTTTATAGGGATTCTGCTCCTCTATTGCCTCTAGCCGCTTCAATACTCTAAATGATTGCTGGGATAGCCTGTTCCTGAATTTTGTTTTCTAACAAAAAATGACGAATGAAGAAGTTCTGAAGGCTGTTTTTCCTCTACTAGAAGGTATAGACCTTGCTTCTTGTATGGTGGTGTGCAAACAGTGGAGAAATATAGCCCAAGATGATTACTTTTGGAAATGCTTATGTGCCAAGAGATGGCCTTCAATCTGCAAGAGGCCTAACCCTCCAACCGTGACCTACTACAAACTCTATCAAACCTTTTACCAACACAAGAATCATCAAACACTCCTTCCTCCTAGGCTGTCCTTTGATGATTTGGTGTTTTATATGGACATTTGGAGTGATGATAAATTGATCTTCTCAGAAGTGGTCCCAGGACCTGTTTTGCAGGCGGGAATCAAAATTCCACCTCCTGGAATTTCTGATAGGCTTAAATATCACCTCGAAGGGGATGAATATAAGATGACTATTCCTGTTGAGCCTAGGTGCAAAGTTCCTTTGAGCCAGGCAGTGAGTGTTTCAGTGCTTGTGGGGCGCAAGGACACCAATAAGGTTGCTTGCATAATTAATAAATCTCTGTTTGATTATATAGATCGCACAGCCTATAGGGCACTGGCATTTGACTACTTGACCTTCTCACCGCACCACCCGTTTATTCCTTCAATAAGGGCTTGGGTATCTTTACTCTTCATTGACGATGGAACTGAGGGTGTTATTGATGTTTTTGGGATTGAATTGGATTTCTGTGATGCTGCAAACTCCAGGGAGCTGGTTTTGTGGCTCTTGGATGTGCTTGATTGGAAGTAGAAGCTCGAGCTGTGCTACCCAATCTAGGAAGAGAGGCCCCGAGCTCAATTGCCCATACTTTATGCTTGAGTCATCCTCATTCTTTCAAGACTTGCAGACGAAGAATTTTCATTCCTTGTGCTCAGACCTCGCACGGTGTGTCGGTACATTCTTATTTGTTGTCATAAATTATTACTATGGACATCATTTATCATCTTTTGCGCAACTTAGTGGTGGGTGATGTGTTCGGTTCTTCTTTGTTTGTCTTGAATCCAAATGTTTGCTCAGGAATATCTGATATAGATCCAGATGATCATCGAGCAAACCTGTATGAATACGCACAAACCAAAAAAATAAACAATGGTCAATTCAACTTTATCGTCTTTCTGGCAATATTTTCTCATGTCAAAATTCGATATCTAGGCACACCACCGAAAACACATCCATTAAATGACAAAACAAGGGGTGGGGGGTTGATTTTTTCTCTTTTTTCGAGTCATATTCCATTGCATTTTGAAGGAAAACAACCGAAAAGACATCCATTAAATTACAAAACAAGAAGTAGGGGGTTGGCTCTTTTCTTTTTTTTTATCCGAGTCTTATTCCATTGCATATTAAAGGAGAAATGTCCATTAAAGTAAAATTGACCCGGACTATAATGAAGATAGATCAGGAGCTTCAATCAAAGCACACACAAAAGCCTGTCATGGGTTGGGCCTCACAGGATTGAACAGCAAACTACTGTGTTCAAAGTTGAAAAATATCTATTATGTAGTAGACGAGCCACCCAAAAGTCTATAAACAAGCCACAGGGGCAAGGTAATAAACAACAAGGCAAACGGACCCGGCTATGCGACAGTTAAGACCCGAACTACGTTTCCATTCCAATGGAATGGTCATTAGTATTCGACACCGCATGCCGGTTATGTAATTTTCTGCTAATCCGAAAATAAATTTCAATAATCCAAACCAGAAAGTAGTGGAATTTGTAAACAAGACATTAAAACCCCGTCTCCTAAAAGTTATGTTTTCCGTCGTATGTTCGACCAAATTGCCAACCAGCGTCAGCAACATTAGGAAACGCCAAGGTCTTCCCGTCGCTAGTTGTCACTCTGAATGACAAGCTTCGGCCTACCAAGTTGAATCCCGTCTGCCAATTCTGGCCCCAATTTCGCGACATTTTTATCCAACCGCCTCTAGATCCCTTAATCTGGACATTGACAACGTCACCAGCCCCACCAACGTTGTAGACCAACACAAGAAACCAGTAGGGGTTGCCCTTGATTTCAAACTTGACCCCTCCGCTCTTGCGACACGCAACTCTACGGTACTTGACGGGGATGATCCCGGCTCTATATGGTGCAAGTTTTGTGAACATGGGCTCGGAGAGATCAAAGTGCTTTGCTGGCGGATTGCACCAATTACAGTATAGTTTGGAGTAATTCGGTGGACAAAAATTCGTCGCGGTAATCCTGATGGATCTGCCTGTTGGGTAGCACCATTGTGGATCGTTGTCACACACGATTTCAAAGCAAGCACCACAGCTTGAACCACCCTGGAAGAGTGCCGTGCTTAGGGCTGCTGTTGCCAGCCCATATCCCTGTTGGAAGAGATTGCCATATCCACAAGCTCCCTCTTGAGGACCATCATATGTAGAGCAATACGGAAACAGATTTAGTTCAAAACAAACGAATACGGTGGAACAAAAAAAAAAAAAAAGAGTTGAAATTAAGGTCTTGTTAAGTTACACCATAGGTACAAAAAACTTGTTTTCTCATCTAGATTAAGTGATTTCAAAACCTAGTCATTCGGGGTCCTCATCTAGATTAAGTGATTTCAAAACCTAGTCATTCGGGGTCACTCGAGTTCGGATTTCATACATCGGTTTTACGTTCATCAAAATTTGGATAGATTAAGCTCTAGGTTTTTTAGGCTTGTTATTTTGGTTTTACAACAGAAAAACACGCATGCATATATGTATATATATATATATATATATATATATATACTTACGCATGGTCTCTGCGCCACTCTGGTCACCATAAAACGTTGCATGAGCATCCAGCCATCCATCACCAATGGCGATTTGGCGGCAACTGGCCATGACCAAGAAAGCCAAGAACAATATGCATGCAGTGAAATTTTCATGGACAGCCATAACTGAGGGGTAAGAGGAGAAACTACCGTGATGTTAAGCTTAATATTATTGGATTTTATACTCACATTCTTTGAAAGCTAAATTAGAATCAAGTGTATTGTATTGGTATGGCAACCCGCTATGGAAATGCTCGGAACTTTTAAGAAAATTGAATAGGCATTTTTAAAAATCTCCTTTTTAAACCACCGTGATCGTGCTATAATCTTCCTGTTTAAGTGTTCCCTTTTAAGGCTGGCTGATTATTCTACCAATGTGAATTCTTCATATCATACCATACCAGGAAAAGCACATCTGTTGAGGGATGCGCTCACATAAGATTTTCACAAAAAAAAAAAAAAAAGGATCAAAAAATTGTTGATTGCATACACCATAAATATATACAATCGAAAAATCATTCTTCTTTTGGCTATCAAAAATAATCTACCAATTAAAGAGCGAAAAACAGTCCGGATCAAGCTTCTCTTTTAAGAAATTATTGAACACAATCATGCAATAATATTTTTTTTTGGTCAATAATCATGCAACAATAATTAAGTTGTCAAATAATGAGAATTTTGTTGGAGGGTTTTTGAAGATGAAAAATACCCAATAAACCCAAGAAACGAGGTGCACACAAGCCCACAATGTTCATTACAATAAGGAAAAAGAAAGGGGAAAAATATTACGTACAAATAGAAAAGATAATATATGTAAAAAGAATGATAAAATATACATATAGATCTCTTAAAGCTTTGTTTGGGGTAATTTTTATTTTAATTTTTTGTGTATAATTTATTTATAATTATATATCATATGATAAGATAAATTTATTTGAAATAAAAAATAAGAAAATAAATTTATAATATTTCAAATTATAAATAAATTATACTTTAATAAATAAATAAATAAAATAAATAATTTCGTTTCACCCGTTAGAACCCCGTCTTCCCACACGTCCATACTCAGTTTCCAATTATGAGAAAAGATGGATGGGTTGGGGAAAGGGGGCAGACAGGGTCATGGTTCTTCTCTCGGTTAAAAAAAGTAGGATATGTATGAAAAATAATAAATATATTAGAATTTTTTAATTAATAATATTATAATATTTTTAAATAATATTTAATTAAGAATGTAATTATGATATAATTTGATTAATAAATAATAATTTCAAATATTATTTAAGTATTTATAAATATAATCTAATTTAACATATACAAATTATATATATATATATATCAGTCTTTTATTTTCTTAACACATATTAAAATTTTATTTACATACGTATAATTACAATAAAATACAATAAAGAAAAATTAATTATTAAGTTAAGATAAACTATCCAAATGTATTAATAATTTTAATTTTATGATATATCATTTATAACATTATCTATACAAATTAACAATTTTAATTTTACAATATATCATTTATAACATTATTTATATAAATGTATTTTATTTAAAAATTTTAAAAATTAATATTTATGATAATAAATTTATTTAAAAATCTAATAAGTAGTATTAAAGTATATATTTTGAAATTGAATATTTTTTATGTATGAAAAATATATTTTTATTTCATTTATAATTGTTAAATGAATGTTAAGAACTTTATATTTTGTCATGATGCTGAAATTTTGTTAATAATTAATATATGTAAGTATGATTACTAAACTATTTATGAATTTTAATTTATAATAATTTTTCTATCAAATAAGACATTAAGTCTAATGAAATTTTTAAAAAATATATACTTTGCTTAAAGTTAGAGTTTCTTTGTGAAGGGATAACAAATATCCTTTTAAAGAATTTTATTTTTTTTAATACTAAAAATTATTATTAGGATAAACTAATTATATTGATTTAAATTATAGTTACTATGATTTTAATATATTCAAAAGAAAAAAGTTGCCTATTAAAGAAAAAAATTTTTAATTTTTCATTGCTTTTGATAAGACACTCAACACTTTAGAAATTATAAATATTATATATATATATATATATATATATAATAAGCATTAAGTTCGGATCTTTTTTTAAAAAATAATGACACAAAATTACTAAGTTGAATTTAATTATTTAAGATAATAATGGGCCTTGCTTTTTATGTTAATAAATAATGAATGATTTTATATATATGTATTATTATTATTATAATTTGTTAATTACTAAAATAACCAATTTGATATATTTATCATGTTGTATATATTATAATTATAATTCAATTTAATTGATCATATAATTCAATTATCACTAAATTGATTAAAGTAGAATATTTGAATTATTAAAGTGACTAAATTATATAAAAATTCAAAACCAACATTACACACGCGCACATACACACACACACATATATATAGACACATTACTATTTTTTTAAAAAAATTATAAAATATTATTATAAATTATTATAAAATTATATATTTTATGAATTTTATATGATAAATTTATAATAAATTATAAGTATAGTAATATATGAAAGAAAGTATTATGAATAAATAGAGTTTAACTCTTATAACTCACACTTAACAGTTTATTATATTATAATATTATGATAGAATTATGAAAAATTATTATTATCATTATTTATGTATAATGATTATAATTGAATTGAGTGAAAGAATATTAATTTTTTTTATTAATAATATTAAAATATTTTGAATAACATTTTAATTAAAAAATTAATCATAATTTAATTTGATTAATTAAAAATAATTTTACATATTATTGTATTATTAAAATAATAATTTTAAATATAATTTAAGTATTAATAAATATTTTTAATTTAAATTATACAATATTATAGTAAAAATCAAAAGAAAAATATTATTTATTAAGTTAAAATAAAATTTTTTTAAATATATGAACACTTTATTTTACACTATATGAATATATATAATTTTAAATTTTTTAAAAAATATATTTATAATAAGAGATTTACGAAGAAATTTAATAAAACGTGCATACTTAAAAAAAAAAAAATTTTTTTTAAAAAAAAGTGCTCGGTACCTACCCACCCTGTCCGCATCCGTCTCCGAACCCAGCCCATGTCAAGTTCCCAATAACAATGGCTAACTGTGTTACCTTCCCAACAGTGAATACAACGGAAAGATCTCAGACCGCGTTTCTCAGGAACGAGATAATGGGTTTCCTATGAGTAAGGTTTTTTTTTTTTTTTTATGGTGTTTGTGTGTAGGTTTATGGAGCGGTGTTCTTTTATTTATTATTGTCGCTTTTAAGGCGTTCTAACTTTGTTTTGGGTCTAATCATCATTTCCTGGATATAGTTGAGGCACGTAGCTCACACGGGAAGAGAGGCGTCCGTCGCTACTTGTCAATTGCCCCAAGGAGCGACTCGCGTTCGTGATTTTCTTGGATGACGCTCTGTGACTCTACTTTTTGATTGTTTTGGTGGAAGTAAATTGTATTCTTTATCGTCAGAACTTAATATCTGTTCTCATTTTCATTCAATTTTAATTTGATGTATCTAAAACGTACTACGCTTTAGATGCCTTGGCAGGTAAGAACTATCGTGAGCCAATGATGGGGATTGGCAGAAGCATCGAGAATTGGTGCAAAGAAATTAAGTTCATGCCCAATTTGATGCAATACATACATGTACTTGCAAAAGGGGGTTAAATGTTTGCAGTACAATTTATGCCTAAAATGGCTGCTGCTGTGCCCTCCACATGGAAAGAGTGTCATGGACATAAGATAAGCATTTACTTGCTCGACATGTAAAGCCTAAAATTCTGTTCCTTTGCTCTTTTTCTTTTACAGTGGCATGTTTATTGTTATGAATAATAAATTAGGTAAAATTAAATTTTTATATTAAATAAAAAAATTTTAAATTATATAAATATATATATTATACATTCTAATATTATTATTTTAAAAAAAAAAATAATATTATCATACATAGTATTAGAGTTGACTTAACTCTAATTTTGGTATATTCTGTCGAGTGCTTCACACAAAACAAGTAAGCGAGAGAATTTTAATTTATGATAAAAATATCAAAAAATTCAATAAGAAACAATTTCGTAATGAATTATATTACGAATAAATTAGATATAATATAATTCTCACATAAAATAAAAAAAAAAGAGAGATTGTGAGTTATATAAATGCACCACGATTACATTTTGGAAAAAAAGTGATAATCCGTGACATTATGCTCGTGGGAAGTTCATGAAGAATGAGTTTGCTATTGCCAGCTTAATTATTTGTGTTTAGATTTAATTAAAGCTGAAATTACTTCAATTCAATATTTCCCTCTCACGCGGAGCTTGAATATTTTGCCACATTAAATGTTTGCAAACAACATTTGCCCACTCACCAGTTTGCCACTGCATACTCCCTTCAACTTTTATCATGCTTTGGCGGTTTGCTAAACATAGTCAGTCATGGAGATTCATTTAGCCTTCAATGGATCAAGAATCAAAATGGGTAGCTGCAAAACTTTAATATAAAATATTTAACAAATTAGACTATAATAACGAAGGAGTTTTAATTATGAAATTTGTGAGAATGATTTATAATTTTCCTTATCTGGATAAATTATCAACTCCATACATCTTATGTGTCAATTTAAATTGTATAAGTATAGCCGTTTGAATTTAAATTTGTGGTTTATATTGTTAAATATAATTATTATATATTTAAAAAATTTCAGAAACTGTTAGGCATGATGGTTCAGAAACTCCCTGAGCATGAGTTTGCAATTATTAAAATAAACTAAAATGAATAACTAAAAAATTGATTAACTTTTCAAATTCAAATTAGATGGCCAAAGAAGTCTTCTCCAGCAAGCAGGTCCCGTTTCCACGCACATAAAAAAACAAAACCAAATGACCAATCGGAACTTCCCCTTCTTTTCACTAAAAATTGCAGATTTCTCACAAATTCCATCCCTCGAAACCCCAAAATGCCCCCCGCTGGCCCCCGTCGGTAAAGTCAATAATCGCGCCGAAGAAAGTAAAAACCGCAGTCAACAAAGAACATTTTCGTAGTTTCGAACTCGCCACGCTCATTTTATCTACCCGCAAAACGCAAATGACCAAGAAAAGAAAAAAAAAAAAAAGAAAAGAATTTCACTCTTTCCCCGCCAATTGCTTCGCTCTCTCCCAAATCCTCTCCGCCTCTAGGGCTCAGAACTCTGCAATTCACTTTCATTGCCAAAATTGCCCCTGCGTTTCGACATTATTGCCCATATACCACTCCGGAGGCGCACAGGCACTCGGTTCTCTCTCTCTTCATGCTTTTGTTTGGCTAAGTCGCGGACGCGCCGGCTATTCAGCCCACGATGAGCAATTCGAATTGGAAGTTTAGTGGTGCAAGCAGGGGCTCGGGCTCGAGCTCGGGTTCGGGTTCGGGTTATGCCCCGAGGGGTATCGGCTTGTCGAACACGATACACTCGGAGGTCGCGCCGTGCTTGCCGCTGCCTTCGCTCCCGGTGTTCTGCGGCGCTTCTGATCCGGAGCTCCGGTTGTTCGAAGAAACTGGCGGTGGCATCAGAAATGCGCGCGATTTGAACCGGACTGAGATTCTGGCTCAGTCGGCCAGAATTGCTGATCTGCTCCGAAATACGGACGTTTCCTACCTGTAAGTGTTTTTCTAACTTTTTTAGAGCTCCGAGCTCCGGAAATCCGGTGGCAATGAGTGTAACGGTTATATTTTGGGCTTATTACTGGAATTTGAACTATGTAGAGGATTTCGGTTCCCTTTGGTCGCGAATTTGCGATTTTAGAACTTCGGGATTTTGAATGAGACATTGTTGAGTAGATTATGTTACGTTGTGTTGAAATTTTGACGGGAGTGAGTGAATAAAATGTGTTGGCTTGAGTCGTTCAGGCCATGCTATTTTTCAGCAAAAATTCGTTTACTTTAGGCGGCTGTGCTGTTTTTTCATTTTTTTTCTTTAAAAACATGTCTACTCAATTTGAATATATATATATATATCTGAGCTCGGTTCTCTGATTTTGTTTAAATTTGCTGCTATTTGCAGACAAGTTAGAGATGAGACAAGGCCTATTCCGGTTGTCAATGTGGAGCATTTGGAACTTCATGACCAGGTTCTCCGATGCAATCCCGATGCACTTGAGTATGTAACTCCTGGTAAATAAAATGCATGTTGTTGCTACCACATTTTTCTTTTTCATTGGTATCGCTTTACTTCCACAGTGTGATTTAACTTCATGGATGTGTTTTAATGACCAATATTGGAATACTAATGATGCAACCACGTTCAATCATGGAATACTTCCATAGTGTGATTTAACATTGACCAATGTTGGAATGAGTAGAGATAAATAAATTTTACGGATAGATATGAGTTGTCCTCTTCATTCTGAGGATGATTGAGGCTTCATTAGGTCAATGTTCAATCATACCTTTGTCTGATGGAAGAAATATCGATGCCGCCATGTTCATGTTGGATGTTGGCATTAATTTGTTACTTTTATTCTATGAATGAGATTGCCAGCTGTGAGATGTATTAGGAAAGCCATGTCAACACAGCCTTGATTGCTGACACAGAACTAAGTATGCTAAAAATGATGGCTGAGGCCTAATTAATAAGGTAGATGCATGGGCTTGAGTGATGTTGGAGCCTACATGTTATATTTGTATGGGGCAGAATTTCAGTTCACCATTCCGGAATGGTGTATGCATTTTGTTCGTATTGTTTCAGAAATATTTCCTTCTGTAGTCACTTAGATGATGCTCAGTTGTGCTGTGGTTTTGGTTCATTGCATTTGTTCAAGTTTCTCAGGTAAAGAACACAATCTTGAAAGTGCAGTATCTAAAAGCAAGCCCATTGATCCTGTGTCTGCTCCGAATCAAGTTGAAAGAGATTACAACAGATCACAAAATCACCAGATGGACTATGTTCCTCATGTATGTATTATGAAGATTTATGTGCACATGATTTGGTTGCTCTTGTATCTCTGACGTTGAGGATTTCTGCAGGATATTGTATCATCCTTGAGAAAACCAAAAGTTAAGAAAAAAACCAGCAGTGTCTTCTCAACGTTGGATCAGCCGGATCCTACTGAACTTCAAGGTAGGCCTATAATTATCTTTGTGCTGACTATTTCTCTCCCACACTGTGTCTATGTGTGCAGATGCATATTCCTTTTTATTGTTAGACTATACTTTCCTTATCACACATGCCCTTCATCGTTTGCTAAGATTCCACCTTCAATTTGATTGTTAGATGCCACCATTGGAAGCTTCTGTGAGATGTTGGAGGAATTCTGTGGAAGAGCTGAAGTTCCTAGTGATGAACGTGATGAAGCAGAGTGGCTATCATTGCCTGCTACCGATCTCAGAATGCTTGTAAATGAAGTTATGTCCATACATGCAAAGAAACTTCTGCATTTAGTTCCTGTAGATATTCTTGTAAGAGTCTTGCGAGTGTTAGATCATCAGATACATCGAGCAGAAGGTTTATCTGTCAATGAATGTGAACACGTGAGTATCCCCTTTTTTGGAATTTCATTATCAAAACTGTATGCTATCAGGAGAAACTAGTTCCTGTGCAAGCCTTTACAGTTGTTTTAGTTTTGTTCTTTGCTTTGATGTGAATGATGTTGACTTGTTCCCCTTTGCTTTTTATTCTTTGGCTTTGAAATCTTTGTTGAATATTCGTTTGCCCAGTCAGTCTTGGGATCTGAATCTCATATTATTGCTGCATAAGGTCTAATTTTTCTCTTTGATCTTACAATGTTTGTGGTACTTATTGGTTGGCAGGAGTTATAGCATGGATGTTTTTTTTGGTATAAATACTTTTCTTTTAGAAAAAAAAAATCAATAAACAAACTCATTTACAACAATTGTGTGGCGCATTAGGCAAAAGATAAATGAAGTGCAATGATTTGTACAGCCAGCCCCTTAACTTGTTCAGCTTATGGATCAAAAGATTTTTAAAACTTTTGGAAAGAGAAATAAATCTGTCTTTCTAGGGTTTTGGATTTACCTTTTTGTTTGATGTTTTCCTCTTTTTTGGTGTAGGGCCTTCATTGCTTTGATTATCATTTATTTGTTTGTCTTTTGTTTCTTGCTGTTCTGTTTTCATATCATTCATGACATTGCAGTTGGACTTGGATGTAGTCTCCTCTGTCCTTTGTGCCTTGGAATCTATTCATGCAGCTCTAGCTGTAATGGCCCATAATAACATGCCAAAGCAACTCTATAAGGAAGAGGTGTGTCTTGAAATGTGCTTTTCTTCAAATCTTTTATAAAGTGCTTTTCTTGAAATCTTTTATGATTTTAATACATAGCTGCTTATGTTCTTTCATATCAGATCATTGAAAGAATTCTGGAGTTCTCTAAGCATCAGATAACAGGCATCATGTCAGCTTATGATCCTTCATATCATGCTTTACATAAGCCAACTGAGAATTGGGCGCCTGAAGGTTGGTGTTGATGAGCCCGATTTTTCTTTGTTGTTCTTTCTCCAAAATAGCACTTTACTATTGTTCGTCTGATGCTGAAGCACATCATTCCCTACTGCTATCAGGTGATGAAGATGAGGAGCCTGAGGTTCACTATGGTTCGGCAAGCAAAAAACGGCGTACTCTGAAGGGTGTAAAAGTGAAGAAATCTGCATTAAACAAGTGTGTTTATATACGTCCCATCTTTCTAACATGTAATCATGTACTTTCAAATTGTTTTCAATTTTACTCCTTTCTTGTTCTCTACTTCTGTTTCATAGGGTCTCTGGTGCTGTAAATACTATACAACAGAAGCTGTGCACCATACTTGGTCTACTGAAGGATTTGTTACTAGTAGAGAAGTTATCCGATAGTTGCATTCTACAGCTGTTGAAAACAAGTTTTATGACACTTTTGGTGGATAACATACAACTCTTGCAACTGAAGGCAATTGGTCTAATTAGCGGGGTAGAGATCTATCCATTTTGTTTCTTTCTTGAGAGCTTCTGCATGTACATGGATGCACACGTACATAAATAGATATATGTATCATATAGATCTGTGATCAGAATCTGAGGATTCCTATTTGTACAGATATTTTATGCATACACAGAGCATCGTACATATGTCATAGATGAAATAGTCCAACTTCTCTGGAAGCTGCCATATTCTAAGAGAGCACAGAGATCCTATCTCCTGCCTGATGAAGAACAGAGGCAAATTCAGATGGTCACGGCGTTGTTGCTTCAGTTGGTTCATAACAGTGCAAACCTTCCTGAAGCTCTGAGGCAGGCATCAAGTGGTAGTCGTATTTTTGAAATTTCCTTGGACGCAAGTTATTTGACCAAATGCCATGAGGCAATTACAGAGACTTGCTGTCTTTTCTGGACCCGAGTTCTTCAGCGCCTAGCGACTGTAAAGAATCAGGATGCTTCTGAAGTGAAAGTGATGATTGATAATCTAGTTACAGACTTACTGACAACTTTGAATTTACCAGAGTACCCTGCTTCAGCTCCTATTCTGGAGGTGACATACGAAACAATTAACTTTGTATGGTAACTTTATTTTGCTTTTGCTAAGATACTGTTACTTGCAGGTTCTCTGTGTTTTACTACTCCAAAATGCAGGGCTGAAATCCAAGGACACATCTGCACGTTCCATGGCTATTGATATTCTTGGTACAGTTGCTGCAAGGTTGAAGCAAGAAGCTGTCATTTGCAGGAACAACAAATTCTGGATGTCACAAGAGTTAGCTACTGGGTATAACATTGGTCCTAGTTACCCAAAAGATGCATGCTGTGTTTGCTTAAATGGAAGGGTGGAGAAAATTTTGTTTACGTGTCAAGGTTGTCACAGATTGTTTCATGCTGATTGCATGGGATTAAGAGAACATGAAACTTCAAAAAGGAGCTGCCACTGCCAGATTTGTCTCTGCAAGAGGCAACTTCTTGTATTGCAATCTTATTGCAAATCTCAGAGCAGGGATGAGCAGAAACAGAATAATATTCACTCAAACAAAATTTCTGAAGCTCCTGATCCCATTACAAAAGTTGAAATCGTTCAACAGGTGCTTTTGAATTATCTGCAAGAGGCTGTATCTGCCGACGATGTGCATCTCTTTGTTCGCTGGTTTGTAATCACCGAAGCGCTATCTTTGCTGTTCCTGTGTTTAGAATGACATCATAGGGTGAACTTGTTTGTGCAGGTTCTATCTGTGCCTGTGGCATAAGGATGATCCAAAATCCCAAGAGAAGCTCTTTTACTATCTTACCAGATTCAAGTCCAATGTTGTTGTGCGTGATTCTGTGACCACATATTCAATGACAATGAGGGATTCAGTTAAGAAGATTGCCTTGGCACTGGGACAGAATAGTTCCTTCTGCAGAGGGTTTGACAAGATTCTTCATATGCTTCTGGTCAGTGCCCCATCTCATTGCCTCTTTCCATTTTTGTGTTGTGCAATTTTGATTCCTTATTTTATTTGTTTCAGGCAAGCTTAAGGGAGAATTCTCCTGTGATTAGGGCTAAAGCTTTAAAAGCGGTGAGTAGAAACTTTTACTTGGCTACTTAGCTTCTGATTGGAATTGTTTAATGGTTATCTTAATGCAATCAGGTGCTCTTTTTCTATTATATTGTTTTATGGGATCAGGTTAGTATTATTGTGGAAGCTGACCCAGAGGTATTATGCGACAAACGTGTGCAACTGGCTGTTGAAGGAAGATTTTGTGATTCTGCTATATCTGCAAGAGAAGCAGCATTGGAACTTGTAGGTAGGCATATTGCGTCACATCCCGATGTTGGTCTGAAGGTATGTCAAACTAAACTTCAGCTACCGCTTGTATATTTGTAGGGAGGACCATCTTTTTCCTTGTCATCCCATATTCAAAATCTTGTTCTTGCAGTACTTTGAGAAGGTTGCTGAGAGGATAAAAGATACTGGAGTGAGTGTTAGAAAACGAGCTATCAAAATTATCCGAGACATGTGCACTTCAAATGCTAACTTTTCTGAATTTACAACTGCCTGTATTGAGATCCTCTCTCGTGTTAGTGATGACGAATCAAGCATCCAGGTAATTTAGAAGCAATGAAGTGGGTCTATGTATAATTGTAATTCACTTAAGATTATTGTTCATGCCTTTGTATCATTCTATCCAGGTTTTTAGGTTTTCCATTTTCAAGTATGTGATTACTTCATTTACAGTTGTTTAGCTTATCTATTCATCCTTATTTTGGCCAACACATTCTCTTACTTATTCTTATGGGTTGAAGAAGATCCATTTCTGTTTTATTACTGGAAGGTCTGCCAAAATTGGTTCCATCCTTTTGAAAAAAATTGAAATACTCTCTTTGATTTATGATGCTAGGCAACTCAAATTATTTGTATCAATGTTTTTCCAATGCTATTTCCTGTATACAGAAGAACCAATGCTTTTTTCCAATGTTTATTTGTCTTCTATGTGCAGGATCTTGTGTGCAAGACATTTTATGAATTTTGGTTTGAGGAACCTACAGGCTTGCAACCAAAATATTTTGGAGATGGTAGTTCTGTGCCATTGGAGGTGGCTAAGAAGACCGAGCAAATTGTTGAGGTATCAAGGAGGATGCCAAGTCATCAACTTCTTGTGACTGTCATTAAGCGCAACCTAGCCCTTGATTTTTTCCCACAATCAGCTAAAGCTGTTGGGATCAATCCAGTGTCGCTTGCATCAGTGCGAAGGCGCTGTGAGTTAATGTGCAAATGCTTACTAGAAAGGATATTGCAGGTACTTGCCTCTGTTTACTCTATGCAACTGTTTGTTTGGTATGGAAAACATAACTACAGTTCTGTTATCTGTCAGGTAGAGGAAATGAATAGTCAGGAAGTGGAGATCTGCACACTCCCTTATGTACTAGTACTGCATGCATTTTGTGTTGTGGATCCAACGCTTTGTGCTCCAGCCTCTGACCCTTCCCAGTTTGTGGTCACCCTACAGCCATATCTTAAGACTCAGGTTAGCTGAAGGTTTATTTATTTATTTTATATATATATATAAAATAGCAAATGTTTATCTGATACTAGCCTATTGGTAAGATCTTGACAATTCTACTAATAAAATGCCTTGCATTAACACTCCCAGTTTGGTTGTGTCATAGTTTGAGCTCTGCCTTTGTGTCTGTTGTTGGATTCATTCTTGCGACAACTTCCTAGGTCAGTTGGAGTCCTTTGACTTTGGTCTCATTAGTTATAGCTTTAACAGCAGCTTCATCAGAAATGTATGTTGTGTCCTACGTAGGGCTTTTGAAGTACTCTTTCAGTGTTTAGTGTTCTCTAAATTGTACATAAGCAGTAAATTCAAAAAGAAAATTTCTAGCTTCCATATGCATATCGTGAATGAGGGTCACCACTGTCTGATTTAATGGTAGAAGTCATGAGCTTTGCAACTGTGAAGACATTTATGAGAGCAGAAGATCATTTGAAAGTGCTCAGTCATGAAGTGTAATTCCTAGTCTAGGAACTTATATAAACAGGATTTAATTGCAATACATCCTGGGTGCTTCTAATTGCACGATACTTCCTAGGGTCTAAAACTATGTGCCTCTTTGGAATTCACACAAATACTGGTACTTAAGCTTCTTTGAGTTGGGTAAAAAATGTGTAGCACTCTTTTTTTTTTATTATTATTGTTTTTGTTTCTTTGGGTGCCACTAAGATCATGCACCTTCCATGCAGTTTTCTATTGGCTTTAATCTAATGGTGATTTTCATCATTTTTCACTGGAGAATCTCTCAGCTTGAGTTTTCAACTCTATTAACTCAGCAGATAGCAGAGGAAAGAAAATCACAACTAAGACCTCTATTCATGTGTGTCCTCAAGCTTGGTCAATGCGTGTGACTAACTGCTGTTTCTTCTATCCAGGTTGATAACCGTGCAGTTGCACAGTTTCTGGAGAGCATAATCTTTATAATTGATTCTGTTCTTCCCCTCATTCACAAGTTACCTAAAGCAGTCATTGAGGAACTTGAACAAGATTTGAAGCAAATGATTGTTCGTCATTCTTTTTTGACAGTCGTTCATGCTTGCATCAAGTAATTCTAGTTCTCTTCTTTCCAAATTGCCATTTGATGCTTCCTGTTTTGTTTTATTATTATTATGTTGGTACTGTAGAACCACACTTCTTTGGTTTTTGTCTTCTTGTTGAGGAAAAATATGGTTTAAAGAAATTCCCAGGCTTCTCTTTTAGACCATTTGTTGCCTACATTCTAAGAAGCACTCGGTGCTTTGAATGTGATTCTTCTGTGGCTCTTATGCTAAACTTACCATTGTGTGAGTAGAAGGCAGGAATAATTAGTAGGTTTGATATTCTCCTATCTTGCTCTGCTATGCATCTATTCACAGTTTGGTATCTATGTATGTTGTGGAAACATGCTTACTTAAATTTCAAGAATATTTGCTTCATATGGGTCTCTTACACTTATATTTGTAAAAAAAAACCCTTGAAAGCCAATGGATATTGATGCATTAGGATACAGTGGTCACCAAAGTATTGCTCATCCACTTTGAGGCAAAGATTGTTGTTATTTCTTGACATAATTTTGGACAATGATGAATAATTATGTGCTCCTCGGTATTTTGGCCTGATGCTCTATAGTTCTTCACTGCTTTCACATTGATGCTGTTAATCTTCTTTTCATCTCAGATGTATTTGCTCTTTGAGTAGAGCAGCAGGAAAGGGTACTAGTGTAGTTGAATACCTCATTCAGGTGTTTTTTAAACGCTTAGATGCTCAGGGAACTGATAACAAGCAGGTTGGTGACCAGACAATGTTATTAAGTCAGTTTAATTTCTCTGATGTACATTCTTCTGTTATGAAGTGATTGTTTAGTCATAGAAGAAGATGTGATTGGTGTAGATCTTAAGGTTGATTTCTTCTAAATTGCAGTTAGTGGGCCGCTCACTGTTCTGTCTTGGATTGCTCATTCGCCATGGGAATCCATTGCTGACTTCCTCCAGCAACAAAAGCATAGATGTTGGAAGCAGTCTCAATTTGTTTAAAAAATACCTACGAATGGAGGATTTTGGTATAAAAGTTAGATCACTGCAGGTGTGCCTTCTAATGCTTTTCTCAAACTTTTTCCCCCAATTCTGCTTTAATATAAAAGTATACTCATGTAGGTCTGTAATTGTTGTAGGCATTAGGATTTTTTCTAATTGCTAGGCCAGACTATATGCTGGAGAAGGACATTGGAAAAATCATAGAAGCATCTTTATCTTCTGATTCTGATGTTCGTCTGAAGGTAATCAAGCCCCTGCCTTTTCACGAGTCCTTAATTTTATACTAAAATTTTTCTTCTGGCCAGGTCCAAGCATTGCAAAATATGCATGAATACCTTCTTGATGTGGAAAGCCAAATGGAAACAGATAAAGCAAGTAATAAGGTAGTCCAAGATTTGGTGGAAGATGGCCATTGTATACCTGTTGCTGCAGGTGCAGGTGATACTAACATATGTGGGGGTATAGTTCAGTTGTATTGGGACAATCTTTTGGGAAGGTGCTTGGACTTGAACGAACATGTCCGCCAGACTGCCTTAAAGGTGAGAGTGTGGTTCCTATGTTCTTTTTTCTTGTATGTGTAAATGTTTCAAGAGGATGTTATAAACCTAGAAGAGAAGGTAAATTGGTATGTGCTCTAGGAAAATTCCTAGGTTATGCCATAAACTTCAATATTTGCTCAGCACCTCAATAGTTTGGATGTCAATATATTTCATCGTCCATTCTGAAGTTTTCTGGATTTAGACTAAATGATTGTTTTGGTTGTGATTACTCTTATTGCCCCAGTTAGGGGGCAGAATTTTGAAATTCACATCTTAAGAGTCATTGAATGTTGGCATTTTTACTATGTGCTCGAGTTCTATAATTTCATGCTTTGTTATAATTGCAGATCGTGGAGATCGTCTTACGTCAAGGTCTTGTTCATCCCATCACTTGTGTTCCATACCTGATAGCACTTGAGACAGATCCTCAAGAAATGAACTCAAAGTTAGCGCATCATCTGCTGATGAATATGAACGAGAAGTATACTTCTTCAAGCTTTCTTCTGTTCCTCACTTCTTCCTCTTAGTTACATGAGCTTATTAATTGTATAATTTCAGGTATCCTGCTTTTTTTGAAAGCCGTTTGGGAGATGGCCTTCAGCTGTCATTTTTATTCATGCAGTCTATTTCTGACATTTCTACTGGAAATCTGTACCAAAAAGTCCACTCCAAGGCCCCTGGAAATTTGAAGGGAAAACCTGAAGGTGGGTCTCTCACCCAAGCAAGACTCGGAGTTTCTAGGATATACAAGCTTATACGTGGTAACCGTGTCGCAAGGAACAAATTTATGTCCTCAATTGTGCGCAAGTTTGACAATCCAACCTGGACAAATTCAGTGGTTCCCTTTTTGATGTAAGTTGTCATTAGAGCCCTTCTAATGTTTCTGCTATTCAAGTTTTTGTAACATTATGAATGCTTATTTTTATTCACAGGTACTGCACAGAGATACTTGCTTTGTTGCCATTTACTTTACCTGATGAACCCCTTTACTTGGTTTATTCTATCAATCGGGTCATACAAGTTAGGGCCGGGGCACTTGAAGCAAATATGAAGGGCCTAATTTTACATTTGTCTCAAAGAAATTCCCGAAAAATGCATAGTGAAAATGGAATAGTGCAGCAAGAACCAACTCAGCCCCTTTTATATCATATGAACCTGATGGATCTGAATGGGACGTTTCAACAAGAGCCAGCTGCTCAGCCTCATTTTAATCCTTTGACTACATTTGATCTGAACGGAATAGTTCAACAACAGCCAACAGATCATCCAATGTTGAACTCTACTGGCATGGAATATGCAAAAATGGATGAAATGAGTTCAGAATCTTCCAGCATCTCCAAAGATGATGTTGAGAAAATTCAGGTTCTTTCTAAAGCTCTGAGAAAATACTATATTGTAATTGTAGAGTGTTTTATGTTCGATAATCTATGTGGGGTTATAAAAAAGCACTAAGCATTGTTTCATGTTCTGGCCCTATCTTCTCTTTTCTTGGTGGTTTGCAGGTTGATTGTCTTGCCGCAACAGCATTGCAGCTTCTGCTGAAGCTAAAGAGACAGTTGAAAATTGTTTACAGCCTGAATGATGCTCGTTGCCAGGTAAAACCTTTACAGATTTAGTTTCTTTTCTACTTTGGCTTACAGCAGACAAGCTACACATTTGAGTCCAGGAATAATTTGGGTAAAGTATATACAACCAGGCTTTTTCTCCAAATGAACCACCCAAAACAGGAGAGGCTCTCTCACGGCAGAACATTCCTTTTGACATCAGTGAAACTTGCACGAGTGTACCATCCACATATCAGGATTTGGTGCAAAGATATCAGGTAGGGTGAATGCCATTACTGCAAGAATTCATGATCTGAGGTGGGAAGGATGTCTGATTTAACCTCCGAAATTTCACATAACTTCTCTTGCTCTGTTACTGGACAGGAATTTAAGAATGCTTTAAAGGATGATGCTGTTGATTACAGTACTTACACGGCAAACATAAAAAGAAAGCGTCCTACTCCGAGAAAGATCAAATCTGGGCGTATGATGGGGGACGACGACGACGACGATGACAACGATGCAGACTGGATGGGTGGGGCTCGGAGGCTGAGCAATAGTGGCAGGAAAACTAACAGAGGTAGGCCACGGACATAGTATTGTAAATAGACAACATGTAGGCTAACTTGTACATTATCTAGCAGGCAAGAAATAGCAATAGCAAATAGGATAGAGTGACAGCAAAGTAGTTAGAATTTTGGGAAGTGAAGGAAGAAAGCATGAAGGCTCCAGGACAGTCTCTTTTAGGTAGCACGGGCATCCCTGGCTGTTTATATTTTGTATTTTGCTCACCAGCTATTGTATACCTTCCCTTGGATCAATGAAATTCAAGATTATTGCATTGGTTGCCATCAATTGGATAGTTCGATTTTGTTTGTTTTTATAGATGAAACTGATTCAATTTCTGGGATGCTGGAATTCTAAATATCAATGTCAGAAAGTGTCATTGGGCACTCTTTCACGGAATAAAGTCCGTCGATATGCGTGTGGAACATACTATTCCCAATGCGAGCACTATTGTTCGTTCGTAAGGTTGAAACTGAATCAATTTCTGGGATGTTGGAATTCTAAATATCAATGTCAGAAAGTGTCTTTGGGCACTTTTTCACTGAATAAAGTTAGTGTGTGCGCAGAACAAACTCTTCTCAATGCCGCCTTTGCGCATAACTGTGATTTTCATTGCGTTGGTTGGTTACGTATTTTAGCAAAGCGTTTCCCGATAGCCAAGAGCACCTTGCTTGCAATTCTGCTTCCGTTATTTTTTGGTGCCGACATTGTTTAAAAAAGCTTTTCTGCTGCAAGAGAATTACACAAGGATTGTCGCAAACTCGGATTTACATGGCCTTACCCATATTTTTATAGGTTGATTTCAAAGGAAGCAAATTTAACTTAAAAAGTCTTGATGGGATTTGTGCGTTAGTATTAGTATTATTGCATCCAGTGCTCATGTATTGTTTACTTAATAGTAATATAAGATGGCATTTCTGTTGGGTGTTAACTGAAGGATGCGACAAAAGTAGTAGCTTTTAGTTGTAAAATCTGTGAAAACATGTTCGGTGTTCACCGAGTTTTGTTGCCGGTTTATTCACTCCAGCTGGAGTTATCAATGAGGCAGATGCATGCAGTCAAAGTATATTAAGAGAGAGAGAGAGAGACATAGCGAAAAGCGTCTTTTAAGTTTTGACAATCTTGAACTACAGGAATGAAGAGAGCTCTCCTAGATCGGTCTTTTCCGGAGATAGACTCCAAGGAGTGGGACTTTTTTTCTTACATGGAACTTGCCAAAATCGTTGAAACATCAATCCTTCCTTCCATGAATCTGTTTTGCCAATTTTAATGAAATCCTATATTCGAGTGAGAAGCATGGCGGTCCTCTCTTTATCTTTTAGTGCCATTTGAATTTGATTATAATCGGAAAAACCATTTGAATTCTCTAGCAATGCTAGAGAATTACTCAATATCCTATATTTCTCAAAGCTCAAGCATTGATCTATGTATCCAACATAACAATAAGCAATGCTAGAGAATTACTCAATATCCTATATTGCTCAAAGCTCAAGAATTGATCTATGTATCCAACATAACAATAAAGAAGTGTAAAAGACTTCCAGAAACAAAATGTGTGGTTATTCATTAAGAAAAATTGCAAAGTTGAAAAAGAAACACGGAAGAAGTCCAGCTCTAAGTTACTCTGCACGAAACAGTTGCTGCTGCCAAATTTGAAGGCCCTTGCAAAATTATTCACGGTGCAATAACAAACAGAGGCTGTACGAGATTTTTTTTTTTTTTTTAAAGAAAGAAAAAAAACTGGGATCAGATCTAGAACCAGAGATAAAAGCGCATTAATGTGAATGAGTGAGAGAGAGAAAGAGAGAGGAGATTACCATGTCCGCACTAACAGCTTTCCCATCTTCCACCAGAATCTCAGCTATGGTTCCAGACTGATCAGCCTAAGAAACCACAAAATAAGTGAAGTGTAATTAGATGATGTGGCCTTTGAATTCTATCATGCCTAGGTGCTAGGCAGAGCAAAAATGAAAAGGCATATGTGAAGCATAAACTAGGTAATCAAAACAGAGATAATTACTTCGATTTCATTCATCAGTTTCATGGCTTCAATGATGCAAATGACCTGTCCTTTATGCACTTTGTCACCGACCTGTAAGCATTGAAGTACATCAGTACAACATGTTATTCAGGAGCTTTAAAGAGCTCCATGAGCTTCCACATGCCAACACTAGGCTTGTAGGCTAAGTAAGAAAAACACTTACCTTGACGAATGGGGGCTCACCAGGGGCCGGACAACGATAAAAAGTTCCAGCCATGGGGCATTTTATTGGTGGATGAGATGATGTGCTTGCCTTTGGTGCAGGTGGTAGGGCAGGTGGAGGAGCTGCAGGAGTGGGAGTTGCTGGAGCAGGGGTCGGAGCAGCTACCGGTGGTGGAGTTGCAAGCATGGGTTGTGGGTAGGGAGGCTGCACTGTGACTGCTGGAGCTGCTGGAGGTGGATGCTGCAAAGCCTCCTTTTTCTTTATTATAAGCTCACAGTCCAATTGCTTCAGTTGTAGCTCAACTATATCTCTTGAATCCACAAGTCTGCTTGTAAAGTTTATAAACCCAACAACTGAGATAGATGCATGGTTCAAAGATAAGGTAACTAATGCATGATCTGTTTAGACTTACTTAATCAGGTCTGACGCTTGTCTCATAAATGCCTGGATTGATGCTGCATCAGGAATGTTGCTTTCCGCAGACTCATCTTTTGCATCCGCTTTGGACTTAATGTCGACCAGTGGTGCAGAATTTGAAGATTTTTCAGCAGCAGCCTTGGATTATAGAAGAAATTTAGTTGTCAGATATGATGATGCCTCAAAGCAAATTATAATCATTTCAACTAACCTCACTGAGTTGTGCCTGTAACTTTGCGACAGTAAATTGCTTCCTGTTAGACGACTGCAAAGAAGAACAGATAGCTGAACAATCACTATTGCGAAAGCTTTGCTCAGACAATTGACAATCAAAATCGAGCACCGAATATTGGGAACCTTGTCCAAGTAACTTTGGCCTCAGTTATTACTCAGAATAGCAACATACTATTTCAGCCATCACACATAATGATCAGACTAGCATGCTAGGTTTAAAACTCTACTGACATGGGTCCGAATCCGAGTACCTTTTTAGCTCCTCAATACAACAACAGTGCTCCTAAAGCACAAATTTTCAGAAATGATAAACACAGAAAATTTTTTTAAAAAATAAAATAAAATCCAAGCTTTATAAACCAGAGCAACAGATGAAATTGGTTCCTAGAAAACACCATTTATCTTTCCATTGTGCGTCTACATGTAATATGCACCCATTAGATACCCAGTCCCCCTCTCGCATAAAACAGAAAATCTAGAATTTAAAATCCTATCTTACTTCATGATGCTGCCATCTAAATTATCTAATTAAGATGAAAGAAAAAGAGGGAAATTTTAAAAAGAAAAGAAATAGAACAAAAGAAAAAAATATGTGTATATATATATAAACTCTGTACTCAATTACCCAAGAACAGACCTTGAATCCTGATAGAGATTGGTTCGAAGCACAAGGAAGCAAGCTGTTCTGCCTTTGATTTGAATTTCTCCCTGCGGATCCAACACCAGGTACCAAAAGGGTCTTGGGGCATGGAACCCAGATAGATGCCATGGTTCCTATCACTTGCTCTAAATTTAATAAAAGCTCCTTGAGTTATATGTATATATATTATGTAACCCAAATGGGATTGGCTGAGTGCAGATTAATGTGCGTGAAAACCCAAGATCCAAACTTTGCAAAAACAGCTGCGAGAAGAACAACGAGAAGGGTCTCTAAAAGTTGGTTTCTTGACAGATTTGTGTGGTGGGGCTGTGGAGATTTGTAGGAGAAAAGGTGGCGATGGGATCAAAGAAGAAGCTTTGTAAACCAAAAGTATGAGACAAAAAGCCAAAGAGAAAAAAAGCCTAGTGCTACAATTGGAAGTGGTGGGTGTTTTTGTCTTTGCATTTCGATACTTACGATGAGGCCGTTTCTACCGGAGCTTTAAAAAGTTGTTAACTAACGACAACCGCACAAACGGCGAGCATTAACACACACCATTACACACCCACCGTCCTTGTCCCCTCTTCCTGCCACCTCCTGCAACCATGCAACTGTGACTGCAGTGTCCTAGTTTGTGGGTCCCTTATTTGCTTTGTTGAAGTTCCCAAACTAGAATTTTGCACAATCTCTATTGGCCCACCCGGAAAGCCTGCAACTAATCTGGTTTGGGCTTCATGTACAAGCAGCTTGTCAGATTTTGACTCCGCGAAGAAGTAGATATGGTGATACTATCGGAATGGTTTGTTTCATTTTGTTATATATTATGTATCAGATGATTATAAATGTGTAATCAATATTATGATAGTGCTACGTGACACCATTTTAGACCCATGTCAAGAAATTAACGTCCGTGCAACCTTTCTCCATGTGAATTCTACTAGGTTTGGCCTATTAATATGCCATGTTAAAAAAAGGAAGGAAAAAGAGTTTGATCTCCATGAGTTGGCTTATGTGCTGTAAGAGACTCACTGACTTGGATGGGTGGATTTAAGCGAAACGAAAAAAAAAACAAAAAAAGAGTTCAATTTCTTCCATCTTTGCCAATGGATACCAGTAATTCTTGTTGGAAGCAATGTTTGTACACTTTAGGCCAAGCTTGTCTCGGTAAATGTTAACAATATGGTTTCGGATTGATGGGTCGGCTTGAAGCGGCGTAAAAATTCAAGTACACTTGGACTGTGGATATTGGGTTGCTTGAACGTAGGAGATCTTGAAGGAAGATGCATTCCGCTGCCATGATCAGGCCTCCCTCCAACCAATTATGTAGTTCCTGATCTATTTGGAAAAAATCAGCAGGAGAAATCCGAAAAACTAGTGAGTTTATGTTGTTCTTTCCCTTAAAGCGTTGGACAGCTTGATGTGCCTCAAAAGAAAATATACATACGAGAGAATGACTACAGCCCACGGCCCCATAGGCATGCACTTAAAAAAAATTATGCACACATATGTAGTGATCACACATCTTGATCACGTATCCAGGGTTGCAAATGGTAGGGAAATAGAATTGCCAGAAATATTCCAAGTAAAAAAATCAACTGCAATTTCCAAGTGGGTACATCATATTCCTGCCAATTTTGGTTCAAACCATTTGATCAGATTGGACCTGCCTAAAACAATCTGCGAGGTTATTGTTAGCTTCGTGAAGTAAATGCAGGGTCATATTTAACGAGAACTCTCTGTACACATTATGGCAGCACCAAGTTTAGTATGCTTCACTGCTCGAGGCATAAAGGAGAAAACCGACCCAAATCTGCATTTCTTAATATCCGTAAATCATAAATTGAAGTGCATTATCCCACCCCATGTCTACTCTTCTACCAATATTGCCAGTGCAGGAGACCGGCTTTCTTTAGTATAAATTTTCTGAAACAAGAATTGCCTGTTAATCAGCTTCGTTTATGGCCGAGCGGCTGATGCAGTAACCACTTCCGGCTGACTAAGCAAATATTTGTTACCCAAGTGCAACATTATTATGGGATAAATTATCTACCACTCCACCTGCCGAATGCCCCTACTGGCATTTCGTGCCGTTCTATACCCTCAGCCATTGACCGGTTACAGACACTATCATCTTGCTTTCGGATTTTTCAGCTTGTTATTGAACCTTTAAAAGAGAACTATATGGCAGGTTTACTAGCAAAATAGTACTAACTCTTCTGATGGCAAGTTGGAGTCCTGAAGAAATACAAAAAGCAAAGCAGGTGAATGAGCAATTGTCTCCAAAATAAAAGGTAGAAAAGCAAAATTTCTTAAGGTGTAATCTAATTACGGCAATCACATCTCTCCCGTCAAACAGAGTTAGAAACCCATCAAAATAAACCAGTATGCTGTAGCACAAAGCCCTGATTAATCAAGGGGCAACCACAATTCGCCCAGCAACTTGGTCAAGATCCCTTTGACCGCTTGAAGTGATTCTCCTCCCACTGTCATAGTAGCAAAAAATTGCAAATTAGGACGTGAAAACATACAGTTCAAAAGTACCAGTACATTCTGATCCATCTTCATTTTGAAATAAAGGGCTGGAATAAAACCTTTCAATGGACACTCATAAAATGCATCTTGAATGCAAGGAACTGTTCTTTAATGACTCTTGCTATTTAATCAACATCAGAAACCCATGTAAGAGGTGGTCTGTGGGAATATAAGGCTCACCCCTTGGGATCAATCTCTATGATGCCTGTTTCCTCCAATTGCTGAAGAATGTGACGAGCAATAGCACCACTGCTCTTGCAGAAATGACGCGGACGACTCCCATTCCTCTTGCTCCCACCATAAATCCTCTGGAAACCACCCACACCAAGGCCAGCTCTCAAGTAAATCTTCCTGGCCATAGATGCTGAATCAAGAATAAACATCAAATACATAAGCAAACAAAAAAACGTTTATATATATATATATATATATATAGACAGAGAGAGAGAGAGAGAGAGAGAGAGAGAGATACCAGCTCTGACATAATACCAGTCAGGGTCATAAGGTGCAAGCTCCTTAAATCTACCAGTCTTCACTATATCAGTCCAGGGGGGCAATTCAATCTGTTATCCAAAACAAATGAAAAAGAAAAAAAATTCATTGCCACAATTCATAATGATCAGATCACTAAAGGGAAAATTTAGCACACAATTTGCAGTAACTTTAAGATATGTCATAGTTATATGCTAAGAAAAACTCATTCCCTGCAATTTTTATAATAGATAACCCGACCCCTTAAATAGTTTGAGGGAAAACTTCATTCTCATTTCATAACATCAATCACTAAGTAAACAGACCACCCTGTGGTCCCTGCCGCAATGCTAGCTATCCTATATATGAATTAAGAAGCATAGTAGCCTTTGGTAACTTGTAAAAAGAGGACAGCCATGTTGACATCTACCTATAAATCTTTGAATAAATGTTTAATAAGGTAGTGAGAAACAATGACTCATTCAAATTTCCTTTAGATACGCTTAATACACTTTTCTCTGGGAAATTAAATTAGCAGGCAAAATATCCCAACACACTATAAATGATTCCTGTTAACCTCTCCACCTTTTTCCCATCAAATGCCTTCTTCCTTTTAAATCATTATTATTCCCACTCCATCACTCTTAGAGGCCCACACTAACAACTTCTTCATTCTCTTAACCTTTTCCTCCTCCACAAACCGCAATTTCACAACTACTAGTCTGACCTTCCGCCATGGTTTCGCCTTTCCTTCCATCATCGTCACTCAAAAACCCCTTTGTTCCTAACAATCAAATCCAATCACCCAACCATGTCTCCGCCAGCAACCCTAAAACGACACCAGCTATCCTCACCGTCAACGGTTAGATTCAACCATATACTTACCAGAAAACTACACCTTGACTGTTCAAATTAATGGAAAAAAATCAAGAAAGAAAAAGAGAATAGCAAATGGAACTCTGAATTTGCAATCTTCAGGAAAACATAGAATTGTTACTTATGCCAAAAACCCCACCTTCAAAACCCCACAAAAAGTTATCGTAGAACAAAAGACACCCACTTAAATTCGGACAAACCATAAGCAGTTTGAGGATGCGTTTTTGTGTGTGCAGGTGGGGGGTTTACCTTGCCAGAGCGCTTGAGGTGGGCGGAGTAAGCCCTGACAAACTCGTGTGGGGACACGTCCTTCACATTCTTAGGAGTGGCCATTTCGCTAAATCTCACGGCTCAAATGCCCCCCGACCCGACTTCTCTCTGCTTTCTAGCCCTACAGCAAGAGTTCAGAAGCGCTAGCCAGCTAGCTAATGCACTTCCTGTCTCTCTCTCTCTCTCTCTCTCTCTCTCTCTCTCTCCGGCAAGAGGGTTTCTTCTGGGGTCTGCGTTTATACGATGTTTATATAGTCGTGGCACAATTCAGGGTTTCTAGCTTTCTTTTCTTTTCCTTTTTTGTTTTTTTTTTCTTCTTGACTTTTGTTTGTCGGGTCGGGTTATCCAAGTGCTGCTGTCCCATAGAAAGTGGGCTTTGTGGAGGAGCCCATATGAGCAGTACTGTCTCAATTTCATGTACCTCTCGGCCTAAGATGGAAGGTTTTTTTCTACCGTTAGCAGGCCAATAGATGGTGAGATGTACCACAAAAATTAGTTAATATTTATTTATCCCTAAGGGGACACAGCCCAACTTAAACTTCTATTTTGAAGTTTCAGGTTTTAATATTGAGAAGAAAGAGTATAAAATTTATAAAAAAAAATAAAAAGAAATAATTTCAATATGTATAGAGTGAAAAAAAAATTATTTATTTATTATTGTTGGAATGCAAACAAAGATTGTCCAATATCTGAGGCAGAGAACAGACCCCAGCAGGATCCCATCTTATTTCTTTTGTTGGAATGCCTTAATAAATTATCAGTGAGCAAAAATTTTGCTGCCTTCTTCAGGGCTTTTGATGAAAATCTCAGTCGTGTTCAACATAAAATAAGGACAAAAGGGGCCCGGGAATATGGAACGAAGAGACAAATGGATTGAGAATTTGTACATTTCGTTCTCCTAAGGTTTCCCACTAATCCCAATGTCCAAGTTACTTGAGAGACAAAACCAAGTTCCTCAAAAAAAAATGGCAACTAAATTGGTTGCGTCATTATCAGATCTTGAAACGAATTTTGTAGGCAAGGGGAAACATGAGCAGGGGAAAGAATTTGGTAATAATAATGGCTACAAATAGCAATGCCTGCTGAAAAACTGCTACCCTTTCCATCTCTTGTCAGCTTACTGCTGCTGGTAAGTGAAAGTGCTGATGTCATTCCATGACAGACAGCACTTGATCTTCTTATGTTGAGGTACACGAAACCTTGGCTCTCTAGGCACGGTTGGATGCTTCACTGACCTGCCAAAATGCAAGGCAAAGGTTGAAAGAGGGATTTGCTGGGTTATTCGATTTGAAAGGCTAGAAGTTATTTTAATAGCAAAAAAGGACATTTATTCATGGCTGGAGAATTGTTTCTGGTGGTCTCTCAGATCATTAGCAAAACAGGGATTTGTTTTCCCACCAGGACCATGACAATCTTGCCAGAATTATTGCAAAATAGGAAGAAGAAGAGGCAATTTGTTGCAGGACTGAATATTTTATTAGGCTGTTCATCTTAACTGGCAATTGTCACTTTCAGTCACCAACTGTTAGGCATAACTATTGGTAACTAGTGATCGCCCCCCCCCCCTCCGTGACGGGGAGTTTGGTCAAGCAGAATAAATAAACTAAGCCCAGGAACAATGGTTGCATTCAGATACTAGATTTTACAATGTACAGCATACTTGAGCTCTTTGATAAACAAACCAAATGATTCTCTACCTTCTGGGAATGAAGGGCCTGTCAAAATAAGGCATGGGTTGGGCTTTTGGAACAAGCTCCTTTCTCAATCTGCGTACTTCTTCTTCTTCCGCTAACTGCAAGAGCAAAATGACATATCAGCAATGGCGTTGATGCAGGCAAAAGTATCAATCATGCCTTCTTGTCCTGTTTCACTCACCTTTTGCAGCCTCTCTCTTTCCATCTTGTATTGCTCAATCAGGCTCATCTTCTCGGCTACCTGTGGTAGCACGCAAAATTAGAATGATAAGTTCACTAGCAGGATCTGCTGCAGTTCATTAAGATCTAGAATAGGATATAAATATACCGAACAGGATGAGAGCTCTATTCATGCAAAACTAACAGTATGACCTTTCTCGTTTTTTAGGCTCCAAAAGAAGAGGTAACAACATAATTATTAAGAATATAATTCGTGCCATTACAACCACAACAGCATGCTTACAAGCTTTTTGGACCATTTTCAGAGCAGAAATCAGGAAGTGAGCAGAAACGTGTTAAAATCAGCGTTGCAATTCATATGCAGAATTATTCAAGCAGTTGGAGTACCTGATGGTCAAATTCAGCACGTTCCGCTGCCCGAACATCACTGTGGAGCTTGAGATCAACAGGCCTGGTGTTGTCTTTCACCGGAGGTTTGATAAGCTTCTGAAATTGAGCATACCATGTAGTGATCTCAGGACCATTAAAATGCATGAATCAATGTTTAACAGCAGCATATGTGTATAACTGCTAATTAAAATTCCTGTGCATTATTAGCATTATATTACGCGACTACGGGCACTTTAGATCTTTCATGTATCCTTCCTTTCCTTTTGGTTGACAACTGAATGACCGAAAAGGTGAGACCAACGGTATTAGCATCTAGTGATAGATAAACAGTATTAACATCCATGGAAAAGAAATGTGTGAAAGGGGAGACAACTCTCTATTTACATAACAACATTAAATCTGAAGTCTTCCTTTAGGTAAAGCTCAAGTCATACAAAGAAGACTGCAGTCATTTAAGAATCCACAACAGAATGCTCAACATGACAGCACCCAACAGAGCACAGGTAAAACAGAATACCCACGATTGAATCATATGCACAAAGTATTCAGTGAAACGCTAGAGCATTCAGGTATTATTCCAAAGTGTTCAGACTAATGAATATTGGCATTTGGTGACAAATGAGTATTCATGTCCAGTGCCAAAAAAAGTGAAAAAAAAAAAACGTGGAAGGAGCCACCCGCATAGCTATCTATTCCCCTTCTATCTAAATTCTTTAAATGATCACAGCATTTTTCTTCCACACAAATTTGGCTATACTTCTTGTTCTAAAGCTTCTTGAGTTAATCAGTGCTCATATGTATTGGTAGGGATAAACCGTGTCAGAGTCTCTTACATAGAATTTTATATGATTTTTCACTGTTGGTTTGGATAAAAGGGCTCACCTCTGGTTCATCTGTTGTCCAAGGAAGGCCTTGTGCAATTGGAATCCGCTGCTTCTCCTCCTCTATCATCATTTCTAGTAACTTCTTTGTAAACTCCTCCTCTTTCAATCTTCCCCTTTGCTACAATAAGAATCAATCACTATTAACGAGACACATTACAGGATAAAGATAAATTTGCATGATCAACTCTCCTCATGAACAGTTTCTACCTCTGTCCTCAGCTTAAATGGCTTTTGGCTTGTGATTTTTAGTTGCCTCTTCTTCCATCTCCTTCCCCTTATTGTCCCACAGGAATCAGAGCTCTACAACACAAAAAAGGTTACAAAGGTTCATCAATCGAAAAATCAATTCATCGTACATGCACAAACCAACCCACCAACCACTCCCCCTTCAACACCAAGAAGCAACTAGAAGCGAAAAGCAACTCACATTTCTTCGGCTTCTCCGGCCTCCATCAGATGTCCTGCTAGACAAACTGAAAAGGGAAAAAAAAAAACAGTAAAAAACTAGTAAATCCATATCCATCAAAACTTAAATACTAAAATATCGGATAACATGGAAAACTTCAATGCTATTGACTAGGCAATCATCCACTAACCTGCCTTGATTGCCATCCCAGGAAGAGGAAACAGGGAACCTTGAATCCAAACCCAGATTCTCAGATGTCAAAAATAAATCAGATGGGCAGAAAGAACAAGAAGAGACCTGCATCTCAGGCATCTTAGGCAGCTGGAATTCAGGCAATGTAGAAGAAGAAGATAACCGATTTTCAGCCACTTTAGGGAACTGCAATCCAGGCAGTGCCCACTGCATGGCCTTCTTCTTATCCTCCTTAATCTCCTTCTCCTCACCTTCCTTATTGTCAGAATCTTTGGAATTTGGCATCAGATGGAGCTTCTCAAAGACATTAACCAGATGCATCACTTTCCCGCACTCAGGCACACTATTCCTTGCCTCTTCAAGCAACCTGTCTCTCCTTCTCTTGATCTTAGAACTATCCGAATTCCGGCTATCTGGTCCACACCCATCTTCTTCATTCTCAAGGTTTTGAGCCACAAAAACCTTCTCTATCTCCTTCTCTTCAACCTCATCCTCAGCTCTATAATCACAGGCCTTTTCACTCTCGGGTTCTCCTCTCTCCTCACCGTTATTCGGGTTCTTAAAAAACCCCTCCTGAGAAGCCCTTAGAGTCTCATAGGCCACACACAAACACTTACCTCCAAATCTCTCTTTGCACTTGCAATCCACACTTGGGTTCGATTCCGTCTTTTCTTTCTTTGACTTCTTCTTTGCCACAACGAACTTTCTTTCCCTTATCTTGTTTCTGGGTGAGTAAAGGAGTGGATTTTGATTCAAAGCCTGGATCTTTGAAGCCGATTTCTGGGATTTTGCAGATTTTTTCAGGGGAGAATTTGTGGGTTTTCCTCCAGGGCTTGAATTGGAAACATTGGGATTCAAATTCTCTGAGAATTTGGAGCCTAACCCATGTGGGTCTTTCACCGGAGTCCCGGATTTCGGATTCTTGGTGCTCCCTCCCATTGAAAACCGCTGCCAAATACCCAAAAAAAAAAAAAAAAAAACCGCCTTTGAGGACAAGAGGGGGTGTTTGGGGGATTTTCTTTTAAGCGAAATTCAGAGATTTTCTTTTAGATAGAGAAAATTGGATTCCTTTAGTCTATGAGACGCCATAGAAGGAGGAGTAGATCAAGAATAAAAATGGAACGTTGAGGTTTTTTGCACGCTCTTTTGTAACGGCTACATTTCCTTATGTGCTGCGGTGGGGACGTGTCGAGCGTTGGATTATTTAATTTTAAACTTCGTCTGGTTCTTGTCCGTTGGATTCGGGGATTGGGACGTGGATTCGATTGGCAACCGTTGTGGTTTAGGATTAAATTTTAGACAGAAATAGCCTTTTGTGTTTTTCTTTCTGAAGTGAGTGACTTTGGCCTTTCTACTTTTTTTTTTTTAATAAAAAAAACAAAGTAGTTGAAAGATATATTTATCATATTATATTTTTAAATAGAGATTATAAATTATTTATTTATATTTTTATTTTAAAAATGTATTATTTAATTATTATTACATTTAAATTAATTTCTTTATATTTTATTTTATATTAAAAAATTTTAAAATTCAACACTGAATACAAATTTTTATTTTATATTTTCGATGGGACAGAAGACTACGGTGAGGAGCTCAAACCAACATAGCCTTTTTTACAAACATTGAAATTACTGATTCTTTATCACATGAATTTAAAGGAAAATAATGGTGAAATTTTGCTATTTTTAAACTTAAGTGATGCTTTCTTTCTTTCTTTTTTTTCTTTTTTTGTTGACTCCGAACATGCTTTAATTTTATACGTCCTGTGTCACGAAATCAAGTTTTTTTTTTTTTTTCAATCCTTTTCAAAATGTTATTATTGTTTAGCAACTTTGTCTCTCTATCTGTTTTTTTTTTTTTTTTTTATCTTTAATTTCAGTCAGGCTCAAACCGCTGTTGAGAGTTAAAAGACGCTGTGGTAGAGCATATTTACGAAGCCCAACATGGGTTCTGCCTTCTAACCTCAACTTGCCAGATTGCCCAATGGGCCTAACGGAATGAAAAGAAGTATAAATGGGCTTGTATTGACACAACTAGATGATCAAATTAGTATTTTTGCTTTATTTTTGAAATTGCAAGTTTGATTATTATTTTTTTAAAAAGGCGTAGAATTTATAAGAATAAAAAAACACATATACATTTATATTATCTAATTCACATCTCAATGGAATTGTTAATTTAAAAAAAAAAAGAAAGAAAAGAAAGAAGTATACTTCCCTTGTGTACATTTTGCTACTAGGTATGCTCTGTTCTTCTGGGGCCGAATCTTCACAAATAATGAGCCGAAGAAGAAGTATTATCAGCTTGGAGAGACTCTTTGAAGCAAAAATGTTCTTGAATTATTCAGCTGTTTTGCTCACCGGAGGGTTTTTACAAATGCTAATTTTTCAATTGCGGCCATCATTCCGGTCATCGTCACCAGGACAACTTCCGGGTTTCATTATTTCCCTTGTTGGTCCCAAACTAGCCATGCCTTATATCAATGTAGCTTCGACTACACTTTAACATCCCATAAAAAAGACCCCTCAACGAAGACCAATTCTTAATTTGCAAGTTTCCCCTCTACATTTTACCAGAAAATCCGCATTTTATTAGACAATATCTCAAATCAATCGGAAGTGATTTCTAATATACAAAAATGAAAAATATGGAAATTATAATAGCTCGAACAATATTAAAAATACCAACTCTTATTAAAAATTTTAATTCACATTTTTGCCGGAAAAAGAAAATCCCAGTTTGAATATATTCAAACAAAAGCCACATTCTCTCGCTCCGCAGGGGACTCCTACTTCCTGGTAGGGTCATGCAGCCAATTGGTTCACAGATAACAGCTGTCCGGGTTATTCAAAACGCATGGAAACCAATTTTACCACCCAGAAATAAAAAATAAAAAAGTACAAATTATTTATAGGAAAAAAGTTTAGTGAGAACACAATAAGAGAGGAATACAATGGACGAATAGTAATGTAATGTACTATCTTGAAAAAATTATTAAATTTTAAAAAATAAAATAACATATAATTTATTAAAAAGACTGTATATTTTATATTATATTATTAAGTATTTGAATTTATTATTTATTTTTTAAAATAAAGTAACAAAAAAATATAGATATCATTATTATTTATAAATAAAATTACATAAAGTTTTATTTCTTTGCGATGTGACAAACCATAAGATTGATTGAAATTTTTTTTCTTTCGATATTTAATATATTATAATTTTCTTTTCGTCATAATGTGTGTAGGAATTAATTTTGTATGTAATTATTAGTATTGCTCTTCCTACCAATTTATTCCTAATGGCCCATCATTCTCCATCGCCAAAAATACCTTGGGCTGTCACGGTAAAACATCCCATCTCAACATGGGACCCACACTTCCTTTGTATTTAAAACCCGATCCACCCGCTCTCTTCGCTCCGGTGTAATAACATTCTCGTTGTCTCTCTCTCTCTCTCTCTGCCCACAGTCTCGCTCCGGTCCAAGTCATCGAGTTCTCTATCGGAACCCGGTAATCACTTCTCCTTTCTTTGAAACTCAATTCAGTTCGAAAATGCTCATAGATCTGTTAATGGCTGTTGTCGATCTGTGATTGTGAGCAGTTCGAATGTTTGCTTCTCTCACTTCAAGTGTGGAGCTCAATTGAGCGAAGCTAGATCCGATTTCGAAGTTTAAAGTTTGGTTCTTTGATTTTGAAGTTTAATGTTTGGTCTTTTTTTCTCCTTGTTTGCATTCAAAATTTCAAATTTACAAGATCTCTCTGCTTCGGATTCCACTAGATCTGTGGCATTCCTACAAGAAATTTTCATAATTTTTTGTATTTTGCTTATATCTTAACGAACTGTTATCTGTCTGTATCTTCATTGCACTTAATTTATGTTATTATTATTGGGATCCAAATGGGGGTCTGGGAGGTTGGATTTAGATCTACTGAAATTTTCCGCAAAAGGGTATGCTTGAATTCATGCATCATTGTACTAGATCATTAGAACATACTGTCACCGAGAGCTTAAGGGCAGCATGCATCTGTTGTAGGCATAAATTTGCTGCGCATAAATGAAAATTGAAAATAATTAAGGCACTTGATCTCAATGGAATAGTTTTTGAGGTTGTGTTAATGATGGGTGTGAATTACCCTTCTTGTTTCAGGTATAAGCTTGGTGAAGAAAAATGGTGAAGATCTGTTGTATTGGAGCAGGGTATGTCGGGGGGCCTACGATGGCAGTCATTGCCCTCAAGTGCCCCTCGATTGAAGTGGTTGTTGTTGATATCTCCGTGCCTAGGATCACTGCTTGGAACAGCGACCAGCTGCCTATCTATGAGCCAGGCCTTGATGGCGTGGTGAAGGAATGCCGGGGCAGGAACCTATTCTTCAGCACTGATGTGGAGAAACATGTGTCTGAAGCTGATATAGTCTTTGTCTCTGTCAACACCCCGACCAAAACTCGGGGTCTAGGTGCTGGTAAAGCTGCAGATCTGACATACTGGGAGAGTGCAGCACGTATGATTGCTGATGTCTCAAAATCAAACAAGATTGTTGTTGAGAAATCAACAGTTCCAGTCAAGACCGCCGAGGCAATTGAAAAGATTTTGGCCCACAACAGCAAGGGGATCAAATTCCAGATTCTGTCAAACCCAGAGTTCCTAGCAGAGGGAACTGCCATCAATGATCTGCTTTCCCCAGATCGAGTCCTCATTGGAGGTAGGGAAACTCCTGAGGGCCAGACAGCCACACAAGCATTGAAGAATGTTTATGCTCAGTGGGTACCTGAAGATCGTATATTAACCGCCAATCTGTGGTCGGCTGAGCTGTCCAAGCTTGCTGCCAATGCCTTCTTGGCCCAGAGGATCTCATCCGTGAATGCCATGTCTGCTCTCTGCGAGGCAACTGGAGCTGATGTGACCCAGGTTTCATATGCTGTTGGTAAGGATTCCAGAATTGGCCCCAAGTTCTTGAATGCTAGTGTTGGTTTCGGTGGGTCCTGCTTCCAGAAGGACATTCTGAATCTGGTTTATATCTGTGAGTGCAATGGCCTTCCAGAGGTAGCAGAATACTGGAAACAGGTCATCAAGGTCAATGATTATCAGAAGAACCGATTCGTGAACCGTGTTGTTTCTTCGATGTTTAACACAGTTGCAAATAAGAAGATTGCCATTTTAGGTTTTGCTTTCAAGAAGGACACTGGTGACACTAGGGAGACCCCAGCCATTGATGTTTGCAAGGGGCTGTTGGGAGACAAGGCTCGATTGAGCATCTATGATCCACAGGTTACGGAAGACCAGATTCAGAGGGATCTTACCATGAAAAAGTTTGACTGGGACCATCCTCTTCATCTTCAGCCAATGAGCCCCACAACTGTTAAGCAAGTGAGCATGGTTTGGGATGCCTATGAGGCAACAAAGGATGCTCATGGTCTTTGTATTTTGACTGAGTGGGATGAGTTCAAGACCCTTGATTACAAAAGGATCTATGAGAACATGCAGAAACCTGCTTTTGTGTTTGATGGAAGGAACATAGTGAACGTAGATCATTTGAGGGAGATTGGTTTCATTGTCTATTCAATTGGTAAGCCACTCGATCAATGGCTAAAGGATATGCCTGCTGTTGCATAAAAAGCTGCTGATTAGTGTCTTTTGTGTTGCGGCTCACTGGAACATGGTCTGAGGCAGTCAATTCGATTCTTTGCTGCATCTTCTCTTTGGTGTAATAATTGTTTCTTGCTTTCCCTATGTAATAGGGACAATCGGCATAACCATTATGGTGAAAGTAGGATGCTCCCTGTGCTTCCTTACATTTCATTCAATTATATTAACAGTTTCATACGGTTTTTCATTTTTTGTATTTGGTTTCACATACTTCCGCATAATTAGATTTTGAATTCCACATCACTTGTCTCGTTTTCTTATGTTTTCTATTGAACCTCATTGTCGCTACTGTTTTTCAGTTTCTCTAAACCTGTGTCTTTGGCCTGTAATTTTAACTTACATTTAAGTGCTGTTTAGTGAGTGTTCATTGATTGATCATTATTGTGGAGTACATTAACAGTAGAATGAGCACCCTCGCTGCTAACATGAACACTTGAACAGTTCCTAAACCGTCCGCACATTGCTGGCAAGGTTTGAGGGGCTTTCAATTGTGCAACTCAAGATTCTGTATTTAATATTGTCCATTGAGAATGCATCAACGTGGTTTCTCAAAAATTCTGTTTTGCTTCCAAGTGAAATTGTGTAGTGAAAAGAAGTATCGGAAACTGGAAAGTCCAAAAAAATTAGGAAAATTTGAGAAAGTGTCAACAATCAGAAGTGATTGTTAAAGAATGGCATCTCAAAAAATATTTCCTATGAAGAGAGGAAACTGGCTTTATTTAACCAAAAAAAAAAAACAAGGTTTATAGATGTGGAAAAGGTAAATTTATAACATTCAAGCACTCCTAATTTCTTTCAAAACTTCAATCAAGTTGCTGGACATATGGATTGCCTGGCTCCAAAGCAAGGTCCTGGTAAGGCAAAGTGCAAATGGGTCCTTATTGTCTTGGTTTTTTTTGTTTATTTGTTTTTTTTTTGGAATTTTATTGGGTGTTCTTGAACTAAATCAAGACAGCTTTTTTAAGGCCGAGCATTCCCAATTTTTATTTATTTGTCTTTAACACATTTTTCTTGACAATTTAACTATACATCTAATCAAAAGACAGACTAGACATTAATGAGCGTTATTGTACAATTTTTTTTTTTTAAATTACTAAACTTGGATTGCATATTTTGTATAAATGTTGGAAGAATATCATTCATTTAAATAAAAGTAATTTATAGAATTTAATACTAACCTTTTTTTCTATTAAATTTTTTTTTGATGTAATTGATTCTAAAAGAAAAGGAAGAATTTGACAAAGACCCAAATCATGTATTATGAAAATGCATAAGTGTAACATTAATAAACATTTAGGTGTCCTTTGGCAGGGAACTAATGTTCTGTTCCTACTATTTACACATACATGTGTGTGCGCGCAGGCCCATATTAAACAATTAACACACGAGTAAAACAGCATCTAAACCTTCAGAAATTATGATAAATAAGTTTCTTTAAAAATTTGAACCACTTTCTCTCACCTCCTAAATTAATTATATAGATATGATATCACCCAAACATATCACGTTAGCAAATAAGAAAAGAAAAAAAAAACAAAAGAAAAACATGTTTCCAAAGCTCATTATTTTCCTTCTCATAATGTTTTATTTATTTCCTTATATTTTAAGGGGGGGACAATTTCGCAAGAATATTTATAAAAAAAAAAAAAAAATTATTTTGTAATGTTCAAAGGCCAATTCGCTTTGGTTTTCCTTCGGCTTATTTTTCTCTCTATCTACCAAATATTTTCACTTTTTTTAATCGACTCGTATTATTTCCGTAATTATTGACACAAAGATTTTCGTTTCCCAACTTGTCCTTACGATCCAACGATCCTGAGATGGCAATTGGGGTAATTTTAGCATCGTTCTTTTCCTTTCCTGTAATTACAGACCCCGGCGTTGCCTCGAGCGGGTCGGATGACCGACCACGCCCCCAGCGTTCCCTATAAAATTGTGCCCTAACTTTACCAAATATCTCCGTCCCCAAATCTCTAAAGAAGTTCGATCCGTAAATTCTCATTATATCTTTCTCTAATCTGCAAATGGATCTTTTCTTTGTTCAATTCGTTCTTTTCCCTATCGATTGATACCGAATTCGTACATATCCGTGTAAATTTCGTTTTTAGGGTTAGGGTTTCGAAATCGTTTGTGTATCCTCCGATTTCACGGGTCATTTCTCTCCGATCTTCAAATCTAAACCTGCTGTTTTGCTTCTTTTTATCTCAATTTTCGTGGGTTACGCGAAATTTTGAGCGATTCTCTGAAAATTTGGATCTTTCTTTGGTTACCTTTGTTTTCCGAAATTCCTTACCTTCATCGATTTTTTTTGATCCGATTTTATCTGGGCAAAATTACCGTTATTCCTTGTTTGCATCCCCAGTGTTTATTGTTATTCTGGGAATTAGGGATCTGGAACTCGAATTTCAGGATTAGGGTTCTTTCTGTAATTTTGGGTGATAGAAAATCCACCTTCTTTTTACCGGTTTCTGATACTATCGGTTCTTCGACGTTTTTTAAGGTAAGACCAACCTCTCCTAGCTGAATAATAACTTCTTCTTCTTCTTCTTCTTCTTCTTATTATTATTATTAGTATTATTATTATATGGTAAAAGGTAATTGGTATGTACAATACACAAACACACACACGTACACGTACGTACATGTGTATATATTGACAAGGATAATTGAACATGATTTATGGAGCTTCGAAAAGGAGTGTTAACATTGGGGAATAAAGATTACATTATAGTTAATGCCTTGAAATAAGCCTTTTAATAAGTAGATTTTGTGGCATGTTCTCTAGTCAAGGTGCTTGTTTTGTGCAAGGTTTGTTGGATTTGGCATTTGAGTGATATCATTGCAAACTTGTGATTTCTTATATGTCACTTTGCAGGTGAAAAATGATTCACAAACGGCCATATGTCGATGATGATTCTTATGAGGTTGCTTCCAAACAGCCAAGACAAATGGATTACATTGATCAGCTCAGTCCTATTTGCCCTCTTGACAATGATTACGAGTATCCTCAAAGCTCCGGTAGTGAATAGATTATTCAAATTCTTATAATGCCTCCTAGTTCTTGTAAATTGTCTTCTCACTATGCAACGTTGAGACGAATTGCCCATAAAAAAAAAAAAATCTTTGAAAACGCTTTCTTTTTTTTTTATCATACCCTTTTTGGTTTTGTCTTTTCTTTATTCCCCCTATGGTTGAACTTGACTAATCTTTTGCACTCTTCAACATCCACATTTGTATGGGATTCGTTCATTTGTTTTATGCCGTTCATGTGTTCTTACAGAACTGTTCCACCTCCACATTTGTATGAAATGCCCATATTTCTTTTATGTTTATGCCTGCCTTCTTACAAAACTGTCTTAGTATTCTCATAGTGGTTGTAGTCATCTTGTGGACATGTTATGTTTTGCTAGAACTCAGTGTCATGATGTGCCATTGGTCTAGTTTATTAAATGAGCCTTGCACTGGGGCAAGAGTTTACAATGGCATTATTATTCCATTTGCGTCCTGCCTCAATCCTTTTGTTCTTTTGAATAATTAAGCCTGAACCTTTTGAGTTACACAATGGAATCTCCACATAGAAACGTGCCTTTTGGAGGAGCCTTCTTTGTTAATATACATGGTATATGGAGTTTGGGTTCCACTAAGTTAATGTCTTGGACAATTCATACAATCAATGGACTTTTTAAAAGTGTGGTTTACGGTTATGGATTTGGATGTCTTGGGGAAAAAAAAAAATCTGTTACTATATGAAAGGTCTGCAAAATTATCAATGTGGTAGAAGGACTAAAATGCCCTGACATTTTAGCATTGTTGACTTTGGAATGGTTAGAATTTAGCTTTTTCTGAGGTGATGTCCTCAATATGTATCAGTATTCTATCTGCTGGTTTAATGTGGAAGATGATCCAGGTAACGACAGTTATCTTATGTGTCAAGATGTGGAGAAGAATGCAAGTGGCTCAGTCATAGAAGTTTCAGAAAGTGTTGAAATGGCTGCTTGTAACCCTTTTCCTTATGCTTTGTGGATGTGCAACAAAACTCTTGAAGCAGACAACCTATTAATCTTTCCCGAATATTTTGAAAGTGGGCAACAGATGAGGGCTTTTCCTCAATATGATGAGGTCTCCGCACCCCTTAACAGCCCTATTAAAAAGCGAGTTCCATTGGGACCTGAGCATCAAGCTTTTATTCCAAAATGGAATTCAAATGGTTTGAACACCTCATTCAAACAGCTATCTGATCCTCAACTTGCAGTTGCACAATTATCTGACCCAAGCTTTACCATTGATGACAACCATGAGAAACTGATGGGAACTTGTGTCATTCCTATGCCTGCATTGGAAGCATCAGCAAGTTCTTACTGCAAAGAGACCAAGCCTGAGTGTAGGTGCCTTGATGGGGGTTCTATCAGATGCGTGAGGCAACATATCATGGAAGCCAGGCAGAAACTTAGGAGGAACCTCGGGGAGGAGGCTTTTGCGGTCCTGGGTTTCTGTGATATGGGGGAGGAGGTTGCAAAGAAATGGACTGAAGAGGAAGAGGATGCCTTTCATGAAGTTGTCCTGTCAAACCCCGCATCACTGGGCAACAACTTTTGGGAGCATCTGTCTGCAGTATTTCCTTACCGTGGGAAAAAGGAAATAGTCAGTTACTACTTCAACGTCTTCGTGCTCCGAAGACGAGCTGAGCAGAACAGGTTTGACCCACTAAATGTTGACAGTGATGATGATGAGTGGCAAAGAAGTGAACATGGGATGACGGAGGAAGATGAGGACTCAGTGGTGGAATCACCGACTATTTATCAGCAACAACAGGCTGAGGGATGCAATGAATACACTGAGGATGACGACGACGTAGTTGCTTTCAAAGACTCTGCTAAGAATGTTGGTCTTACAGTCACAACTGATGAGGAGCACGAGGGAGATGTGGATGACATCTCAGGAGTGGACGTGGCATATTCAAGTGGCTCCAAACAACTTAGTGGGCTTCCCAACATCAAGGGAGATTGTTATGATGTTCATGATGATTCATGCACATCATATGAGTACCAACGAGACAACATAGATTGCTTTCTTCCCGTTGGATTTGGAAGTGGTGGACACTAGAATGAAGAGTGTTATAACTGCGTGGGGTTTATTGGTGGCCATATTAATCATGTTCTTGTAAGGGGAAGACTTGCCTTTGGCAAGTTTGTGTAAGAAGCTAAAGTCTTGGACCTGATTTTGTTCTTCATGAAGCCGATTAAGTTATTTGCAGATGACCCCCTCGCTTGGTTCATGCAAATTTAACCATTTGTTTGGCCTTTTTTCTTAAACAAAAATTAGCTCCTGCAAAGTTGGAGTTAACTTGTAAAACTTTTTATATTAATATATTTATTTTGTTTACATCAATTAAAAAGATATCCATTCAATTTAATTATAATATTTAATAAAAAATGTCATTATTTAAATGTTTTATAAGTTCATTGTAAAAATATGTGTTTTTTTTTTTTATCAAGATAGGAAAAATAGGTTTATGCAGTGTTGTGCCAATGAGTAATGGCATTGGAGAGAGGAAGATTTTAAAATGTTTTCATTTAACTATATTTTTATTTTTAACCGTGAATTAAATTTTATGTAATATGTTATGCATCTTGCATGTCGCCTGTGTAAATTAATAACATTAAGAATTTATACGAGAATTAAATCGTAATTTCCAAAGGTCATGCTGAATTAAATATGCAAAATTTAAGATATATATATATATATATATATATATATATATACAAACGTGTAATTAATTCTTTCCAAAACCATCATCTCGCGCTATGCATCAAAGGCCAAGTCAACCTTGTGAAGAATGCGGCGGACGGCAAGCGTCAATTAAAATGCCTGCTCACCGGCTTCCACGTGTCAGAAAATTATGCTTTATTCCATCCCCACCAACCTCAGACGATGAAAGCGCCATTTCCCAATTTGTCCTAAAGATCCAAGGATCCCGAACGGGGCAATCCACGTAATTTTCACGAGATTTCTGTTCCTTTTGAGTAATTACACATTCGGTGATCCGAATTCGCCCTTAATTTTTATTTTTTTTATTTTTTTTACCCCTATAAAATCTTGCCCTAACTCGGTACCCCATTTCGCGATCCCCAAATCTTTCGATTACGAAATTCTCATTATCTCTGTCTTCGATCTTCAATTCGATCCTCGTTCTTTCAAATTCGCTCTTTTCTCTATCGATTGATCTCTTATTCATATCCTGCCGTGGACGATTCATTTTTAGGGTTAGGGTTTTGAAATCCTTTTTTTTTTATCCTGCGTTTTTCACCCGAAGGGGGGGATTTTCTCCGATCCCCAAATCCAACCGCGTGTATCTTGTTCTTCTCTTCAGAATTTATCTGGGTCACTCGAAATAGCAGTTGATTCCTTGAAATTTCGTAGCTTTCATTGGATATTTTTGAAATTCCTCGTTTCTATCGATTTTTCTTTCCTTCGATTTTATTTACGGAAAACTGTATCTTTTCCTGTTTGTATCCCTTGCAGAACGGTGCTTAATTTTATCGCAGGAATTATAGATCTAGAATTTCGATTTCAGGAATTTTTTATTTTTTATTTTTATAAATATTTTTGGTCTATTCAAAATTTTTCCTTTTTCTGCCAGTTTCTAAAATTATCGGGTCGCCTTCAGCATTTTTTGTGGTAAAGACCAATCCTTTTTTTCTTTTTAACCTATTTATTTTACATATAAATATATAATTAATTACTTGATTATCTATTTATTTTCTTATTCATGGGCTGATGCTTATTTATGCGTGTAAGAATTGAGAAAATTAATAGCGAAATGGTGAAGATATTGATAAGCGTAATTGATTCTAATTTATGGAGCTTGAAATGGAATGATAGCATTTGGGGACCGTGTTCATGCAATAGTCGATGCCTGAGAAAATTAGTCTCGGATAAGTAGCCTGTGCTGCATATTTTATTCTTAAAAACATTTTAGCGGATGGTTTACTTGACTATGAATCTGAATGCAACCGTCAGCATGCTCTTCTTCTATTGCGAGCTCTTGACTTCTTAAGTGGGACATGCAGGTGAAAAATGATTCACAAACGGCCTTATGTTGATGATGACTCGAATGGGGTGGCTTGTAAGCATCCTAGACAAATGGAATACCTTGAGCAGTTCAGTCCTTTTTTCCCTCTTGAAAATGCTTATGAGAGTCCTCAGAGCTCAGGTAGCGAATAGCTTGCATTGCTTATAATGCTTTATAATTCTCCAGGAATTTTCTTTTCAATATTGTACTTCTGGTGGGATTTAAAGTTGTCTACTAATCTCTGCTGTCCTGAACTGCTTTAAGGATTGGATATCAACTTTAAGGATCCTTCCTTTTCTCCTCACCACTCAATTTTTGAACAGATTACCGATTAAGTTTATTGCTAATAAACAAATTCTTTTTTCTTTTTCACCTTAGTCCACGCCATTTAGCTTTCCTCTTCCCTTTCTCCCACTGTATTTGAACTTGATTAACATTATGTACTGATTCCACCCCCATATTCATGCAAAATGCACTTATTATGTCCTTTCCTGTGTTCTTACACAATCGTCTTAGTATTTTCAACCTAGTTTTATTCCTTTAAAAGGACATGCTTTTTTCTTTGTTCTCTAGAAACCAGTACCACGACAATAGTCATCGAGTTACTGTTTTCTAAAATCTGCCTTGTATTTTAGCAGGACTTACAATGTTAGATTTACTATTGGATTCTTGATCCAGTCTTTATATCATTTATCATTTTAAATTATTAAGCTTGAATCTTTTGGTTTTCTTGTAGAATTCTTTTTATATGTCAAAACATGCTGCAGAAATCTTGTTAGATGTTGAAATATGTTCTTTGGAGAAGGTCTATTTATATGCATGGTCTTTTAGGGGCAGGGTATGGAGTTCAGATTTCAATACATTACATGATTTGGAAAATGTATACAATAGATTGTTCTTCAAAAGTATGGTTTACGGTTCTGGGTTTGGATCTTCGGTGAAGTAAATTTTTCTTGCAATTAAAAAGTTTGCAAAATTATGGATGTGCTAGAACTGAAATGACAATGGTATTCCAATGCTGTAGGTCATTAGCAGTTAGAATTCGGTGTTTGGGATGATGTCATTCTTATTTGTTGGTATTCTGTCTGTTACTTTATATAGCTGACTTATATTTACTATGGAAGGTGATCAAAGTAAGGACAGGTACCTTACTTCTCAAGGCATGGAGAAGCATGCAGCTGGATCCATTATAGAAGTTTCAGATGAGGTTGAAAAGGATATTGAAATTTGTGCTAGTAACTCTTTTCCTCATTCTTTGTGGCTGAGCAATGAAACTCTTGAAGCAGACAACCTCGCAATCTTTCCTGAGTATTTTGAAAATGGGCTGCAGCTAAGAACTTTTCTTCAATCTGATGAGTTCTCACCTCTTGACTGCCCTTTTCAGAAGCCAGTTCCTGTGGGACCTGGGCATCAAGCACTTATCCCAGAGTGGAACACCCAGGGTTTGAAGGCCTCATCCAAACAGCTGGATAATTCTGATCCTGAAGTTGCAGTTGCAGTTGAAGAATTATCTGACCCAGGCTCCATCACTGATGCTGACTGTGAGGAGAGGCTGATGGGAACTTGTGTCGTTCCTATGCCTAAATTGGAAGCATCAGCAAGTTTTTACTGTAAAGGCACTGAGTATGAGTGTAAGTGCCTCGATGGGGGTTCTATAAGATGTGTTATACAGCATATCATGGAAGCTAGACAGAAACTTAGGGATAACCTTGGGGAAGAGACTTTTGAAGGCCTGGGTTTCTGTGAGATGGGTGAGGAGGTTGCAAATAAATTTACTGAAGAGGAGGAGCAAACCTTTTATGAGGTGGTCCTATCACACCCAGCATCAATGGCCAAGAACTTTTGGGAGCATCTGTCTGCAGCATTTCCATGCCGTGGGAAAAAGGAGTTAGTCAGTTACTACTTCAATGTGTTTGTACTTCGAAAACGTGCTCAGCAGAATAGGTTTGATCCACTAAATATCGACAGTGATGATGATGAGTGGCATAGAGGCGAAACTGGAATGGCAGAGGAAGATGAGGACTCAGTGGTGGAATCTCTTACCATGCAAGATGCTTCTGTTTATTCTCAGCAATACCAGGCTGAGGAATGCAATGAATACATTGAGGATGAGGATGATATTGTTGCTTACAAAGAAAGCACTAACAAGGCTGGTCTTAGTGTGGCTGCTGATGAGGAGTTTGAAGGCCTTGTGTATAATGTTTCAGGAGCACAAGTGGCAATATCTTCAGGTGATTATAGTGGTAATGGTGGACTTAAACATTTTAGTGAGCTTCCTAGCAGCAGGGGAGATGATTGTGATGCTCGAGATGATTCATGCACATCATTTGAGTGCCAGCGAGATAACATTGATTGCTTCCCTCCACTTTGATTTGGAATCAATGGTGGGCCTTGCAGTGAAGAGTGACATAATTAGAGAAGCTTATCAAAGGCCACATTTTGCCGTGACATGTAAAGAATTTATGCTGGCAAGTGTACAAGTTTGTATAAGAGGATCCTTGAGAGCAATCTGGAGGATAAACTGATGGCTGGATTTTGATATCAATCACAGTGGAACAGTGATTGTTATCATGATATTTCAAGTTGAAGATTGCCTTGGCAGGCATCATTGTGAAGTCCCCTTGAAGGCTCAGCTGGCACGTGTGAGGAAGATGCATGGGTTGATTTGTTGCCTATAAAATAAGTTTTGCTTGTAGATTTTTAGTTTGTCGGTTGGAAGCATGGAAAACTATGGAGTAGTGTTATTCAAAGTGTTCGATTTCCTGGGATGAGCCAAAGGAAGCCTCATGGAAATCTGCTGAGATTCTGGCTGCATGACTTCAATCCTGTCTTTTTTTTTTCTTTGGTATCAGGATCAGTCTGCTCAGAATAATATCTTTCAGCTTTATAGTTCTACCTATCATAAGGCAATGGGTTTACTTGGAATTGTGTCGCAGTTGCTCTCTCTCTCTCTCTCTCTCTCTCTCTCTCTCCCCGGCTTTTTGTCATTTTTTGCAGTGTCTTCCTCTTTTTATGTTGTCTTTGCTTTTGTTTATTTATGCACCAGTCAGTGTCATGGTTTTCTTTTGGCCCTATTGTTGCGGGTCTTGTGTTAGACTGTTCCATTTTCAGCACAAATGACCCTTGTACCATTGTACAGTTTCAATAGACGTGACAACATTCATTCTATTCAAAATATTCTCTCCCACACCCCCCCCGGGTGGGGTCTCTAGAGCATTCAATTTTTCTTGAATTTGAGATGGCACTAGAAGCCACGAAAGGTTGTCTATGCCTAATTTATTCTTTGCAAACTCTGCAAGCCTTTTCCCGCTGCGTAGGAAAGCTAAAATTATCCTGAAACCAGGATGGCTGTGACCAATCAATGCGTCTAGGAGTTGCACCAGATCCATCCTTGCAATCGTATTGTTCTGTACTATGGCCAGGGATGCAGCTAAAGGCAGCAACGGGACAGCGATGCCGTATCATGAACGTTAAGCACTGCCCGTATGCTTTCACGTTCTCTTGAATTGGGGAGAGGGGTCGATCACTTGGTGATAAGTCATGTTTCCTATGTTACCTAAACACATTCTTAAGGTCCAATTTCGAAGATGTTAAAAATTATATTCCAAAATTCTCTTTACCTTTTCCAACCACAAAATGGGGATTAACATTTAAAGCTTTAAAATGGCATAATTGTTGGTTATGTCTAGTTCTAAAACTTTGGACTTGATATTATGCTTGAGTAAGATAACCAAGATGATGTGAATATGACATCTTCCCTTAATCCACACTTTGCTCTAAGATGATAACGAGATATCTTCAACCATAACGAAGACGGATTAGTGACTTTCAGTGAGAAAATTAGAAACAAAGTCTGGCATCTGAATCTAGATTAGTTCTGTTACTAGCTATCAAATTTAGGCAGCCGTGTGGCCACTGTTAGCCAACAGATATGTTGTAATCTAAACGACCTTCATCAAATAAAATCTCTAATCAAAATAGAGATTTTCTGATTTAATTCCTATTAAAGGAAAAAAAATTAAATGAGATTTAATTATACTAAAACAAATTAAATCGGTTGCATGAGATATAAAATTATTATCCAAATAGTCAAAAAGAAAATTGAAATAAAAAAAGGGGGGGGGAGAAAGGGGATTGAATAAGAGGTCCTGATCAAATCACTGCAATCTCCCATTAACCAAAAAAAAAAAAAAAAGGACTAATAAGAAATTATGTTAATCAAACCAATAGGCCATAGTTTTGAGGACAGAAGCGAGGGAGTAGGGAGAGCCCACTCAGTATGACTTGGCTTCCATGCAGAGGACCTTCCCTTCCAAATATAGCTCCAAACTTTGAGATAGGAAACAGAGTCACCTCCCTTTTCAAGGGACAATCTCTCTCTCTCTCTCTCTCTCTCTCTCTCTCTCTGTGTTGTGCCCATTTGTGCTTAGTAGCTAGGGGCAGTGATAAAACAGGGCTATTCGTACGGCTTCTGTTCCTATAGCGAACTGAAAATCTTGCTTGACCAGAAGCACACAAAAACCCACTTGGTATTTACTCTCTTCATTTCAAATGCCTAAAATTTTGTAGCTTGCATCCAGATTTCAGTTCTTTTTGATCTGGGTCTCCATTGCTTCCTCTGTTTCTTGATTTTCCTATGCTTGTTAGTTTCCCCAGAATGCGGGAGAAAATTTAACTCCTTTTTCGTGAGAAATTTGGGGCCTTTCCCTTGTTTCTGATCTGGATATCTTTGTTTTGCTTTTCTCGGTTGGTGAATTCCATAGATGGAGCAAGAAGATCAACAAGAGCAGCATGTTTGCAAGTTCTGCAGCCGGAGCTTCTCGAATGGTAGAATACTGGGAGGTCACATGAGGACTCATAAAGGCAAAAGGCCAGTTCAAGAAGAGTTCGAGCTCGAAAACAACAACATGGGTTTTGAAGCTTATGGCCTTAGAGAAAACCCCAAGAAATCTTGGAAATTCTCAGGCTTAAATCAGAAGGATGGTAAGCCTGTTCAAGAAAATTTGAAATGTAGATTGTGTGGTAAAGAATTTGATTCAAAGAGAGCTCTTAATGGTCACTTGAGGCATCATTCAGGGAAAGAAACGAGAGGGGTTCGTTGCAAAAAATGTGGTAAATTGTTCAAGGCAACCAGATCTCTCGCTGTTCACGTTAGGATGCACTCCAATGAATCGGGCTCTATTTCAAGGCCTAACCTAGCTGTGTTGAGGTCTTCAGATAGTACTCAGACTCTGAATCTTGTGCGAAAAAGGCGATCTAAGAGAATGAGGTACGGTGCTTCTGCCAATTCTTCTTTGTCTGGGTTGAATGAATCGATTTCAGGTACTGACATTGAGGAAGAAGCGAAAGAGGTGGCTATATGTTTGATGATGCTGTCTAGGGGTGTGTGCAAATGGGGTGGGTTCAATTCGGTTAGTGAGTCCTTGTATGATACTTCTCTTAGTTTTGAGTCTCAGCCACTGGATCAAGACAAGAGAACTAGGACTGAAGGGGGAGATGCAGCTTTTGATCGTGAAGAATTTGTCGAGATGAAGAAATCAAGAAAGGAGAATTTGGATTCACATTATTCAGGTTCTCCTAAGAGCAACTGGTGTGAATTTCCTTGTGAGATGGCGAGTGATCTCAAAAAGAAGGTTGAACTTGAAGTTTCCGCTGAGAAAACTTTCAATGGTATTGATTTAAACGGGGCTGAAATGGATGATGAATCAGGATTTGTGCTGTTCGACGCTAAGATTGTAGAGGGTATCCACGACGAAATGAACTGCAGTACAAATGAAACAGAACCAACTCCGAATGTGATGGCAGAAGTTGGTTTAGGTCTTGCTAGTATGGGATTTGTGAAGCCTGGTTTAAGTAACAAAGTCAGTTATGATGCTGGTGATGCTGAATTGGAGAAGGATTCATGTCATAAGATAATATGTTATGATTCAGATTCCAAAACCAAAGCTCATACTTTGAAGAAAAGCAAATTCAAGTGCAGGCTCTGCAACAAGATGTTCCCATCTTATCAGGCCCTTGGAGGTCACCAAACGTTGCACAGAACAATCAAAAGCTGCCATAAGTTGAAGAGCAAGAATGACCAGAAGGATATCCAGTCTACTTTGTCACCTGAAGTTGAGGCTACAAGCATGATTGTGGAGCCTGAAAGTGTTGAGGATTCAGAAGTGCAGGAAATGGATGGAGTGACTGTGGCATGCCGTGAATCAGGAAAGGATAAGGAATGTAAATGCCAGAAGAAAATTCTATCAGGCCAAGCTTTGGGAGGTCACAGGAAAGCTCATGTCGGCAATGCCAGACAACAGCAGACTGGGGCAATAGAGGAAGAAGCCGACATCTGCAGTGAAGATTTTAGTTTCCTTGAAGCAGATGGCCATTGGGATGTTGGATTCAATCCTTGTTGGGATGGAGACAGCAGCAAGCACATGCCATTGGTGGGTCTACTTGCGAACTGAAATAATAATGCCACTCCATCTATGGCTTCTCAACAGTCTCATTGCAAGACCTAAAAGAATTTGCACTTCCCTTTGTGCTGATGGCTTAGGATTTGGGTTCTGTCTCCTTCTTTTGCAGCTTTTGTCATCTTTAAAGTGAACAAACCACACATGTCAAATTGAAGGTCTATGATACATTTTTGCTTCAGAATTTTGACACCATCATGGATTTTCTTTTTGGTCCTCCTGCATTGTAGATAAATTACCAGATGGTGGGAGCATTCATCCTTGTACTCAGCTTTAGTTCCTAAGTTTGCCATCTCATTGTCTTTTTGAAGTATACAGTATCAGCAGTTCAGCCTATTTGCAGCTCTAAAGAGTGGTTGAAACTGATTAATGCTTCGGGAATGGAAGACAGAGGATGTCAGTGTCCAAAAAGGACTAACAAGAAGAACAAAATATGGAATTTGGAATATAGAATATGAGAGACCATCAAATATTGTCTCAATAACTTTCGATGTATTTTAGTCATTTCTTGCTCTTAGGTCCGTTTAAATGGCGTCATATATGCTTTAAACTGTTGCATTTCTGCCACGACAATGCTTTCAGTTTCGGCTGGCCAAGGAGCCTTTGCTTTCATCCTCAAAGGCAAACGGTTCCCCGTACCTGGGAGCTGTAAATATTCCCCGATGGAGCCCTTGCTTTTATTATACTCTAGTTCCCCTCATAAACATGAAGATTACTTGTATACTAATGCTACTCTGGCCCCTTGCTCTATCTCGTCTTTTTGGACTATAAGAAAAATTTGTCAGATAAATTTTAGAATTATTAACATGATATTTAAATAAATTTAAAGTGATTAACACATTATATCGGTTATTTACTCAAAATATGAAATGCAGCTGCTAGTAATATTTGAACATGAAACCATGATGTTGGACACTTCCCTCTAATCTCAAAGTTCCTATGTGGTGAATTTCTTCTCGTTGTCAAGGAAAAAAAAATAATAATAATAATAATAGAAGATGATCATGTACAAAGAAGACATGCACAAAAAGAATACCAAGTAAATTGCTACTTATGCAATCACCGGCTTGACACTTGAATTGCTTTGAAACTCGGAAATTTGCAAACAAATTTGTGAAATTGGGCAGCACAGGCTTCATAAGTGGATTGGCTTGAAGTGGTTTGTGATCTCCATTAACCTTTAATTGTGATTGTACCTCGAAAATACAAAAATTCAAAAAAAAAAGAAAAAAAAAGAAGAAAAGAGAGTCCCAAGAGGCCAAGATCATCTCTCATTCTCTCTCTCTCTCCACTGACACAAACTATTTATATCCAAAATTTGAATGGGAATTTACAGCAACCTGGTCTGAAATGAACCCAAATCCCAGCACTGCTAACCCCAACCCGAACCCACCATCCATCGACCCATGCTACTACTCTTCTGCTTCCTCTTCTTCTAATTATTCTTATTATTACTCTTCTTCTTTGTATCTCCAAAACCCTAATTCTGAATCCTCTCTCCAACCACTCTACCACCATGAATTCTACACTGAACCCACCGCCACCGCCATTGCCGCCAGCTCCACTACCGCCACCATCCAAAGGCCGCCTGACCTGACGGATTTCTACGCCTCCCTGAGCTCATACCCTCAGGGCCATGCCCCCGAGCTATCTGCCTACTATTTGGATCCAAATGCTCAGAATTGGGCCCTCAAGGAGGCCGTTCGGCAATATGGATCCGACCCAGCTGCCGTTGGAGGCGCTGTTGTAAGTGGTTGGTCTCCCCTTTTAACATTTTTTTCCTTTTGAGGGATTCTTTTGTTGATGGCTGCAATTTTAGTTTTTGTTTAATGGAAATCATTGGTGCTTATTTGTTACTTATGTGAGCATTGAGGCTAATTTGCAGATGTACATAAGAATTTATTTGCACTATGTATAATAAAATGGTTCTTTGATTGCCAGAATAGAAATCAAGAAATTTTTTTCTTGTAATTTAGACTATATAAACAACTTTTAACACTTTTTTTTGGGGGGGGGGGGAGGAGGGGGCACTTGGGAATGTGTCTAAAGTGGATAATAAAGGCATTTGGAGCTTGAAATATCAAGGATCAGCCGATCAACCTAGTCCTTTATTTGGGAAATTTGGAGAGTAGGTGATTGATTGGTTGTTAGTGTGGCTTTGCATCATCCATGAATAATAAGGATTAACTATCCAAAAACCTCAGTTATTATTTGGCTCTGTCAGGTTTGGTTTTCTTGTTAAATCACGCTACCTGCTCTATGAGGTTATTTACTCGGTTTGCTTGCTGTTAACTTATAAGCATGTCTGATTCAGTTATTAGAGTTTAGCTTAAGAACCGTCTGATGAACATGAACATATTAGAATCATTGTGCATGCATGGGCTTGGGACATGTATTCACCCTTTTTATAATGCCGCGTTGGAAGCATACCTATTAATGAATTTCAGTGTAAAAGGGTTAGGAGCTCTTTAAAATTGGGGGTGTTAATGAATACCCTGGGGTATGTGAGCAGGATACATGTTCTTATTTTAGTCATATCACAGTTTGTCTGTCATTCAGATGTGCTCATTAAATTGAGCACTAAGCTGATTGCCTTCAAGCACCTTGACTGGGCACTTTAGATTTTCTGCTTTGTGAATGAAAATGACAAAAATAAACAAGAATTATGACAGTTTTATCTATTGTGCTATCTGTATTGCTTAATCCATCAGAAATTTATGCTGCATTCTGTGAGCAGGGTTTCTCAGTACCTCCAAATGGAACAGAACAGTTGGCTATTGCACATCCAGGCTCAAGTGTGTGGACTAACCTTACATTTAGGCCTCAGGGAAATGGCATGTGGAAGAAGCACCAAAAGAAAACAAAAGTAACAAAAGTGGTTCAATCTGCATATTGCGAAGTATGTAAGGTGGACTGTAACAGCAAGGATGTCCTGGATCAGCATAATTTGGGAAAGAAGCACAAGAAAAACTTGGAGAAACTGCTAGCAGTGGCTTCTGTTGGTTCCAGTGTTTCAGTTAGATCAAATAATCCAATCATCGGGCCACAGGAAAATCCTGATAAAGGAAAAGCTGTGAGCAAGCCAAACACTAAGAGAAAGGCTGCTCAAGCTCTGGAAGATTTAGAAACGAAGAAAAGAAAGGTTTTAGAAGGTGGGGCAGCAGCAGAGGCAGTCAGGACATGCGTGATTTGTAATGTTGTGTGCAATAGTGAGACAGTATTTAGCCATCATCTTGCGGGACAAAAGCATGCTGCCATGCTGAAGAAACATGCAGCCACAACAACACGAGTGGCCGCCATCACCAGAACATGAAATTCTCAAAATGGCGGTTGCCCTTCTTCTGTGATTTGGTTGTATCGTTGTTTTCATTGCCAAAAGATGTAATCCATTCTGATTTCTATTCATGCAAAGAACTCAAAAGGAAAGTGCTTTTGATAACCGTGGTCCTAAACTGGCATGGTGTCCCGTACTAACCAGACATTAGCTCTCCATGCGTGGCTACAAAAATTAAAGATGCGAGCAATGGGGGGTGAGTTGGAACCTCAGTTTCAGAAAGCCGGGGTAGAGCTTGTGCACCTTAGGTCTATAAAACAAGTATTTGACTTTATTTGACCTGAGTCCAGTCCATTTCAAGAAGCCATTATCACGGTGACATTGCCTCTTTCCATCGGGTTCTCAGTAACAAAAACACACCTTGGCAGCGAGATGGACGACCAGGTCTTCAATGGGGTTGGTCATACTAATCCTGATTCCACAAGATTCACTTCAAGCCTTTTTTTGTTTTTTTGGTTGGAACTCTTTGATCAATACTACAAATAAACTGAATATAAAATGTATAATCAACCAAATGAAGGGCGGATAAATTCTTGTATCATTTTGATCTAGAAGTTACAAATGTTTGTGTGCGCATCGATATAAAGTGTGCTCTTATTGATTGTGGGTCAATTGGCCCGACCTATGACCCATTGAAAATGGGCCTTTTAAACAAATGGGTCACCCCATATACGCTCGGGTTAACTCTCTTTTGATCTGGTTTCATTCCGGGGCCGCTAAATAATTTATTTAGTAATTTTGATATATTTTTTATTAACTGAAATTTAATTCTTTGCATTGATGTTTATTTTGAAATTCAGTTTAAGCGATTTAAAATTTTAATTTTATATTTATTAATATTAAAATTAAGTATAAAAATTAATTTAATTTAATTATATTTAAATAATAAATTTTTATATAATAAATAATTTCTAATTTTAATTTATAAAATAAAACATATTTTAAAAATAAATAAATAAATAAAACAGCACAAAGTCTCATAGGCTGCCGCCCCTAACCGCCGCCAAACGCAGCCATTAGACAGCCGGAAGAACTTTGATGAATGGCCCATCTCTAGCTCTATCCCAATACCGATTCCTCTTAAAACATCATGCAGCCACTCGATCCCTCACCAAAACTAAGCAACTCCACGCCCACATCATCATCTCCGGCCTCCTCTCCACGGCGAAGTCCGCCGTGGCTCTCCGCTCAAGCCTCCTCGCAAGTTATGCGCTATGTAGGGACATCACGAACGCGCGCAAATTGTTCGATGAATTGCCTGACCGAAGGACATTCCAATACAATTACATAATGAGGATGCATGCTGATGGTGGGGAATATTTCAACGTGCTAAAGGTGTATGCTGAAATGCTTCGGACCGGGTCTTGGTTTTGCTTGCCGGATAAATTTACGTACCCACTTGTTATCAAAGCTTGTAGCGAGCTGTCTTTGTTTGAATTGGGTAGAGTGATACATGGGCAGACCTTGGTGTCCGAGGTTGGTTCGGGGACATTTGTGCAGAATTCTTTATTGGCAATGTATATGAATTGTGGGGAGAAAGAGGCAGCGAGAAAGGTTTTTGACATGATGCCGGAGAGAAGCGTGGTTTCTTGGAATACTATGATTAATGGGTATTTTAAAAATGGGACTGCTAATAAGGCTTTGATGGTTTTCAAACGGATGGTGGATTTGGGGGTCGAAATTGATGCTGCCAGTGTGGTTTCTGTGTTGCCAGCTTGTGCATATTTGAAGGAACTGGAGTCAGGAAGATGGGTTCACTCTTTAGTGGATGAGAAGGGTTTAGGTAAGAACATAGCAGTGAGGAATGCATTGGTAGATATGTATGCAAAGTGTGGTAGTATGGATGAAGCAAGGTCGGTCTTTGATAAGATGATTGAGAGGGATGTGGTAAGTTGGACATCCATGATTTATGGGTATATCATTAATGGAGATGTGGGAAGTGGATTGGTGCTGTGTAGGAGAATGCAGATTGAAGGAATAAGACCCAATTCAGTGACCGTAGCCTCACTTCTTTCTGCTTGTGCTAATTTGAGTTATTTGAAGGATGGACGTTGCTTGCATGGTTGGGCAATGAGGCAGAAAATGGATGCAGAAGTTGCTGTAGAAACTTCATTGATTGACATGTATGCAAAGTGTAATCGTGTTGATATAAGCTTGGGAGTCTTTGCTGGAACTTCAAGAAAGAGGCCAGACCAATGGGCTGCAATGCTTTCTGGCTGCAATTACAATGGTCTTGCAACTAAGGCAATAGGGCTTTTCAATCAAATGCTAATGGAATGGGTAAGGCCACATGCCGTAACGTTGATTAGTCTCCTTCCCGCATATGCCACCCTTGCTGATTTGCAGCCAGCAACGAATATGCACTGTTACTTAACAAGATCTGGGTTTCTTTCAATAATAGAAATTGCTACATGCCTGATTGATATATATTCAAAATGTGGAAGTTTGGAATCTGCTCACAAGATTTTCAATGCCATTCCTGTGGACTTCAAGGACATTTTCGTATGGAGTGTAATAATAGCTGGTTACGGAATGCATGGCTACGGTGAAGTTGCTGTTTCACTTTTCAGACAAATGGTCCAATCTGGGGTAAAACCAAATGAAATTACGTTAACTTCCTTGTTGCATGCTTGTAGTCATGCTGGATTGGTGGATGAGGGTTTGAGTTTGTTTAAATTAATGCTCGAAGATAACAAAACCAGCCCACGAGTTGATCATTACGCTTGCATTGTGGATCTGCTTGGCCGAGCTGGTAGATTGAATGAAGCTTACGACTTAATCGGGACCATGTCATCTATGCCGAGCCATGCCTTTTGGGGTGCATTACTCGGCGCCTGTGTAATCCATGGCAATGTTGAACTGGGGGAGATTGCAGCACGGTGGCTTTTTGATCTTGAGCCAGAGAATACAGGCAATTATGTTCTGCTGGCAAAACTTTATGCTGCTGTGGGGAGGTGGAAAGATGCAGAAAATGTGAGACATTTGATGGACGATGTAGGACTATGGAAAGCACCTGCCCACAGTCTTATTGAAGGTAGAAACTTGTGAAATGGGACTTGTTGCGTGCTCCAAGTAAATTAAGAGAAAAGTTAGTTGGACTCATCTCTTCCTGTCTCATTTCAAGTAACTGAATAGAACTAGAACCAGAACTACAAATAGCAGCAGACTCTGAAGCCAGATTCTTCCTGTATTGCTTGATAAAAAGAAGCAAATATAAGAAATATTTTTGTTTTCAATAAGAACTAATTGGCGCTTCTACAAACAAGAACAATATTATTGATGAAACACATGTGCCAATTAACAATCCGACAGCCAATTCAACGTCTGCTTCCGGCGTCGAGGACAAGCCAGGAAATTTCTCGAGCATAAACCACCCAGTCACGTATATATAGCTGCTTAATTAGAAGGGTTTATATATATATATATATATAATCAGTTTCTGAATCTGGTGGTTTTGCAGACTTTCCAGATTTCACATCATTCTTTGTTTTTCTTTCTTTATTTTCTTCTTGGTTTTCATTATTTGTTTTTCTCTATGATGTAATGCACTTAATTATTATTATTATTATTAAAAAAGGAGCACACAATATTATTCTTATTTTTATAAAGAGTTTATTTTCACTTCCAAATTAATATTTTCACTCAACATATTATCAAGTCAGGAGTATACACCCACTTGCCAATTTAACTAAACCTTTGATTAGTGCTAATTTTTAAATTAATTCACTGTAGTTCGTAGTCGTAGTAATGATATATATAGTTGCATCTATCATCTATCTTTGAAGCTACAGCGTTCATATAAAGCAATGGAATTTAACTTATAAAATAAATAAAGAAACTGCAGAAGAGCGTTGCGCCAAGGTAGGCGTTGGACGTGGGAGTAAAACCATCGCTGTTGTGCGGGTTTACAATCGCTGTCCCCAACTCACAGCTACAGGCCATGTGCCGATGCCACGGGCTTTGCTCAATTTCAAACATATTCTCTTTTGATGGGGCCACACTCTGTTGTGCCGTGCAAGTTTACGTCTGTCCCTGTGTGGGCGGATGCAAAACTGTGATATGAGATGCTGGTGCAGCTGTCAAATGAGTTAATGTCTCGAGTTACTGAAACCTGAAGCAAGGATACGGTTCTGTAGTGGTGAGTAAAGTCTTTAACTTACCCGTATTTTGGAGTTCATTACATAGACGCGGATAGTCTTAACCAATCGAACTCACAGATAAAAGGTCTATCTGCAGAAATTAATAATGAAGCATATACTTAGGTCCTTGCAACATAAGGTTTCACTTCCATGACTGAAGTTGCTTAAAGAAAAAACACCCTCTTGGCCTCTTGCAAATAGTGTCTGGCTTCTGGGGGAAACTAATTAAGTTGATTGAAGTTGCTTGTGGCATTTGCCTTGGCCACCACTTCTGATCTGTAGTTCCACACCTTTATGCAGTTTGGATCTCTATCAGTAGCCCTTTTTCATTTATTTCCCAACGTTCATTTTACAATAAACCACTGTGTTGGGCCACATTATTGATATGACAACAAGTTTCATCGTTGTTAGTAAAATGGGTACGCGCCAAGGTGTCATCCTCAAGTATCAACGTCATCAAATTGCCGACCGATAATTATTATGGTTGCAGCAGAACGAAAAAGGATAATTATCATGGTTGTATTTGTTTTTTTTGGGCCACCAGACCCCCAACCTTGTTTCCATGACTGGTAGTTTATGACCATGTCTTGATTCTCCTACAAAAATGCAGCCACTACAACTTAAATATACATTTTTTGGATTTCCATTTATTGCTTTTCCCAACTTGGGAAATAAACTAATTGACTCCTGGCTTAATGGCTAGCAGTCAACCCCCTTATCTTTCTGTCTAAAATAAAAAAAAAGGAAAAATATTAGGAGGATTCAGAATTTTTTTTTTTTTTAATGCAATAACGAAAGGTTTATGCGAAGTGAAATCATGATTAGTGAGTTTTCATATTTGTGGTTGTACCTTTTTTAATTAATGAATTTAATTGCACTCATTGTAAATTCATATCAATCGTGTATTGAAAATTCGTGTTTATATATATATAATTAAAAAATAGTAATAACAAATTAATCTCGCGATGTCAACAATATAAGGTTGTATCATTGCATGCACATCCACCTCGACATCAAGAACATTAACATGTGAAACTCTAGAGCTGTTCGCTAAAAAACAAATAATCAGAAACACCGTGTGAAGAATTCACATGACTGCAAAATAACAATGTAGCCATTTTTAGCAAGCACCGCCTCTCCCTTCATTGGCTCCATCCTGACTGTATGTGCTGGCAATTGACTAACAAATTGTGTCGCCGCGTGGAGGCTGCACTAACTAGCTAGACTCCGGAAGGAGCTTTCAAGAATGGGTACTTCTTCCGTTGCTTCTCTCATTCACCATCATTTCATACAGGAGGTCCAGGAGTCCTGCCTAATTAAATACCTTGCAAACTGGGTATAGGCGTCCATCCAGTGCCGACATCTTTGCTTTTCTCCTTTGGTGGGTCATCTCAAAAGTAGCTTCTGTTGCCAGCAAAGCAGCAACAACGCCAACCACCCCTTGTTAAAATTCGAAGGATCCATTGCAAATTCTAATTGCGTTCAGTTCCTGTCATTCTGAGTTTCTTGTACGGCCGAAATACTTGCATTGATGACATTTTGTACCAAAAGATTTATTACCTCTTGTACTGGAAAAATGATTAGATGACCACTGGCTAGTAGCTAGGGGTTAATTGGTTGGTGCGCGAGCTAAGGGGCTAAGGGGTCTCTTCTGTCTTCATATTTTTTTTTGTCCCCACTCGCTTTCCTGAGATCAACTCTGAAGCGTTTTTGAAAGGTCTTGAAAATTCTGGGGCAGCCAATTAAAATCAATTCTCGGAACACGACGTGACTGCCCACCTTTTCATCCCTGATTGTGCACACAATATGACTTTTAATACAATATGATGCAGCCAGAAAACCTCCCTCGGTTATTTTTTTCTTGTCGGTCCTCGGACTCCCTTGGTAATTAGGCACATGAAGCCTAAGTACAACTCGAGAAATGGTCAAGGATTTTCGGTAAAAAAAAAAACAAAGAAAGAAAAGAAGAAAGTCAACTTGTTTATGGGAAAGGTTCGAACGTGACAAATGAATGAACAATAAAAAAGAAGGGTCAATCTCAACACCCACCGTCGCTACAACGCTAGAACGTTCAAAAATGTCCAATTTCATGACAGAACGAGAAGGAGACTATTTCTATGAATTTTCTAATCCTAAGCTGTTTGTTCTTAAACAAATATACCTCAAACGTATTGTATCCAATAATAAAATATCATTTTACCACCGTGGGAGGAAGGCAAGGACTTTTATTACTTGGAAAATAAGCCAACAGTTTAACTCTGTTGTCCATTAATCTTACGTATTCACTTTCGGAATCGATCAGTTAACATTCCCAAAGAAATGATTGAATATGCCTCCTGACAAACTCGAACGTTCTCATGAAAACTTCTTTAAAACTAATACTACAAGTAAATTTCTAAGTTTTTTTTTTTTTTTCCTGTTCCCTTCACTTTACCACCCGAACATTCTCACTTACAAATAACTAAAATTAACGATCCGCACACGTAATAATCATCGCCTATAAAGCAAAGGTTTGTCCATAAACATAGGAGACAACCGAATTTAGCTCTAAAATAATCGTACAGACCTCTCTCTCTCTCTTCTCTCTCTCTAACTCAAGGTCAAACCTCCGCCCCCCCCCACTTCTCTCACATTATCTCTCTAAAAAAAACAACTTTCTCCATCTAAAAGCCAACGCGGTTTTGACTAAAGAAAGTTTTATTTATATTAATTATTCAAGCTTTTCGAGTATTGATTTTTCTAATTGTTTTTGTTTTTATTTTTATTTTGTGAAAAAGAGAGAGAGAGAGAGAGAGAGAAGAATGAAAAACATAAATAAAAACAAAAACCCATTTTCTCTCTCCTCAACTTAGCTTCTCTCCTCCCTCTGTCTCTCATCGGGCCGCTCTCCCTTTCTTGGTCCATAGTGCCAGAGAAAAAGGAAAAAACCCAAAAAAAAAAGAAGAAGAAAAGTAAACCCATTAATCTTTATTGATTGATTACTGATTCTTGACGTTGAAATCTTGATTTCTTGCAGTGAAAATTATAGTACAGAGAAGGGGGAAAAAAGGAATATAAAAAAAGGAGCCCATATAGATAGATATAGGCTGTTGTTAAATTTTCCAATGCGGTCTTTGATTAGACCACAGAGGCAGAAGGGAGGAGCTAGAAATACAATCGCAACAAATAAGAGAACCCACAAAAGAAGCAATCTTGGCAGTGGATCCCGGAAAAGGAACAGTCTTTGCAGCGGATCCCAGAAAAGGAACAGTCTCTGCGGCGGATCCCAGAAAAGGAACAGTCTTTGCGGGGGATATCAATCAAGAGAAGGCAAAGATAGAGAAAGATTGAATAAGGAAAGGGCTGGATCTGATGGTGGGTGGGGCATTGTTGGGATTGAAGGCATTGAAGGAGCTGGGATTATTTGGTCATTGTTGTGGAGGTATTGGTGAAACTAGGACAGTTGTGGGGGAGCTGCATACGAAAAGAATATGCAGCTTCACATCTCGCCTAGCATGAGAAGCATCACGATATCAAGCAGCAACACCAATGGGTTTATTGACTTGATGAAGATCAAGGTCGCAGCTCGCCATATCTCTTACCGAACCCTTTTCCACACCATCCTCATTCTTGCTTTCTTGTTGCCCTTTGTCTTCATTCTCACTGCCCTTGTTACCCTTGAAGGTGTCAACAAGTGCTCCTCATTCGGTACCTTCTTTTTTCTTGGCCTTTAATTTGTCTGTCAATTTCGTTTGATCTTTATCATGCATGTGGTAAGTGTAATTTGTATATGTGATTGTTATTGATGGATGGATGGATGGATGGATGAGTGGATCTTGATTTGATTGGGATCATGATTCTTAATCTCCCTGTAATGGACAATAGGTGTCTTATATATTCTCTCGCAAACCCAATTACTTAGCCTTATTCTTCTTATTCATTGTAAACGAATATGCATGCTACCCATGGATATGTGTATCCGATATTCATTGCCATGTGGCGCAGATAATTTGTGGTGTGACTAATTTATTCCATTTTCTCAATGTTTAATTATAGATCTATATGTAGATATGTGCATTGTTTTGGTTGTGAATTTGCAAATTGTAATTCCCAGTGATATGTTGGTTTTGGTTTGGTAATGCCCTGTTACAGCATTTATTCATCCTATAGCAGTTTGATCTCATCAAAATTGGATTTGGGTGGTTTCATTTTTAATCTGATACAAGGTCATCCTGGGTTTGCTGTATTTGGCATTAAGCCAACGGCATTTTGGCGTAGTGTGTATTGATTTGGATAAAATTTATATTTACTTCATTGTAGCAGATGTTGGCTTATGTTATCTGTGATGCCCACATTTTGTTTTCAGATTACAGCTTGGATAAAGAGTTTATGTCAATGCCATATTAGATGGTGTTGGTTTTTAGGTTGAGAGTAGAAGATTATAATGTGCTTACCAATGATATAGGTTTGCCACAGTCACTTTTTAATAGCAGTTTGCATGTAGCTGCTTCTTAGGTGGCAATTTGAAAATATAGTTGTTTCATATCTTTCTTGTTTCTTGGCCATGAATTTTAAATGAGATTTCTCCCTCTTGATAATTCTTGCTGTCAGGCTTCCACTGTGTACATTATCAGAATTTTGTGTAGGACTGTTCATCTACTTTTTTTTAGTGAAAATATGTTATTGTACCAGGATATATGTACTTCGTGCTTCTTATCTTGCGTGTGCTGGACCTATGACTCCTTTCTTTTCTTTGCTTCTGTGCTTCAGATTGTTTAGGTAGGCGATTGGGACCAAAGCTTCTTGGCAGGGTTGATGGTTCAGGGGTAACTAACTACTTTCTTTTCAAACTTCGTTGTTCTAAGCCAATGATTCATTAATGTTTTTGTCTAAGCTGAATCCTCGTGCTGTTTTTGATGATGCAGCAGAAACTAGTTAGAGACTTTTACAAGATACTTAATGAAGTGAACACCGAGGAAATCCCAGACGGTCTGAAGCTCCCAGATTCCTTCACCGATCTTATTTCTGAGATGAAGAGCAACCATTATGATGCAAGAACATTTGCTTTAATATTAAGAGTTATGGTATGTCTTATGTCAATTATACCTAGACTTGGTTACATTCAGATGTAGTTTGTGTAAAAGAATAGATTTGCTAATGATGTTTTCATGTTTCCAAACTTCTAGTAACCTTATCATTTATGTTTCTGCCCCAAGTTATTGTTAGAATCATATGAAAGCACGTTTGGGGCTGACTTTATATTATTTTGCACAGATGGAGAAATTAGAAAGAGAAATCAGGGAATCTAGATTCGCAGAGCTGATGAACAAACACTTTGCTGCAAGTTCCATTCCAAAAGGCATCCACTGTCTCTCTCTCCGTCTGACTGATGAATATTCCTCTAATGCTCATGCACGCAAACAGTTGCCTTCTCCAGAGTTACTTCCTTTGCTTTCTGACAACTCTTACCATCACTTTGTTGTGTCAACTGATAACATTTTGGCTGCTTCAGTTGTTGTCACTTCTACTGTCCAGTCTTCTCTAAATCCTGAAAAGATAGTCTTTCATGTTATCACTGATAAGAAAACTTATGCTGGCATGCACTCATGGTTTGCACTAAATCCAGTCCCACCAGCAATTGTGGAAGTGAAAGGTGTTCACCAGTTTGACTGGTTAACAAGGGAGAATGTTCCAGTGCTTGAAGCTGTAGAGAGCCACAATGCTATCAGGAGTTATTATCATGGGAACCACATTGCCAGGGCCAATCTCAATAATACTACTCCACGGACATTTGCTTCAAAATTGCAGGCTAGAAGTCCAAAGTACATATCCTTACTCAACCATCTTCGCATATATTTACCCGAGGTAATCAGATATGCTCTGAGATTCGTTTTGCATTATTTAGGGACCAGAGAGACAAGCTTTTTTCTTTCTTGGATGGGGTGTTTTTGGTGGTGGGGGGTGGAAAATAAATTTCATAAGCACCATATATGTGTATTTTTCAGGGACCAGTCCATCTGTGCTTGCATAATGATGAAACCAGAGGTCTCTATCTTGGTGTCTTTTACCTACCTGTTTGCACAAAATTGAAACCAATTAAGACTGTAATGCTGATAGAATTTCATATTCCTACCAGGCAAACAAATTCTAAATTTTAACTTTGGCAGATTTTTACAAAAGGCCTATGATAAATATAGGAAAATCCACTGGATTTGCATTGGAAACGATAACACTAGAACGCTAAGCTTCCAAAGTTTATGGAAGTTCCCTGCCACAGAAATGTTTTTTGAACAAAATGGAAGCAACTGACAGACCATGCATTGCTGGAAGTAGGATGATTATGTGAAAGTTTGATGTCTTGTTTACATGCAAGCAAGCATCAATGGTTTTCCAAATTTCTTGCCTAATTCATTAATTTTTGGCTTTTATTAGATTGTGCATCATAATCTGTTATCATTTAGAATGGCCATGTGTTATCTTGCACTTTGTTTTGTAAATTTTTTACATCTTTTCTTCAATTCTTGCCCCAAATTCTTGCACTCACTGCTTGTGTTAAACAGCTTTTCCCAAACCTTGACAAGGTGGTCTTTCTAGATGATGATGTTGTAATTCAGCGTGATTTGTCTCCACTTTGGGATATTGACCTTGAGGGAAAGGTTAATGGGGCTGTAGAAACTTGCAAAGGTGAAGACAACTGGGTAATGTCCAAGCATTTCAGGAACTACTTTAATTTTTCGAATCCCCTCATAGCAAGGAATTTGGACCCTGATGAATGTGCGTGGGCCTATGGGATGAATATCTTTGATCTCCATGCATGGAGGAAAACAAATATAAGGGAAACCTACCATTCCTGGGTGCGAGAGGTAAGATATCCACTAATATATTCTCATGTCAATTTGTGTATTTCTTGTGCCTTACTTTGTCTGCCTATTAAATCATGATAAAGGAGTAAGGTGCAATAGAACTAGTTGAGTGCATGGAATGAAAACAATGATTCATTGTATACCCAAATAGAAAAATGCTTCATTATCTGCACGAATGCCCCATAGAACTTGCTTCCTAACAATGAAACTCTCAGTTTTTCTCTTTTTGTTGTTTGCAGAATTGACATGATTTCTTTTCTATATACACATTTCTTACCTGATTTTCTTGGATTCCGTGTGCTTCTTAGAGGTCCAATTTAAAGCACTCAGAATGTAATTTCATTGATGCTTTTTCCCATGATCTATTCTACGTACAGTGCATCACTCGGGAGTTTTTCCATTAACTAACTATGTTTAAGTGAAAGTGAGAGTAGGGAAGATTGTGAGAGGGTCAAAGGGTACCAACAATGTGATTAAAATCATGCTGATAATTATTGGCTTCCAATTTGGGAGGAAGAACCTATGTTACAGATTAATGATATGCACAGTGAGTACTATAAGTTTTACTATGAATGTATCTGTGTTTGTACCTATTAGTGGCAGTGCTGATGATGACTAGCATAAAAATTATTGGTAAGTAACAGATGCTCTGCCAAGACTTTATTCCGATTGATTTTCTCTATGCAGAACCTGAAGTCAAACCTGACAATGTGGAAACTTGGGACTTTACCACCAGCATTGATTGCATTTAAAGGTCTTGTTCACCCAATTGACCCATCGTGGCACATGCTTGGCCTGGGTTATCAGAATAAGACCAGTATTGAGAATGTAAAAAATGCTGCAGTTATCCACTATAATGGCCAGTCGAAACCATGGTTACAAATTGGTTTTGATCATCTCCGGCCATTTTGGACCAAATATGTCAACTACTCCAATGATTTTATAAGGAACTGCCACATTTTAGAGTCATAGTAAAGCAATCATAGGAGTTAGAAGCTAGAGTTGGAATGGGAAAATGCACGAGTCATTATGGTGTCATGTATCATGGCTCGAAGTTTTTCTCGAGGTCTATACGATATGGCAAGCAGAAAATTGGCGAGAAGGACAGCGTTTTTGGTCGGAACCTGTCATCCCTCTCACCTTTGTGGGGAAAGGCCTGCAGCACCAGCACAAGCATTCTTTCAATCTGTAGCGTAGCAATCCAACATTTCATTTTTTTGGTTGGGAAAGGAATACTGTCATTGGTATTCGTGCAGGAAGCGAAGCCTCGTTCCTCCGGCAGGGTCAAGAATAGAGAGCGATGCACTGGACAGAAGGTGCAAATGCAACCATTGTGTTGCCGAGGAAAGAGTAAGGCTGGGACAGGTCTGTCTACGAGGGCTCCTTCCATCAACCCCCAGACATGTTTTTTGTCCCCTTCAATTTTTCTCCTGTCGTTTCTCAATTATTTTTCTGTACCTCCCCTACCTTTTTTACCCTATTAAATTGATATAAATCATGGTGAAATGTAGGAATAGATAATGGACGCTGCTTTGTTATAGGTCCCATTGAATCGGGGAACTGTGCTTAGGTTATAAATCGTTATTTGTCCTCTATGGTCCACGAGGACATTCAAAATGTGCAGAAAATTCTTTCCAATTTTCTTTTGTTGTTCAATAACATTCTCAGATTTGCCAAAAATCGAGTTTCGATTCCCTTGCATGGATATAAGAAATTCCTCACCTTCGAGATATATGATGGAGGGTAATTCTCAGCCCCATGTTCCCATGATCCACTCCCAATCCAAATCCTCCAAATTGGATTCCCAGTTCAAACTGATGGTAGTCTCTGTATGTTCCTGTCCTAGACACAGCAGCCAAACCCACCATTTTGTGGAAAGTGAGTACAGAGATATGCTGTCAAGTCTCCCAAAATGTAACAATAACGTGTCCATGTTCAGAAGAGCTGATAATCTTCATATGTGTCCTGACTGATGTGGTAAAGAAGACCCTTTTTTCTTTTTTCTTTTTTTATTTTTTTTTTAATTTTTAATCCATTTCGTCAGCAAAAATTGATTCTTGGTCTTGGAATGCATTTTCCCTTTTCAACCATCCAAAAATACTTGGTAATTTCTTGTCTTTTCGAGATGGTGGTTGCTTCTGACTAACAGATTCTTCTTGATCATATTCTTAATTTAAAGTGTTTATAGATTTAATTAGACCTTCATCTAAAAATAAAATCACTTGTTAAAAATCTTGAGTTCAAATTTTCACTCCAAGTTTTCGTAAGATACAGTCCCAGCGATAACACGTAGGGGTATATCACTCGCTTTTCCGTTGTTTTGAGCGAAAATGGTTTTGCTTTCGACGTGTTCAATCAAAACCAATACATTAAGTTAATGATTAGGTCTGTATTAAAGGTCATCATGCAATTAGTTGATTATTATTATTGTTATTTTTTTTTTCTGTTCTTTCTTTTATTTATTCATTTCTTTTAAGCAATGCGGTGATGCTTCCAAAGCCAAAAATGAAATGGAGACAGTCCCAATCTCATGGATCTACGGTCAGAGTCCACATCATCCACCTCCTAACACAGACTCTCTCTCTCTCTCTCTCTCTCTCTCTCTCGTCCCAAGTGATGACTACACATGCATACGTACCTAACATCCTCTGCAAGTTTGCGTAAGTTTAACCACTATAAAATGAATATTAAGCAGCAACTGTTCCATATTTTTTAAGAGTGCCACAGTTTTTGATTTGAACTGAGTTGATTTGGTCCTGTCGAACCAAATGAACGTCCATACTCGAGAGTCGACTTTGTGTTCCGGAAACAGTTAAGTCAATGATCAAATCATCGAGAAACCACGTCACGAATCAATGGCTGCAATGGACCGCCCGTTGTCATAATCTAGCAATTAAGGGAATCGTTCCTTGCATATAAAATCATGGTTTTGATTATCTAATAAGGTGTTAATGAAACTAAACGTATGTCTTAGGCATGTATAATTTTAACAGTAATTGGATTCTTCTGCTAGACACTAAGAAATAGGTCTTCTTGTTTTGTTTTGTTTTTTTTTTTTTTTTAAATTGAATCAATACGTGAATCAGTCCGCTGTGTCGCCTAAAAGTGCAATCTTCTCTCCATTTTTCATTTTCTAAAAAAAAAAAAGAAAAAAGAAAGAAAGAAGAAAAAAAAGAAAAAGGGATGTAGTGGGGGCGGGGCGCTGGCGCATAATTAGAGCATGTTTTGAGGCACAGGCAAAATACGCTTGGTTTTTTGACCTATGGGTTGCACTGGAAGCCAAAAAGGTTAGGCCTTTTGTACGAAAAAGTGGGACATCGGTCCACTTCCATGGTAGGAGAAGCCAAGAAGGAAGCATTGACCGTAAGCTTAGATGACTTCGAAAACTCCGAAACTGCCTCCTCTAAAGGGTTTCGATTGGTCTCCTCATTTTGATTAAACTTGTCTGTTTCCTCTCTGGCTTCTTCCGTCAGCCAGTTTTCCATTTCTGAGCCTTAAAGCAGATCAGCTTTAGAGCCAAGTCAAGTTGACCCAACAAAGATTTCTGAATCCTCGAGAGTTTCTTTTGTATCCATTAGGTAATTTGATAGCAGTGTAATTGGTTCTTAATGGTTGTCACTCTGTGCATGTTCTTTTTCTTTTCCTCCAGGATTTCTGGCCATATTCAACTGTTGAGATATTTGACTGCTAATTTTTCACTGCGGAAAATCCTCACACCAAAGCTTTATTCTTAAAGATGTTTCCATTTTTGACTGCAAATCGGAATCTTGAAGAAATCTTTGTGTTTATGAGGGCCCAATACAAGTATTTAATTGGGGCATTGATTTCTGGAACAGAACTCAATTGAGAATTCTGAAAAGCTCAGGACTTGACCCTAAAAGTCCTTGATTGCTTCAGGATGGCTGGGGTGCAAGATCAGTTAGAGATCAAGTTTCGGTTGATAGATGGGTCTGATATCGGTCCCAAATCCTTTCCTGCTGCAACAAGCGTTGCAACCTTGAAAGAAAGCGTTCTTGCTCAATGGCCTGAAGGTTAGTTGTAATTTTCTTTTATCTTTCTTTGGAAGCTATAGCCCCATATGTCTTGGCACTGGACTTTTCATCTTAACAATTGTGTAATCTATTTAGCTTGTTATTGATCTTTCACAACTCACTAAAAGGGCGTCCCAATTACATCAAGGCTCACCCTTCGTTGTTCACAATCCACAAGAGATTTCTTTCTCTCTTTTCTTTCTATTCTTGTTTTGGTGAGAAATTAAATCATGGGTGATACTTTGAAGCACGAGTATACATAGTCCTCTGAAAAAAATGCACTATTATGTCATTCTGATTGTGTCAAATGGATGCTAGACGCTGCTACTCTAAACTCAGTATTCCCATTCTTATGCCCACACACTTTCTCACGCATAAAAGACTTGAGATCCATGAGAGTAGAAGGTCAACTTGATATAAACCAAGGAAGCAACAATATTATATACCCAACCAGGCCTCATAAAGATGTTATGGACTGTTGTGTATGATTTGTAGGATGAACTGAATGCGATAGGTTTTCAATTATGGCTTCTCTTACCCATAATGGTTTTTTTTTTTTGTGTGTGTGCGTGTGTAGTTGGACATCATGGGAATGTTTGTGTTACATACAAGGCTATAGCAATAGGGTTTCAGTGACTACTAATAAAGACTTGTAATTATATCCTGCCAACATACTGTACGGAATTGGTTTTTCCTTTCTTTCTTTCCTTCTTTTCCTTTTTTTTTTTTTTTTGTTTTAATTTGAACTTAGTTAACCTCTCTTGCTGTCTTTCTTGGAAATTTAGATCTTCGCGTTGTTCTCTGCTTTCTTCAATAAATATAGCGCAGAATATTTCATGGAGAATGAAAAGTCATTCAAAATTGTCTATCATTCTATCTCCGTTGATGACCCATTGGGGAAGTGTCCTTTTGCGTTTGATTGCCTACTTTTCACTGATATTTATATTTTTGAGAACTAGCAAACCTGAAATGGTAAACAGAAAACTCAGACTGGTCAAGCAGAAATTGAGGACATCTTTGTCTTGGTTTTATTGCTGCTTTTATCTAAATTGATGCTTAGTTTAATTTAGGGTGCTTTCCAACTACAAAGATGCTAAACCCTCTTCATATTTGCTTGTCAGAGAAGGAGGATGGACCGAGGACAACAAAGGATGTCAAGCTAATAAGTGCGGGAAGAGTATTGGAGAACAACACAACAATAGCAGAATGCCGGAGCTCACTAGTTGACATCCCTGGTGGGGTGACAACAATGCATGTTGTTGTTCAACCACCTTCATTGGAGAAAGGTACAGATAGCCAAATAATCTGGGCAATCCCTTTCTTTTTGCCCATTGTTTTGCAAATTTTTCCTTTTTCAATGGGTTGTATCCGATAGTCTTTTAGGAAGGAACAGCATAGAAACTAACAGTTGTCAACTCATGTGAGGAAGCATTCGCCAACTGACATAGTTTTATTGAATTGCCTTGGCCAATTCCTGTTGCCTATTGTTTCCTCAATAGATTCTCTTTCTGATACCCTACTGAAATGAACATCCTTTCTGATGGGGCAGAAAAGAAAGCAGATATCAATTTGCAGCATAACAAATGCAGTTGTGTTATACTCTAATTTGCAGCTTCAAGAGCAGGGATGGCATCAAGGTAAACGCAGTTTCTTGATTCTCCGTTTATGTTGCATCCTCGACAATGTAGTTCGCTCATCAACTTTCTATTCTGGTCCACTTTTATTGTAGGGGCAACGAGCTTAGAGTTGGTCTGGGATGCTGGTTAATGGAGGCAATGGCATTATGCGCATTCATCACAATTCAAGTTTAGGTGCAGGTCTTTGCCTTCTTCATATAGCTGTGCTTTCATCTATTTGTTACACACAATTGCTTTCAGTTATGTATCTTTGATCAGATCAACATACTCAGATTTGCACACCCGGTCATTTTTCATGGGCGCCTAGAACCCAATTTTGCCTTTTAAAAGTTGTCATTATTTGGCAATATAGAGTATCACAGATCCGAGCACCCCAATTCATGTTTGTGGTTGTAAATATCACCAGGTGGGTAGCCACAAAGCTCTCTGACAGGGCAGTGGCATGTAACAAATCTCAAGGCCTTTCATGGATAAATGTATTAATGGATACTTGTATCTCAAGGGATTGAATTCACTGAGACAACTATAGGCAGCATCCTGGAGTGTTGGTTTTGTTTGCAGAGCTAACCTACATTAGTGTGCTCATGGCGGCCTTGACACGAAGCACTTAGCGGCTCGCGCAATTCACTTGGGAATTTTATGTGATTTGATCTCCTCTTACATTACACCGTCATCATACCACGAGAAGCACACACTTGTCTACTTTGCTTTAAACTAAGAGCAGCCACCCTTACATGAAAGGGTACCTTAATGTACCTGGTCTTGCCGTTTACGTGAAAGAATGCCTCGCCGTACTCCAAATAGACTCAAAAGTGAGTAAAACTGCCATAACTCCATTTGATGCTAAAAAGATCCAAATTGGCAATTGTTTTCTCTACAGGAACACAAGGCTACTTATATAATTCTGCCATAACTACTCTTGATTTTACTAGTGCAAGGTACAATCAAGAATAAAATTCATTTGTAATTCGCATATTCTCTTTGCACATTATCAAGGATGACTTTGGCCTGAAGAGCCATTTCAAAGTTACACTAGCTTAAAGCAGCTTCAGTTCTAACAAAGCACAACCATTCAATATTGACAACAGAAGAATCAACCTTCTAAATTGCAGTATGATTTGAACAGAAAACCAATTTAATGGTAAAGCAACTGATTAATCACAAACTATAGGTGTGCATGAATTATTGCAGATATTAATCTGCCATCCAAAAACAAACATAAAATGTAAATGGTATTACAACCTCAACGGTGAGTTGGATGATTGGCATAGGACAGTCAGCAGTAGCCCCTAACCAGTCACTGTGAAACATTGGGCCATGGTAAGATCGTGTCAGCGAAGTTCAAATATTAGGAGAAATTGTGAACTGGTTCCAGCTTAACAAAGCTACCAGACAGCCTTCCACACATTACATACACAGTCATTGACTTCTCAACAAACAAAAACTCATCCTGCAATGAAAAGAGAATGATACTGATTTAGAATTTAAATCATATGTAATACAAAAAATTTCTTTAGAACTGTTTGAGTAGCATGAATATGTTGAGCACATCAGGGAAGGCACACAAAGTTGTATGACATACTTCAGACTGGGTGTCATTTGATTCCACTAGTAAATTGAGTGTAATTGAGATGAAATGCTAAAGTGCATGCAAGACCAAAAGAAAAGGTATGAAAACCAGATAAGGACCAAATGAATTTGCAGGAAGGCGGAGGAGGCATTCATTGAGGACAACTTGAGAGAGGTTCCAAGGTATTTGGCCCATGTCTGACTCTAACTTATGAGGACACTGCACAACTATGAAGGCTGAATATATTCAAGTACTTGAAGCAAAGAAGAGAAGAGATAGGCCAATGGTGGAAGGTGCTTAAGGAAATGGGTTGATAAAGAAGGCAGTCATATCACTCAACTCCACCGCAAGATTTTGTTATATTGTCACTTTTTTTTTATTTTTTTATTTTTTATGGCAACAAAATGTTTGGTGGAAAAGATACCTGGGTGCCATTCCAACTATCACTCCAACTCGGATGCTTCTTCTGAATCAGACAAAGGTAAAAGTGTGCAGATTCCAAGCATATGTCCATTAAGGCACACATAATAATCAACACGATCCTCATAGGCACCCAGACGACAACTGGCACTCTGCGGTATCATTTTGGCTTGTTCCATGCTCCACAACTTTGCCTTACAATATGGGCACACCTCTGATGGATGAAATTGTGCCCCCCTTTTGATCAGCATGTTTCTGACCTTTGACACTGAGAACGACTTGAAAACCCCTCGGAAAAATCCAAGATCCTCCCCTTCTTCTCCTTGGTCAAGATGTTCACAAGGGTCAGAGACATACAGAACATCTGTTCTACATTGTGGCAACAGAAAACTCTTTCCTGAAGTCCTAGAAAACCGAGTCCTATAAACAAAATGACCAGGAATTTGAATGCTATTGAATAGGCCACCCTTGCTACATCCTGAACAATAGATAAGCAACTTCCCAAGTGCTCGCCAATTCCCATCAACAGTGTGGCTTCCACTGGATTGCAAATCAATCATCATTTTTGGGGCCCTTGTTTGGCAAAACTCCTTCCATAGCACACGTTTGGCAAGATCATCAAACCACTTGCACACACATGATAGAGTGGCGATCAACTTGGGGTTCCAGTTCAGCTGTTGAAACACTAAAAATATCACATCTTCACTTAGGTGCCCTTTTGTACATTGGCAACTTGAGGAATGTGTGCAGCGATATTGTTTGGTTAAAATCATGTTCACCTAGTAAGGAAGCAAGGAACATCAATATTATGATCTTGAGAAATAAATGAAAAATAATCAAGGAATACAGCAACCTTAAAGGCAGGTAATGCAACAATATTCAGGCTCGCTGATTATACAGACTAAAACCAGGGAAGACCCAGTCTCAGATATCAATCACAAGTCAGATTTAAAGTATACATTCATTCCCTCTAACATGTTGCTCTTTCTAACCAATGGAATAAAAAAGTAGCTTTTAGGACAACTATCAAAAATCATGAACGCAATTCTAAAGGATGAAATATTGAACCATGAAACTTAAGCTGGTAGAAAGATAAATGATAAAGTTTTCAAATTTGATATATCGTAGCAATATATAATTGAATATCATGCAAAGTATCTTGCCATTTTACCATATGCATAACAAAGAAATCTGTGACTAAAGTGATAAAATATTTTTTAATTGAAACATGCAATAACAGGAGTAGCCCAACTCAGCAAAGCTAAACCAAGACAAGCAAGACTGCTTACATTATGCACAAATTATATATATTTATTTGAACCAATAAGATAATTATCATTGTGTCTTGTTCCAGGCAGCCAAACAGCATGAATTCTGCATATGCTTCCAAGCTCCTCCCTTTCGACATCATTGTTATTATTTAGTTGCCGCAGAGAAATCAGCAACATAATTCACAAGCAAACGCCAACAATATTAATAACTACACGGAAGGATTCAAACTTTATCCAAATTCCAGCATCCCGAGCATCATATCTGATCAAACAAACACAGACTTAGCTTGATTCGTCAATGCATGAGATTTATCGCCAAAATCCCAGATCCAAAAAAAATCCTTATCAAAACCTCAGGGCATTTAAACAAAAACCCACATCAAATTTGAGACAATGACTTAAATCTACGAAAACCCACTTCACGCATTCACTCAATTGTACTAAAAAAGCAGTGAAAATGACGAACAAACAAAACCCTTGCCCACATCAGATATCAACCACAGAAACATAGGCAAGAAGCTGACAGCAACTGGATCTCCAATTCTCACCTGAGGCAAGAAGAACCCTTCTCCTCTTTAGCCTCCAAAAACCCCCCAAAGTCAAGCTGTAGCCAGGATAAATTCAAGAAAGATTGAATCTTTATAGAGTAGTTACCAATGAAAAACAAAAATTTCCAAGAACACAAAAGAAGCGAAATTGAAAATTTTCCACTTACTTGCAAAGGAAAAGTGAGCAAATTTCCTTTTCTACAGGGGCATTTTGGTCCACAGAAAGACAGTCCACTTTCAGAGAGGTATGGGGAGCAAATTGACAGGGAGGAGAGTGAGACAGGGAGAGGAAGAAGAGGAGTTGGCTTCCATATAGAGGGAAACCAAAATATTATAATATTTTATTTTATTAAACTGATAAAGGAACAGGGCGGTTTTCGACTCGGAGCAAGGACAAATTACATAATCCCACGTGGAAAAGTAATGTCGAGAATAATTAGCTGGCATCTGAAGGGGAAGCCAAGAACAGAACAAACGTTTACTACGTGTCAGTATCCTATTGGAGGGTTGTCTTGACGTTTTGCTGAACTGGTACAAGTCCATGTCTTTTCCTGTTGACGCTTTGTACAATTTGTCCGGGAAAAGAAGATTCTTAAGACCCTAACGTGTTGCCACGTGTCAGATGTAATCCCTCTGCGGACTTTGCTCATTGGTTTATTACTGTTTTTGCCTCCGGTTGGGCACTGATCTTTCACTTTCTGAAATTTCTTGCCCTTAGTTGTTGAGAATTAATGCATAGTTCTTCATGTCATTTTACTAGCATAACACATGCATCCCGTTGTTGAGCCCCCAGTTTAATTCCCAACCATATTATAAGATATTGAATGAAACTAAAAGAATAGATCACCATAAGGGCATTTATACACAAGTTCATTGGCTGAAAGTCTCCATCTTTAGGCGATTCACAATTAATAATCAGAGCAACATAATTTAAACCTTATCACTGATGGGAAATTCTGCACAAGCACAGGGCATCCTTAAATAACACAGAAAAGGGTCATGTTGTGTTTCAAGGACACTTTTGCTTAGGTCAATGGAAAATGACCTGTCAAAGGGTTACTTTCTTCTTTCTTATTTTTTTGTTTTTTCTGTTTTGTTTTGCTTTGAACAAGTCAACGGCCTTCTCATGGTGGTACATGGCAAGTCGTGAGTGGAAACACTTCTAATGGAGACCTTACAACTTGCAACTCTTGCATTTTCTTTTGTACCACTTGCCCATTTGCATATTCCTTTTTTGAGGATGCAATTGTCGGTGGAAATTATTTACTTACTAGGCAATGCACAACACGTCATGCAGTTTGTTCTTTGTTGTGCTCCAGTTTTTGGCTTCTCACCTCGAATTCTCCAGGATTTTAACACCCATAAACTCTCGCAAATATCCTGTTAGAAATGTTAACTATCCCATTAAAATTCACTTGCTTAATAGTCTCTTCCAGGTGATTAACGTTGTCATTACCATAATTATGAAAATCCACTGATCTAATTTAAGGATCGCTCTGGTGTTTTAGCGACCATTTTGATCAATAGGAGGTTTGATCTAATCGGACTTCGAGTGAAAGTCCACAGGAAATTTTTCTCCATGCCATAAGAGGAACTCCTAAAGGGCCAGACCGCAAGTTGATCCCATTTTACCTGCATTCCTCCCATCCAGCCAGTGTTATTGATTATCTTATCAGAGTCTGATCCTTTTACAGAAACGAGGGTCACTGCCAAATGTAAACAATGGTATTTTATCAAAGGAAGCAAGACCTTTTTGGGGAAAATAATCTTGGCTTGAGAATGTCTCGCAAAATAAGCGTTCCCTTGTGAAAATGGTTCCTGATGGCAAGAGGGTACAATCAGAAATGTAGCGATTGAGTCCCTACAGCTCCTGCTAAAGGTTTGATGTGCTGTACCACACCAACATGGGGTAAGGTGGGTACCCCAACCAAAAAATAGGAACAGACAATAAGAACTTTTAGCTCCATTTCTCTGTTGGTGATAAACTCTCTTTTTCAAAATGGTGGTAGGTTTATGTGACAGATGCAGACAAGAGGCAAAAATTGTATACAGCACCAGCTATTATCATTTTTATTTGCAAAGGAAGTCGTCTCCCTCGTACTTTGACATGGGGGAAGTTACATGGCTCCTATAAAAAGGTCCTACAGAGGTTAGATTGCACCTATCGGACAACAGTTGCACAGTATAAATTGGGAACTGGGCATTAATAATCATAGCTCCCGTAGAAATCTTTAAGTAGCCACAGTATATTCAATCACAAAGAAATAAATCGAACAAAAGCAGGATTAGTTATAACATTGAGCGACAAGAAGCAGCAGCTAAAAAACATTTGCAGAACTAGCCATAGAGCTTTCTTTCCCACTCAATCTAGACGAGTATACTTGTTTTATTCATAGAACAGAAACAACCATAATAGTCACAAAATTTATGAAGGAAGACATTGCACGCACCTCCAAGGAAATGTATTGAAGCATGTCAAGATTACACAAGAATCTTCCATTAACTCTACATCTGCTATCTATCGTCAACAGAAGCAATATAGCTCTATATTTCCGCAAGTCCATGAGCTTGTCGACTGCAATTCTATCCTCACAAGCTTAATTTGTTTTCCTATCATCTGTTTTTTTTTTATTATTTTTTGCAGCCCAGTTGACGACACTCTAAATTTTAAAATTTGTTTCCTGCTTTGAAGGTTTTTATTTTATTTTTCTAAAGTTTGACAATTGAATCCCAAATCAAGAGACAGTATTAGGAGAGGGTTTGCCATCTTGGAGAAAGATCACTGTCTCAAAAGCGCCTACCAAGGCCTTAACCTTACTCTTCCTGGTCTCAGCAAGTTTACTTGCTGTTTCTTCAATCACATTATTAAACAGACCCTGGGCGTCTTTCTTTTTCTGCACATCTTGATGCCGCAGAACAACTTTCTGTGAGTCAGGATTTCTGTCATTTGCATTGCCATCTGCTGCTGTCCTCCTGAAGCTCATTCGGGCATTGGCTTTGAGATTTCGGTTCTGCCCCAACACTTTTCCTTGCCTGAATTTCAGCCTTCTTGGACCATTATTCTCAGACTGGATATCAACCACCTTCCCCCTCTTAAAGCGTAGTTTCTCTGGCAGCCCATCTTTGTCCCCTGAATGAATGGTCCCACCTTTCTTACGCTGCCTCATCTGATTCTTTCCTTCCAATGTTTCTGTCTCTTCTATGGACTCAGTTTCATCAAATTGAGAGAGAGAGTCATATTCTGCTTCAGTCATGGTCTCCTCTGATTCTTCTTTATTTTCTCCATCATGAGATGACGAAGTTGGAGACTTTGGATTGGGTGGAGACTTGGAAGATGGAGTCAGAATTGTAGAAGACTCGACAGAAATATTCTCATTGCGATTAGACTCCAAATATTTGTTCCCAGTTTCCACTTTGATCACATGCAAGGTTTTCTCTTGAACCACATCACCATTGAGTGCTGCTTTAAGTACCTTGGTGGATTGAGGGTTGGCATTAACCTTGGGCTGCTCATTATCAGCATTCTTGTCCTTATTCTTCAGAGAAGACACAACTTTCAGGCCCCTATGCTTCTTTGATTCTACACTTGCAACTTTAAAAGAAGCTCTTGGGGTTGCCAGCCCGATTGCAACTCCACTGAAGCTGCTTTTGGGGGAAGATAAAGCTCGTTGGGATGTCTGGGCTTTCTTTATTGCTATCTTGGAGGTCTGTCCTGTCTTGGTATTGCTGTTTCTTCTGGCACTTAAAACTCTTGAAACATTTGGGGAAGAGAGTTTGATTGCCAAAGGAGTAGCATGGTTTGCAGTCAATTTCACTTCTTTAGCTTTTGATGAAGATTGTTTCAAAGAGACCTTTGAACTTCCAGAATTGGGTAGCACTTCCGGCTTGGTGGTTTTTGGAGATGAATGTCTTTTAGAATCAGGTGGAGCCTTGACCTTGGCTGCTGATGCCTTCTTCTTCTCCCGCTCAGGCTTTTTCTTCTTAGCATATGTTTCACTAGATACTAAAACTTGGCTGTCCAAGGATTCTGTTAAAGTTCCCTCCATTTTCCTCTTCTCCAAAATTTCTCTGAACATTGGAATTTTGCGGTCAACCGATTTAGTTAACGATGCCCCTATAGGGGCCCTCTCTGCAGCCAGAACTTCACTGAATGAGGAACTCCTGCCATCAGCCGACATTGTCGGCACTTCCCTCTTGATAACCTCAGGAGTATTAGACAAAGCAGTTTTTGAATTGGCACTATGTTTGAACACATCTGGCAACTTCTCCCTCTCTCGCTGTAACTCTACTGAACTTTGACCATCTGGTGGTTTCTTTGTAACCCTTCTAGCTGGATGCCTTGCCTTCTCTTCAAATGCATGCTTCCTCCCATATTTACAGTAGTCATGACAGGAACCAGTTGAAGCCCGGAGATAGTGAGGAAGAATTTTTGCTCCACTCTTAGAAGAACTCGAGCTTCCCACAGAGTTTCTTCTGGAATTGACTCGATTTCCCTCAGTCGAATTTGGGGTCATGGGTAGGCTAATGATGCTATGCTCAGCCATCAAATGGGTAACAGATGGAGAGAACAAACAAACAAGATATAAAACCTGAACAACAAAGGATAACTTTTTGTGATGGCGAATATCACTTGAATTCAGTAAGTAGGCTCTACAATGAAAGAAAGCTCACCGAGATTTATTCAGATATTAAGGCAAGCCAAAAGCTAGATCCAGTTGAGGCAAATTTCAATATTCTGCCCACAGGATAAAACAGCATGTTACAATCATATGCACAATGAAAATCATCACAGACTTCAGTATACCATGAGTTACCAACACTGATAACCAACCACAAAGTTCCATGACCATAGGGAGATGAAATCCCGATAAAAAATAATGGAAATTTATTTATAGAGAAAAAAGAAAAAAAGAAAGAAACCCCAATAAGCAAATTTTATTTCATATAACATGAGAAACACAAATTTCCCAAACTTGCCATTTTCCATGAACTTGAAAGGATTTCAATGCTCTAGAAATGAGATGTTGCTTGCCTGTCTTGAATCGGACACTACTATTGAAAGGAATAAAAGAAACCAAAAAGAAGGCAATTAATTTGTTAGGGGCACCACGAGATTGAAAATTTTCTGAAACCAGACGTTGATTGTTTTGAAAGTCTTTATAAGATCCGGGAGAGCTCACCTCCATCTATAAGCAGGTAAGACAGAACAAACAAAATAACTGGAATCATTCATTCGAAATACTAATGAACCACCAACACCACCAAAAACTGTCATCATTTAATACAATTCTCTGAAACAAGGAAGAAAAACAATCCAGACCAATAAAAAGAAAAAAAGAAAAAAAATTATTTTATTTTATCGTGTGGATTCCCTTATTGGTAAAAAATAGAGGTTTCAACCAATAACTAACTAATCTGCCAAAACTCTGGCAAATCGACTTAAGAAACAATACACTTCAAACAATTGAGTTGAGTAAGCACATTACATGGATACGAGTAACAACATCATCTCACAAAACGACATGTTGATAGTATCAATTCACAGAAGGCCAACATAGATCATATATTAAAGACGGAAGCACAAATCAAAACTCAACAGAAATGATTAATCTATGACCAAGCATTCAAAATTTGCAAACCCATTCACCAAACTCAGAACAAAGCACAATCCAATTAAATACCAACCCCCCAGAACATCCCATGTTCAATCAAAAAATCAATCCCATAAAAGAATCACAAGGAGAGAGGCAAACAACGGCTAAAACGCACCAAGAAGAGGGCTTTCTCTGAAACCAACGATCAAAATCTCATTTTGAAGGGAACCCATTTGGGCAAAACAAAAAACCAACCCATGTCACGTTTGTCTCAGAGCTGGGGTGCTTAATATGCAGAGTGAAAAAATTTTTTAAAAAAAAGAAAAAGAAAAAGAAAAAGGGTGATGGCTATGTACCTTGTATGGTGTGCTAAAAAAACTAATACTCTGCTTAACCAGGAAGCCAAGAAAAGTGAAACAGAATTGTATAAGGATGTGGGTTTTGCTTCACTTATTCTTTTTCCATTCCTTTTTCTGTGTTTGGTTTGGGGGTATATATCTTCTTTTGCTTGGCTGAGAGATCATGCAAGCCGCTGGTTTTTCGGTTGTTGTTTGGTGGTCTTTTCTCGCCTATATGCCCGTTTGTTGCTTTTTTTTTCTATGCGCTGAAAGAGAGAGCGCTTGCTTGTATTACGCTTCTTTTTTCCTTTCTTTCTTTCTTTCTTTTTTTTTTTTTTTTTTAAATCATAAGATCCGCGGCATTATAATTTCAGATTTTTTAAGATGAAAATTTAAATTTTTAGTCACCCGAGAGAGCATTGAGGGCATCAGGCCGTGCTTTACTTGTTCTTTTGGTGCCCGCTCCATGCTTTTGTATGGGTAGGGTTATGGCTAACTTATTGGCGATTTTGATTTTCGTTTTCACTATATGATTATTAAATTTTTGAATAAGGTTAAGAGCAGATTTCCAATCTCATTTTGTCACCAAATTAGCCTGCAAAAGTGCGATTTGGTTATTAGTTGAAGTCTACATTGGACAGTAAAATCCAAACAACACGGCAATATTTCCTGATTTTCTTTTAAAATTTTGCATGCTTTTTAAAAGGGAACTAATTTAAAACCAGATTCTCTCTCCTTTTCCTTTTACGATCTGGTTAATGGTTAATAATTAGTGATGATTAAGACATTTAGACGTTCTCTCGAATCACCAAAATATCATATACCACGGTTACTCCATCGGCCACATTTGCTTGCTGGTTAGGCGAGGTTTTCTCTCGATCCATTAAGAAATCACGAATGCATTGCTATTTTTTCCCTAGACGGTTGACAAGTTTTTTTTTTTTTGGTTGGTTTGGTTTGTAAATGGTTGAAAAGTTATTGCATCTTTTCAAGATTAATTATTAGACAACTACGTTGTAAGTAATATTGCATTTAAAATTTACTCCCACCAAGCTAATAATGCAGATTTCGTTTTTCATAAATTTATTCGATAAATAAATTTCAATTATGAGTTTTTTTTTCCCCCTAAATATGGAGATTAATAAGCCACACAACCTTCATTCCAAATTTTTCTCAAACACACCCTTTTAAAAGAAATTTAATTAGATGGTATATGGGGGTAAATTTTTATTTTTTTTTCTCTCTTGCTTGTCCTTTCGAAACAACAAAATCTTTATTTATCTAAAATATTCTGTACTAAGTTGAATTTAATTTGTGCGTGCAGGAGGCAAAAATATAAACCAAATTGTTGCAGATCCCAGCCTGTATCTTCAGAGGAGAGGAGTAGTCATCTTTTCTATGCTGTGGAGAAACGGACAACACCAGATGCTTTCAATATCTATCGGATTCAGTTACCTTTTGAACCTTCAGGCTGGTTTTAATATATGGCAAAGTGAGCATTGGTAATGTGTCCATGATTTGGTAGCATCAGAAATAAGAACTCATGATGATAGGCATCCAATGTGGTAAAAATGGTACATAGATGATAAAAGAAGAAAACTAAAAAATAAAAATATAAAAAAAAGAGGGTGTGATTAATCTTCATAAGAATGTGCCTAATAAGCTAAATTGAATTAGCAAAAATCTTGATTATCATCATAATCATCATAGGTCAACCCACAGCATTTACCTTATGCAATATCTAATTTCTTGGCAAGTGGTGGCTGCTATTTTCTACGCGCTCAACGGGATGTGGGGGGGGGTGGCGGGGGTTTATAATGGTTTTATAGTTGGCAAGTCATAAACTTAAAGGGTGGACCATTGGCTTTCCCAAGGTAAAAGCCATAGCATTAGCCTCCTTTGCGGGGAAAAAGGTTATCTTCATTGAATCATTTCTGGGACCGGAAGCATGAAAAGCAAGGTGGTCGCGTTATTCATGGAGGCATGCCCACATGATTTTGTCGAAGTTGTGAACCAAATGTAAAAAAAATAGAAAGAAAGCGTCGCATGATACATTGTAGGCTTTGGGAAAAGGCTAGAGCATCCTTACTCATATTTTTACAAAGGGACTCTTTTGCGAGAAAATAGAAAGAGCGGAAAGAGACAATTGAGTAGTAGAAGTTATCACCTAGCACCTTGGATTCTCTCTCTCTCTCTATCTCTCTCTCTCTCTTTCATGGCCCATACTCCAGATCTAGCATGATCCTTGGGGTGATTATGCATCTTAATGAGAGTTGTCCTCTAAAAAGTGATGGACCATATAAAGCAAAAGAATTTCCTTTGTAATTATGTGTGTTCAGAGTAGGTGAGCGTGAGCGTGTGTAAGAACGAGATTTCCATTCAGTCGGCAGCGTGGTTCAGTGCTACAGTTAGCGACAATGACCCTGCAACCAAAATGTAGGCTTGAAGGGTTTATGATAATGTGAAAAGTAAATTCGGTCTTCATTTCTGATTTTTATTGTTGCAAGGGGTGCAAATAGTTCAGTACTACAGTTAACGAGAAATGACCCCACATTTAGTTGGTTACAAGGTTCCAATTGAAATATATGTTTAAGTACAATGATAATCTGTCAAATTTCTGTATACAGATGTGTAAAACCTAAGGCAGTTGGAACTTTGTCCGTTTCCGGCCCGAAACAGTCTTCTTCACGGCCCCGACAGAGACTAGAAACTGATCCAGAGATGACAAGGTCCTCATGTCATCAGGTGGGAAGTAACTGGCAGCCTTTCCCAGTAGTGATGCAAGTAAGAGAGAAAGGGAAGGCCGAGTGACATAACGCTCACCCAAAAGGTCATCTAGGAATGCAAATGCAGCCAAGAAATCAGACCTGCCTGCATTTATCGGAGCAGCAAAATGAGCAGGAATTATCCTCTTGAACCTCCAGTCCCTCCCGATGCGATCAATCCAATCCCTGACCTGCAATTTTAACAATCATGCATGTTACCATACTTACATAATGCAATTATAGCATATTCACTTATTGTACAGCAGAAGGTTCAAAACCCAAATAACGATTACCAGCCCCCACAAGCATCTCAAGGTAGAGTGGCTATTTGATTGATTTCATAATTAAATGAACAGCCCATTAAAGTAGAGTCAGATTTAGAATGGTTTACCTTCTCAGGAACTTTACTGAAAACCAGGGTCTTTACAATAGGTGACACAATCAACTTTTGGGACATCTGAGCAAAGCTAGCATTTGGTTCCAACAGATTAGATGGACCAAGAAACAATATTTGGAGAACCATTCTTTCCCACCCTGCACTAGGGACCAGATTACTTCAGCATCTTCACGATACTCATTTTACTTATTACTATTTGCACCAGATGACTAACCTTTCTGGCGGTTCATTTGGTTGTCAATAACTGGTTCCTCAGGAACCTGCTTGCCTTTGCTGAGAATCTTTACAGCTAAACCATTCTTTGCAGATGCCAATAATGATTCTTTGCTAATGCATTCTGGTGGCTTCCGTGGGACATAAATTACAGCATCTGTGACCAGCAGTGTTCTTGAACGCTTGTGATAGAAAGCTACCTCTACATAGGGTCCAATTCCTGAAATAGCAACAGGAAAACCAATTAGGGTCATGGCTTATCCAAATGAAATCTGATCCGGTTTGCTCTTGCAATTTACATTACCAACTTCTGGAGAGCTCAGGACTTTTTGTTCAATCTCATCAGCCCACGGGGTAGACAAATCCTCATCTTTCAAGGTTTTGGCACGAAAAATCCCAAAAAACTCAAGTGGCAAATTCAAGGGCCAACTCCACTGCCTCGGTGCTACCCATAACTGGGCCCGTGGAAACTTTCTAGAAAATGGGCCAACAAATATTTTATGCTCATACGCAAATGTAGGCAGGACAATGTATTCCACCGGAGCCTTCAACTCTTTCAGAAGCTGGCAAGACACAATATCACTCATCAGCAAGCCACCGAAGTTTGCATAAGTGCAGGCCAAGCAAAATATAGCAGAGATAATTGCAGAAATATGATATTCAGTGAAAAAAAAAATGGTAGATTCATGGCAAGGCTACATCATTTTTGTTTTGACATCTCTCCATATCTGAAGAGTCACATTTTCTGTTAGCTCTTAGGATAAATGACTAAATGGGATGCATAAAGATTAAAAGAAATGGAATTGTTGGTTATATCCGTGAAGCTGTGAAATCTTTCTACAACTGATAAAAATTAAGTTCATAATAGATGAGACATTTCATATCTTTTGTGAACAAATCTAACATTCATAGCACGGAAGAAATTATCATCAAAGTGGACTGTTAAGAGAGCTCGGAACCTGAATGCACTCCTTAGTTGGAGCAATGGGTGCATGGACCCATAGCCCTCCAGATTTGAGCTTGATGACTGTCATTCGGATGTTTGTTGACACGCTGCTGAAACCTAGTGCCTGCTCTTGTTCGAATAGCCATATACAACCTTTCACAGCCTAGAAAAGAATTTGAACAGAACAGAAAAGGAAAATTTTATCCATTTGAAACAGTTCTATGAACAAAGCTTAAATAAAGAGGCAAACACATAATATCTTTTGTATTATTTATCCTGCCGTGCAGTCAAATATAACTCCTCTTCTTATACTTAGTTACTGTGATGGTCAACAACAAATACCATCATTTAGCTGCCTTCTTTGGTTTAATTCATATTCATCTATTGCATAGAGGCCTGCTGCGGTTTTTCGCATACTGTCAAGAAACCATTCAATGTAAAAGCAACCTAAAAACTTGAACTTTAGGGTGAAACTTAAAAACTCATCTCTTAGGCATAAGGCTTTGATATCACGTCAAGATACCATTTACTCCAAAAGATTAAGTTATCTGGTTAGAAATAGATAAGATATTAAACTCCAACACTGCCTCTCACGCGTAAATCCATTGAAGAGAGCGCGCAGAAGTATTCATAAGAGTTGAGAAAATCAAGTGTGTCACTGGCAAAAAGGTACAAGGAAATCAAAGCCAAGCGTTAAACAGAGATGGTGATAAAGAAACTGACCTCGGTCCTTGTGGTTCGCCTGTTAAGGAAAGGGCCAAGCGGGAAAGGAAACCCAGTAAAGTTGAAGTAAAACGTGCCACTACTGCTGCTGCTAGTACCTGTTGTGGTGGGCTTGTTGCTTGCTCCAGCAACCGCCAAATTGATGTTCCTGCTTCCTTTCTTTCTGGGTTTTAGCTGTAAAGAAGAACCCTTCAATGGCCCACCATAAAGACTCGAACTTGGGTCTTTCGAAGAGATTTGATTCTGCAAGAAGGACGATTTTGGGGAAGAAATGGTAACGGCTGCCACCATTTTTATTTTTTTTTCCCCTTTTCTTCTCGAAACTATTTCACTCTCTTTAACATGATCAGACAACCAAGATTTTGCGGGCATATACGCCTGGCCATGGTTTTAACATAACAGGATCTTGGAGTGGAAAAGTTCGAGGCTGTGTTTGTTACACGTGTAGGCCTGTCGGCGTTGGATTTTCCTACATGGATTTTCTTTCTTCGGGAAATTATTGTGGATCGCATGGAAATAAACGAAAAAAGAAGTAAGAAATGGGGCACAACACAACTTTCTATAACCATTGACTACAAGTTATTTTCATTTTTATTTTTGACGATAAAAGAAAGTACATTGTCAGTGTATAAATTATTGTATTCATAGAATAAAATTGTATAAAATTTTTTATTTTAATTTTAATATTAATAAATTTAAAATTATATAAAATTTTAATTTATTTTTTAAGGTAGTCATCAACATAAAAATTTAAAATTAAATTGATACAAAAAAAGAGACTTCAAGAGTAATTATAAGTTATTTTTTGAGAAAAGAGGTAAAGAAAAATTTAGAACTTAGATTGTTGCATTTTGGAGTTCAGATGCCGCCAACACCGTGTGCAAAAATCTAGGCCTCCTTCAGCAAGAATTGCCAGTACCACATACTTCAACCTATTGAATCCGCAAAATCTCCGGTTCTGCTGTCTTCTGGTTTAAAATTAGTCGGCATGACTCAATAGTTTTTTCATGGTTCCCTTCTCATCCCAAGCATTTGGAAGGTGAAGGTCATTTGAAAGAGTGCCGAGGCATTTTACATTCAATTCATTGTGGATATAATCAAGACTCGCAGACCCACCAGAGTTGATAAGAAACTGAAAAACGATTAGAAAACTGCACTTTAATTTTTTCTTTCTATACCAAGGCAACTGAAAGAACCAAGTGAAATTATGTGAACAATGGAGGCAATAGGTTAGGCCATGTAGAAAACCCAACTCTGGCAATTCATAGATCTTGTAGTGGATATGTAAAGGCCACGTCCGACCCTATTTGGAGGGGAATTTACAGTGCCCATGAGCATTCTATTGGAACTCTTTGGAAAATTGAGGATCTAGCAAACATAGGATCAATACATACTGCCATTAGTCTAATACACAATCTTTCAGGAGACAGAGAAGAGCTATAAACAGTCGTAGCAGAAACATAACATAGGCTTAAGTGGCACTGACCCTCATACAAACAAGAGGGTAATAAGCCTCACACACTACTGTATTACTTGCAAGAACCCTCATACAAACAAGAGGGTAATAAGCCTCACACACTACTGTATTACTTGCAAGAACCCTCATACAAACAAGAGGGTAATAAGCCTCACACACTACTGTATTACTTGCAAGAACCCTCATACAAACAAGAGGGTAATAAGCCTCACACACTATTGTACACTTGCAAGAGCTTAGCATATCCAAACGGTGACTTTTTTCTGTTTTTTTTTTTGGGGGGGGGGGGGAGAAACTGAGGCTTCCTCGAGTAGTACCACCACCCAAAAAGTTCAGAAACCAAACGGACCTTGACAGTTGAAACGCCAAAATGCTACAAGCATTTAGGTGCTACAAAGAGTAGAAGCTAAAAGAGATACTAAGGCCAACCTGGAAGCCAAAGAGGATAGTCGGCGAATTGCAAATTTGATGGAATGCAATAAAGAGGAGCTGTTTTCAAGGAGCAAACATCTATTCACAGTGAAAACAGATTAGCTATCCATGCATCAAGTGAAGATTTCTCTGACAAGCCAATCCAGGCTAGGATAAGCAAAATACAAAATGAGAAATGATGGGACAGCAAACACAACAGTGATAAGAATGTACAGTGCCAGAATGGCTGCACTGGCAGGTACTGCATATAAAATAATCAAAAGGAATATCACGACCAAAGGGAATTTGGCTGTCAAGTGAACAAAGAAAATCAGGGACTTTCGAAGGGATGAATGAATACTCCCCACGTTGAGAGAGTTGTTGCTATGATTATGTTCATGGTTCGTCCCTGAAGTCTCTGGATGAGGATGAAGAATACACTGTCCCCTCCTGATGTCAGTATGATTTAGGTTTCCAAGGGATACATTGCTGTCACATGACCAGTGGGGTCGACGATCTCCTAATAAGGTAGCGTGAGACTTGTCCCTATCACCATTCTTGCTTTCAACCATCCAAAGCAAAAAGTAGTTCTTGCGGGGAAATTTGAGATTGCCCCTGTAAACAAGGCGGAAGGATAAAAGATTGCACCAGGGGCAGGAAATAAAGAGAGGAAGCTGTACTGGTAAGGTGGGGAATTTCACAACCGCAGATTGAAGTCCTAAGATGCAATTTTTACAAAGCGTATGGCCACACCATAAAACATAAGGCACGTTTTCCACAATGTTGAAAGATTCCCAGCATATTGGGCACTCTAAACCTTCCTCTCGGCTGACATTAGACGATGCCTCATCATCTGAGTATTCTGAAGAACCTTGAGTTGGCTTTGGAGAGCTGCTGAAACCAACATTTCCAGCTATGCAGTTGGATGCAAAATTCCACATTTTTTACAGCAAGAGACTAGTGCAAAGAACATCACTTTCAGCACCTATAGATACTGAACCTGCGAGCAGCATTATTTAACGTTAGCATGTACCTTAAGGGCCCTCCCTAGCAAATCATGATTAACATTAATAACTGCTCCAACACTACTTTCTTGACAAATAAATGAAAATAAGAAAGAGAATCAAATTTAATAACAATAAGTTTGACTGTCAAATCCAGTTTGTCATTTATTTCCAATTTTTCACTGTGATGTGGTTATAAGTAAAATATAATCTGATGTCCAATTTTGTATGCGGTCATGAATATGCCACCTATAAGTAAGATATAATCTGGTGTCCAATTTGGTATGTGATCCTGAATATGCCATCACTTTTAAAATGTCTCACATGCACAGCATTTAGTGGAAAGAAGCAGCAATTGATTGCAACATCTGCAATACCTGTTCATGATGCACACATGAATGGTTTATAAATTGTAAATTGCACGCCCATTCTCACATATTCAGTACCACGGCTATGCAGACATTTCAATTTTCCTTTTTCAAGACTATTCTGGTCATATTGGAACATCATATTGACCAATTGAATGCAATGTATGCAATATCTCTTCATGATGCATACCTGGTCAAGTTATGTGCATGGTAAATTGCATACACACCCTCACAATTCAATACCACAGTTATAGAGATATTTCAATTCCTCCTTTCAGGACTACATTCTAGCCATATTGCAACATCATATTGACCAATTACTTGGCACATATCAACTAGCATTTTGTCTCAAGCTCACCCCACAAGAGTAATGAAAGCTTACGCTTTATTCTCGATGCTCTTCTTGCATACCTGCCTGCCACACACAACATAATGATCGTAACTTTCAATAATAATCCTTAACTCACAGACCTAACGAACTGCAAGAGAATTTCTATTCACCAGATACCACCAGGTGAGACTATTGTCAAAACACCCTTAATTCTAGTTTTCCACAAATAGCTGAATTAAGACATTTGTAATAGCTACAGCAGATACATTTCCAGCTATTAATTCCAACAACAGAGAAGAGCCCTAGAAGGCGAAGGAAACAGCTCATGATAGTTTTTTATCAGTATCTTTCCAATAAAATCCGAGACCCAATCAACAAACAAGATTGCAAATCAAAGCAGTACTGGTACAGGTAGCAAACAAGAGCATATTTTCAAATCCCAAATTTTAAGACAATATAATCTTCCCCATTATCCAAAGAGACATAAAACACCAAAATAAAAAGAACCCATAACCTAAATACAGACCAAAACAAAAAAGACATGCGAAATTCAACCCAAAACAGCCGATCCATGCTGATCAAAGCTTGATGAATAACAATAAAGCAAAGAACTTTAACACGTATATATATACCCAAAATCAGAGAGAGCGAGAGAGAAAAAGATCTATCGTTAGAAGATCTTACCAGATAGTAGCAAACTGCAAATCTTGAAGGGGATGAAGGGGAGAAGAGAGAAAATAAAAACACAAAGGAGGGTTCAAGGAAAAACCTCTACTTTACATTTCCACTCTTCCCCCATCTCTGCCTTCTCCTGTGCCCTTCTTTTTTTATTGGAGTAGTTGAAAAGGGATTTGCGAAATTACCAGAAAAAGTTGGAGGCTTTGGAAGCATTATTAATGGCTTAACGGATCGATCGTGGTGGGCGAGTGAGCCTCAGAGCAGGCGACCAGTATAGGCCGAGGCCTCAAGGGGGTCCACAAAGTCAGTGAAGGGCCTCTCGGCTTAGGTTTTTGTGGTGGTTTAATGTTGTGGTCCGAAGACACCAACTGTCTTCTGTGTGGTTCGATCTCGTGGGCCGCCCCATATTTAAGGAACTTGATCACGACGCCCTTGTCCGCCAGCTTGTTTCAATTAGGACCATAGCCTTTTATGTATGTATTTTTAACGTATGCCCTAAGTATATATTGTTAAAATTTTAAAATAATAATAATAATTTACTTATATGTGACATTTATTTAATTTTAAATAAATTTTAATTTTAATTTTTAATAATATTTAATATTAAATTAATAATTAATTTATAATTATGTTATTTTAATAAAAGTAAGATTTTAACATATATATATACACACATACAGAAATGATAGATATATGCCCTGATACCAATGGGGCTAAGCTTTGTAGCAGTTTGAGCTGATGGCCTAAACACCCTCTCTATCTCGGGCGCCGTCCCGGGCAATGGAAGGAGAGGGAAGAAGCTGCTTAAACCTTGTTCTTCAAATGAATTAAAATCCTGGGCCAGCCGGAGCAATGTCTATTGGAAGACGAGTGGGCTTCAGGGCATGTCCACTGCGTATGTATCAGTTCTGTAGGATTATGATAAGCTTTAGTACAATCATGCTTGAATCCCCACCAACTGGACTCCCCACAGAAACCCAATTACACGATGCAATCACTCCTTCGAATCTCTGAAATTCTTTCCAATGGCAAGACCGTGGAAGGGGGCTGCAGGTCAAAGCTACGAGTCCTTGTGTCCTGGGTTGGTCTCTGCCGGACCCCACATTGGCTGTGCTGAACCTGCCCATCTCGAATATCATTTACAATTCTTTTTTTTTTTTTTGGGACTTGATTATAAAAAATTAAAAAAAAAATGCTATTGGGAAATTATCATAATGTAAAACGCATGTTCTCTTTTTATGCGATATAATAATCAAATTAATAATTTAATATTTTTAATATTAATTTATATTTAAAATTTAATATTATAATTTATTTTAATAAAATATAAATTTAAGAATTTAGATATATAATAAAAAAATTTTAAAATTTTATTTAAATTCAATAATATTCATATGACAAGTATTTTATGAAGAAGTTAAATGTTAAATAATGCAAACATATATATTCATGCAGTTAACTACAAGCACTATTTATTTGAATTGAAACATCCCTTTTCCGGGTCTCTTCTTAAGATATGCTATAGCAAGACTAAAACACACAACGCTAATGGATACACAATTACATAACAAACATACAAAATGTTAGCCCAAAAGAAAAAAAAAAAAAAAAAGACAATGATCGCAAAGAAAGAGAAAGAAGAAGAAAAAGTAGACACCATTCAAAATTGTTTACTCTAAGATATTTATTTAATTTGAAAATGTGGGAAGACAGATTAATGAGTCTTAACACATATGAAATTGGCACTTGGAAGTGAAACTCTATAAGATGGGAATCATATTTCAACGATTGTAGTAACGCCCATTTCTTAAGACTGTTTTGCTGTCAATACCAATCTCATCTTTCAAATCCCACACGACACGTTTTGTGCACATTTCGAATTAATCCAAACCAGATCTTTTTGTTAAGGATCATTCTTTTCTCTAAAAGATAACTTCTTGAGGTGTAAATTACCTATATTTATATAATTTAAAATCTCTCTCTTTTTATCCAATATGTCGAAAATCGAGATTCATTTTCTTACTTCCATATAAAGCACTTAACGATAGATATCAAAGTCGAATCGACTATAATACTACTTGTTATGGGATTAATATTTTTTCTTCAAAAAGTAGTCTGTTGAAATATACAGTATCTATACTTATATAACTTAGAATCTTTCTTTTTTTTATCTAATGTGAGATACGAAAATCGAATTGTAAGTAACGAGACACATCCGTAACAATTTGCTCCATTGGATGCTTGCCTGTTTAAGCCATCGTAAACTTGTTTTTCAATCTCCTACTATAGTTAGTTATTACCCAGGATTTGATATTTGTGTGGAGGACTTCCAAGAGTACAATATTAAATATATCATCAAGTTGATGTTTAAAAAGAAAAAATTATTTAAAATTATATCAAATTTAATTTATTTTTTAGAAATAGTTTAAATTATAAAAATAAATGTATAAATTATATAATTAAAGAATTTTATATTAAAAATGAAAAAAATAAAATAAATAATATATGAATAAAAAATTATAAATTTAATAATTTAAAATTTTAAATTAAAATATAATATAAAATATACAAATTTAGGATTAATATAATACAGCACAATGATACCAACAAATTCATTTGTTTGCTTCAAATGATGACGCGTTTAATTTTCAGTAGAATGAATCAAACCCCATTAATCATCATTTTCTACAACCAAATAGTCATGGTCGTGAAGCACATCCAATGCCAAGCAAGCAGAACTTAAAAAATTCTATGAGGTTTGAAACAACATTTTTGCCATGTGCAATATATATGAAGCAAACCAAATCATTACAACGAACGTAGAGGCCAAATCAGATCGAGATCGGATCAACCATTTGAGGGATATTAATGTTGACAACTCGGATAAAACAGTCAAATAATCGTTGTTACTTAATTAATTTCATTACAAATATACATAAAATAGAGATAAAATTGAACATAAATTAACCAAAATTATAAATTATAGTTAACATATATATAATAATTTATTATAATTGATAATTATGGTAAATGAAGGTACATCTTTTAAAAGATGCTTTCATAATTTTTTTATGATTAATTAATTTATCTAAATATATTTTAAAATCAATCCACGAGGATTGAGGAAGCATCTTCTGCAGCGTTTAGAAGTTAATTAATAATTAGTAAATATGCATGGTAAAAACGAAGCACATTCGTTTTCGAGTGCATCCATCCAACGTCTTTGATGAAAGTTTCAATTGTTTCTCCCGAAGTGCCGAGCAGCCACAAAAGACCTACTTACGCCCACATTCAATCATTCATGAATCTCGCGACCAAAAGGAGCAAAAAAAAAAAAAAAACAGAGAGAGAGAGAGAGAGAGAGAGAGAGAGAGAACAAAACAAAATTGACCATATTTGGTCAACCATATCACGACGCCACTCAAGCGACCTCCATGGACCGTCGTCCCCTGATCACATTCCGAAGGCACCACCCACATGTTAATAGCAATATGATATAATTATTCTTTGAATTTCTGACCGGTTTTCCCGTTTTGGTTGCCACCTTTGAATCACCCCCTTTACCCACTTTCGAATTTTGGACTCACACTTTTGAATTCCAAAGGTCGAGGCTTTCGTAGAAGCTCTCTCGTTCTCTCTCTCTCTCTCTCCCTCTCTCTCTCACACACACACACATAATTGTTTTGGCTGTTTACTTTGGCTATTTTTTGCCATCCCTATATAAAGAATGGGGAGTGGCGTAGGTTGGCGCGCTGCGCACTTCGGACAAAGAGAGAAAAAAGAAATCAAACATAACAACTTGCGCTGCTTCTCCCTCCCTCACGTCGCAAACAAAAGAATAAAAGACATCATCTTCTTCTACTTCAGTCATTAATTCAGTTAGCTAGCAAGCACGCATTGATTGACATTGATATATTTATCATATATATATATATATATATATATATATATATATATGGCTACTATGTCGTCTATGGCCATGGCTATATTACTCCTCCTGGGCTGTGGCTGCTTGTTGGGTTCTGTTGAGGCAACAGTGGCGGCAAATGCTGATGCCTCAACGAGCAGAGAGAGTTTTCCAAGTGGGTTCGTCTTTGGGGTTGCCTCAGATGCTTACCAGGTAGAATTTTTCAACACAAACCCTCTTTCAACGGAGGGCTTCATGTCCTCGTGTGCCCGGAATTTTTTAGGAAGCTTTGTTGGCTTCTGTAATGTATTTTCTTCTTTCTGCATTCATACTGGTAATGGATGATGCAAATGGGTCTTCATCTGTTAACTTGATTGTGCTCTCTCCCAATATGAAGGCGAAGCAAACAAAAGTAGCAGAGGGCCTAGCATATGGGACTCCTTCACTCACAACTATCCAGGTCTCTTTCTCTCTCTATGTGTGTGCGTGTGTGTCAATTTTCTTGTAATTGAAAAATAAAGAAATGGGAGCCATTCAAAACAATTGAGATTGAGACTTAAACAAGTGATAATTTCTTGTCTATGAATCCTTGCAGAAAGAATAGCTGATTCCAGCAATGGAGACACAGCAATCGATTTCTATCATCGTTACAAGGTCTGAAGTTGATCCCACATCCCATGTTGTTGTTTTGTTTGGTGCAAATTATTTTACATCAATTGTTGTCAGAAAACGAATAATTACTGATGTGAAAACGATATGATGTTGCAGGAAGACATCAAACTAATGAAAGAGATGAATTTAGATGCTTTCAGATTCTCCATCTCATGGTCCAGGATATTACCACGTGAGTCTTTGTTTTATCCGCTTTAGTTCATGGGATATTTGTTGGTAATTTGTTTCCGAAGGATTATGTGCTTGGCGCTATTAATATTAACTGCCCTTTGTTTTCTTTTGTACCTTTAAACAGATGGAAAGATAAGTGGAGGAGTGAATGAGGAAGGAATTGATTTCTACAACAACCTTATCAATGGAGTGAAGGAGAATGGTATGTAAGTTTGTGGCTTGTCAATTACTCGATTTTTGGTTTTGGCTGGACACCCATTTTCTTGTATATGTCTCATTCATTCTGGTTCTGATATATTATGCAGGTTTGGAGCCTTATGTGACTCTTTTTCACTGGGATACACCTGGAGCCCTTGAAGACATGTATGAAGGCTTTTTGAGCCCCAACATTGTGTAAGTCATAAGCACTGCCAATCTTAATTATTTAAGACCATGGTTTTATGTTTAACAATCGAGATTTTTATTGATTCATTTATCTCAACAATACCTTACAGGGATGATTATCGGGACTTTGCGGACCTTTGCTTCAAGAAATTCGGTGATAGAGTGAAGCATTGGATCACTTTCAATGAGCCCACAACCTTTATCAATGGCTATGATTCCGGTGCCATTGCGCCGGGCAGATGTTCATCATGGGTAAACAGGGCTTGCAAACATGGGAACTCAGCAACTGAGCCTTACATAGTTGGCCACAATATACTTCTAGCACATTCAGCAGCTGTACAACTCTATAGAGAAAAATACTAGGTAACAAACGTTTACTCTGCTCGTGTGCAGTTTATGGACTCTTACATGGGTTCTATTTTTTCACTCAAGCATTCTGTTAAATACTGAACATTGCAGTCATCTCAAGAAGGGAAGATCGGGATAACCCTCGTTTCCTACTGGTATGAACCTTACTCCAACAGCGGAGCTGATCGCGATGCAGCTCAAAGAGCCATTGATTTTATGTATGGATGGTTTATGGACCCCGTAACTTACGGAGACTACCCAAGGACAATGAGGGACTTAGTTGGAGATCGGTTGCCACAATTCAGCCACCACGAATCTAAGTTGCTGAAAAGTTCATATGATTTTATCGGGCTGAACTATTATGCTGCATTTTATGCAAGAAATGCTGCGTATTTTGATCCAGATCATGTCAGATACTCAACAGATTCTCGCGTTGAGGTGAATGGTAAGAACCTAATCTTTTTTTTTTCTTTTTTTTTTAATGGGGGCATCAATATTTGATGCTTGAAATTCTCTAAGATGTCAGCAATGCATATTCATGTACGTAGGCTGATAGTTTTTATTCCCTTACTTTGCAGAAAAGAGAAATGGCCTCCTCATTGGTCCACAGGCTGGATCATCTTGGCTGCATATTTATCCCAAAGGCATCAGATATCTTTTGAACTACACCAAAGATACATATGAGAATCCTACAATTTACATTGCTGAAAATGGTAAGACAAATAGCAGGTGTTATTATTATTATGGGTTTTTTTCTTCTCTCTTTTTTGCAAGCTTTTGAATACGTACAAGTTTTAAGATTCAAATCAATCTAATTTATTGATTGATCTGTGTTTTGGTTCAGGGGTTGACGAAGTCAATAACAATAGCCTACCACTGGAGCAAGCCCTCCTGGATTATCATAGGATAGATTACTACGATGCCCATCTTAGAAACGTCCTGGAATCAATCAAGTAAGTTTCATTATTATTATTATTATTATTATTATTATTATTTCAATTCTTGGCACTTTGCCCTTGTTCTTAATTGGGGTTAATAACACTTTGATTCTGGCAGCGATCATGGGGTTGACGTCAAAGGATACTTTGCATGGTCATTTGCGGATAACTTTGAATGGAATGTTGGATATACTTCAAGATTTGGTTTCTATTACGTAGACTACAACAATGGGTTGAGCAGAGAACCCAAGGAGTCTGTAAAGTGGTTCACAAATTTCTTGAAGACACAAGGCCCGGCGTCTACCAATGCACTGCCAACCATACCTGTTGACGGCCCAGGTCACTCGACTCAACTGCCTCGCAAAATGGGCAGATTTGGACAAGCAGTTTTGCCTCTGTAGATATAGATCAGTTTTAATCTACCTTACAACCTCAAAAGCCCTGGCGGGGATCAGAAGAACATGGAGCAACGTTGTCGTGTGCATAAGTGGGAATCATTCTCTTTAATTAGACATGCAGGAGCTTCTTTTTTCTTTTTAATCATTTTATTCTCTATTCCAATTCGATTCAACCGACATGGCCGGTCTAAATGGTTGTCTATGGCCGGTCCTAAATTGTTGTGTTGCTTTGTTTGATTGAATTTGTTCTTTGTTCGTTTCTTCCTTCCTCTCAGAAAGAGGAAGGAGACATCACATAAATTGGATGGAATACCTACAATATTTTATTGGAAAATAATTTCCCATTCATGGATATTTATCTAAGCCTTTTTTTTTTTTAACAAGTAAAAAAAAATTATTTCATAATTATATCATTTATAATATTTATAAATTAAAATCAAAAATTATTTATTAACAAAAGGCTAAAAGGCTGAAAAGTCTCCTGACTTTTGGGTGACACCACGTGCGAATCACCGTCAGTGATACTGTCAGCCACCCATTGGTCCACGTAGGAACACGGACCCACCGTTTGGGCGTGCTCAACGACGAGCCGTAGCAGAGAGAGGATCAATGGCCAGCGAGAGAGAGACACGCGGGCAAATCACACCATCCTGTACAGCACTCGGACCCTAATGGGCTGGAGGGTTCAGCCCCGAAGTCCTGTCCTCCTTAGGTTGATGTCTTGTCAACAAAACAGAGGCTTCCGAACACAAGCTGGTCGAATTCCGGATCAAGCCCAGCCCGAGAAATTAGGCAAGTTGAAGCAGTTAGTCTGTAAAACTTGCGTCAAAAAAGAAGGTAAAAATTTGAATTACATCTCTTCCAATATATATATATATGATATATATATCATATATATATATATATGTTATATAATTCTCCTTTCAGATAAAAATTAAAAAAGAAAAAGGATTATTACTTGGATGGGCTCATCTACTGACTTTGTACAAAAGGGGAGTTATGACCCTCCTTAAGACCCAAAACAAAAGAGGCGAAAGGAAGGAACTTGGCCGTCTATAACATGATTTTGACTCAACATCTGTTAATTGCTTCTTTTGAACCTGTGCAGGGCAGAAGTGAACGACACTTTGATTACTGCTTGATTACTACATTAAACATTAGAAGGGTAATAAAATGTTTGCCTTCTTCAGCAACAAAAGGGGTATCCTTTTGGAGGGTGTTTTGGTTTTTACCTTTTTGGGGTTGTGGAGAGGGAGTTCTGATCACCTCTATTGATGTAACTTCATAAACGACCTTCTTCATCAACGTCCTCTATTGATGTAAATTTCCCTGGAATGGCAATTTCACTAAAGGGCGTCTCGTCTTTCGTGGATTTACGGAGGATCGCAATTTACAACGAAGGAAGGTTCTTCGATTGTCTCCAACCATACAATTGAGAAGACAACTCACTAGACATGAATTGGTTGGCCAAAGGAAGAAAATTGTTGGACTAAGGATGATGGTTCAAACTCCAATTCTTTCACATTCTCATGAATGAGTGAGTTTTAATTTTGGCTTAATACATGTTACTACGGAGAGATTCGTATTTTGTAGCGGTGACATTCGTGGCAGGAGAATATGTTTACACATATACTTGGTCACCGATTTCAACACCTACTGTTCCCAAGTTCACTTGTCACCATGTATAGAGAGTAGATGTCCTGAGAGTGCTTTGAAAATGTTTATGCATCCTGGTGTCCTTTTTCTAAGTTTGCATGGTAGCTGGAAGGTTCCCAAAAGGACGAGGCAACTCTATGAAAAGGGTGAGAGGCGTAGGAAACCTGCAGTACAGCTAAAAAATTGTAGTACATATTTGAAAATGGATAAATGTAGAAGGAGTCGGTCTGTTGAAAAAACAAAAAAGCCTTCTAAAACTGCTCTCCCCACGAATAAAAGTTCGATCCTGCAGTGGAGGCATAATTATATTTTTTATTTTTTAATATAATTTTAAATATTTGTTTGTGATTTTTATTTAGTTCTAAATATGATAATTAAATCTTATTAATAATAAAAAACAATTTAACTGTTAAATAAACATTTTGATCATATATATATATATATATATATATATATATATATATATATATATATATACATACATGAAATTAAATTATATGTAAAGTGAAAAAATAATAATAATAAGTATATTTTAATATTTAAATATTTGTATATTTATTTTATAACAATAATTATAGATTCTAATTCTCTTAATTGTTTCTCAAATTTAACTCTAGTCAATCTAATTAGTTTGTATTTTCTTAAAATTTCGTCAAAAGTTGAACCTCTGGACTCAACGTACAGATTTGTGATATTGCGCAGAAGGCACATAAAACGAAGTGAGTCAAGGAGGGAGAGAGTGAAGCGAGGAATGGCCGTCCTTTCAGTGAAACAAATGTGTATATAAGGTGGCTGCTTCTTTATAATATAGTATTGCTTCTTTATAGTATAGCAATGTATCACGACTTTAGGTTGTAGCAAAGCGTTTTAATTAGGTTTAGTGTGAAAAAAAGTAGGAGTAAATAGGTAATCATTAAATTGAAAATAAAATAAAGAATTCAGTATATAATTGAGTATTTAATTTTATTTAAATTTAAAAGATAAATAAAATTACAAGTTTAATTATATAAATATATATTTTTAAAAAAAAATTATCAAAATATTTATTTGACAATTAAATTATATTTTATTATTAATTAGTTTAAATTGACGTATAATTATAAAATTTAAGATTAAATTAAAATTTAAAAAATATTTAAAATTTAGAATTAAAAATATTGTGATCCTCTACAATGAAACCGTTTGAAAATATACAGCATATATATATTTCGTAATGTAATACATTTTTTAAAAGGTACAATAAATTTTAATTTTAAGGCAATACATTTGGATTTTTTTTTTTTTTAATTTTTGTGGGTAGTAAACAGGGAACCGGCGCTCCTCAATCTTGCCAAGCCCCAAGTGGTACCACACAGGCACCATGAATTATTTGCAAAGTAGGGAGCTGCTTGGCCACCCCCCCTCCCCCCTTCCTTCCTTTTGCTCCCTTTTTCATTCTCTCTCTCTTTCTTTTATTTTTGAAAAGAAAAAAGGTGAAGATTTGGGGAGCTTGGCTCCAAGACTTCTGCGTTGCTAAGAAACCATCACCAGCTAAAATCCAAGATGGGTGCATTTCCTGCCCCGCCGGGGGGGTGGGGGGGATGGAACCCTACCTGATTAAATTCAAAGAAAAGGCAAGCGGGTCCAAATAACTTGGATCATTGTTGACCAAAGCAATGGGGGCAATCATGATAGCACACTTATTATCTTCTAGGGTTGATGTTGTGCTGCCGTTCTTCCCCTGCCAATTTTATGCCTCTGGTTTCTCGTGAATTTAACCAGAATAATAGCTTTGGAGACAGTCGGACCAGCTGATTGCGCTGTGAAGTTGCTCAAAGTACTAATTGCTTGTTGCGAGCCGACGAGATTTTTGTTTTCATTACATTTTAACTTGATTTCTTCTCTTCTTGTGAATTCCAACTCAGAGTACTCGTGACATTTTGATTAAATGTTTAAGTTCTGTGTTAGAACTGGTGCTCGATTATTTTTAATGTCATTGCTTAAATTTAATTAATTTTGATGTCATTATTAGAGTTAAAATTCAATTATTTATAATACCACTATTAAAATTAAAATTCAATTAATTTTGATATTATTAGTAAATGTTAATTATATAAATACTCATAATTTTATTAATTTAAAAACATTACATAATAACAGAAAAAAACACACATACAAATAATATAAATATCAATCTATACTAATATTTTTAATAACATTTCTCAAATAATCACAAAATAAATTGAAATATTCAAATTATTATATTACTAGTAAATATTTAGTTTTATATAAACAACAAATTTATATTCAATCAAATTTAATAGTCTAATTTTTATCAAAATATTGATTCACTGATAATTTAAAAATTCAAATAATTAACTTTTATTCGAATATTAATTTTTACTGTATACCAAATTTAAATTAGTTGTAATAGTTTGAAGTTGCTCAAAACCAACTTCAGTTCTTCCGTAAAACAGCAAGTTTTACAATTATAAGGTTATCCCACGGGTGTTAAATTATGGGTGGCGGGTCATGTTACAGTCGCAGTCAATTGCCATTGTCATGGGTAACACAGGTGAAATTCTTTTCGGTTTTTGTTTCTTCCACCCGAGTCTTGAAATTCATCATCTTCTATCAAGGCTTTTCAGATGCCCTTGGGACGACCCTTCCACGTGCACATGCATCGTTGCAGTTTACACCCTCAATCGCGTTTCGTACGTTTTTACATTTCCCCGTGTAGTAATACGGTTGGTTCATAAATGTTATTATGATCGACGCACATTTCCCCGTCTCGTTTCAGCAATGTCAATGATGGAAAATGTAGAAAATCAAGCTTTCGCCCATTCCTCAACCCCATTCCCGATTCAGGATGAGGAAAGAAAAAAAATAAAAATAAAAAGAAAATTTTAATTTTTATATTAATAACACGATAGATTATTGTTTATATTATAACCAAATTATATTATAGATAATAATAATAGGTTATATTACGAATATATTAAATATAATTTAATTTTTATATTAAATAAAAAAAATCTTGAGTTATATATAAATATAAATATTATATATTTTAATAAATATTTTTTTAAAAAATAATGATATTGTGATATTATATTATACTCTTCATATTCACTGCATTTAAAATATATATATTTTTTTTTCTCTCTCTCTCTTTTTTCTTAGTGCGGTTGGTGGGCGAAATAAGTTTTTATTTCATATTTAACCCCTCGCTCGGTTCAGTTTCGATGAAATCAAGCTTGTAGGGGTTGAACGTTAACTTCAGTAAACAATAAATAATGATATTCACCCATGAGGTGTGGAGATGGAGAAATAGAAAAACCTCCATCATTAATTAGCCTTATTAATTTTGTTAAATTATAACGTATAATTTATATTTCAAATTTTATTTAATAATTTAAGTAATTTTTAAATAAATCAATTTCTGGACAGACCTCAAACTGGGTTGTGGTCCCGCTAGTGTTATGGCCTTAACAAGAGTTAATGCGCTAGACACTCTGATAATGACCCTTGCGTACCACACAAATAATTGCTAGTTGGGGGTCAATTTCTAGGGGTCGTTTTCGGATTTCATTAGTCCGTACATACCATGATCGTACCGCATGGAGCTCCGAAGGTGAAATTTAAGCTACAGACTCGTAGGGGAATCGTTGAAAACACTGGTAAGTTTGGATTACCGAAATTTCCAGGAAAGATGATTGCATAACACGGCCTCGTTGGACTCTAATTGAAGCAATGCCATGATGCTGAGTCTAGTTGCTACCTAATTCACTGTACCACCACGTCCACTGAAAAACTGTTATGCTGCAATGTGAATTGTTAAGCTTATAATCAATAATAATAATGAGAAAAAAAAAGAGAGAGAGACTAATTTAGAGATTTTATAATTATGTTTATATTTTCTAAAAAAATACATATTTAATAAATTAATTTTATTAATTCAATTTAATTTATATTTAATAATTTTTTTATTAAGCAAATTATATACACGATTCATATGTTAAATGCATCTCTTTTTTTTTATATCATTATATTATTAAATTTATTAATATGATATAAGTTTTAATTTTTTAAAAAAAGTTTTAAAAATTACAAAAAATGTTATAGATATTTTAATTACAATTTTTTTTCTCTTTCGTAATATTTAAAAAATAATTATAATAATTTTTTTTTCTCTCACCGTGACTTTTCATTTAATGACCCCACAAAACATGTGCTAGACACGACTAATAACTGTAAGAATTATTCTGTCTCCAAGAAAAAATATATATATATTTGAAAAGATAATTATAATTATTTTTTAAAATATTATAAAAAAAAGAAAAAAATTATAATATCTAAAAAAATTAATTTTTTTTTTTTAAAAAAAAAACTGATGTTTGATCAACCCCCCCCCCCCCCCCAAATCGGTTTTCAACTTCGCCCATTCCCCTGTCGGGGCGTCCGAGCAACCACCTGAACCACGGTAGTTGGAAGCTTCTGGCTCGCCCCAATAATTGAAAAAAGCCAGATCATAGCAAATTGACACTTTGTAGAATGGTCACACGATACCACTTGATTAGCTGGAAAACACGTGCATTTTTTTGAACACACACAAATGCAACTAGTACATGTACTACCATATCTTTTTTCCTTTATTTAAAAACAAATAAAAATAAAAATAAAAACAAGAAGTTTTACATTTTGTGCTCCTCATAGCCCAGATTTAGCAAGAATGTCATCTGCTAGACATTGCTTAATTATCCAACATTTCTATCTATAATACCAGAGCATCCAAATATAACTGGACAATACTCCGATAGCATTTCCAACGGACCAGAATCAAAATATGGGTAAAACAGAGCTTTTCTTTTTTTCTTTTTTTTTTTGTGTGAAATTAATAAAGAATTTTTTTGAATCAAATGGGGTAATAGGTTTGCTGACGAGCATATGCCGTCAGACGTCAGAAACAGATCTCTTGGACCCAGTTGGATTTGTCTCTCGACGCTTTTCCATTTTAAAAAAAAACAAAATCTGGGTCAGGGCGTGCAATTAGATAGAATCATTGATTTTTTTAATCTGGAAAATTGTACACATTTTTTGATAAAGGACAGTACTTTTTCGTTTGATAATATAACATATTTTTCGCTGGTCACGTTTGATGGCAGAGTAGCCATGCAGAAGACAAATCTCTTGTATGTAATTAGGAAAATTCTCCAAATTAACTTCGCTTCAGCACAAGAGAATTATGCAGATAGACCAAAAGTATTTGCTTCCACGATTGGCCCTCTGCAGGTGGAAGGGACGAAGCTGTTTTGTACGCAACTTTTCCTGCCAAAAATAATTGAGAGTTCCTTCCTTTCGCGTTGGTTCAATTATTCGAAATCAAACAAAGAAATAAATGAATAAATAAATAAATAAATCCCATGGTTTCCATTGGAACGCATGTGCTCTCGTGTCCAGCTAGCTGCCAAGTGGCCTACATGCCATGGGAGTGCTTGCCAAGCCATATGTCCCAAGCGCTTACATTGTAGTTGCAGACCAAAGTAGATGTCCTAGCCCACACAATTCTCTGAGGTTCGTTCCTCTCTCGTCCAGTAATCTATCTAGAAATCTCAGCGAATATTTCCTTGCTCTTAGAAAGTGACACTCAATTTCCAATTTGGTATCAAATTAAGGAGGAGTCTGGTATCTTAACCAGCCACGATTAGTGTCATGGTAACGATAAATTCGGAACTGGGTGTTTCATAAGCGTGGTCTCAAACTCGATTCCTCCTAAATTCGTTGCGTGTTTGAAATGGGAATTACGACAATGGAATCCGTGGTAACAACTCAGTGACCAAATGTTACTTTAACGAAGAGAAAAACTGACATTTTGAGTAATTGGCTCGTAGTACGTTAATGATAACATAGTCCTACCTGTCTCTTTTTAACTTTTTGGCCCAAGTTGTCGCTGATTGTACAAGTCCCAAGCTCGTTACTTACGGGCAGGGGACCACAGAGGTCATCGTAGGAAAATGAACAGGATTTTGAGACATATGCAGGCAGCCCCGTAGTTTCAGTGTTTCACAAGCAGCGAAGAGAGAGAAACACATATGGAATTAGCATCCCCTGCTCATAATTGTAAGCCATCTGTCTCTTGATGACATTTTATAGATTGATAGCAATGGCTTACCGTTCAATCCCCGGGCAAGAAGCCAGGAGCTAGCACATGCAGTTGCTTGCCCAATTTGGGAAATGTCAAAATTTGCTCGTTGTCTCCCAGGAACAATGTCTACCATCGGAAACTGAATTTCTGGGTTGTTCAACTCGGCTGCCCCCGGCCGCCATCTCGGTGAACAAATTCTGTTTTTGCTGAAAAAAAAATTTATTATTATTATTATTTTTTTTTGTTTTAAAGTATATAATTACCTTATTATATATCAAGAATAATTGTAACTATATACCTAAATATTATTTTAAGAATATTTTATTTATTTTTATATAATCCAAAAAAAATATTAATTATATTTTTCAAGACTTGAATTGACTCATTCATCCGGTTACTGACCCCACAATCAAATCAATAACCCACTAAATTAGACGTTGGACGAGGTTAAGAGTTCGATTTGAATTTAAAAGTTAAGCATAAACACGAATTTTTGTTCGCTCGTGGAAGAGATTTGTCTTGCAAAGTACCAATCGATGGGGTAATCTTTTTTCCTATGCAAGGGGCACGCGTAATTCAGTGACGTAGTGACGGGCTGATTTTTCTGCTGCTTCAAATGACCTCACTCCACTTGTCCGGGTCTCGAAAGGAGGAATGTATCTTTGCTTCGTTGGGTGTGCATGTTCGGATCCATGTGCATGCCGTGGTGGTCCATGCAAAAATGCAAATGTGGTGTGAGCCCGTTCGGCGACATGGTTGTGGTGATGCTTTCCTAGCGCCGGGTGTGACTTGACCACGGTGGACCCATTCCGGTTCGCTAGACAACGAAAAAATCCCAACGCATCCACCCAATGGCTTCCGTGTGGTTCTGTGCCTCTTCATCGCCACCTCTTCACTCAATTCTCTCTTTCATGTGCTACGTGACAGACTTATCTACTACAATGCTTCCAAATTCCCTCTATCGCTTCCACTAGCTAGGAGGGTACTACTACCAATAACACATCACCTCTCCCACACCTTTCTCTCTCTCTTTCTCCAAAACACTTTCTTTCTTCTCCTCTTCACCAACTTCCTTTGGTTCTCTCTCTCTCTCTCTCTCTCTCTCTCTCTCTCTCTCTCTCTCTGTCTCCCCCATGGTTCTCTTCTTCCAACCATGCCTTCTCAGCCCAGGTCCCACTTTTCCCTCCCAAGGTGCACCCTTTTGTTCTTCTTCTTCTTCATTCCTCTTTCATTATTCTGGTGACTGAATTTTAGTCTTCACTCTCCTTTTTTCTTTTGTTTTTCATCGAGTGATCGTTCCGCTCATACAGAATTATTCATATGTGCTAATCTCTAATAATTTGAGCATAGAAATTTATACAATTTCTGCTTTTAATTAATTTATATATATGCATGCATGTTAAATTTAGACTTAGGGCTCTGTTGTTGTGGTTGTTGTATATGCAAACACAAAGCTGCTTGTCCTGTGTTTGGTTTGGTAACCTTTTGTCTGTTGAGTAAGCAATATTAATTTTTGAAACAGAACTCAACTCTCTCCCTCCAACCCCAAAACCAAGCAACAATTATCCAATCTTTGGTCGGGTTTGATGTCAAAAATGAGGTTTTTAATTTTTTAATTTTTATATATTTGATGATGATGTTTCGAACATGGTATTAAATTAATTATCCAAGTTTCCAAATTCCTCTAGAAATTCTGCTTGTATTTGATTTGACAATTGAGCTGTGGTGGCCGGTAGAATTTAAAGTAGCCTTCGCTTGTAATTGACCAAAACTGACACCTTAATAATTAATTGTCACATTCCTCTGTTTTTGTGTGTGTGTGTGTGTGTGTGTGTGTGTGTGTGTGTGTGTGTGTGTGTGTGTGTGGGTTTTATTTTTATTTTTTTTTGGTTGTATGTCACAGGTGGATTGGACTCTCTGGTCACAAGAAGAATGAGAGTAAGAACGGTGACAGCAGCGATAATAACAACATTAGCCATAATACCATCGCCAACGACGGTCCTCACTCCTACTCCGTAGAATGCTATGCTTGCACTCAGGTTGGAGTTCCAGTCTTTCACTCTACCAGCTGTGACCGGGCCCATCAGCCCGAATGGGTGGCCTCCGCCGGCTCGTACTTGGTCCCCATCCAAAATCCGTCCGGCCCAAAAAAGGCCCGGGCTCAGTCAAGCCGACCATCCGGCCCATTCGGCACGGTCCTGGACCCGCGTACCAAGCGCGTGCAACTGTGGAACCGCGCGTTTCTCCTGGCTCGTGGCGTGGCCCTGGCCGTCGACCCACTGTTCTTCTACGCCCTGTCGATCGGGCGGGGAGGGTCCCCCTGTTTGTACATGGACGGTGGACTGGCCGCAATCGTGACCGTCCTCCGCACGTGCGTGGACGCGGTGCACTTGTTCCATCTTTGGTTGCAGTTCAGATTGGCGTACGTGTCGAGGGAGTCGCTCGTCGTTGGATGTGGCAAGCTCGTGTGGGACCCACGCGCCGTCGCCTCCCACTATGCCCGGTCCCTCAAGGGGTTTTGGTTCGACGCCTTTGTGATCCTTCCGGTTCCTCAGGTAAACCAAAACCAAACTTCGGTTCGTACTGAAAACCGCTACTTCTAGTTTCGGGCCCCATGCAATCACATGATGCCACGTCCGACGGACAACGCCCATCATGGGCGGCGGTCTCATCGGGAATCACGAAGTTTGAAACACATGGGGTGATGATATGCTTGACGCACGAGGATCACGTGCTCGTTTAATTTAAAGTTTAAATGCCTACTTGAATGAAATCTCGGGGGGGGGGGGGCGTCCAGCGTGCTTTCTTTCTGACCCCAAAACCACAATTTCGTCCCCATGATTTAAGTTCAGTTTTTAATGGTGTCTGATTTTTAAATTTTTATTTTGCTTCTATTTCTACATTAAAATCGAAATTGGGTATGCAATCGCATAGCAAAAAGTCGGCCACACAAAAAAAAAAAAAAAAACACCAACCACCCAGTAATAAAGTTTTTTTAATATATATATATATATATATTTTCAACTCATTTAGCATACTTATTAAACATTCAGTATACTCACCAAGTGTGATAACGCAAATTTTGACTTTTTCGATAGAATTTGTTCCTCAAAAAATAAAAGAAAAGAAAGAAAGACAGAATAGAGACATTTAGATCAGTAATTTTTTCCATCCATAATATCTCTTTCTATTTGTGTGCATTTAAAATTTTTAATTCCAGCCAAAGCTTGTTTATTCTTGATTGTGTTTTTCTTTTTTTGGGGGGGGGTAAAAATGACTATTAAGTTGTAAATTATATAATAAAAATAATTATTTTAATTTTTATAAATATTATATATATTTTTAGCATTAATATTTAAAATTTTAGAAATAAGAATTTAAATTCGTAGTAATAATTGAGTAATGAAGGCTAAAATATGTTGTTGAATCCATGACATGGCATCACTTGAACGTGACAGTCTCCCGAATCATGGGAGACGAGGGAGAGGGTCAATTATTAGGGTACGTCGCAGATGGTTGCTCGGACTGCTTGGTCCCAGCTCAGCAACATTATCATGGAGGAGTAGTAGTAATAGCCACTGAAAATTCAACGAGAATTTTGAGAGGAATCATGTGGGGCCAACCAGGTTCTCCGCTGTAAACTGCAAAATAAATCAGAAACTCAGTTACTGCCATTGCTGCAGCGTGGTAACATCGTGTTGGGACTCTTGGGGCCCTTCTTCTTACAGAAGAGTCTGCTTGTGGAAGTTTTAACAACTCCGTTGCTCCTGTGTCTACCATGTTTTGCAGGCTGTATTTTGGTTGGTTGTTCCGAGGTTGATCAGAGAAGAAAAGATTAAGCTAATAATGACAATCCTTCTATTGATCTTCTTGTTCCAATTCCTCCCCAAGGTGTACCACAGCATATGCTTAATGAGGAGAATGCAGAAGGTCACTGGTTACATCTTTGGCACCATTTGGTGGGGTTTTGGCCTTAATCTCATTGCCTACTTCATTGCCTCTCACGTACGTCACCAAATCTAATGTTGAGCTTTACGTTTCAAAGCCTCCACTGATAATGATCAACACCGATCACTTTATTCGTTTCTATGTTGCAGGTTACGGGAGGATGTTGGTATGTTCTTGCTATACAACGCGTTGCTTCGTGCCTCAGGCAACAATGTGAGAGAAGAGGAAACTGCGACCTGACATTGTCCTGCTCGGAGGAGGTCTGCTATCAGTTTCTGTCACCATCAGGCACGATTGGAGATCCATGCGGCGGCGGCGGCAACTCCACTACTGTAAGAAAGCCAATGTGCTTGGATGTCAATGGGCCATACAAGTATGGGATTTATAAGTGGGCTTTACCAGTGATCTCTAGTGAATCTTTGGCAGTCAAGGTCCTTTATCCCATATTTTGGGGTTTAATGACCCTCAGGTAATTGCTTTGAAAATTTACATTGGGCATTTAGGATGCTTGAATGTCATAGCTTAGCAATCAAGGAATCAATGACCTTATATGTGCTGAGTACATACTTGCAGTACCTTTGGCAACGATCTTGAGCCCACAAGTAATTGGTTAGAAGTTGTATTCAGCATATGCACTGTGCTTAGCGGTTTACTGCTCTTCACATTATTGATTGGGAATATCCAGGTATGAAAATCAGACTTCAAAATCTTTTCACAGATGCTGGGCTTATTGTTCTTTTGACTTTTGCCTAAAATGATGAAGATTTGTGCTTGTAATGAAGGTGTTTTTGCATGCGGTCATGGCAACCAAGAGAAAAATGCAGTTGAGATGTCGAGACATAGAATGGTGGATGAAGAGGAGACAATTACCTTCTCGACTGAGACAAAGAGTTCGCCGTTTCGAGCGCCAAAGATGGGCAACCATTGGTGGAGAAGATGAGATAGAACTAATCAAGGACCTACCCGAAGGCCTCCGGCGAGACATCAAGCGGTATCTCTGCCTAGACCTCATCAAGAAGGTAAAAGAAATAACCATTAACGAGGAACATGAGCTAGAGCTATCTGCTCTTACAATTCAGCAGACATTGGCCTGATCGATGAAGAAGAAGAAGAAAAACCATCAAAAAGCTTATTGATCTGGTTTGTTTTCCTCAGGTACCTCTGTTCCACAATTTGGACGATCTTATTCTGGATAACATATGCGATCGGGTTCGGCCCCTTCTCTTCTCCAAAGATGAAAAGGTAACAATCCAGAACATTGGATTCTCATACAACTGATTACTACATTTGTTAAACTTGTATGTGACCCCATCCCCCTCCCCCTACTTCAAACAGATTATCAGAGAAGGAGATCCTGTGCATAGGATGGTGTTCATTGTCCAGGGGAACATAAAGAGAATCCAAAGCCTCAGCAAAGGCATGGTAGCAACAAGTGTGCTTGAGCCAGGGGGCTTTTTGGGCGATGAGCTGCTCTCCTGGTGCCTTCGCCGCCCTTTCATAGACCGGCTTCCTGCCTCGTCTGCAACATTCGTTTGTATCGAATCCACAGAAGCATTTGGTCTTGATGCAAACCATCTACGGTACATCACAGATCACTTCCGCTACAAATTCGCCAACGAAAGGCTTAAAAGAACAGCAAGATACTACTCATCAAACTGGCGGACATGGGCAGCTGTAAACATACAATTCGCTTGGCGCCGCTACAGAATAAGGACCAGGGGTCCATTGAATCCTGTAACCGAAAACGGAGGTGCTGAGCGCAGGCTCCTGCAGTATGCCGCAATGTTTATGTCAATCAGGCCACATGACCACCTTGAATAAAGGCATGTTCGGCAATGCTTCAGCCTTCTCTGCTGTTAGTCTACCTAGCTTTTGTTTCATAAACAAGGAGGTTCAGATCCTCCACGGATGGAATTGGTATCCTAATCTTGGATTCCAGCGTTGGAGAGTAACTCTGTCCTTCAGAAAGCAATAAAAAAATTCTTTCTGTTGATCAACTGGTTTGTAATAAAACACATAGGACAGATATTAGTACTCCGGAGACGTTAAAGCCAGCAACTCTGGAAGTGAGCGAGCGCAGTCTGTCTTGCTTTATTTATTTATTTACTCGCATTCCACCATGGCAACGACCGCCAAGCCTCAGAGATCTTCGGATGCGACCGGCGCCAAGCCGTGGAGGAGTTGAAGAAGATAGCTTGGATGAAGGACAAGAGCGTGAGAGTCAGAGATGGTGATTTCAATTAAGCAAGCCAATAAGCTCTTGGTTTTCGTACCATAGAATCCATTCGGCGAATCCCGGTATGTTCTGGCGTTGATGTTCGCCGCAGAGGATGGGCTTCTAACCCCTTTTTTATTTTTCGGATGCGTTGGCGAAGGAAGGGGTTTCCGATGTTTTGGACCCCATACTTTTAGGGGGACTTTACGAGGATTTGAGAGGCAATGTTGCTAAAAGTGTCAGCTTTGGGGAATTTCCAGGAGCCCTTGAGGGCCTCGTTGCGTTTGGCCAGGATTCCTGCTGGACCCAGCTCGCCTGTGAACCGTCCTTGCTGGTTACTCGAGGGGGGGTTTACTCATTTTGAACGTATGAAAGAGTCACAGTAGCAACGCAGGGTCCACGAATTATGTCACCCGTAACCTTTACTTATATATATTACACATTCTGTATAAAAACCAACAAAATATGGCAAGATGTGCATATAAAAGAGTAGTGAAAAGTACAATAATATAAAATACTATTAATGTTATTTTTTCTTGTTCTTTTTTTCACATTTTATCTGACTTGTATATTTTGTTACTCTTCGTGCATATCGAGGAAATTTTATTTATCCGATAATAAAATTTTAAATAAAATGTACTATTATTTTAATAAAATAACCAGCATCTTGGAACCCTTTTTCCATGTTAGTGCAATTGCCCGATCCATACCATTTTCGAGAGCGAGCCAGAAGTTGGGTGAATGGAAATTCTTGTAGTCGTCGTGGTTTTCGTGTTCTGTAGGTGCATAAAAGTTATACAAAGAAACTATTTTGAGCACCAAAATTGGTACATAGAAATCGATGAAACCATTTTCTCACTTTAATAATTATACAGTTAAAATTGGCATTCATAAGCCTAAAAATGCATTCGACTCCAGACAATATCTTGTCACACAAGCATGCCATCCTGTTTTTAACTTCTAATTTTTATGGCGGCCTTATGCAGTATATTGAAACAAATGGTTACTTTCCTCCGCATGCTTGTACTTCTAATGGATTCTGAGCACCTCTTGCCAGTGCATTGTAAGAATATTTTTGAAGTTGCCCGTTGAATGTCTAACACAGGAAAATTGCTCTGAATACCTTTCTGCTTCTGTGTTGTATCAGAGCTTAGGAATGGGAATAGCCGCCTTCCGTCTCCCGTACTCATGGGCGATGCTTATTGTACTCTTGCTGTGGCGCAGAGAGAACTCTGCAAGCAGGATTTGCCTTTCCTCTAATGTTAAATCGCCATGACAACCCTGCAGATCATTGGTAATGTTTATGGTTTCCATCAAGTTGCAAATAACTGCATCTATATCCCAAACATGAATTTAAAGTTACTTAAACTTAATTACCCAAAGTCAAACAATCAAAGGCAAGGAGAGACAAATACAGTATGCATACAACTTACAAAAGGTTGCCAAAAGCTCAGGAAGGACTTTTAACGTGTAAATGTAAACCATGGGCATGAAAATACATCGGCACATGGACACACTCAATGACACATGCCACTTGGTTTGTAAAGCAAAGTCATGATTTAGAGATAAAACTGGATTTAGGTGTGAAAAGTCTAACGCAATCCTTGAACATGAACATTGTATGTACAGGCAGTATATTCACATATCTATTGATGTTTGAATGGAGGAGAGAACATTGAGTCCCTAATATATTCATCTAACGGCTCCTAAAATGATTATCCCTTTGAGTTTCAAAGTGCCATGAGTCAAACAAATAAGCCAATAAACATAAGACCAAGAATATATCCTCATTCATCACAACATTTGCAAAAACAGGACATATCATTCAAGGATAACGAAAATCAGCCATGACCTTTAAGAGGATTCTGCTCTTTAACTATAGAATAAAGTTCAGTTAAATTTCTTTTAAGTACTACAGAATGCCAAGCAAAAAGTAATTACCAGGCGAGAAATTCTGTCACAAACAGCATGATGCATGAGGATGCCTGCAGCAACAGAAACATTGAAAGAATCTACCATTCCTTTCATCGGGATACTGCAGTGCAAATCTGACATTTTTAGGGCCTCATCACTTATTCCCCTGCAATGCATGGATATCACTTGTTCACGATGAAGATTGCATCGAAGGGCACACAGGTCTAACTTCAGAGGAGAAATGAATTGTGTATTATAGACTTAATGAAAAATAATTGAATTTTTTCAAACTTTTGAAGGATTAAAATAACTCTTAATATGAAAAACAGGTGAAATATATATGTTTTACCTATTTTCATTTCCAACAACTATTGCTGTTGGATGTGACCAATCCATGTCATAAATCGATACCTATAAGATGCAAACAGAGACAGTGTAAAAAAAATAAAATAAAATAAACATAACAGGATCTAACACACAATACAGTTAGTAGCTATACCAACTAACTAAATGCAACTGGTCATTTGAAGCAGTTGCATAATCACATCAACCTTAATACAACTGACTCACAAAACATAATTTTGTTCAAGATAAGATGAGTCACTTACAGTATCTATTCCAACATGTGTTGTTGCAATTTGATAACCACGAGATTGAAGCACTCCAAAGCACTCTTGAGTAGAGTCCCAAAGTTCAATATCCAACCACTTCTCTGCACCCATGCTGACATGGCGATTTTCTCTGTATCTGCAACAAGAACTTGGGTGATATTACTAACAAGCTAGTCTCCCTTCAAAGCGTAGCAAGAAAAAAATGAACAGCTAAAAGAAAGTAAATCATGTCCAACGCTGTGAACGAGACTATAAACATCGCATGATAATCCTTGTATAAAAACAGTTGTACACCACTTCATGAACCAGCACATCATTTTACCTGAAAAGTGAAGCTTGAAGTTCGGTATTGTATACTGAACAAGCAAAAAAGACACGAGAATAACATTCTCTGAAAGTCACAATTCACATCACTTCAAGTTTCCAAGCAAATCAATCAGACAATAACCTTAAGAGTCTAAAGCCCCTAGAATCTTGTCCAAAAGACACACGGCAATAGAATAAACACCCAAAGCATCCAACTTTCCACAAAAGCTAGACATTTAGCAGTCATTACCCACAAAAAGGATTAACCAAACAATTGAATTTTACCCATTTCACTTCAAATCACGATGCACCTTTTCGAGCTATCACACGAAACCACGTGAACAGACTGAAACCCTAACGCATCCGCTGACCGAAATGCCGCCGAGACGTTTCCAAAATCTCTCAATCCTTCCACCACCAAGCACACCGAGTAGCTTCGGTTCTCCACGGCTTTTCTAAACCTCTCTTTCCTCTCTTCCATTATGTGGGGACCCACCGCCTCCAACACTTCTCCGCTCGTCAAGCAAACCCCATTTATGCACCTGAACTTATCCGTATACGGGAACCACCGCACTCCTCGGCCGTCCACGGCGGCGCTCGAATTTGTCTGTCTCCCCATTTTCATCAGACTCGAAACGTCGTCGTTCTGGCTCCTGAGCAACTGCTCCACAGTGTCGTTTCTCTCTGAACCTTCCTCGAATTCCGCGGAATCCAACGAGATAGCTCCTTGAACCGAACTGTACGGACTCGTACGGATGCGGCGCGGACCGACCCCTATGAAACAAAATAGAAAAGATCAAAACTTTGACGTAAAAACAGCACCTATAGGTATGTGGGTTTGGTGGGGGCGATGTTACGTACCTGGGGAGAGGTAGGAGAAACGCAGAGGGAGAGGAAAGAAGGGCTTGGGATTGAGAGAAAAATGGGTCTTGGGTTTGTGGAATGGCCAGAGAGATGTATTGAATAGAGTTTTGCTGGCTCTCATCTTGGCGCCACCAACACGGAGAGAGAGAGAGAGAGAGCCAGAGAGAGAGAGAGAGAGAGCGTGTGTGCGTGTGGATGTATCATTTTCCTTATGGATATTGGACAGGGGCGGGATGGCGAAGTCTGCTGATACAATGCCGTTTTATGTTGTGTCTTGTGTCGTTCTGGCTTCTAAGTTTAATTCCTATAGTTTGGTCTTTCTTTTGAAATCAATTTCTTTAGTATTATTGATGATTTTCAGATTTAATCAATAATATTGTTTCATTTCATATAAGTTATATTTAAATTTGCACAAAAAAAGTAATTTAAAAAAAAATTTATTGGTGGCAGGGTTTGAGCTTGGCTGTTGGGAAAAATATACACATAATTTATTTAATTAGTAACTCTATAAAATGTTTACAGCTTGAACTAACAAAAAAGATGTTGGTGATTCTCTCACCTTTTAGTAGTGTTAGTTTCGCGAAGGAAAGCAATTACTGGTCATTCATTTATGGTTGGGATAACCATCCGGTCTTTCTCAACTGCTAGAGACAAGTGATGTTTTTTGTCCAAAAAAATTCAGGTAACAGTTGCTTTAGATTTTGGAAAGATCCAACCACCGGTTGTAATGTTTTCAACCGAGGCTCTTTAATTTGGTGACGAAGGAAAACGAGAAGCTACACCTATTCTTGCATTTCTTTAAGATTGCTTTGATGTAATTCTATGGAAAAAAGCAATTACCATGTACCATGGTGGCGCGAACCATTAAAGTATAAGAAGTCTTCAACTGGTGGGGGAGACAGCCAGTCATCTTTTTCAAGCGCATCAGAAAAATAACCAACATGTCAAGTATCAAGGGTCCCAAAAGCCCCATCTCCACATTGCTGTAATCCCATGTGCTGGAATGGGACACTTGATCCCTTTCCTTAAGTTTGCTTCGATGCTGCCGTCGCCTGTTAAGGGGTTGCATGATTACTGTTGTCACTGCAAAGTCCATGGACCCAACATAGAGACCAGAGCTAAGAGCAACTCAGATATTGTGAAAAGCTTTGGACTATGGAGGTGGGTGAAGAGTTGGGGGTGGGGGGGGGCAAGAAGGTAGTGAAGAGGGCAGACATTGCAGAAAAGATCAGCTATATGATGTCCGGTGAATCGCTGAGAATCCAGGCAATGCTTAGTAGAGCAAAGGCCAGGGGAGCAGCGAAAGAAGTTGGGAGTTCTAAGAGGGTCTTGACTCGTCTAATTGAGATGTGAAAGAATGGTTTCCAAGTGATATTTAAGTTCCATATCCACCTTGGTTTGCAACAACGTTGAAAGACAGTGTAATTGGAGACAAACCATGCACTTGCATTCGCTAAAAGATCCTATTCACAAAACATAACAACCAGTAATGGTACGATTAAGATTGATCTTGTTATTTAAACAAGACAATCAACCTTTTCTCTCCTTGGCCTTTTTTTTACGGTTCTTTTTATTTCTTGCCATCTTTTAGGAGAGAAGGAAATGAAGTAAAACAATTTCCTGGCATATACCAGAACAGAACAATGACTTGCTTTGTTTCCCAGAATTTTGATGAAGTTTGCTCCGGTTAGGCCTGGACAGTGCGCTTTGAGATGACATCGAAAGATATACCATTCTGTTGGAGTCGTTCTTGGAGATCCGTTGGGCCGAAAACAATCCCTGGAGGGAAAACTCCGCCCTTTGGTAGGCTATGACGTCCGCTCAGGAAGATAAGTGCACATTGAATAAGAATAATTGGAGTGGTGAGATAGCCAATCTCAGGTCCCATTACCCTTGTAACGATTACCATATCAGGCGCTGTTTTTGCCCCTGAAATCCGATCTGCGTCGCCAAAACCACGTCCAACGAACCACATTTTAAATGAAGCACTTCTCACCTCATCATCAGAGGGACCTCTCTTCCTGAACCATCCCAGGCTGAAAAAGGATGGAAATTTTATGAGAAGCCACCTGCCAATAGCATTTGTACCCAATAGGCCAATGAACAAGCCAACACCAATGAACCGAAAGACCCCCAACAGAGATTTAGAACCTAGCTTCACCCCAAAATGGGCAGGCTTTACCGTTGACCAGAAAGTCTCCCTTTTTTTAATCTGCTCAGGACTCTCATTTAACCCAGGAAGACCAGCGGGGTATTCTGTCAGAGTTGAAAGAGTTCTTCGAACAACAACAGAATCTGCTGAAGGCAGCTTTATGGCCCAAAGACCAACATCCTTTTGGTGGTCTATCATGGGACCCCTAGGAGGCAAGGGACCAGGAATCTGCAAACATTGTAAACATGCACAAAGATCAGTAAACGCAGCTGGGAAGTTTAAAGGTTATCACAACAATTTAGGCTGATCAATACAGACAAGTAGCATGGTGGAATCTACGACCAAGATCATTTGAAATCATTATTGAAAAGAAAAGTAGTAGATAACCGTCAGTTAAATAGTTCTGCAAAGAGTATCAGATGGATTTCTTACCAGTGGCCTTGGTCTCTTGGGTCTGGATCGCCGCAGCTCCTGCAACTTGTGCGCATTGGCCACTCCCAACACAGCAGATTCATAAGTACCGAAATTCCCAACAATCCTTTTCTCCGACTCCAGGCTCAAGTAGGCCTCGATTTGGTTTGGTACAGCCGGGGCCACCCACTGCCTGGAATTAAACATCCAGCCCAACTCAGCCGGAACCGAGTCAAACCCACATGCAGAAACCACCAAAGAAGCGGTTTCCACTGCCTTCTCGTGGTACTCCATCTCCATTCTCTCCATGAACTCAGGCTCCCCACATATGTCCAAGTAATCACACCTGATACAATTTCAAACACAAACATCACTGCCCCATTTCAATCAAGATATGCGTAAAAGAAAATTTCATCTAAGTCCCTAGCTTGAAGCCGCTGTTAACTCATACATCGCGCATTAATATACACAAATTTTCAATCTTTTTAAGCGTTTATAGATGGATCAGTGAAATGGGTATCAACAGAGCTTATGACTATACCCAGTCTCGGCACAGGCGGCGAGGACGGGCTCGCCGTGGAGGCGAAAAGGGCCGACGCAGTTGAGGATGAGCTTGGTTTGACTGCAGAGACGGCGAAGGGAAGATGGGTCGGTGGTGTCGGCGGTGAGGATGGGGATGGGAGGAGGAGGATCGGGATGGGCGGCCCACTGGAGAGCTAGAGTCAGCCTGGCGAGGCTACGGCCGGCCAGGGCTATGGCCTTGAGAGGAGAAGATGGGGTATTGAGAAACTTGAGGGCTTCTTTGATCACATACTTGCCCGTGAAGCCTGAGGCTCCCAGGATAATCAGGTCATAAGGAGGAGACTGAGACTCTCTGTTATCTTCCATTGTCTTTTTTCAAGGAAAATTTCAAGATTCGCAGAGCTTGGTCGAGTTTTGAGCCTTTTTCGCCTGAGGGGTTTCTTGTGGGCAGTGGGTCCTGAAATGTGTGCCAATTGTGGTCAGGATGGGATGCAGAAGTTAGAGAGGAAATAGGACCAACAAATCAACTTATGAGCCCATATGGGTTTCAGTTTTTCCAGGAACAAGGAGCGTTGTCTGGCAACTGACGAGGCTCTGCGAGAAGTACCTTCGTACGAAGAAAAACTATAAATCGTAGCAGAAATCGTGGTGTCCAAGCGATACTTCACGTGGGGCGTACTTTCTATAGGTAGTTAGTGGTGCGCTGGAACAGATAAACACTATGTCATTCCCACCTTAGACTTACTTCTTCTTTGTGTTGGTGGTGGTGGTGGTGGGTGGTGGTGTTGTGGTTGTATCTATTTGTAGGAATAACACTATCCGAGAAAAAACTGAGCAAAAGATATGCATGACAGGGAAAAACTCAGGCCAGCACTTGCAGTCTCTCCATCTTTCCAGTAAAGAATCAACTCTCCAAACAGTTTGCGGTTATCTGAAATTATTCAGAGTACAGCATTCAAGTACTCGAGGCATGACATAAAATTAGAGAGAGGTAGAGAAAGAGAGAGATAATGTTGTATTAGAAACATTAATTTACAAGACATTTTCTTTTTTGGGTCAGATTAATTTACAAGATTCATTACACCGTGCACCAAGTTAGGGATCACTCATTTGTATGGCTATCATGTTTTAAGTGGGCATCAGGCAGCGTTAAAGTTGCCGGTTTCAAAACCCTTTGAATAAGCAAAAATCTGCTCCAAGGTATACTTACTCCTCCCACATACTTATCTTAGCCCTAGCATGCTATACCCATAAGTCTTCTTCAGACCTTTACTCTTAGCTTTGGCTCTTATTTGGGTTACTTCATCCCATTTTCCACCTTCTGCATATATATTTGACATTAGAGTATATGCACCAGCATTATCTGGATATAAATTTAGCAGATGCTCTCCTATGAGTTCGCCCATCTCTGTATTTCCATAAACTTGACAGGCAGCAAGCAAAGAACTCAATGCAGAAGCTCTATGTTTTGATGGCAGACATACAATCAGATCATATGCTTCTTTAAGCTGACCTGCTCGGCTTAATAAATCTACCATACAACCATAATGCTTTTCACACGGTTTTATAGAATATTCTTTAGTCATGGACCTGAAAACTCGTAGACCATCTTCTACCAAACCTGAATGACTGCAAGCAGTGAGTAACGAGGTAAAGGTTACCTCATCAGGCTCCACGTTGTCCCTCTTCATGAAGCCAAATAATTTGAGAGCATCTGCACAGTTCCCATGTGATCCATATGCTGCAATCATTGTATTCCACGATGTTAAACACTTTTTGTCTGCACTCTCAAAAAGATTTCTGGCCATATCTAGTTTTCCACACTTGGCGTATGCTGTAATCAGGGAATTCATAACAGGGATGTCAGTCTCAACAAGAGCTCGATACAGGTGACAATGAACTTCCTTGGCTAGCCTTAGCCATCCAAGCTGGCAAAATGCCTGTATCAAACAGGTCAGAGTGGGAGAGTCATAGTCTACTCTTTCTTTTTGCATCAATCGAAACAAGGTAATTGCTTTGTTAGCTTGACTGTCATGAATATAACCCATCATCAATGAAGTCCATGACACCAGGTCCCTATTTCTTAACATGTTAAAGACACGAGTTGCATAGACTATATAACTGGAATTTGCATAGAGGTAAATGATCTGATTGGAAACTTCTACACTTGCATAAAAACCGTGTCTTAAAACATAACCGTGGATGCATCTTCCTGCTTTCATATCTTTTAGATCAGAAGATGCAGAAAGTACACTTAGGACAGAACCTATGTTTGGCTTGATACATGTTCTAACCATTTCAGAGAAAATCTTCCTGGTTTCACAAGCCAGTCCATTTTCAAGATAACCTGTCATCATCACATCGTACAAAATAACATCTCTTGTCCCTGATGTATCAAACAATTCCCTAGCTTGTAGTAAGTGGTTGCATTGGGAATACATATCAACCAAAGCAGTTGTGATTACTATATCCAGTAGTGACCCCATTCGAATGATGTAGCAATGGATACTCTTTCCCTCTCGTAAACACTTCAGATCAGCACAGCACAAAAGGACATTGGACAACGTAATCAAATCAGGCATGACTTTTTCTTGCAGCATGACACGGAAAAGGTCCAAAGCTTCCAGTTGGTGCTCCATTTTAAGATAACCAGCCATCATTGCATTCCAAGAACAAATATCTCTCACCTTCATTCCACCAAAAACATTAACTGCCATTCTGAGGTTCCCACATTTGATATACATGTCTACAAGACTAGTTTCGAATACTTTCTCTAAACAACCAATTCCTTTCCTAATAGCATATCCATGAATTGAACGACCCTCTTTCAATGCTTCTAACTGTGCCGCTGCCCCAAGTAAGCTCACTAAAGTCACCCGATTCGGATCCAGTCTTCCTTGCTGCATCTTGCGCACAACATTAAAAGCATCATAACCATGTTGATCACCAACCAGTGCATACCCAGTAATCATTGATGTATAGACAACAACGTCTCTGCCGGGAATTTCATCAAACACTTTATACGCATCACCAATATTGCCATGCTTCGAGTACAGTCCAATAAGTGAAGAACCCACAAAGGGATTTACATTTAACCCAAACTTGAGAGCATCCACATGAACTCCTCTCCCAAAATCCAAGCAACCCAATTCAATACAGCCTCTCAAAGCAAACATAAACACCGACTCATCTAACCCTATCTTTTCTTTCCTCAAATTCACGTAACGCCACAGAAATCTCCAAGGAGAGACTGCCATTTGCAATTCTATCAAATACCCATTTCAATGTTAATCAAAAGTAGCAAACTTTACATGGAAAGTGAACAGCTTGAGATGTCTACGCTTTCCAAGCCTGTAAGCCAACAGGCAGACCACCTTGCAATCTGATATGGTAAAAGAGAAACCGAGATATCTTGTTTTTGTACGGACCAAGATATCTCATTTCTCCCCAGATTTCCCTTCATTCTTTCACCTCGTATGATTTTCCTTCTTATAAATAAATGATATTTACCTAAACAACATTGCTGTTTTCTTTTTAACATTTAATTATATGTTATTCGGGACATTTTAATAATTATAAACTTATAACTCTATTTACGAGTTCAAAGTCCTAATTTTAAAAATAAATGTAAAATTTATAAAAATAAAAATTAACATCTTATTATGTATTTCACAATTTAATAAATATATTTATAAAAAAAGAAAAAAAAAGTTGGTTGACTACTTTGTACCCAACTTATTTCTTTATTTTTTCTTACCGAGTAATTGTCATTAATCTATTTTTTTTATTAAACAAACTATTGAATAATGTATATGAAGTTAATCTTAGTTTTTAATCACCTAATGTTCTGTTGCTTATATTCTAAGTAAATCCGATCAAATTTTCTTTAATTAATCGACTTGTGAGGGATTGGCTGGGTGAATTTAATCGGGGAAAGTCTGATTTGCAGAAAGGATGCTTTACATATGTTCTACTGATGCTTACACAGTCCGTCTGCATATATTCCATATAGAATAGAATAGATTGAGAGGAACAAAAGGGTACATGATCAACACTAACAAGCTTTCCAGGGAACCATTTCTAATGTAATGTCTATTATCAGGATCCCGATCAAGCACTCGAAAAGTCTTTAGATCAGAAAGTCGAGAACCAGGGTCTAAAAGAGATTAGCACAAAATGGAGAATAAATGTTGAAGAAGTCTAACCTACAAAAGTTGCTAGTTTTAACCCCTTGTTGGCTCTTTGCTTGGTTAGGTGATAAATTACCATTGTTCTCGTGTATAATATTTTACTATTATTCAAATGTGGTAAGTTTCTGTAGCCTGCTTTGGGACACTCTTTTTAAAATGAAGTCATCATTCAGTAAAATTTAAAAAATAAAAAATAAAAAAAGAAGAAAAATATCTCTAGTTGGTGCTGCAGTGCGAAGTAGTCCATCGACCATCCTTAGCTACCAAAAGCCGATTCCTTGCAACCATTCGCAGTTTCCAATTTTTGGTTCTTCGATCACTTAGAGCCCATTAAGCCCAAATTAAGCATTAAAACAATTTTTTTTTCTAACAATTGGTTTCAAATACTACAACATCGGCTAATAACAACAAAGCTTTTAAGGCTTAGAGCATTAGACTAAACAGCCAATATATACTAACATTTAGTGGGATTATGAAATTGGAATGCCACACAACTGATTTTACAAATCGCACAAGCAAATTTTTCCATCTGCTGGTTCTGGAAGTCATATTGCCATATGCCCTAGCCAAGGACAGTATGATCCTTGTTTTCATGTTTACCTGCCATACCAGAATCTGACTATGTCCAGGGCATGAGCAGCTAGGTCCAACCATTGAGAATACTCGTAAGAACATTGCTTTGTCATCTAAGTCACAGCTCACCAGACCTTTCTGGAGCCTATAAGCCCAAGGACCTCCTCCCAAAGCCCTCGACTGCCAGCTTTACCCAGCCCAATTACACTTGGGCTACAAGCAGCTACTGTCCAATAACCAGCATTTATCTCCTCTTTCAATTGCTCTTTCTCCCACCCACAGTACCCATCAAAGAACCTGAAGTCCCCTATCCCAACCACATTCCTCTTGACCATCTCAGCAGCACAACCGGCACTCTTTCTAGTTCCATAATACAATCCCTTCATTACTCTCTCAAACACCTCACTCTTGGCCACTCTCTCATCGTCATAGGGACCTGTGGGGCTCACTAAAAACAACCCTTCTTCCAGCGGTCCACCGAAGAACAATGGACTATCGGAGAAGGTCCCAGCGACGTCCAGCGTCGTTGATCTCATTTCCTTGATCGACATAAGGGATGGCCGATTGAGTATGACCCCAAATGGGCCCATGGGCCCTGTTGATAAGAGAAGTATGACTGTCCGTTCAAATATGTGCACCCCATCGAGTTTGTCTGTGGCGATCAGAAGACAACCCTTTTCAGGCTCATGGATTGTGTGGGCCCACTTGTCACCGATTGTAATTTGTGGAGGTTCATCCACCACTGTGTCAGGATCAACTGCAGAATCCGGCTCATTGGGGCTTTTTGCTTGCTCATTGGCAACCAGCCTTGCTCTAAATGACCTCCAATCGGCATCAAGGTAAGGTTGGCTGTCATCATCAGACGGGGATGACCATGATGATGATGACAGTTGGCAATCTGTTGTTAACAAACATTTTTTTTTTTTTGGTTTTAAACAGAAACAATGTAATTTCATCAATGCCTTGGAAAACTCAACAAAACTCATCAGGCATTAGAACAATCATCTAACGAAAGCGCAATACTTGCATAAACCCATAGGACAACCAGCTCAAAAGCAAAGACCGATCATTATCAACACAAAAACTCAGCACCTTCCAATGCAACAACTCCCGGTTTGGGAGCAAGACAATATTGACGACAATTGCTTTCTATTTTAAAATCTGAGCAGCAATAAACCAATTATAGAATACTTCTAAAAACTTAACTCAACTCATTCAGGCATAAGATCAAACATATAGAGTCCCCCAAGTGCAGAAATCCCCAACCCACCAACATGCAACAGATTGACGACAATTGCCAAATCTATCAACCACCATCAGCAAGGATCGGAAAAGGGTGTCAATATCTCAACCACTTGAAGACAAATCGTTAACACAAACAAAGTAACACAAATATTTGATTAATACAGACAAATTAACCAAGCAAATGAGAACAACCCGTAACTAAGTAAACAATAGGATCAAACTACACGAGATCACAGAGAAAAGCACAAAACTTTGAACCAATAATAGAAAACAGAAAGTCAATGACGATGACCCAGTTGCCGAAGGGGACTTACGGATGATGGAAGATGGAAGAGAGGGTCTTCTGGGGTGAAATTGAGTGAGGTTTCTCTTTGGGTAGGCGAAGACTCGGGCTTTGATTGAGGACGGCGCGAATTCAGATACCCTGATGAACGAGTTTGAGGCGAGAAAGCAAGCTTCCATTATTGGCAATTTTTTCCCCACTTCTTCGCCGAAATGAATATTCCTTTCGGCTATGGCGGACCTTGGCGCAAATTATATACACCACAAAATTCTTTCTAAATGTTACAAATCTGAATTTCTTTTTTTTAAAAAAAAAAAATTGTTTTTATTTACATTTTCTTAATTTACACTCATGTTGTCATATTTTTTATATTAAAAAATTTAATTTATCTTTTTAGTATTGTGGTTTGGACATCATTAATCTCTAATTACTATACTCATTATTCAACGAATTTTCTTAATTTAGTTAACCGAAACTCATGAGAGTTTAAATTAGTTTCAGTTCTTGCACTTTCTTTTTTTTTTTTTAAATCTTCGCTTTTCCATTTAAAAAAAAAAAGAAAAGAAAAAATGATTCAATTGTTAATTTATATTTATACTTCCTTTTTTAAAAAAAAAAAAAAAGAGGATTCAATTGTTAAAATATATTTATACTTGGCAAAAATAGTTAGGACAGGTGATGTGCAAACGTTGGAGGTTGGCAGCCTTTTGTAACTTTCTTGGGATGTCGTGTCTTACTTGTTAGACCGGTTGCTGGTGGAGTCATGGACCCAAAGAAACAGAGAGAGAGAGAGAAGACTTCTCTGCCTTGTGGATGGGAATAAAAATAGTCTTTAAGAGTCTCAGCCAAAAGAGTTTAAAATTATGATCAAATTTAAATTTTTTTAAAAAATTATATACGAATTTAATATTATATTTTAATTTAAAATTATCAAAATATTAAACTGAGTAAGTGTCTGCTGCTATATGCTGTTTGGTATTTGGATAGACTTTTGGATCAGAGCATCATTAGCTAGATAAAACTACGTGTAGTATGGAATAATATGAAAATTATAAATATATATATATATATTTATTTATTTATAATATAATAATTTTTGAATTCATACTTGATTCCGGTTAATCCACAAAATTTAATTAATGGAATTGATTGACTGAATCGAACTGCATTTTTGGGTAATCGAATAATTTTTATAATTAATTAATGGAATTGAAAAAACATATATTAATAATTAATGGGATTGAATTAAAATATTATTTTAAATATATTTTCCTTTATCTTTTAATTTTAATGATAAAAATATAACTAATATAATTATTAATAACAAATAAATATTAATGAAACATTATTATATTTTAAATAATTACTTACTTATCTTATATATAAATAATTATAAATATCGTTTTCAATTGAAGAAGATAAATTTATTATTTAAAATTGAGGAAATATTTACAAAACAGAGAATGGTGTTCTTGTATTAGTCCGACCCTCGACCCGGTTGTTCATCTTGCAAGTGTTCGACTTTCTCAACTAGCCCCGATCTCGTCGTCTGTAATAATCAAGATAATTATTGGATGAAATTATTTATTTATTTATTTTTTAGGTAACTTGGACTATAATATAATTTTTGATTTGATAAAAAGACCTAAGGAATGAGAGAACTTGGAAATGGACCAGAACAACAGAGCTTTCTGATTCGGCCCTGGCAAAGGCCCCCAGGACTTGGGAAGGAAAATCGTAATCTTACACAAGCCTCCCTTTCTTACCTAACCAAACAGCAAAATGACACCCACGTAAGACCTCGAACCGCCAGCTCATTTCCCTCTTTGGTTATTGGCTGCCTTGGGTCGTTTTGTTGTAACTTGTAAGCCATCCTCGTCCCTCTCTCACTTTTTCTCTGTTTTCTGAAGTCTTCGTTTCTACTCTACTTTCCAAGCTCTTTCCCGGCGCAACAATGGAGACGAAGATATTGAGAGCTCCTTTTTCTGCACTTCAATCATACAATGCATCGGAGTTTTTGGGGAAAAGTTCCCGTTTAGCTCTCCAAATCGGGAAATTCCCATACTCGTTGTCTCCCCTCCGTTCAAGAGTGGAAAGGAGGAGCCTTCCGTCACTACAAGTGTCTGCCTCCTCTTCTGGGTATAGAAACAACAACCCATTTGCCTAAATTGGTTAATTGTTGCAATTCAGCTCGTAACTCTTGATGGGTGTATTGTATTTTGTATCTGGCAGTCAATATCTCTGTTTATTTATCCCTTTTCCGTTGTTTGTTTGGCTGATTATTTGTTGTTGTTGTTTTGAAATGTTGAGTGCGTGTAATGGTGCGATTTCTTGCCTTTTTATTGGACGAACGTGGTGGGGCTTTTCATCATGTTAACTTGGGTTGATTTCGTTCTCTGGTTAATGATTTGAATGTAAAGCCTTCTTTGAGATTTTGATTCTCAGTTGTTGATGGTTAACCAATTGGTTGTTCTACTGATGATTTTTAGGCGACAAACTGAAAGATTATACAGAAATTCTGATTATGACTTTGCTGCTTCTTGTTAATTCTTGCTTTCTTTAATGACATTGCTTGGTTGTCTAACAGTGTAGATTCTTAGCCTATGAAATATTACTGACCCTCAAATTGCTTCTGTCCGTATACATATAGATTCTTTATTTTAGATGCTCTAGGAGATGTTAATTTTCCGTCCTTTTTCGGCGTTAGGTTCTTAAAATGCATCTTTTATCTATAGGTTGCCAGAGAAGAAAAGGGTGGATGAAAGTGAGAACTTGAAGCTAGAAAACATTAGACAGTCCCTGATAAGACAAGAAGACAGTATAATATGTAGCCTCCTTGAGAGATCTCAGTACTGTTATAATGCGGATACTTATGACCCTGATGCTTTTGCAATGGAAGGCTTCCATGGCTCTTTGGTAGAGTTCATGCTCAAGGAAACTGAAAAGCTTCATGCTCAGGTATGTTGTAGCTATGCCCATGCTTCTTATTGGTAAGAACATCTATGAGATGCCATGCTGGTTTTGAAATTGTTTGTACCTGCATTAGGTTGGTAGGTATAAGAGCCCTGATGAGCATCCTTTCTTCCCAGATGACTTACCCGAGCCATTGTTGCCACCGCTCCAGTATCAGCAGGTAGGAGTTATCAGACTGTGTACATCCAATTAATTATCTTCACCTAAGGCTGTTTCTGAAACACTTGATTGACCAAGCTCTACACAATGATGTTTTGTTATGATCCATTACTTTGATGAGTTCCTTCCACAGAGGAGGAACAGGTTTTACTGCTATTGACTAAAATTTGTAAAGATGATTATTTGTGATATTTAGGAAATTTGCAACATGAACCTTGTACAGTGCTCATTCTTTACTGAGATCATTGTAGAATAAGCAGGCAATTGCTTGTATTGGCTTTCCACGTGAAGGATGAAACCCAACAAGTGCCAATGTTTTAAATTGAGACAAGTATTCTGATGTTCTTATGTCAATGAATATTCTTGCTCATATATCTTAAATGGTGAATTTCTGTTCTCTCTCTCTCTCTCTCTCTCTCTCTCTCTCGCTCTCTGTTTGTGTGTCCCTACGCTCACACAAGAAAGATGAAGAATGAGTGAGTAATTGGGTGCATGTTCATATTTTGGCGTTCTCCAATTTTTTCCTCTAGTTCTTACCTGTAATGTTTCTTTCATGTCAAACAGGTACTGCATCCCATTTCTGACTCAATTAATGTAAATAGAAAAGTGTGGGACTTATATTTTAGGGATCTTATCCCAAGACTGGTCAAGGAAGGAAATGATGGCAATTGTGGATCCACTGCACTCTGTGACACAATTTGCCTGCAGGTATGTGTTTAATTCAATATTTCCGCTTTTTTGACGATCCTCAGGCTAATCTGAAATCTTATATTAAATTGCAAAGGGTAACCTCAAACTGGGTACTTAACTCTGTTTTTACCTTCTCTTGGCTCTGAGATAACAAACTAACACAATTTAAATTTGACCAGTTATTCATTGATCTTCCTAGATTCTTGTCTTTGAAATTTGTTTACCTAGCTGAGTTCACTCGTCTCTTGCTGCCAATTAAAATTGTCCATGGAAGATAACGAAGAGTAGGTTCGCCTAACTATTGGGCAGGGTCAAGCTCTTAATGAAACTTGCATTTTGTTGCACTGAGCTCAGTGGCATGAACTTATGACCAAGCCGGGCATCAGGTGGTTGGATGTTGTGTGAGTGTTCAAGTAGGTTGAGTGTCTCCTTGACCTAAAATTACTCGTGCGCCCCCTACCTTTGGGTTCAAAGAAACCCTGTCCCAATCATGGATGTGTAGCCAAACACAAGGGATAGTTGCACTTGCATGAGCTGAACTCCTGAAATAAAATGATAGGTTCTTCTTTCAGTGAACCATTCTTGGCTATGTTGAATATCAGGCAGCCTCTCACAACACAATCCAGAGATGCATGTATTTGCATTTATGGAGCAGATTCTGCAACAGAAATTCAAGACACATTCAGAGCTATTTAAAAAGTATTTTTAAAAGAGCTCTTGAGCAGTTAACATCTTGAAGATTGTGCACAGACTGAGAAGAGCTGGTTGAGTTCGACATTTTCAGTTGGAAGGTGGGCGGCAAGTGAAAGGTGTCCTCCTTTGGTGGAGTATCAGACTTCTTGGTTATATAGTTTTAACCTGTGGCAGTCTCTAGTGTGAACAGTATGCATAGGAGAATCTATGACTCCCAACATCAAGCCATCATCTTGATGTGTATGAAAGCTTCTGAATTTTCTTACTAGGATGAACTAATATATACATTGCGTTATGAAGATGGCAGTGGCTTCTGAATTTTCTCACTAGGATGAACTAATATATACATTGCGCTATGAAGATGGCAGTGCATTCTCTTCTATCTTTATATTGTTCTGTCATTTTCAACCCCCAGCAAGTTGTGCAGTGAATTCATCATGTGCAATTCAATTTATCGGGATGCCTTTGTACCTTCTAACTGCAGGCACTCTCAAAAAGAATCCATTATGGAAAATTTGTAGCAGAGGCTAAATTTCAAGCTTCTCCAGATGCCTATAAAGCCGCAATAAGAGCACAGGTACGTCCTTGTACCTCCTTGATTTCCTTTTTTTTTTATATGTTTGTTTGTTTTTGGAAAATGTGAGAACGTTCATGGTGTTCCCTTGTTTTCTGAATCTCCCTTCTACTCACCTTGTTGAGGTTGTGAATTGTGTAGGACAGGGATAAGTTGATGGATATTCTGACATACACAGCGGTTGAAGAAACAATAAAGAAGAGGGTTGAGATGAAAGCCAAAATTTTCGGCATGGAAGTGATGATTAATGGAGAGGAAGATGGAACAAAACCAGCACACAAAATTCAACCAAGCTTGGTTGCCGAGTTGTATGGAGACTGGATCATGCCTTTGACAAAAGAAGTTCAAGTTGAATATTTGTTGAGAAGATTGGATTGAACGCCTCTCCAGTACTACTCTGGTGGCACGACTCGGTGAGAACCGGGTAGTTCTCGAACTTTGTTATTAGAAAGCATTCATATCTTGGAGATAGTACACAGTTGGGCCATCCATAAACGCCGCTGCCTTGGGTGTAGCATCTGTATACAAATGCAATAGCCCGAACATAGAACTGTTGAAACTGTGAATTCTGCGTTAAAAGCCTTGGTCTTTGACGCAATTTGTGGTCCAACTTGTTGGATATAATGAGAGAAATGTAGCAGCTTTACAAGTCAAAACTCTGCTCCCTCCAATTTCGCCTGGAAAGTGTTCCAAAATTCCATATCAAGTGAGGCTCTTTACTAAGATGTCTTTTTCGAGTTAAAAGCCACTTTGGTCACCTTAACATTATGGGAAATTCGCAATTGACAACTCACCTTAAAGTTGACATAATGGATAACATACTTGCCAACTCTATTCGGTGTGTTAGAGCAGAAAAGCCCTGGCAATGGCGACCATTGAAACCGGAGAATTAGTGGGGTCAAGCTAAAACTTTATGACCTATCAATTGGCATAATTCTATTTTTGTGGGGTCTAAAATTATAGCACGCCATTGAATTGCGAGAAGCAAAAATTATATCAGATGCTGATATTTCATTATGAAGAATTTGAAGATGCCTAGGATCACCGATTATTACCAACGAATAGAAACGTGCCCGCGATGGTTGGCTCGTTTTTTATTTTTCTTTTCTTTTCTTTTTAATATTATAAACATTGAGAGTTTGCCACAAGGAAAGCGAAAACAGTATCTGTATCCCTCAGTGGGAACTCATAATTCCATCTAACTATATATGATGGCGATTGATCGCGAACGCATGCGAATGGAGACCTTGTTCTGAGTTCAAATTTGACTTACTTCCGAGTGCTTTGATGAACAGAATTTCAACCTTCAAAATTGATAATTAACATCACGGGTCATTAAAATTATAATTTATTTATAATTTTATATTATATGAATTTATTATTTTGTATAAAAAAAGACAAAGGAAGATATCAAATTTTAGGACTTTGTCTGAACCTTTGAGCTATTATGTCAGTGGCCCGCAAAGATTCAAACTTTAACTAACTTTTCCAAAACCCGGAACGGTTCATCCCAGGTCATCACTATTTTAACCACCAATAATTTAATATGACGAAAATCTGCGGTAGTTTTGTAGATCCAGAAGCCACAGCGGGTAACCTTCTTACTTAAACGTACGGTCGCCACAAGCAAGTAGACAAAAAGCTCCTACAAAGGCCAAACCACACAACTTCGATTGTGCGAGAGAAAGAGTGCGTGAGAGAAAGAGACAGAGAGGCAATGGAGAGACGGAATAGAGTCAGTGGGTTATGGTCACCTATGATGGTGGTGCTGGTGTTCGCCATGGTGGTGATGGTGCCAGAGGTGGCTGCGACTAGGTGGACTGTCGGAGGGAACAAGGGGTGGACAACTAATGTTAACTACACTATCTGGGCTCAAGACAAGCACTTCTACAATGGTGACTGGCTCTGTAAGCTCCCTCTCCTCTCCTCTCTCTTTTCGAGGCTTGTGCCTAGCTTCAGATCTATTCTTCATTTACCGTATCTTTTGAACTCTGGCTGTTTATGCTTGTACCCAAAGATGCTTAATTATGGTGAGCTTTGTTTTGTTTTAGCTAATTTTGGATTGGTGTTGGAGCAAAATGGGTTAGATCTGGAAATGGGTTCTGCTTTCAGTGACCCGGTGTCCATCAAGTTGTGACCTTCTTTGGCTTGCTTGCTTGATTTATTACCTACCAGTTTGCATTTCTTAGACAGGCCTCTGCTTTGAGGAGTTGGCTTCATTTTGCAACCGCATTACTATCTTGGCCATAATGGTTAGCTTATTAGATCTTTTATCTTTTAGTCTTCACGGGAATTCTTCGGAAGGAACCTGAGTTCCGTTGCCAAGAAAATTAAAAAAAGATTAGTAATTGAATACCAGATTAAGCAAAAAATGTAACTGAAAAATGCTCTCTACTGCTACCCACTGATAAGGACGGCACAATAAAAATTTATGATTCTTTGTGTCGGTTGCAGAAATTTGATTTAGTGGAGCAAGAAAATCAATCTTATCATATCCAAGATATGATTGTAACCTGATGAAAATAGGTGTTTGAAATTACTCAAGTTGTTTCTGTTTTGTACATTGATCATCTGGGGAACTAAGATCTGCAATTTTACCTTTTCACATCTATTGTAAAACAGTTTTTTGTCGGTTCAGTTTATGCACAGAGAAAAGATGACCCTTTCTACTTTCTTGAACTTCATCCATTAACTGCATTTCATTTACATCCTTCCTTTAAATCCTTTCAGCTCTCGAGTCCCCAGTTTGGTCACTTTCGCTATCTGTTGAGGTTTATTGGGTTAGTTAGATTGTTGACCACTTAAACTTTTGACTGTTTTGGGCTCTACTCTACGCTACAGAAGGTAACTAGTCACCACTAATACAGATAGTTGTCCAGCCAATTGAGCTTTATTTTTGGGGATGCCAACTTTTGATATAGAGAACAGGAAACAGATATTGGCAGAATTCAAGAATAGTCTTTCTAAGGCATAGTTGGAACCTTTTGTCAAGCTCATTGCCACTTGTATTACTATCATTCAGTATACATGTTATTTTGGATCTTGTAAAGGTATTTAATTATTGTTTGTCTACACTTGAAGTTGCTGGTTTCTTGCAGTTCAAATCTCACATTATGCGTACTTTTCCTAGTTTTTGTGTACGATAGGAACCAGATGAATGTACTGGAGGTGAACTCGACGAACTACGAGTCATGCAACTCCGATCATCCTCTTCACAATTGGACTACGGGAGCTGGAAGAGATGTGGTTCCATTGAATGTGACTCGCCATTATTATTTCGTTAGTGGCAAGGGGTTCTGTTATGGTGGCATGAAGGTAGCTATTCGGGTTGAAAATTTACCTCCCCCTCCCACATCTTCCCCTTTGAATGAAACGAGTGCCTCGTCAATATCCGCCCTGAAAGGCCACTATGTTCTACCGGGTGTTTTAGCCATTGGCGCATTGTGGGATGCCTTAATCTGGCTCTGGTAGTGTCATTCATTCTGCGTTTTCTCTGTATTTTTACGAGTTGGCCTACCGTTTGTTTGACATTTCCTTTGCCAACTTGTGAAGGGAAATTGAGTTGCCATCCCCCACTATTGTGTTTGTTTGTCGGTCCTCGAGGGTTGTTCTATATTGACCCTGAATCACGCGTCGTCCTGGTTAGGGTAGTGCACGGTGTGTGAATGAAATCTGCGTGAATTGTGGCAAATTGCTTTTAGTGTCTTGGAGTGGTGTAACTTGAGGGGTCCCGCCTTGCCCGTGGTAGGTCACCTCACCGCCTTTTGTTCAAAAATGCCTACCGACAATGAAACTGGATGGCCGCTTTTATTGTTTCTCTATTGTATTCCTAGTGACAGTGGGTTTTGTTCAAACTTCAAAGAGCCCATCAAGTCTTTTGGTGCGGCCGTGTGGGCATGCTGACACATTTCACAAATGTGCAAGGACTCCCATGATGGGTACTTCCTTAAATCAGTGCCCCCTCGTAGCAAGCCCACGAAAAAATTGCAATGTTGTGTGGCCGGACTTCTCCATTTACCACTCTCTGAGGGCCCAAGAGAGGGCACTAGATCCAGACATTCCTCTGCCATAATGTATATACCCTAGTCCCTGTACAAAAAAGATGCAATCTGTCCCTCGAGGGGTCATCCCAATCTTCAAGGATCTCAAGTTCTAATGTTAAAAAAATAATAATATAAAATTTACAAATATATATATATATATATATATATATATAAGATTATCTTATTGTATTGCTGACAGCCAATAGACCTTGTAATGAACCTAAATAAAAGATACAATACTATATAATAAAAAAAAGAGGTCATTGGATACAATGGTATAAAAAAAAAAAAGAGCTAATTTGGTGAATTTAACAGGAATTTTATGAGGATTATCGACTATTTTTAGTTGGAAGACTTCTTCGGACTCGATACTATCGAGGTCCATAGATGGCTCCTGGTACCCTTGTAAGTCGTGAGGGGGCAAGAAACGACAAGTTGAACGGACCAAAAATGGTGTCCGATTATACTAACGCATGCAAATTCAGCTCGCCAAGTGCGAGAATCCTCTTGGTTTTCGGTATAAATCAAAGCAGACAGAGAGTCGGTATAATGCCATAAATCTTAGATTTTTACAAATACACAGAGAAAGAGAGGAAAGCAATGGGGGTTGCAAAAGGGAAAGGAATTGTGGGGTCAATGGCGATAATTTTAATGGTGATGATGATGGCAGAGTTTACAGAGTGTACACTGCACAAGGTGGGATCACGGGGATGGATCCCTAATTATAACTACACTGAGTGGTCAAGTCAAAATCATTTCTATGTTGGGGATTGGCTGTGTATGTTTTAACCTTCCCTTTCCTTTCTATTTCATCCAAATTCATTTTACATGTTATATATGCTGCTCCATCTTCATTCATCTGAATTGATTTCACGGATTGAATTAGGGAAAATCACGGGTTTTTTTTTTTTTTTAACTGTCCTGTTTAATTTGGTTTTATCTATTTCTTCCCAATTGAAGGGTTTACTTTTACAAGGCTAACTAACAGCTATATTGGGTCTTTAGGTTATTTGTATCAAACAAACCGCATTATCCCTTTTTGGGGTTGGATTAGGATGTCAACTGAAGAGGCATCACTTTTTTCATTTCCAAATTTGAAATTCTTTCTTCTGTTTTTTTTTGTTTTGTACTTTTTTTGTTTTCTCAGCTTCATGTGATGAACAGAGTCTTAGGATCAGGACTTGAGATACCTAGTTTCAATGAGTCCCGATTCAAATTCTACGATTTAATCATCACTAGCAGCAGTTGTGTCAGTGAAATTAAAAATTAGACTTTCGTTAAAACTTACATGTAATCCTATCTAGTGGAATTGTGTCACACTGAAATTTTGATTTGTAAAAATTCTGCTTCCTTTTCAAGTGTTTGTGTTTGACAAGCACATGTACAATGTGCTGGAGGTGAACAAGACAAGTTATCAGAACTGCAATGATCAAGGCTTCATCAAGAACATCACCCGCGGCGGCCGGGATGTGTATCAGCTCACCGAGGCAAGGCCATATTACTTCTTGAGCAGCGGTGGCTACTGCTGGAATGGAATGAAAGTGGTCATTAATGTTGAGGAAATTCCACCCGGCCCAGCACCTGAACCAACCAAAAATGGTTCCCCATCAAATACTGGCTGGCAGATGGTTCTGTCCATTTCATGTTATGCAGCTCTGGCATCATGGTCCATTTTCCCGAGAGCATAGCACTCTGAGCAGCTTGATAGGTTATCCATATATCCTACATAATAAATTGAAGCATTATGTACAATAAAATTGAGATAAGGTGAACATACATTTATATATATATATAGTTCTTGTGGCTTTCCGAAACTCTGCTACCTAAATCATCACAAGAAAGAATTAGTTAGAGGGGGAAAGTAGGGTTTTAACTCTTACATTTATATCGTTTATCACACTCCACCACAATGGAAATTCACCGCATGATCATATTAACTGGTCATTACGCAATTGGAAGGGGGCCTGTAAAGAGTCAAAATGTAGAAGATTAGTTTCTGTTCCCCTCATAACTGCATCTTCATACTCCACTGCATAAATTAAGTATCTTATATGCATTTGTAGAAGGAACTAACAAGCTTCTCAACATACTTGACAGCCAAGACATGCAATGTTGCCTGCCCCATCAATTTAACAACATACCAGAACTTTTTCTCACTCTGCAAATTGAGACTTAACAGAATAAATTTTGACTATTGATGAAGACAACTCTTCACTTCTATATGGTTACCTTCTCATGAGCCCTGCACACGGTTTTACTAAGGAGACTACCACATTTGCAGATTTCTGTATTTTAATCAAGTGCTCCTCAACAGTTTCCTGACCGGACCACAACACAGGAAAGAATAATAAATATAAAATTTGTGCCACAGAAACTCACACCAAACTCACACCAACTTGTCAAGAATGGTAACATTTACTTCATTGGGCACATAAAATCTCCTATTATCTTTACGAAGAACAGCAACATTGCATAAAGTAGCAGCGCCGGAATCCTGTGTGATGTGTAGCTGTCAATCATCTCATGTGCCTAACGCTGAAGTGACAAATCAATCACACGAGAACCATAGTTGATGTGCCCGACTTGAGATAGGATTTGATTACACGGGGGTAAGTTTTTCTTCCAACAGATTAATTACAAGCAATATAATAATATTATAATTGTTAATTCAAGTGTGTCTTTACATATAATTAATGATAAAACCCCACAAATATATCATCGAACATCGTTTTTGTAGGTTTGCGTCCTTCTCACGACATCGTTTGATTTATCCACGTGCCTCGTTTGGCATCATCCAAGATTTTAAGACAAAAAGACATAGACAGCATTTCAACACCAGACGTATACAAGTCATGCTTGCGGGGTTCAAACGAAACGGTGTGGATGACATTTAACATGAACGCAATTGCCAAGGTTTTTAGCTCGGAGAGAGATAACTTAGGTTGGGTGGGGAATTAGTCGTAGGATGCATGCAGCTGTGCAACTGGTCGCCAGACCGGCGAAGACTAGACTAGACTGGATCCTTTAACTAATGCGACAGAGATGTGGAGAAAATGCTGGTTTCCACCTTCCAGAATCGTGGAATCTTAATCCTATCAAGTTGATAATTCTAGATGCATTCTATTCCATTACAGTGTATGAAAATTGATATTTAATTTACTCCATGACACGCTCCATTCAATTAAATTAAATTAAATTGAATTAAATTAAATTAAATCAGCTGCTCTCGTGTGCCCTTTTGGGGTGTTGAAAGCAGGCAGAACATCAACTCAAAACAAAACCCCACAAGCAAAAACGAATAAAACACAAGAAAAAATAAATATATAATTCACGTCATAATAGTTTATATAGGATTCTCGACTTAGTTACGCTGCTCGGCAAAGAAATTACATTCTTCAAAACTAAACTTTATTATATTCATTTATTAATTAAATAAACTTTTTTTTTTAAATTATAAAATCAGTTCCCAGGGCACGCCTGGCTGCAAATGACCGGCACACAATGCCTGTCGTATGAAATGACGTCTGGAGGGCGGAGGGCCCCGATTTGAATCTTGGGGTTTTTATTTATTTATTTATTTAATTTTATCTTTTGGTAAATGTGCCTGAACCTACTTAGGCTGAATCTTCTTTTTTTTTTTTTTTGTTTCCAACGCATTAATTAATCAATTCAATTTAAGACGCATGAAACCCATTGATTATAAAAATCTGAATACAATATTAAAAAAATTACTCAATTTAAAAATTCAAATCATTAAATAAGATCTTATGTAATAGACTCTAAAAAAAAAGAATAAAAAATCTGATAAATCCAAAACCCTCTCAATATTATTCACGTTTGAAATGGTTCTATTCTTAATTAATTTCCACAAGCCTGTTGTCCACGCATGAAATAGTTATATTATAAATTTTTTATTTTTTTAGTCAACAAAAAAAAAAAATATATATATATATATATATATATATATATATATATATATATTATCATTTGTACCTTAATTAATAGCAGTATCATTAATATCATTGCAATTGAAGGAGGTTAATGGAAAAAGGGGGAATTTTAGGCGATTAAAAACTATAAAAAAATTTAGGTAAATATAAAATATTTTATGTGGAAGTGCGTTGGGGGCCAGATTAGAACTCATGGATGGGTGCATGCATCAACATCGTGAAATGGGATTGGACCCCACGAGAGCGAATGAAAAGCCAATCAACGCTCTGCATTTACTCCCACTTCCGAGTCTTTTCTCCATCCAATCGTGTTTCCAGTCTACATGCGTCCCATCCGACGGCCAAACCCCACCCCACCCCCCCCAACTTCCCCGAAGACGCTGATCCCTCTGTCTCTGTCGTCACCGTCTACTGTGCACTGAGTGTCTTTTTCAAGACCATTTGCCCACCATTTTGAGGGGTGAGTTACTTGACTTTGTTTTTTTCTCGTAATATTCAAGTTTACAGGCTGCTAAAAATATCGTGATTTTTGCGGTACGGAATACTTTTTTTTTTTTTTTTTGGGTTTGCTGCTTAGAGGGTTCATGTCCACTTTTTAAAATTAATAATTCTCTTAAAAAACCTAAATATCACCCAAATTAATAATTTAATCAATGACCCAACATATATATATATATGTTAATATGAATTTTAGTCTTTTCGTTAATATTTATCTTGGTATATCAAGAATTCTAAGAAATATATTATTAAATTTCAAATTCATTAATATTAAAATTAAATATAAAATATATTTATTTGAATTTAATAATATTTAGTTGATTAAAAAAAAAGGAATTAACCGAACTGAAGAAGGGCATAGTTTGAATGAAGGGGAATTTGCCATTTGTCCAATTGGGGGGTGGGGGGCGCAGCTGAGCTGAATATTTTATTTCAAAGCCGACAAACAGAGTAGAAGAAACCCAACTTGGCATTTTCTTTTTTACTTTTCTATTAATTTCTTTGCGGAATTCCCGACGTGTGAATGAAAAATGCCAGGCTCTCTCGGTGCCGGCTGTGGAGGGCAACTGGAAGATTCCCCCTCTTTCGGCTGAAAGTTCGTCAGAATACACTAATAAAATTCTACGTTTAATTTCTTTTCTTTTCTTTTCTTTTCTTTTTATTTTTCATCAATTAGTAATCTTGTTTTTCTTTTTTAATATATATATATATATATATATATATATATATAAGTTTATGGCATGAAACATATGTTAATTGAACTTACGGAATTGATTAAGTGTATAATGTATTTTCGTCGACCCCTATAATGGAACGGAATCGTTTTCCCATTCCAGTCATCCATGAGCCAAATGGATTTATTTATGGATGGAACGGATTTTTGTTTAATTAGTAATTTAATCTTAGATTTAATTACTCTAAATATTTTGAGCTAAAAATTCTCAACTTAATCTAAAACAAAGAAAAGATACAGATGAGACAAGACAAGTGAAAAAAGGCAATCATTGCTGGGAGGGAAAAACCAACGTTGGGAATTGGAGACCTGTGCTTAAAATTAAAAGTAGAAAACACGGATCGCAGAGCTTCCGAATCCAAGTGAAGCCAAAAGAAATAAAAATAATTAAACCCCAGAATTTAAAAGTTAATGTTAGAAGTAGACCAGCAAGGGTGGCTTTAATTAAGAACACACACAAGTCGTCGCTGTCCATTTCTGCTGCGTGGACTTTCTGCTCAAAGTTCAAGACAGCACGAAACTGCTCTTGCCCCAAATGCGCAGTAGACAGAGATGAATAGAGGATAGGTAGAGAGAGAAAAACCATAAAATTAAAAAAAAAAACTCCATCTTGGCAGACACAGAGAGAGAGAGAGAGAGAACAAAACCGGAAGAGCCGCAAAAGATTGAAACTTTTGCACAAAAATGGCAGAGAAACATATCTCCACGGCAAGTACGATCACAACTGCGAGAGGGGCAGAGCCGCCACCGGCGCGGCCGACCATAACTCTGCCTCCAAAGCCGTCCGTGGATGCCCTTTTCACAGGAGGGTTCAGTCCCGGGCCCATGACTCTGGTCTCCAGTTTCTTCTCTGACAGTTACCCAGATAGCTCCTTCTCCCAGCTTCTTGCTATGGCCTCTCCAATCCCAAGGCCTAACCTTTTTCCTGAAAATTCAATACCCAATGGCACTGCTGCTGCTGCTGCTGCTCCTCCTCCTCCTATTCCAAAAGAAGATGGGTCTGACAAGAATAGTAATCTTGGGTTTAAGCAAAGTAGGCCAGTGAATTTGGTGGTGTCTGGGTCTCCGCTGTTTACTGTCCCTCCTGGGTTGAGCCCTTCCGGTTTACTTAACTCTCCTGGTTTTTTTCCTCCTCGGGTAATTCTGCACTTCGATCTATGAGGAATTTCGCAATTACTTTTGTGTTTTCTCTTTGATAAGTTGGTGAACTCTTTTAGACAGATTGGTCGTTGAGGGTAAAGGTTTGATTGCTGTAATTTTGGAAGTGGATGAACGGTTTATACTTGCTATGTGCTAGAAAAAAAAAAAAGACAATGACTTAAGATAGACAAGTGTCCGCTTGTTATTTCATTTTGGACGTGGGGGTTTGCGCGTTAAAGGGCCAAACATGATCTGGATGGTTTGTTTTTTTTCCCTGTTATTGATGGAAGTGTTAGCATTCTGAGACTGGAAAGAGAACTGATAAAAGTTTCATTTTGGAAATTTTGACTGCTCAAAGATTTTTTTGGAGGACAAATTAATTATGTTGTGAAAATTAGAGTGCAAACGTATTCGTTAATAAACCAGAAATCTCAAATTAAATGCATCTGTTCTTACCAATTTCCTACCGCATTAACCATCCAAGATCTAATCTTAGTCCAACTTCATCTTTGGCATGGTTGACTTTCTATGTTGTAAATGATAGTCATACATAAAGAGGTTTGTTTATCCTGAGACTATGATTAGGTGGAAGTGCTTCTTTTCTCTAGCTTGGTGAAATATTCTTTTGTTAAACATGGCTTAAACACCCAATGCATACACAATAGTATTCCCAGAGGCAAACTTGTCACATACTGCCAATCAGCAGTATGTGACAAGGTGGTGCTTGGCACTCTATAGTGAAGCAGTGAGTTGTATCAAGTAATTACATATTTGTTCCTCTCTATCTGCACAGAGTCCCTTTGGAATGTCCCATCAGCAAGCTCTGGCACAGGTTACCGCTCAAGCTGCACTAGCTGCCCAGTCACAGATGCATGTGCAAGCTCAATATCAACCGTCTTCAGTGGCAGCTCCAAATGAGTTGTTAGCACATCATCCATCATATACTGCTGGTGAAGCTGCACAGCAGCAGATGCCACCCTCAACTTCACAGCCTCAAGATACTGCGAGGGAGCCATCAGAGATCTTACATTCTGATAGAAAGTACCAAGCTCCTCTTGCTGTTGATAAGCCCAGTGATGATGGCTACAACTGGCGCAAATATGGGCAGAAGCCAATTAAGGGTAGTGAGTATCCACGTAGCTATTACAAATGTACACATCCAATCTGCCCTGTTAAAAAGAAGGTTGAGCGTTCTAGTAATGGTCAAATAACTGAGATCATCTACAAAGGCCAGCACAATCATGAGCTTCCTCAACCAAATAAGCGTTCAAGAGACAGTAGTGATCCAAACAGCAGTATTAGTTCTCAGGCTAAGCCTGAACTTGGTTCACAGGTACATGCTGTTGGTATAAAGAAGCTGACTGAAGCAGTACCCACTAATTCAGTGTCAGGAAGGGATCAGGAATCTATTCTGGCAGATCCAACAGAAGTACCTGCTTCAAGTGACAGTGAGGAAGCAGGTGATGCAGCAACCAGAGAAAATGAGGCAGATGATGATGAGCCAAACCCAAAGAGAAGGCAAGTTCAAACTCTTTTATTGCTTGCTTTCTTTCTTTCTTTTTTCCATGGTTTTGAAACCAATTTTTGGGGTACAGGAATGCAGATGTTGGGGCATCTGAGGTAGCTCTACCACACAAGACAGTCACAGAACCAAAAATCATTGTGCAAACAAGAAGTGAAGTTGATCTTTTGGATGATGGGTACCGGTGGCGCAAGTATGGACAGAAGGTTGTGAAAGGGAATCCTCATCCAAGGTGGCTATTACTAACCTTTCCTTTCTCATTTCCTGTAATTTTCTTGAATGCCCAGTGAATTCTGGGTTTTTTTTTTTCTTGACATATAGTTGCATTTTACGGTGCAAGAATGAAACACTAGTTCACCCTTTCTCACTCCTTTAAACACTAAAAAGTCTGGGAGTCTTCTATTGTTCTTCTAGATTTCTGATTTTGGGATAATAGATTTGCACTTCTGATGAAGGTTGAGATTTGGAGTCTCTTGGCTACAATACCACTGAAGCCATTAATGAGACTGTTCCATTCCTTGTAATTCATGAAGGTATCCCAGCAGCCTTTGGTATCGAGAAATTTTCAGCTGCCTTTTCATGGAAGTTCAACGTTGTAACATGAGTTGATTGAATATTGGATTAAAGGTTTAGAAATGGAGAGGAAATGACAGGTGATCTTAGATTGATTGCCCACTCTAATTCATCCCACTCGACAAATATGCATACTAGATTGCAAGGCATTCTTTTACCTTTTGAATGTTGCTCCTTCTTTATGAAACCCCTCTGTGATTTATATTAGGCCTTCTTCTTTCTGCAACCATCTCACTTGGCTCCATAATTTTAGTCAACATAGAAAAAAGATTTCAATGCTGTTGCCTGTGATCATAATGACATTCAAATCACAGCAAACTTTGTTTTCTCTGTTTCTATTTTCCTACCGACACATGATTTGTTCTGGTTTTCCGTTTCAACTTTTGTTACTTACGCAAAAATCATAAACGTGCTTACTTTCTATGAGGATTCTCTGTTTCTACACATGCATTCTCCGTTCTTCTGATGCATGAGCATATTGACAGGAGCTACTACAAATGTACTAGCCCAGGATGCAATGTCCGAAAGCATGTGGAGAGAGCTGCGACGGACTCCAAAGCTGTCATAACTACATATGAGGGAAAACATAATCATGATGTCCCCGCAGCGAGGAACAGCAGCCATGCCATGGCTAACAATAATGCACCTGCACCACAGTCAAATCCACCAAATGTTGTGGCTGAGAAGCATCCCATGCTTGAAGGAATGGACTTTGGGAACAATGATCAAAGGCCAATACTTCTACGGCTAAAACAAGAGGAAATCAGAGTCTAAAATACTACGTTGTTTTCTGCTAGAAAACCTGAAGGATCTGTGCTGCCAGCTAACGCGGTACAATGTCTGAAACATGGGAAAGAAAGGAATTGCTTGGAAGTGGGGGGATCTAGTGGTAACAGCATTTTTTTTTTTTTTTTTGAGACAGAATTCCTTAATATATATTGCTTACTTATTTGGAATGAAACATGGATATGGTAGTTTAGTTGCTTACATGTGTTATACGTTTGATGGTAAATGCTGTTTTACTAGCCATCATCGAGCAATGTACCATAAATCCATCGGTGTCACTGTATATGGCCGTTCACTATAAGTGGAATGAATTACCAAATATTTAGCCGTAACTCAAGCTCTTTTTTCATTAGCTCACCGAAATATTTGCATGCTTGGGCTACCTGCTCTCGTTAAACGCTGGACCGAAAAATGACCAATCTGCAATGTCTGTGTGTCTTGCTTCATCTGCCTTCAGCCTCGCGGTTTTCTCATCTCAGTATGTTATGTTAACAGGGTGATTTGAGTTAAACTGGTTACTTTGCCTCAACTGGAGCCTCTTTTGGTTCAGGGAAGTGCGTCAGCTGTGTTATCTTTCTGCTGGTTCTGTTTTTATTACTAGGATAAGCCACCAAATAGGTATATTCATAGCTTATTACAAGGATCTAACAACTTTTTTAACGAGTACAACAATCAAATTTCTGATTTACCTAATCTAATCCAAAAAATAACACTTCAATATAAAAATTCCTTTTTAAAAGGGAAGAAACTCCATTTCAACCAGAATTGGAAGAAGGTGTTCAATTACCTAACACCCCCCCCCCTGCCCAAAAAAAAAAAAAAACTCGTTTAATCAGGGTGAAGTTTGGACGGGTGCCTTGGAGCTGTTATTGGCAGTTAGGCTTGCAACCACCATAAAACTCTTTCTCTCTCTCTCTCTGTCAAGTTGATAACCAAATCATCAACTAACAGGAAATAACAGCAGAAAGTTCCTCACCAACGGTTACATTACATGCCACCTTTTCTTGCTGTTTCTGCTTTGTTTGCAAAAACAAGAAAACCCACGAAACAAAATCCATCCAGACAAGACACATTTCCTCTTTGCCTTCTTCCCTAGAAAAAAACATGAATCAAATCTTCGGACCCACGACCATGACCCACCTTCTCTCTCTCTCTCTCTTCCTTCAATCGCGCAACCCATTTCTTAGAACAAAGAACCATTCTCCGCAAATCTTGCGGACAACAAACGACACGCCCAGCCCCTTCGAAACCACCAAAAATATTCTGTTTTCCTCTCTTTTTTCTTTTTTTCCCCTTCCCCCCCGCCCTCCTTTTTTTTGAGATGATGTGGGGGTAATTCACTGGAGCTAGACCCATTCTCCCGATCTGGGTCGGATCCTGGGCTCGGGTTAATGGGTTGCATTAACTCGAAGAGTGGCATCTCGGTGGACGTCGCCTCCCCTGTTCTGGACGTTTCAATTGCTCCACCGGCGCCAACATTGGCCGTGATTTCCCGCCAAAGCTCGGTGGTTTCTTCAAAAAATACGTCTGGCCCTTTGGATATTGACTGGAAACATAAAAAAGATAGAAGAGATATTAATAATAAGAAGCACAATAAAAGGGATGGTGATGGCAATGGCAATGGCAATGGCAAAAATAATGAAAGGGAGATATTTGTGGATAATGAGAATGGCAATGCTGGTCAAGATTGTAAAAGATTGAGGGGCAGGAGCTCTAGTGGAAGGGGTGGGTCCATCAGCATCGAATCGGGTGTCTCCCGGAGGCATGTAGAGGCCGAGCAAATCGCTGCTGGGTGGCCGTCGTGGCTCAGCGCCGCCGCCGGCTCAGCTATTCATGGGTGGGTACCTCTAAAGGCTGATGCTTTTGAGAAACTAGAGAAGGTAACCGAAATTCATGATTTTTGGACCTTCTTCTTGTGTTCCTGGAGGAATGGTTTTTTCTTTTTCTTTTTTTATTTCTTCCTAAGTTTAGTATGTCATCTGTTCTTGCGTCTCGACCCAACAATTTAAGTTTTCTGGGTTGAATAGGTTCGCATACCATTCATTCCTGAGTCTCACTAAAAAATTTAAACTTCTGAGTTGAATGATTTGTTGAGATTTCCTTTTTGGCGTGCGAATTACAATGTACCGTGATGTGCTCATATTACAGTCATTCTCATTGCTGACAAGATCTCAGAAGAGTTGTTTTTCATCTTTGCCATTGCTTTAGATTGGACAAGGCACATACAGCAGCGTCTTCCGAGCACGCCATGTTGAAACTGGGAGGATGGTTGCCCTGAAGAAAGTCCGCCTTGACAATTTCCAACCAGAGAGCATTAGGTTTATGGCACGTGAGATCATGATTCTCCGCAGACTTGACCATCCAAACATAATGAACTTAGAGGGCATAATTACTTCTCGACTGTCAAGTAGCATATACCTTGTGTTTGAATACATGGAGCATGATCTTGCTGGACTATCTTCTTCTCCATATATTAAGTTTAATGAGTCACAGGTTGGCTAGCATTCTTTTAGTTCATGTGCATATTGTTCCGTCTCAATGTTTCGTATGCAGCTTGAGAAATTCAAGATTTTAGATTATCATTGTTTGTAGGTCAAGTGTTACATGAAGCAACTGTTGAGTGGAATTGAACACTGCCACTTAAGGGGTATAATCCATCGGGATATCAAAGTGGCCAACATTTTGGTAAACAATGAAGGAATTTTAAAACTAGGAGATTTTGGATTGGCAAATGTGCTTAACTCGAGGAACAGACAACACCTAACGAGTCGTGTGGTGACTTTATGGTATCGACCTCCTGAACTTTTGATGGGTTCAACAAGTTATGGAGCATCGGCGGACCTGTGGAGTGTGGGCTGTGTATTTGCAGAACTTTTCTTTGGGAAGCCTCTACTTAAGGGGAGAACTGAGGTAACTTTTTTTGGTGGCCTGTGTACTTTTATTACATATTAGTTCCTGCTTATGTGGTTCTTGCAGTCTAATACTCAGAGCAGTTCTTGAAACAAAAGCAGGAGTAAGACTTAAATAGGGGCAAGTAAAGATGCCTGGAATAACCAAAATGTCCAATCTTTAATGATTGTTATCCTTCAATTTTCAGATTGAACAATTGCACAAAATCTTCAAGCTTTGTGGTTCTCCTCCAGATCAGTACTGGAACCAGGTTAAGCTTCCTAATGCTTCCATGTTTAGATCCCAACATTCTTATGAAAGTTCTCTTCGAGAGAGGTGTAAAGGTTTGCCTGCAACTGCCATGGACCTGATGGAAACCTTACTTTCCATAGAGCCAGAAAAGCGAGGGACTGCCTCCTCTGTCCTTGCATCTCAGGTAATACTGACTTGAAAGTTTGCCCCAGTAGTATTTCTTGTGTTAAAGACTGAACTTAAAATTTGAAAACGTAGCAGGTTTTGAAGTTGCACGTGCTCTTCTTTTGTTTCACTTCCAATGCTCTACTTCTCTCCCAGATTCTTGAGTTATAAAATTCTCATGAACTTGATCAATTTTATTCATCTATTCCAATATTTTAGGCATTCTTTTATTAATTTCATTTTTCTATTCTCATTTTTCAGTACTTCAACACAATGCCGTATGCTTGTGATCCATCGAGCTTGCCAAAGTATCCACCTAACAAGGAAATGGATGCCAAATATCGAGAAGATGCACAACGGTGAACATATTAAATACTATAATTGCTTTAGGGACCAGAAACATATGAACTGTTTTAATTTTTGAGGTTTTGATTGAAGTTGCAGTTCTCGAGTGTTTGCTATGTATGCTTATGCCTGCTTGAGAGTTTTGCAACCATGTCAAATTTTCTTGTTTCTGAGTCGACATTAGACACATGATCCTTGATTGAGCAGCTAGAATAGTACCTACCCTTGCAAATACTAGCAACCTATAAGTTAGCTGAAACCAGAGAATGATATGAACTATGCTGTTACGCAAATGGCATGCATTTTTTGACATTGAACTGGTTCCACCAAATTATGCAATTCAAACTGTAGCTGAATAGCTGTTGCACTTACAGGAAAAGGGCTGGCAGTAGAACACAAGATCCAGTAGCATCAAGGAAACCCCGGAGAGTATATAGATCTTTACAACAACAAAACAGTTTCAATCAATGTGCACTAAACAGAGTCTCTCTCTCTCTCTCTCTCTCTCTCTCTCTCTCTCTCTCTCTCTCTGTTAGTTTCCAATAGATTATTCTCATTTATGCAGGAAGCAAAAAACAATGCTCAATTTCCTCGTAAGACTATTCTTGGTAACCTGCATATGAGCAAAGAAAGGTGGGGCCTGCACAAAGAACCAGGTCCTTTATTGGACAGAAACTCAAGCACTTCACAGGTGACAAACCGAGACCCTGTCTTTACAGGGCCAGTGCTCATAGCATCAAGTGGCTTTGCATGGGCAAAAAGGAGGAAACAGGATGCGAAATCTGCATTATCATCTAATCCATCCTGCTCAACAAGTCAAATCAGTGCATCAGATTCACTAGGATTTGACTTTGTAAACAATTCCCTTCACTCAAGGGAGGAAGAGGAGGAAAGACTGGATTCCAGTGAGGCCACTGCCAATCATACAGGGCTGGATCAGGAAAACCAGCTTGATCTACCAGATTCTCCAAGTACAACCAGGTCATTTCATTCCTATGCTTCAACAGCTGAAGAAGCAGTTTCTCTGAGATGCAAGCTGATTAGGGTACACCATCTCCACAAGTCCTTGACGACAACAGTCATCTATTTTTCCCCATCCTCTTTTTCTTGACATTTTGGTCTTCAGACTTAAGGCCAATTCTTGTTTTGCTAGGGATATACTAGTCAAAGGGGGAATGTTGAATTTTCAGGAGCATTATTATCACAGTCAAACAAAAGAGATCAGCTTGATACCAATGATGCCCTACTACAGAGCAACAAAAGCCAGATACGTCGAGCAGCTCACAGATCAAGGCTGGATAGATCAAGGTAGAGAAAATCAATTTGTTAATCTCGCTAATAAACTAACAGTTGGACAGTCAGTCATAGGGAAAGATTGATTGACACTTATATGTATTTTTTATTACGCAGATTGACGCAGTGATTCTGGGATTGAAAGGTCATCGGTGAGACCCTTAACAAAACTAGGCCATATTTTTGCTAAATTTCCAGCTAACTTCAGCCAACAAAAGCACTGGCCTTGTGCCCGACCAGAAGTTCTGCATTCATAGCCATCTGTGTGTTCGGAAAACAAGTTGTAAATAGACTACAGTGAAATGGATTGGTCACATAGGAAATCACCATTAGTTACAGGAAGCGGAGAGCAGAACGCTTGTCTCCCTTTTGTCTTTTGTTCTCGAAGCCCCCTAAATGTACAATGCACCTGAACTTTGCGGAAAGCGTGCAAAAAACACATTCAATATAACATTTGTTTCTGCTTTTTCCATCTGAAGGGGTCTCTGTCGATGCGTTTATGTCACGCTGATAAGCCGGAAAAAATAATCTCCGGGGAAATTGAAAATCAATGGAAATAAGAAAGATTCGATCTTTTGAAAGAAAGGAAAGAAAATATTGTAGGCAAAAGCTCCCCACTTTGGCTGCGGAAGCAAGAGGAGCAACGCAGTAATGGGGTCCTCCGCCAATTATGTATAGGCTTATTGTGCGCCAATCGCTCTAACGTCCGCCACACAGGGCGGCTCTTTAGCATTTGAGTCTTAATGGGAATTTATTATGAGTTATACTTCTGCATAAACCCACCAACATGATGATGATGATGAAATGATGCCTCAATAAACTTGTTTTGTGCAGTTATGGGGGAAAAAGTAACTTTCTTTATATTTCATCAATCATGATTGATTATATATTAGACCTTGGACAACTGGGGATTTTATAAAAGAAAGAAGTTAATCTTTCACCTTGAATCATAAAATTATTGGCATTCCAAGGGATTAGAATGCTTGCAAATACATATATCATGGTCCTCACTATTACATGGCTATTTACATTTTAATAAGGGTCATGATTCCTGGGGTTGTATCCATTCCACCATCCACCATCAATCATCGTCAAGAGTCATAAGTGTGGGTATTTGACCATGGTCAACAAAGTCAATCTTGTTCAGTCTCAGGCAACATAACACTTGTTCCGGAAGCTCTTCTTGCCTTTGTGCCTACCAATCAATCGAATTTAGTTAGTCCAAGGATTTTGAAGGATTGATCATTGAAGTGACCTTTGAGTAAATTGATAGCCCATCCTTCTCTTTGTTTCTAAAGGTCCAATCCTAACTAATGCATCAAGAGTGATATGTAGGTAATACCTGGATTGTTAAACCCAGATCGAGTATCCCATTTTTCAGGCGATCTCGAAATGATTCAAGCCCCTTCCTGGCTATGTAGCTGAAGCGATGGATATCCAGATCAATCTCAAAGTAATTGGGACCCTGCACGAGAGATGGCGTGAGGAATTATCCTGTACACATCATTATATGTTCTAGTTATCCTTGTACAAGTGAAAGTCAGGCAAAACCCCAACATGTGATGTCTAGTGCTGTGGTAACAGGCATGGATATGTGGGAGAAGAGTCGAGAAATATAGAAAAACAGACAACTAAAATGCAAGAATACGCATGAACTCGTTTTTTCTTGTCCCTTTTTCCTATTCTTTTAAAGGAAATTTGTAGAACCGCTGTGAAAAGAGCATAATTTACCTTGTAAAACTCGTGCTGTGGACGAGATAGGACTGGCTTTTCATTATAAGCATTTACAAGCTTCTTCTCAGCAGAACTCAGGTTGAGATCCTCAGGGTTAACCAAACCAGTCATGATCTTCAGCCTTTCTCTAAAAGGGACAGTGGATTCTTTTGTGAATCCCTTAACCCTTTCCATCTCATCCTCAATTAATTTCTGTTGCATATCAGAAACTAGTATAAGTTGCATCTCATGGGAATCAAATGAAATGTATGCTGTCCCTTCTCACATGAACGTGGGAAAATGCTACCTCAACTTTTCAATCAAGAGAAAACCTATTTGCCACCAAATTATTATGCTGATGATTTGCTAAAGGCTGGAAAGCAAGTTCATAGGTTCTGACACAGTCTAATGCACATGACAACATAAGACTCGCCTAAAATGATGGTAATTTGTCAGGCAGGAAAAAAAGAAACACGATAATGCGAGTAATGCTGCAATTAGAAAAAGCATAAATAAGTAAACATAATCTCAACCTACACATCATTAGAAAAATATTAATGTCTGGAGTTGGTGGAAAGGACAACACCTTGATACCGTCCTGATATTTGGAAGAAATATCCATTCCCAAATTTTCAGAAATCTTAAAATAGAGCACTAGACTAATCCCTTCACCATCACTATCTCCAAGGAACATTGCAGCTGGATAAGTGGGCAACTGCCATGAAGCATACAACAAAATGATATTGTATAATGTGAGAAACTGCCGAGAAGCCATTTTAGCTGTAAATTGGCAAAGTTGTACTCAACATTCACAATGATGTTCGCATCAGCATTAAAAGAAGAAAAACAAAAAGATACACAGCGTTATGATGTACTAAAAACACACCTGGATATTTACAATTAAAAGAGGAGGAAGTTTCTCATCTGCTTTGACATTTGGAAGCTCAAGATATTGTGCAATGTGATTTATCTTTCTTCGGCAGAGAAACAAATCGACACCAATTGGAGTATAGGGACTGCAATTTGCAGCATGACACTTCTGCTTATCTCTGCATTGTAGATCCTCAGACAATCATATCTTTTTCTAATGACAGTAATAGATAGAAGAAGAACAACTTGTCTCAATTGCCTGAGCATCAAGTAAATAATAAATAGACTAAGCCAATAGCATACTTGAAATAGGTTTCACCGCGAAGTTTGAAATTTGAGGGTGGGATCTCAGACCAGCATCCTGCAGTTAGTTTCTCTCCCATGCTTCGCGGAACAACAAATCCTGCTTGGGGACGATACAAGAATCCTTTTGATGAACCTGCATATATAAGAATGTTTTTGTCGTGCCACTATGAAAATTATTCCCTTACAAGGAGACACACAGCACTTTAAAAATTTCACCAGCATTCATAAAGTTTTGTTTCATTTATAAAACTTTTAGGTTGGTTACTTACAGTGTTCTGTGATCTCTTCTCCTTCATGTGATCTCCTCTTAAAGGAAAGCCTGAAAACTGCTAATTTCTTTTTTGGACCTGATGCATTTAGAATCTTATCATTGAAGCTTACCGTAGGAACCAACTGAGGTAAGCCAGATTTCAGTGCATGGTCTAGAGAGTCACATCTATCCTCTTTTGGACCTTTAAAGTTTCCACAAGAATGATCCAACAATTTCTTCCTCTTGTTATCATCGCCCTTGCCTAAGCATGAAATGTCATATCCTTGTGTGCTAATAAGTGTAATTTCCTTGTTGTCAAGTTTACTTGTTCTATGTCCATCTATTTTCACATAACTTTCATGGTATTCCTCATATTTACACCCTCCATCAATGAAGTGTGACGAACTTTCATATTGAAGCACTTGCCCACTAGAGATATTCCCAATGGTAGTACCTGCTGAGGAAAACCGGTCTGCACATAAATGGAAAAAGTACATCAATGACAAATCACAAGGTATGACGAGCAGGAGCTCAATGCTTTGTTCCTTAAACTGCCATTGGAAAAGCAGACTAAATGCAAACAGCTCTTGATACAACATATTTACCAAGAGTAACTTAGTCAAGCAATTTGATGGTATAACCTGAAAAAGAGTTCAGAAGATATAAGGCTAAGTATCTCTATCATCCTTCAGCTTAGTAAACATTATGAGGTAAAATCACAGTGTTTGCACTTCTGATCCTTATTATGCCATTGTCGTGTTAACAGTATAACATCTTTATTTTCTTCATTCATGAAAGATGTATCCAAGGTGTTGAGAAGAAATTAAGACTGTACCTCCAAGCACACTACTGAATTCATCATCAGAATCAGATTCCAGAATATTCACTGAATCAAACCAAGCTTCATCTTGGCAAATGACTGAAAACACAAACTTCTAAGATCAATTCTTGAGTTCCTAAACAACATCCAATCCATAACATGAATAAAGCAAAGATCAATGTTGCTGAGTACATCTTTTGATAATCAGAGTAAGGAAAGAAGTACCATCAGAGTCCCCTTGACTGAGGTGCCATTGCAACTGGGTGAGATGGAATGTTGAGTTGGATACCCCAGATCTTCTGCAAGTAGCAGTTGCACCATTCTCAAAATCCATATGGACAAATTCACTCGCAGCAAAATCTGTCACACGTCTTGAGTCATTATTCCTTTTCTTATCATGGGCCGAATTGGCTATCTTCACACGGTGTTTTCCAATTTGGTGGCGTTTCTTATGTATTCTAACTTTTTTTGGTGGCATCGATACACAACCACCCATTTAGGCAAGTAATTAATCGTGCGTCCTTATGTATCTGAGCAAGAAGTGAATCAAATGTCTAACTCAATCTATGAAACGAAAATCTTGCAAGACAATTTATGAAAGAGGGTGTAGCTTATACATAATACAGTGCACTATGATAACATAATCAATCCTTCAGTTTCCAACAGGAGCCTAAAATGATTGTAAATCTACAATGTCATGGCCACCCACGCCCTTAAAACTGTTTTAGCAACCAGTAACTACACTGCATCAACAAGCAGAAGCTAAATAATGTCAACTTCAGCTATCTTAACAGACCAGCAGATCATAGATTATTATGTCTTCAATTATAACAAGATGGGTTAAAGCAAAGATATCCGGTCATTAAAATTATCCAGCATAATAACTTCAGGAATGACAACCCAGTTGAAAAAATATAACCTTGTAAAAACATGTATTTTTCTTTTTACAGAAACTAAGTCTGCAGTCAAACACACAAACCGTTTATGTTTTCTACAATCAAAAACGGAAAAATTAATTTTTTCAAATTCTTAAGCTGAAACCATAATGTGAAGGAAACTATATAATTTGACTGTCCCCCAGTTACTGCAATTATGGCTAATTTAGTTAAATTTGCAAAGATTTGAGATTAAATAGACTAGACAAAGGGCGTCATAGGGAAAGAGAACAAAGAGCCTGTTTTCCAACTCGAACTTGTAATCTCCAGGTTACAATGGACTAAGTTTATTGTCAAATGAAGGCTAGTCCTTCATTAAATAGATTAGAAGTATTAAGAAAAACGAGTAATGATTGAAAAGTCAAATAAATGATATCAAATAAAGAAAATAACAAACATGCCATTAAACCGCTAGAAAACTATACAGATTCATCAAAACTAGCTCCTCATTGGCATCATGATTTCCTGGATCACCAATACCGGGCTATGTTCAACAGCTTGTTGCCAGTCTTTGAGCTCTGAAAAATTGAGAACAGAAAAACAAGCTAAAGCAAGGGAAAAGTACCTGGTTCTGACAGTTTCAAACAGTTAGAAAGAGAGAGAGAGAGAGAGATCGGTCCTTTAGTTGCTCCCAAATCAGCACCTGTTTCAAATTTAAAGAAGAAATTGGTTGCTCCCAAATCAGCACCTGTTTCAAATTTACAGAAGAAACTACAAATGAGAAAGCTGCAGAGAAACAAGAGCTAAAAGGTGGCAGAGGGTTCACATCCAATGAGGTGCACAAGCGGACAGAAACAAGAAGAATGGAAGATCAAATGAAAAAGCAGTCCAAATCAAAAGAAAGCAGGAAAAAGTTTGAAGCGATAGATAATGCCAAAAGAAAATGCACAAGGACGAAAGTGACAGAAATAAAAGCAATAGAACAAACAGCAAGAAGATGACCCCAAATAACGAAAAGATTCATTCAAAACAAAAGATTAACATTCCTTTTCACCCTCATCACCAAGCCACCACAAAATTAAAAATAAAAAAAAAATGGAAAACTATAATAATGAAATATGGAACAAGGTATTAAGGAAACAAAAGAAGTAGAGTTTCCCAAGTCTTTCTGCCATTGAAAGAGGTAAAAGAGAAAGTTATATACAACGTGATCTGATATAAAGAACGAAAAAGAGAGAATGTTTGATAAACAGCAAATTTAATAAAACCAACTTGGACAAAAGAACTTAAAATCCATTTGCAAACAAACAAAAAGAAAATGTGGTTTGCTTTGCCATGAAATTGCATAATTTAAATTTTTCTTCCAAGACCCAGATCGAAAACGATCAGAGAAGATTGAAAAAATCAAAAACACACATCAAATGGTAGACGGCGTACCTAATATACCAATCTAAAGAAAGATGAAGAAAAAGGCCCGAGCTTGGCAGCAGGGACCTCCCTCCCTCCGTGAAACGTTACACCCAAATGAAAGACAGGCGCGGAGGTAAAGCGAGATAGATGGGGTGTTGGCAATGTCCGGATAGGGTGGGTCAGAAAATGTCGGATCCGGGCGCAGTTGCCAACTATAGAACCGAAAAGAAAAGAAAAGAAAAGAAAAGAAAGATGGGAGAAAAGTCTCTGCCACTCACTTTCACTTTCCCCCTCGTTCAATACTTTTTGGAGTGTTTATTTATAGCTGTTTCGTTTCAAAGGAGAATTGAAAAATTTTTTCTATTTCTCTTCCGATTTATTAGCCCAAAAAATTAAAAAAAAAGTTGGGAAATTATGATCTTCTTCTTGTTCTTGTTTCTCTCAGCTTCCTTCCGAGTTTAAGGTGTGGACTGGTGGTTTTGTCCTAAAATAAAAAATTATTAAAAAAAAAAAAAAAAAACTCGCGGGCGCGCTTCCGTTTTCTGTTACATCGTTGGTTTTTTGTCCCGTTGTCCTCTTGCTTACGTCATCCGTTCTATTTATGTAATATCCGATTTTTGTTTTTCCTTTCCATTTTTGAGTTGCTAAAAGTTAAGCCTTTTGATTATCGGAGGCATCACTTATTAAAACATGGAAAAGTTTGAATTGCAAGATAGTTCTGAAGATGTAATGGTGTTGACCTTGCGTTTGTGATATTATATCATTAATTCTTGCTTTTTAATCTCATTTTTGTAGGATGTTTTTGGCCTACACGGATGTAAATGATATATTTTGTATATATGCGCATGTATATTTATAATGTGTTAGGTGGGGTTAGGAGAGCAGTTGTCCCCCTGGTTCCCGCCTGGATCGATCTTGCCCACAACAGGAAGTTTACAAATTATTAGGGATGTAATACAAGCTTTTACCATTGAGTCATTGGATCACCATTAGGCCTAAGCTAGTTCCATTTGATGTGGATTTTCCATGCAAGGAAGCACTTGCTTGTCCTTCCCATGTTCCCTTTCCTTATGAGGAAACTATCATCGACTGACTTCTCATTTGGGACAAGTTGGGTAATCAAATACAGCTTCTCTTTGCTAACAGTGCTGCTATTTTTTTTTTCTTTTTTTTTTTTTGTTTGCAAATGCCCCCCATTGAACAGAAATATAATTATTGAGAGACGAACTAGAGACTGACCAAAATTCACACAATCTAAACCTAGAAATCGTTTGGTTTTAGAAAAAATTGAAAGCAGTCGACGAATATGTTTAGATCGGAACTGTATGATTTATGGACCAACTGTAGCCACTTCGACAGTGCAGTCATCGAGTGATGAGTTGGGTTTGGGGGGAAGTGGGGGGTGGTGGTGGTGGACAATCTAGTTAGAATTTTTAAAGTCATCGTGATGGGTGGAACAGTCTGATTGACGCCTCCTCTAAAATAGGAGACATGTAGATGAGAATTTATGTGCTCGTGCGGAAAAGTGAATTGTTCTGATCATGTTATGTCTTGTCACTTTTTCGAAAGTTTTCTACTATTCATGCTCCCCCCGTTCGTTTCTACCTACTTTATGAATTGTTTCGTTCACTAATCCAATTGTTTGTGCCATTTTTTCACCTTTTTCTTGAACCAGAAAAAAAAAAAAAAAAAAAAGCTTTTGAATCAAGGAAACCCCTTATGCATGAATTCACTTTAACTCATTCTACCGTGAAAGATTTTTCAACTGATCAATCCATTAAGTCTAACAGTCACCTCTTCTCGTTCCTCAACTCTTGATATTCAAGATTCCATGCAGCCAATGGAAATGGGGCCGTTAGGCCCCAATCGGTTTGTCCCTTTCTATCAAAGTCTGGTTATAAAGCAACAAGAGTGCATACAAAACCGCGAGTGGAAAGGACTGTGCCTAGGCCACGAAGACATAAAAGCAAAGGTGCTTTTTGGAGGTCACCTTTAATCTGGACGAAGTTCTAAAGTTATCATAATCAACGATGTTTATGCTTTAATCTATAGGTCCTTGTCATCGTTTGAGATACCCAAGCTGGAAACATTGATGCGAGGAATGATTCTCCGAGGCAATTTGAAGTGCAAGCACAATTCTAAAAGAAGAGACCCATCCAAAGAATATAAACAAACAAATACAAATTTATATAATTTAATTATAATCATTAATTATTGCATATAAAAAAATATATAGCTACAATAAATGAACAGTTATAATTATATATTTATAAATTTCTATTCACTTATGTTTATTCATTTATGTCTTTTTTTTTCTTTTTTATAAAAGAAATGGGTTGTTAGCCGGGCTTGGTTCACATACAAGCATTTTAGTTTACTAGTATAAATCAATGGCAATTTGCCGTTGGAACAGAAAATTGAGGGCTTGCTCCAAGAAAATCACTGGCCGCACAAGACATAAATAAGGGGACGACAATTCGATCTGCTGACATCGAAATACATGCGTGGGCACACACGCACACGCACACGCACACACACGTGTGTGCGTGTGTGTGCGTGTGCGTGTGCGTGTGCGTGTGCGTGTGCGTGTGTGCATCTGTGTATACCCCCTCCATTGTCAAAAGCGACAAGGCACAAACATGGATGCCAAGGTGTTGCGTTTCGAAAGCCCGTTGGCGGGTCCCCTGATTAATGGTGAATTGTGCTTTTGCATTGCACGGTCCACACTGAACTGACAGGCTGCATATGACTGCAGTTTGATGTCTTTCAGACGCAAGCAGAACACATCACATCCGGCATTAACGCAAAACCCGTCACGCTTCTCTGCCTTTCCAACCCACCTTTTTGTGTCCCTTTTCTTCTGGTATTAAGAATTTGGAGAAACAAAATTAAAAATAGAAAAATTAGTCTTCAATTTTTTAATAAATTTTTATAATTAAATTTTAAATTTTATTTAAAATTTAGATATTTTAAATTAAAACTTTTTAATATAAAATAATTAAAATCGTTCAAAATTAAATATTAATTAAAAGAATTATTAACGTTTTCACCACGGCTACTTTAACAAAAGGGGAATACCAACAAAAGAAATTGTCCTTGTTTAATGAAAATTGGAAAGATATATTGGCGGCCATGGTAATTTTCAAATTCTTTTCATGAACCACAACATTTCATCTTATTTCTCGGTTATTATTACTATTATTATAATAATAATAATTATTATTATTATTTAGATGTAGACGATTTTAAATAACGTTGAAAAGTATTTTTTTTTAAAATTAATTAATATTACTTGACTGGAATTTAAAATGTTTGACTTTGAAGGTACCTAACAATCCTACAGCCTACAGTGATGACCATAGATCCACGGGCGGCCCATGTTCGGAACCCACTTGGCCCGTTCCACCATAACCAAACGGCCACTCATCCTCCCGTCATGGTGGATCGTGCCGACAAGAAATTCGTTTGATTTTTCATAAAAACTGAACGTTCCGGGTGGACAAGGCCTGCGTTGTATTGGTTTGATCTGACGGCCTTTATGCAGTTGCATCTGCTGATGTCCTTTCTTCTTCAAAAAGGCCTCTCTCTACGTTGTCCTTTCCTTCACCGTCTCACCGGCGGCGCTGCTGTGATCCTTCCAGCACCCCATCCCCCCCCCCACCCCCAACTCTCCCATCTGACTCCAAACTTGATCCTCACTTTCGTCTCAGATTCTCGCGGTCTGGTTTAAACCACGTAGGTGCGTATTTGATCGTAAAGGTTGGATTTTTACTGCTTGTTTTCGGGTTTAAAGGATCCGTAGCAGCTGAGGTTTTAGAAGATTTGACCCTTTAAAAAATTCGGGAAATTCTATTAATCTGACCTCTTTGTTTTGTAATTTGAAGTTGTTGATTTGTAATTATGCCTTAATACGATTCAAATTTCTGGCGAATTGTCAACTTAATTTCGAGTTGCTTTGTGGAATGATATTGTCTTTGGGGTTGTTATTGACGCTTGCTTGAGTTGAGTGCATACTTTGGGATCTTTCAACTTAGGTGTGCTGTTTGTTAAAGATGGCAACTAGACGCAATGTGCAATATAGCCGTCTTCTTGCTGACGAAGATGATGATGGTGGTAATGGTGGTGGTGGTGGTGGTGGTGGTGTTGGTGGTGTTGGTGGTGGAAGATACGACCCACGATTTGATTACACTCCTGGAGCATTTGACAGAATCCCATGGAAATCCATTGCCCTTGCAATTTTCTTACTCTTTCTTGGGTCATTACTTCTGTTTCTTTCGTACTTCATCTTCACCGGTCACATGGGCGGAGACAAGTCCCAAGCATATGGTCTCTCGGCCCTTGGAATCATTACCTTCTTGCCAGGTATGTTGCAACTTAATGGTTCGATAAGATTTATGCGTTAAAATTGTTTGTGTTCATTTCTCCATTTATTCCTCTTTCTTTCCATTTTTACAGTTCAGTTTGATGCCATTTGTAGGGTAAGGGGAGGAGTAGCAAAATGGTAACTTTTTGGGTGAATGACTGTTTGAACTTTATGGGGCACTGACTGGACGTTGTGGCATAAAATGGAAAGAATTGTCATGGAATTGTTACTATCTAGAGCAGTCTTTAATGAAAAAGATGAAGAAAGGCATCAAACAGAGAAGTTCATTGGTTATGTAACAGATGTATATACCAATGAATCCAAGCTGGGCACATACAAGTACTCTTTTGTGTGAAACAGCAAAGGGAACTAAATGTAATAAGGTGTTCATGGGCATAACATGAATTGGCAGAAAGAACCTCAAGACTCATTTTTGAAGCAAGAGGGTTTTCTTAAGATACTCCTTATTGTGTGAAATTGTGGTCAATGTGCACATGAAAATACCTTCCGTAGTTGTTCAAATGCCCAGAAGCTACATAGTTGTCGAATTTACCATTCCCTGTAAAGTGGGGATATCTTGGCTGAAGTGATATTGATTTTACTTTTCTGTGTCAGCTCTTGGTTAATGGCTGAAGTGATATATTTCCATTTTGTTCCTGTCATTTTGTTGAATGCAGATCTTTATCACGATTCAGACGAGTACTTGCTTTTGGGAGGGATCATCTTTTTCTATGCGAGAAGTTTTTTCTATCTTTTTGCCAACTAATTGGAATATTTTGCTGGAGCAATAGAATTCAGCCTTGAAATGATTGCATATTGAGTGTATATTGAAGCATAAAAGCCTTTTTTGACACAATCAGTGGAATTTTCTTCACTTGAATAAGTTTTGGAGAGTAGGCTCGGAAGGATTGAGTCACTCACCTGGTTGTGATTGCATTGCAAGCATTCTGGCAGAGGGATTTCTAGATGGATTGGCTGGATCTAGGAGTTGGTTTGGTGCTCTGCAAGATAGGAATTTTTTTTTTTTTAAGTTAATCATGATTGCACTAACGAAGCTAACTTTGATCTAGTTATGCTATGGTGCCTTCTCATGTCACCTGCAAACGTGATGATCTTTTCTTATGGCTGCAGGATTTTATGAAACTCGGATGGCATATTACTCATGGAGGGGTGTTCAGGGATATCGCTTTGCTTCTATTCCTGATTATTAGGATGTGATCTTTAATACAATTTGCCATGGCCGCCGCCCCTGTTTTATGTAGTTGTCGGAATTGCCTTGAGTCTGTTGTACAAAATTTTATGGATTTGTAATTTGATATTATCTAGAGCATCCTCCGCTTCATCCGTAAAATTTTTCCTCTTAGAGTTGCTCTCTCCGAGATCCATTTTTTGTGACAAGCGTTGGGAAGGAAAAAATAAACTATGTGTGTCCTTCTGTCATGCAGAAAACTTTCTTACAATCTTCTTTTCAGAATTAAAGCTGAAAACACGAAACTGGCTTCATCTTCGTTTATGCCTCTTGATTTAGTAGCAGTCATTCCAGGATTAGTGTTTCTCGTACAAGTCTCCTTACAGCCTCATGATTTCGATGTTTTCTGGGATTGGTTCTTTTTACAGCTGCGTGACTTTGGTTTCGCTTCTTTTATTGAACAATTTTGTTTCCTCGCAGCAAGCAATCAACAACCATAAATTTGTACACATGACCCTTTATTTTTTTCCCTTTGACTATTAGGAAATTCTGTGCTTATTCCTGAGCAATTCGCCAACCCTTGATCAATCGTCAATAAGAAAACGTCACCATTGAATTCTGAAACTTTCGAGGTAACTATTTAAATTAACCATTTGCACCTAACCATTTATATGCTGGTTCCTGCGTGGTTTTTCTGTCGCTTATTGCCACTTGATCACCCAAGAAACAGAAAAAAGGACAAAAATTAGGAGTCAGGGGGCCATCCTGATGGGGTTTGTAGCAAAAGTCGTTGGCTTCCAACCTCCGCCCCTGGAAACAAGTTGTTTGAAGTCACTCTTTATAAATAATCATCACTGATGAAACAATATTGCTTGTTCTCATCATCCTTTAAAAAAAAAGAAAAAAACAAATTAATCGGAGATTTTCTGTGCCATGACACATGCAACTTCCTAAATAATCAACGCATCAACATCCTAGATGAGAGCCAAAATAAAGAAGTATGAATGCCAACACTGTCGTGATCCAGGCAAATCATCCTCAAGAGGTGACTTACTGCCCATCGAAAGTTTGTAGAAAATATAATAAATTTCTTTGTTCAAATTAAAACAAAAAAAAAAGAGAAAAAAGATACTAACCGATAATATTTATTGAGACAAGTAAAAGATAACTAATAAAATTGGATAAAAAGAACCATTAGAAGAATATATGATTGATAATTAAATTTCAATGATAACAGTTCTATGTGATCCGAATGTCGACATGTTCCAAAACATACGTGAGACTCACAAAATCGACGGCTCCAAAGGATTCTGGTGTGTCAACCGTTCATTACACTGCAATGTTAACAAAATATGGAATAAAAATTTATTACCCTTTTTCAGACTCTGGCCACCAGGATATGATCATTACATTTACACTCCTTTTAACTTCTTGCATTAAAAAATAATTACTCAATAACTTTTCCTTTTCCAAAAAAAAAAAAAAAAGAATAAATAAATAAATATATATATGATAATTATATTTTGTTACAGTGCACTTAAAATAGAACTTGGGTAAAAATAGGAATAACAAAAATAATTTTAATTTCTTTATTTTTATGCTTGGGAGGTAACGGCAATCACTCACTCTAAATCCATAGCCATCAATCTAACTGTGTCTCTTTCTCCTATTTTCCAACCCAATTCTCTCTGTCTCGGAGCTCGATTTTCTCTTTGGCGCCAGATTCTCGCGTTTTGGGTAAGCCCCACCAACCCTCGTACAGGCATGCATATGTGTATGTACAGATTATATATATGGGTGTGTGTAGGTGTCGGTTAATGAATTTCAAGTTTTAACTGTAAAGATTCGATCTTTATTGCTTCTTGTTCTCTTGTGATCGAGTTCTAGGATCTGTGGTAGCTAGGGCTCCAGAGGAGAGGATTTGCAGATTGGGAATTCTTTTTTCTTTGTTGCCTTTTTTTTTTTTTTCCCCTTTTGTGGAATTTGAGGTTTTTGGGAATTTTTAATTAATTCTTTATCTGATTTCGGTGAATTTTCGATTTCTTGTTCCTTTAGCGTGTTATCTGGCTTAGGTTGGGGGTATAGAATTTGTGGTCTTGGGAGAGCGATTTCTCCAGGGAAGAGGCATGTAAGTATGAAGTTGTAAATTTTTGAATTGTTTTATTCATGGAGTGTTTTGGGCTTTTAATTATTATTTGAAGTAGCAAAAGAAAGGGAAACAGAAAAAGAAGTGAGATTTGTGCATTTTTTTGATGACGAGGAATCTTTTTGTGGATGCAAGATTATGGAATTTGACTGCCTTAGAGGATATTTAGATTGCAGTCTTGCAATCTTTTCTGATTCTTGTTGTATAACAACCATAGCTACCTTTTCTTCCTCCTCTTTTTGGGTTTCTCTGGGGTGGGGTTTCGAGGGGAATTGGTCTGGGGTGGGGAAAGAAGTGATTGAGAGTGATTCATGTGCATGGTACATATGTGATCACTTTGCATTGTTGATCATTAATATCAGTGTCACATATCTAAACCAAGTAAAGAACTATCAAAAGACATGTTTTGTAAATGTTCTACCTCTATGTTTCCATGAGTTTTGACTAAGTATAGGTGCAACATTTTCTTATCTATAGTATTGCTTTCATTTTTCCTCTGAAGCTTTTTGTCGCCGCTTTTGGATTAGGAAAATGGATGGTCCTACCCATCGAGGAAGCAGTAATGTCGATATGTACTTATCAAATTACAAGCTTGGTAAAACTCTTGGAATTGGGTCCTTTGGCAAGGTAAAAATTGCAGAGCATGCATTGACTGGCCATAAAGTTGCCATTAAGATCCTTAATCGTCGTAAGATAAAAAACATGGAGATGGAAGAAAAAGGTATGCGTTGTGCTTGATTATTCTTTTATAGTTGTGACTATGGATGATCATGACAGATGTTATGATTCTGGCTTCTTTTATCAACCATTTCTTTTCCTAACTTTGGGAATGTAAGTTCTTTCCACTTTAATTATGATGCAATTGTTGAAAGAAAACTGATGAATTTCAATTTGAAATGTCAGATTGAGCCAAAAAAATTTCAATCTTTAAATCTTCTAGCTTTTGGAGGGGAAGTATTTGAAGATAGACTTCTTGCTCTCTTTACTTTTATGGACCTTTCTTTTTTTAAATATCCAGTTTATTTTGGTTGTTTTAAAGGGGAGACTTTTCTTTTTCCTTGTTACGCACCTTTTTTGCAGTGAGAAGAGAAATCAAAATCCTCAGACTGTTCATGCATCCTCACATTATACGACTTTATGAGGTCATAGAAACGCCAACAGATATACATGTCGTAATGGAGTATGTGAAGTCTGGAGAGCTCTTTGATTATATTGTTGAGAAGGGTAGATTGCAGGAAGATGAAGCTCGTAAGTTTTTCCAACAGGTAGGATTTTCTAATAATTTTTATTAGGTATCTTGCATAGTCTATGTGCATTTCCCAATCAGTTATGGTGGGTGAAATTTGGGTCTGGATGTAGATAATTTCAGGTGTTGAGTACTGCCACAGGAATATGGTAGTCCATCGAGATCTTAAGCCTGAGAATTTGCTTTTGGATTCCAAATGGAATGTGAAGATTGCTGATTTTGGGCTGAGCAACATTATGCGAGATGGTCATTTTCTGAAGACAAGTTGTGGCAGTCCAAACTATGCTGCACCAGAGGTATGAGGTTGTTGCACTAGATTAGGGTAGATTGCTGAAGAAAAAGGGGCTTCCCTCCTATTATGTTAAAACTACGCTTGTGTCATGTACTGATCTTAGTCCGACAACTTCGTCCTCTGCTTTTGTAGGTAATTTCTGGGAAATTGTATGCTGGGCCTGAAGTAGATGTATGGAGCTGTGGTGTTATACTGTATGCTCTCCTTTGTGGCACCCTTCCTTTTGATGATGAAAACATTCCTAATCTCTTCAAGAAGATAAAGGTACTGGGAATGGTAAATTTATGTTATTCATGCCAATAGTTGTCCACATAACTTATTTTGAGTACTTTTCATACCTGCAGATGGTATGTGTCATCACAATCTCCCAATTCACTTGTATAAGCTTTGGATGGATAATTCTTTTTTATTGCACATGGTGTTTCTAATAATCATTATTGTTATCTATTGCCATGTTTCAGGGTTCCTTTTTTAGTTTGTTTCTTTTTGTTTCAGTTATTCATTTTCTAAACCAAATTCATTCATCGTATCCTTACTAATTGATGTAGGACAAGCAATCAAACTGGAAAAACAAACAGGACATTTAAAGAACAAAGCAGTAATCCACCCTGAAAAGATAAAATAACAGGAATTCATCTGTAAACCAAATGAGAACTAGCACTCATTGAAAGAACTCAATTCTTGATCAATTGTCAATTTCAATATTCATAAGCCTAGTCTAATCAAATAACATGAGCTGTCTTTACAGACCTAGCTAAAAGAACTAAAAAGGAAATAATTATAAAGGTACATGGTAGAATAACTAGAATATCTAAATAGAAGAATATCAAAATTTCACTTCCTATTCAGCCTTCTGAAATAATTCTTAGCATAATAAGCACTCAACTCTGTCAAGTTGGACTGCAAATAGGCAATGAACAAAGCTCATACTAAGGAAGCCAGGTAACTTTAGAAGCTTGGCGTGGTTTCTGGCGTGATTCCTACTTAATGCTGGTGGATGGGTCCTGAAATCACATAGACAGCAGTTCAGGAATGGCGGTTCTCCTATGGTAATGGCGGCAGGCGGTGGTATGGTGTAGCGTGGCAACGACAAAAGACTGAATCTGAAGGCTTTTTCATGTGGGTTTTGCATCGAGATTTGCTAGCAATATTGATGTTAGGACTTGCAATCAAACTGGAGAGCAAACAAGAAAATTTAAAGAAAAAATGCTGAAATCCGCCCAAAGAAGTTAAAACAACATGAATCCACCTGTAAACCAAACGTGAATCAGCACTCTTTGAAAGAACTAAATTCTTGATTAATTGTCAATTTTAATATTCATAGGCCTAGTCTAATGCAATAACAGGAGTGCTATTTATAGATCAAGCTAAGATGATTAAAAAAAGGAAATAATTATAAAGCTAAATAGTTGAAAAACTAGAATATTGATAAATAGGAGAATATCACAATTTCACTTCCTATCTTCTGAAATATTTCTTAGCATAATAAGCATCTGCATCACTAATGCACGGGTTGAATCTTTCTGTGCCTTGAAACCATGACTTTTTTCTCTTCAGGGTGGGATATACACTCTACCTAGTCATCTATCACCTGGTGCAAGAGACCTGATCCCAAGGATGCTTGTGGTTGATCCGATGAAGCGAATGACTATTCCTGAAATTCGTCAGCACCCGTGGTTCCAAGTTCATCTTCCACGATACTTAGCCGTGCCCCCACCAGATACAATGCAACAAGCTAAAAAGGCATGCTACCTTTTTAATTGCACAAAACCTTGGTCATAAGCTGCTAATTATGACATGACCACACTCTGTTCAGATTTTTTATGAGTCAGTTTTATTTTGCAAAATTGGGAAATAATGAGTTTACTGTTTTATGCTTGGTACTATGATAAATGAGCTAAATCAGTCATAAAACTACAGTAATCCAATCCCTTTGGTCATGTGGAGAACCATTTTCATGTCTATTATATCTAGACATCTAGTTAGATTGATGGGCATTTGCAATGTAATGGTTATGTTTGTTAATTATGATGCAAATGGATCTGTGTACTTTCTGGGAAAATCTCTTGGCAGTGGTTGCAAGAGACCCCCTTTTGTTATGTGAGGCAATACTTGCTTTCTGTTGGAGGAAACAGTTGCTTCATATTAGTCACATTTATGAGTTTAGCAGGAAGGGAAAAAAAAAAAAAAAAAGAGCGGAAGATTTTGCATTCTCGATAAAATTAGATCCTGGGCTAGCTGTTTTGGTAACATTGCGTGTATGATTCTTTGTGTGGCAAATTGAGGTAGATTTTCTAGTACAGATATTGCTAGCAATTCATTCAGTTTTAACTTTTCTTCCTGCAGATTGACGAAGAGATTCTTCAGGAAGTGGTAAAGATGGGATTTGACCGAAACCAACTAGTTGAAGCCCTTCGTAACAGAATACAAAATGAGGTTTGGACATTTGTGAATTTTTGTGGTTGGTCTTTATAGACCTTGTTCCAGCATTGATCCCCCCTCCCCAACCATTCTAATTGCTTACTGGATTTCAGGGTACCGTGGCATACTATCTTTTGTTGGACAATCGGTTCCGTGTTGCCAATGGCTACCTTGGAGCTGAATTTCAGGAGACCATGGTGAGTGTATAAATAAAAATCACTTATAAGAGACAAATTTCTTGTCAGCATTTATTTTATCAGATTTTTATTTTAGTTGATTACGGTTTTCAATTAAACATTACTCTAATTTAATAAGTTATTTGAAACTATTAGATATGGTGGAAATGTATGTTCTCCTCTTTTCAAAGGTGGGCTCCTAATTATATTGCCTTGGCAATAGGCCTTGCTTTCTTGTGAATTTGATCTCTTTCTCCCCATCTTAGTATGCACTAAAGGCAATAAATTTTTTTAGTAGCACAGATCATCCCTATCATCTTATGACATTGGCTTTATTTGTCGTTTTTTTTTTCCGTAACATTTTATTTTTAGAAATAAGTTGATTTGGGAATCTTTGGTAAGAAAAATTGGATTTCACACACCCAAGTGGGTTCATAATCGAATGGAATGACAAGAAAAAGTTCACATGGCCAACCCCAACTAAATTTGGGTTGAAGGCCTTGTTTTCATTGTTGTTGTTATTTTAATTTTAGATGTGCATCAGTTGCATGGAGCTCAATCTTTTTCTTTTGCCACTTCCCAGGAAAGTGGTTTCAACCGCATGCATCAAAGTGAACCCTTTTCTCCACCTGTAAGCCATCGCCTTGGAGGGTTCATGGACTACCAAGGGATGAATTTAAAATCACAGTACCCAATTGATCGGAGATGGGCTCTTGGACTTCAGGTTAATCTCTCTGCTTCTGGGCTGTGCTTGATACACTAGGGTGCTGAGTGCCAATTTAGAGTATGTGGCATATGAATGACTCTTTTGACTGCTTTGTAGATGAGAGGTGGGGCTGCCTTGCTGTGTGAGCAAATACTGTCTGCTTAGAAAATATGATTTGTTTATTATTTGTTGCTGTTTTCAAGATCAGGGCACTTGTGTAAAGTCCATTTGGTTCACAGAACTTGATAGAGTTATGTGAAGTGAAAGGCTCAAGGTTTAATTCATTCAGACATCAACAACTATATTAATCAAATTGTTTCCTTCACTTGTACAGTCTCGAGCAAGTCCTCGTGAAATAATGACAGAAGTACTCAAAGCTTTGCAAGAATTGAATGTGTATTGGAAGAAAATTGGTCACTACAATATGAAGTGCAGGTGGATTCCTGGCATTCCTGGTCACCATGAAGGCATGATCAATGATTCTGGGTACAATAATCACTTCTTCGGGGAGGATTCCACCATTGTTGAGAATGATGGGGTAATCAAGTCACCAAATGTGGTGAAGTTTGAAGTGCAGGTAGTGTATCAACTGCTGATCCTCTTGTTTCTTCCTTCCATATTATTGCAATTTGTCTCTGTAGATTTCAAATTAGAAAAGGGTCACAAGTTGGGGATCGGTGGGTGGACACAGAGGGTGTTAATTTAAAATTTACCTAATACTGATATTCAAGTTCCGCATGTGATCATCACAGCTTTACAAAACTCGAGAGGACAGCAAGTACCTGCTTGATTTACAAAGAGTACAGGGGCCCCAGTTCCTCTTCTTGGACCTTTGTGCGGCTTTTCTTGCAGAGCTTCGAGTACTGTAGACTGAAATGTGTAGGCTCTCAGGAAGACTTTGTCCATGGATCTCTTGTCATGCCTGCAAATAAGAGCTTACCATTTATAGCCTCTTGTTCACTTTTCGAATGTCTCCCTTTGTTTTATCTGGGTAATTGTAGGTTAATGCCAGGACCTACTTGGCAAAATCCCCAGCAGTGTGGTTCTGACAGTTTTCCCTTCAACTAGGATTTACTTAATCTTGTGAATACAAACGAGGGATTTTTCGTGTTATCTAATCAGTTATTTACTTGTTCTTCCATGTGGTGTTAAAAATTTTATTTCTGTTTTTTTTTTCCTTCCTACTTTATATTTCGTTTAGGTTTCAATCGATTTTGTAGGTTGACTTAAAAGTCAACTGCCACAAGCTCAGCCACTCGACCAATATTGGCTTCTTTAACATTGTGTGGTCAGTGAATGACCCGAGCTAGTGTTATATCTAGAACATTCAGCTTGAACGATATTCTAGCAGCAATGCAAGCATGCCACACTTTTTATTGGTGCTGCAATTGTGGCATGCCTCAGTTTTTTGGGTGTCAGCTCACGGGTAATTGTAGGCTGATGCCTCATAAGTAAGTTTGTCGGTAATTAGCCTGACAACTACAATCAGGGCTTAAGGGACAAGTAGTTCGCTAGTGGCCCTATTGAAAGGTCATGGTAGCTAGCGAAGAAGCACTCTAAGGTGAATTGAATGGCGCGGATGCTTGTGTGTGGAAGGTTGGAATTCATTATTTCACTTTGGTAATAGGCATTTCCAGGCCTGTCAAGAAGTGCCAACTGGGGAACATTTGAGGTCAAGTAAAAGAGATGATCGCTCTTGCTGTTGTGTTTGAACACGAAGGATCCAAAAAAATAGAAGGAAAGAAGGGGAAAAAAGGGGGAATGAAAAGAAAAACTAACTTCCAATTTCTGCATCAGGCAAGAAAATTAAGGCAAAATGTGCACAAGTTAATTTGATGTAATATCTGCTGTTTTAACTTGTATTGCGAAAGCAAGTTAGCAACCTAGTACAAGAAAATAGAAAATGACAGGAAGCAAAATCCCAGAAGGAGCCAGCGCCTAGTGCAAGGCCAAACACCCTGCCACGTCCATCGGTACTTTTAAGTACCTCCTGTTAAACGTAAAATCTCCATTCCCGGCCTATTAAAGGAAGTCTGCCATGGTTTTCAGCTAACGGAATTTAAATTGAAGCCTGGAATTTGTGTCTTCGTATCTGATTTTATAGTGGGTGTGAGTGGTTCTTTGGTGACGAAGCCTTGTAAAGTGCAGCTTTCTATTCTCACTCTTGGATTATTTTCTTGGCAATAGGAACTGAATTTCATGAAAAATAATTAGTCAATCTCTTGAAAGTGATTTCAGTGATCGAGATTCACAATGAAATATGTAGAAAGTCTTGTTTTCTCCTCGCATCCCAAATGATACAACAAAGTATGGATGTTTCAGGATTCTAATTGATTTTTCTTGTTGGGCTTCAAGCTAAAGGTCTCTGATTCTTAGCTGGTTTTGCAGTAGCAAGAACTCACAATGGTAGAAGAATAAGTTCAGAGAAAGAGGAGAAGCTTTTTGGCATCAGAAAGGATGGCTTAAAGCCTTTCATTACATACTTACTTCATCATATATGAAGATTTCAAATTATAAAATTCAAACAAGAAGCTTTTAAATTTGTAGCCTTTTACAATTTAAAATTATTCAAACTGAGAAAGTACAATCATCAAAAGATTAGACTAAGCACGTCCATTTATAATGATTGTTAACTTAAACAAAAAGCTAAGTTCAATTCAAAACTAAAGCAAGAGCTTCTGGAACTTGAAGCAACCAGCAACGGCTCCACCATTTGCTCATAACTGTCATAACAGAATTTCAAACTCTGGAGAGAAGCTTGATCAAAACAGCAGCAGGTAATCCAGGGCAGCAAAATGATAGCACCACCTGGAACTTCATTTCTCATGTTCAAGAGAAAAAGTGTAGACATGGGTGCTGGCTAGAACGTTGTGATTTCAACTCGTTGGTTCCTCAGGTTGTCAGCGAAAGATCAGTGCTGCGTGAAACGAGAAGTTATAAATGTTGACATGCGAAAGAGAACACTAAGTGCCTGTGTTTGAACATCCTTTGCCAATCAGTTGACGTAGCATATTGGCTGAAGATCAAGAGAGCTCCAAAGTGATGATTCGTCATCATCAATCAAAGAAGAAGAGGATGAAGAAGGCCCCATTTCAATCGAGCTTGGCAAGCTGTCGTCCTGTTTCTTTTCCTTGACTTCCATGCTTGCTTTTTCTATGCTGTCTGCATGTTTATTCTTGTTGCATGCATTTTGGAGTTTGGACAATTGATTGGATTTGTCTCTCCCCTTCGCGTTTCCTGATCTAAGCTTCAGCTTCAGGCACTCCGGAATCCCATTGAAAGCATACAGAGAGGCTGAGATTTTCCTTTCATATTTCATCCTCTTCATAACTGCTCTAAGCATTGAAGTCTCATCTCCATCATTCTCTGGTTCCACAGGGTCCTCAATTGGGTCAACAATCTCAAAAGGAGAGTAGTAGCAGGATGATCCAAGATCATCGAGAAAATGGAAATCCAAGGCTCCTGTATCAGTCCTTTCTTCCTCTTCCTTTTTTTCTTCCTCTTCTTCATCTCCATCTTCTTCCCCTTCACCTCCAAGGTTATTACCATCACCAATGGAGAACTTTTCTGCATCACTCCAGTTATGATCAAAATCCACTCCTCTACCATTTCTATCTTCTTTATCAGTTAGACATGACTCCAGACTACTTGTCATGTAATCAACAGCACTTGCCTGAATACTACTGATGTTATCAGTGCACACGGTGTAATCTTCAGGATCATTAAGGAAATTAGTGAATTGGGTGTCTGAGAAATATGTTGGTCCCTCCTTGTATTTCTCCACTTCTTGATTTTCTACCAGACTGATGGGCAGAGATGTTGACGACCATGCGGGAGTGCAGCTTCTTTCTCTGAGCCTTTGGAGAAGAAGGTTTGTGATCTTTGAAGGAAGAGCTGGAGGCGTTGAAGAAGTTGGAGAACAAGGCCAAAAATTTGTTCTTGTGTTGGCACCGCGAAGCAAGTATGCAGCTTCATCATAGGCTCTTGCTGCTTCCTCAGCAGTATCAAAGGTGCCTAGCCACACCCTTATTTTCTGTATGGTGTCCTTTATCTCAGCCACCCATCTACCTGATGGCCTTTGCCTGACACCAACAAATCTCTTTCTGGCTCTCCTGACTCCTCCGAGTGCTGCTGCTGCTGCTGCTTCCTTCACCATCTCATCCCAAGCCATGGTTCCTTCACTAGAGCCTTTTTCCTCAATTTCTCCAACCCTTCTCTTCCTGCCCATGCCTCAACTTTCTTGGTTTTTCTCTCTGTCACACTACAACTTCTGGTAGTTTCGATGATTTAGGGAGTTTTAGTTGTATCTTTTGTTAAGCTTGTGTTGGTTTAGTTTGGTGCATTTATATGAAGGATTTGGAGATCCTTTCAAATAAGAAAGGTTAACTGCAAGGGTCTTATTGCTTGTTCACACCCATTTGTCCTTTTCAAATTCTGGCCCTTCATCTAACCATATGGAGGTGTTTCTTTTATGAGAGTGAGAGAGTACCAAATGGAAATAGAGTTTGAGTGTTGCAATATTTGTGAACTCTGCCTTTGACCCAGCCAAGGGCGTCGTCTGCTTCATTTTCTGTGGTATTCTTTTAAGGGGTTTCTCGTTTTTAAATTTGGAAATTTTTGAGGTCATTCTACCATTTCCTTCGCTGCTTATTCAGGGAAAAAAAAAAACAAAGAAAAAAGAAGAAGATTCCACTAAAGAAGCCATCTGTTAACGAAAACAGGCATAGCATTCATCGCTGTCATGAAAGGGACTATTTCCAGCCTTTTCTATTTGTCTGACTTGCAGGAATTACTAGATTGCCGTGGCCTAGCCAAAATGACCACCAGTAAAAACAATAGTTAGCCCATAATCACGACCTAAACAAGAACAAAAGAGCCAATGGCATCACCTGCTGATTGTGCTTAGACGATGTGAAGCCTCGCAGCATTTATTGACATTATGTCAAAATCATATTAGCATCGGGGTCCAGACTTATGGTGCAGATCGACACACTGGTTCTTATTTGATGCTTGCATTTGGACCAGCGATCATGCGCATTGACTGTTGAATCAGCATTTGTATATTTATCCTGTTTTACCGGACAGATCATTCTGCGATTCAAACTTATGATATCTGTTCTAATAGAACAATTTTATCATTATACTAAAACTTATCCTACATTATACCACACACACACACACGCACACACACACACGCACACACACACACATATGTATGTATGTATGTATATATATATATATGTATGTATGAGCAGGCAAACCGCAGCAAGACCATCAGTGCAGAACCAATTTCTCTGCAGAAGTTACAAAAGTCACGTTCAAGCCCAGAAAAACGGTTCAAGAAAGTATCACTCTGGCTTACGATTCTTCCGAAGAGCCATGTAGAGGCCGCCGCCTCTGTCATTGTTGATCAGGGTCAAAGCAGAACGGCCCTTCCGAAGCCCCACCAAAACCAAAGCGTGTCCAAGGCACTAAAGGTGACTTCAACCAATATTTAATTACATAGAAAGTATTATTTTTGGCATTTTAGATATAGAATACTCTGCTGTGGAAGTCGTCTAGATTAAATTAATTGAAGAGAAACAATTAATTAATTAAAATTTTTTTTTTAAAGATTAAACCTTTATGTGCTTTTCATCAATAACATTGAAGCAACAGATGACGACATTCTTGGACTAGCCTTAACTTACCCCTTTACAAAATATTGTGAGTTGCCACAAAAGGGTTTCAGCTGTGAAAGTAATCTTTGTATTGAAAATGTAGCACAGTAGTTAAAGCTTGGCAATTTTTACTTTCTATTCCACCATAGAATAAGTAAAAATAAAACTCCCTCGAAGAAGTATAACAAGGCAAACATTTAGAAATGAAATAGGGTTGTGCTTAATTATTTATTTATTTCTTTATATAGCTGATAAAAATAAAATAATATCTCGTATAATAACGTTTTTTTTTAATTAAATATTATTCAAGAAAATATTGTCACGAATACAGATGAAATATTGGATGATAACAAGGAAGCCTATTATATTCATATAGGAAACAAAATTTTGACTCCATAACACATTGGAAAAATAGTCTTTTTTAACTCTAAACAATACATTAATTTCCTGTCTTCATTTTCTGTGTTTCCATAACGAAATGCATTTTATACAGCCATGACAAAAGAAAAGACAGGCCAAGACAATAACCCCCTTTTGCGTCTGTAGTCTTGGATTTTTATATCCTTGAAGTTGACAACCAGTTTCAGTTAAGAAATGACTTGATCAAAAATGGGCAATCCTGGCTGCTCCTCCTCCTCTTTTCATTTCAAAATGGGTTTTTTTAATTTTAAAATTGTCAATTTAAGCTAGATTATGCAAATGGGAAAAACACAAGACTTCAACCTGATTCTGCAACCCGGGGAAATTTCAATGGTCATCGTTGTTGCTCCACGTGGAGGCCCCCGAGAATAACAGCAAAATTCAATTTTATTTATTTTGACTTTTTGAACCTCTTTCTAATTGGAAAGAAATGGCAAGATCAAAGTGGTCTGCCTCTACCATGCATATATATTTATTATTATTATTATTATAAAAGTCAACAAAAATAAGATATCTAAAATGAAATTTAAGTGGATCGAAGCACCACGAAACCAAAAGAATTGCTGGCGGCAGGGTGTAATCGGCTAGTGTCTTTATCTAGCATGCTCCATGGATTCTACAGTTGGGCCAAACCCACTTTTGAAAAATTTATAGCAACTCTTTGGGCTGGACAAAAGAATTTCTGTAAAAACGATATTTTCTCCGATCAATCTAAACGTCTTTCAGCATTTTTCACTGTGTTCTGATTGTGATAACTTTTTTTGGTAGATGAAAATGATTTTAGTATTTTTGGTAACTCATAAGAGATACCCGTTGATAGCAGACGCATGCATTATTATTTGGACTGTTTAGGTCTTTTACTTCTATGCAGACTTGTCGGACTTCATAAGCTCGCTTGTGCTTAGTTATTGGGTGTGTTCTTCAGTGTGAGTGCACTTGAGTTTCAGTGTACCATTAGAGATTTGTCCAACATAATCAAGAAAGATCGCACGAAGGAATTTGTTGGGACGGCTATAACTTGAAATTATCAGCTAAACTTGAAATTACTTCACATACCTGAGTTCTTCATTCCATTACAAACCATAACAGATCTAGATGTCTTCTGTGGAACATTGTTAGACTTTGTAAGAAAGTCCATATATAAACAAACTTGTTGACACCCCTTATTTAAAATTACTTCACATACCCTGTCCTAGTGATCCAGAGATGTTCTCTAGGCTCAAATCAAACACTCACCATTGTTAACCAGGCCAATCTGTTTAGAAACAGTAACCGATCTAGAAAATGTTGCAATCTAATATGTCTAAGAGGGCGTCCAAGTAGGCGAGGCTCCCGTGGTGGATTCTAGGGACTGATAAGTCTGCTCGTCAAAGTGATTTGAAATTCAAGCATGAAGAAGTGGAGCGTTATGCGCATCAGTGCCTCTGGCATACGGGACTGGCATCAAAGCTGGATCTTGATATGCTGCTACCAATTTATCATAAAACTCAGTCACGCTCGGGTCATTCTCGTCTTCTCTATCTTTCTTTATCAAACACTGAAAAGCATTAAAAGAAAAAACGTTAATAAATAATAAAATACAAGGAAAAACACCCCCAAACTATGGATAGGCACATAAAGGCGAAATGCATACAGGTTTCAAATAGAAAGCAATAATAAATAAAAATGCAGTACTAGATCATAGGCACAATCATCTATAGAACATAAGAACACATAGCATCAACAATGCATGGTATTAAGGGAAGCACATGGAAGTATGCAAGAGAATGTGACTATCAGTAGTGCCAACAACACAAAATTGAAAGCAAAGAAAATAAGTTGAGCAACTGAATGATGCGCTATCTGAATATTCAGCATAACTACAAAAAAGCTAGATTACGAATACGATGGGTGGATGATAATGATGATTGCTTGTGTACCTCAGTTGGATAAGCTTGAAATATAGGTAGGAACCTTTTCCAGCAATATTCGCTGAAAACAAGTGTAAGAACTGGAAGAGGAATTACCAAACCGGATGCAAGAGGAAGCTTCTTAAGCCCAAATATTCCAATTGCAATGATGTGCATTAGTATCAAAGAAAATATTGTAAAATTGTGCACTATAGGCCAAAATTTCCCATTTGTTGCATACTTGGGTGCGTACACATTCAATAGCTGCAAAACAGATGCGTGTATTACAGAAAAGAACTGTCATAAAGTGGGAGCATTCTAGCAATGGAGAAGGGGCAGTAATGACAGTGCTTCGCTCCTAAAATTATAAGTCAAGAAACAATGCTCTAAGTTCGATGTCCTACAGTCTTAAAATCTAAGCATATAAAACATTGTTGGCCGCAATGGAGGAGTACAGTGCGCAAACATCAAAGCCAAGAAGCAACTGACTGATTCCCCTTTGCACCAAGTTAAGTGACAACCACAACTCAGATTTTGCCACCCGAGCTGAAATAACAGGCAGCACCAGTTAAATGATAGAAATGTTGATCTTGCAATCACTCAGCTTTTCCGAAAATTTTCATCATCATGGAAATGAGTAATTTAAGTTTACATCTCAGCCACCATTCCAAACTAAAAGGCAAAGAATCAATACCCTGTTAATTCAATTTACAGAGCATAAGATACAAGATTCTCAAATTTTTTCCACCTAGATCATACATTACACAATAATGAAGTTTGAACCTTAAAGAACAGCTCATACATCTAGAGATAACTCTTACAATCACATCTAGAATCTTGGTGGAAATGGAGCTTTTTTGACCATGTTGTTACCTACACTTATATTCAATACTAAAATAACTAAAAAGGAAGGTATCTTAATTACCTGGTTGCGATAGATGATGTATCCCAGGCAAAAATAAACCAAAAGAAATGGCAATATCAGTGGAGCAAGGAAAAAGTATGTTACACCAAGAAGTCCAAAGAAGAGAATTTTTGGAATTTCACTGTGATAGGGAATTGATGGAACTTCAAATTCATCACCATTTTTCATCGTAAATAATCTTTTCAGTGAATAGCAAATCAAAGGTACCAATCGGAAGACTTCAGATGATAGATTTGTCCATCCAGATGTCACAACATATGAAATGAAGAATGAGGCCTACACCAAAAATGGAGATCCGATTAGCCTCTTAACTGAAGATAAAATTAAATTTGGCATTGCAGGCCAAGATTTGTCCAAGCACAACCAATTCAAGTAGCTAGTGCCAATGATAAGAACATGTAGTTATGGTACATAAGAAGGCCTGCAGATAATGAGGCAGCATACAGTTATGCTAAATGAATTTCTCTAATAATAGAGGTGCAAATTCACCTGAGATGGAACAGCTTCAGCTAATACTTTCGGGATGCTTTTGGGCTCAAGGAACACATTGACACGATATAAAGCTGATCCAGAGAGTACATTTGCAAAGAAGATGTTCCATACAGTGAAGAACAGAACCTTGGCACATGCACTCTTCTCTATTTGACTCAGAGAGATGTTTCCCTCCATTGAGGACAAAAAGATCATAGTAGGTGGCACAAAAAATAGGAACAACTGAAGAATGAGAGTTGGAAGATATCCTGTAACCAGTTGACTCACAACTGCTCTGGAATTCAAAGGTAATGCGTGTTAGAATTATATGTTATGTGGATGACTCAGACAGATGGAGTTCATGAATTTGAGTTTATGTTCTTCAAGAACTTCAAATTAATTGTCAACCAAACATTGCAGTTTTTGAAGCTGTTATTCCTTTACAGCTTTCACCTATGTGTGCAACTTTCTTAAACTCCCATTAGCACCATTACCCCATTGTTACCACAGCTGGAATATAGTAACACAGAAAAGATACAAATTAAAACCTCCAGGCTCAGAAAAAAAACAGCTCATCTGCAACAACAGGAAATAATACTCAAATTCATTTACTACAAGGACACTCAGAATGAACCATCATCTTTGTTGACACTTTACAGTGAAAGTGGCACAATTGAATATTTTCAAACTTTCTTAATAATGACATCAAAAAAGAAGCCCTTGGGAACATATCACCATCATGATGAAATCTTCAATTTCTTCCTCTTCGTGCACAAAAGAGTAATAGAAGCCATGTGCCGTCAACAAGATTTTAAAAAAGGATGAGATCCATCCACATAAAAGAACCTCAAATAATCTCAAGAGGATCTATCACGTGCATTAAACATGGATGGAAAAACATAAGAAGCAATGAAATTACAACTTACAGATTCAGTATTCCCTTCAGAAAAGGAAACCAGATCTCTAACTGATACAGATTAGCAAGACCTTGCGCTATTACAACAGGAATAAGGAACAAAATAGTAAGGGCAGCATAGGCAACAACAGCAATTAGTTTGTAGATCCATCTTTTTATGAATGATGCAGAAAAAAATGGCCAGTGAACATCCTGAGGCTCAGGCGCTTGCTCAGTCACCCATTCTATGGGATTGACCCCTTGTTGGATGTGTAAAGCTATGGCAGCACCAATCCTTGACTTGAATGAAACAAAAGCAGCTGGGACTTGCTGAAAATTTAGAAATTCACAAAAGAACAAAAGGTGGGGTTAGACCATCATCTTCATTTTAGCGCCAAAAGATGGGGAGAAAGACACATGTGATGCATATTTGAGACACATAGCCATACTCTTCACTACTCATACACTTGAACAACAAAGCATCAACTAGACACAGGAATGACTTTAGTTCTTGAGAGCAAGTCCCTTCATGAGCTTCCTAAAGTTAGATTCAGCCACAGATTTGGCTGTTAGAACACCATTTTGCAAAAGGGAATACCCTTTCTTTGAGATTTGAAAAGTAATAATATGCTTAACTCCATAACATTTAGCAGTTGCACCATTGTCAACAATATATATCACCTACAATGGACAATGGAAGAAGTCCCCCACTGAGATATATCATTTCTGTCTCATAGAGTTAAAAAAACAATATTTACTCAGATTTGAGACAGATATAACACACCTCTCCTTCCAATGAAGATCGCTCGAGTCTCAGATTATCTTCCAACTCATCCAATTTTTTTTCAAAGTCATCTACAAGATTAACTTTGCGTCCAAAAATTCCCAGAAAGCCATCACGTCTGAACTTTTGGTGGGAACGATTATTGGATTTCAAGCGGGCAAGCCTTCTATACAAATAGTCTGCATCACTCTACAGAGCAACACAAGTGCCAAAAATTACGAGAAGAAAAGGAATGCAAAAAATCATGGCCATTGGATGTCAAAGTTTAGACCAAAACCATTGTGCAATACCACACAACAATAAAAATAGCAAAGTCCATGCAAATATAGTGCATAAAAACTTGATAATCACAGTAATTTGTTTTTTTAACAATTTCAGTTTTCTTATTGATCCTAAATCAGTTTGAATTATTAAACAAAATCCTTAGTATCGTAGAGCATTCAAAACCAAAAATTTGTTTTAACTTTAAAATTGCATAATTAATGCATAAATAAAAGCATAGCCATTATTTTACTTTTCTTCCTTTTTTTTTTTTAAATGATCAGGTCAACTTCTAAAATTTGATTGCTACTGGAATATTTCAAAATGAAACCAATGGATTCCTCCAAGAGATTACATGATGACTATAGAATCTTATAGACAATTTCATCATATAGGACCCTGTATGCTTACAATAAGACCTTGAATTCTGCTTGTTCGATTAATCACTGTATGTGAGAGATAAGTGGAAGGATGGTACTCAGTGAAAAATCTTTCAACAACTTCACTAAAGCCTCTCCCCGATGACACTGGGATACCAGAGACTAATATTGTGAACTGATGAGGCAGTGGCTTGGATGAATAGAAGCAAGCAATTCTTTTTGAGGAAATATAGTCATACTCCTGCAAATTTTGATCATTACAAGTTAGAATCTCTCGGCATGCTATTACTGCGATGAACCAAGAAGCATGATGGTTAGCTCTGAAAGTTACAATACTACTTACATAATAAAGAAGATAGCAGACAACCCCAGTAAAAATATATGCAGCAGAAAAATGAATCCACAACCTTGAAAAGAGCCAATGACAATAGTCAGGTTTCCTGAACATGTATTAGCTAAACGCTTATTTTAATGAATGGCACGCGTAGACTGGAGGAGTCCAGCAACAGCTCCGACAAAAATCTTTGAAATGAATTACTCTGGAGAAGGATCAGATGTGAGGTCTTGTATATAAATCATGAGAGACAGAGAGAAACCAGAAGAATATGATTCTAGTCACAATCGACGCAACTAATAAGACAACTTCTTTAATGAACTACACACAAACCAACAAGAAGCTGAAATGTTCCCATCCAAGGTTACCAAAGTCCGATTGAGACGTTCATCTGAATCCTAACTTTCCAAAATGAAACACATCAGGGAAAAGATTGGCTCTCATAATGATAGTGTAAAAGGTTTCTAGCATTAACTGAGAAAGAAGCTACCAACAAAATTGATGACGGCTTGCCCAATACACCAGAACATGCGATTGATTTTATCGGAAACCCTTTGAACAAGAACATGCAATCATATTCTTCTCAAAAACCGGCCCATGTTTCGAGACAAAAACCAAAAGATACAGGGTAAGGGAACTCTTTGAGTAAAAGCCATCAATGGTGTAGGAGTGAGCTGACAATCGATTACCAGTTTGAACCATTGTCGACATTTGATATACTGAACGAGTCCAAAGACTTGTGCGGCAAATCGTCAAAATCAAAACTCAGCTGATTCCCCAAATAATTAACTGGCAGAAGAACAAATATCCCAATAACCGCACCAAATGCAAACACTTTTATACTGCACAATCAAATAAAATAAAATGTAATTAGGTTAACGAGTCACAGAACAACAATGACATGAAGGAAAACAAAATTATTATTATTTTTTTAAAGAGAGAGAGAGAGAGAGAGAGAGTTCGCATAATGAAAAGCTGCGAATTGCCTGAAGATGAGAATTCTGATGAAAACGACGGCGTCGAGGCCGGAGAGAGAGAAGAGGTCGTCCTCCGAGAGCTGCCACGCGGCTGCCACCCAGCCGGCGGAAGGAAGCAGCCTGTCGAGGCCGAAAGAACCAGGCTGCCGCCGCTGAGAGGTCTGTTGACCGAGAAGCAACCGGCGGGGAGTGTAAACGGGGGCATTCGCCGGTTGCTTTCCGAGTATGGAGTAGAGCGTGAAGAAGAGGCAACACAATCCCGAGTTGATTCCCACGGATGTTAATAGCGCTGACAGTATCATTTCTTTTGCAGGCGAGCGAGCGAGATGAGTTCCAGCTTTTAATGGAAAAGACAAAAGCTCGTCCACTGAGCTTCCCGGTTTACGTTTTTTTTTTTTAAAAAAAAAATTCAAGTTTGAGCAAATTTTTATGTAAAAAATAACATAAATTTATAAAATAATAATAATAAATAAATAAATATATATATATAATTATATAATTATATATATCATATTAAATTATATATTTATAAATTTTGTACAAATTTTTATAAAATTACATCCTTAATATATTTAGATTAATAAAATTATTATTCAAAATAATAATTTATTTTTTAATTAATTTAAAATTTAATTTTTTATTAATTTTATTTTGACTAAATAAATTTAAAATTTTGTGTACATGTTAATAAAATAAATTTTATTAATATTTTTTTATATATGTATAATAATTAATATATATGTAATCAATTTTTTTTTATTGTCCAAAAAGAAAAAAAAAAAAAGGACTAACGGAAATTCCCGGCTTCCACTGAACAGCACGCGTCTAATCTAAACGGCTAACGCACGTTACGATAAAAACGGTTTTGGATGGTTTCGTAATGGAATTAGGGTTTATCCGTGGGAATTAAGATCAAATTAAACTAGAGCAAAATGGGTGTTAATGAATAGAGAATGAAAAAAAGTTAAAAGAGGAATCTTGCAAGATTGATATGATATGATATGATATGGGCAGTGTCAAAATCCCCAGAAGAATGCCAATGGAGTAATGGGCCGTGATTTCACAGACATTAATCCCTGATTTGCTTTCTTTATTTCTTCAAATTATAATCTGGATATAGATGATTAGTTTAAAACCCTTTATAGCCTCTTTTATGATTATTCTGATTGTGAAATTTTTTTATCATTCTGCAGAGCAAAAGAAACAGAAACTTTCTGACATAAGAGCGTAGTTGGATGATGCAGAATCTTTTGGTACGTAATTGACGAGTTGTTCTCTCAGATGATTGATTTCTTCTTGATACTAAACTATGCTTTCCATATCTTCCCAGATTCGCAAAATGGACCCTGAGGGAATATAAGTCGGATTTGAGCAACCTGAAAAGTGAAGTCGAAAGAATCGCTTCTAGTAACAACCTAAACCCGGCTGCCTGGGATGAGCTGTTGGAGTCAGGGATGGCTGACGCATTGATGGTGTGCCCAAGTAGATATAGTTTTCTTGCAAATGCTTATTGTCTTAAGTGGGACGCTGATTTCTCATTGGAGCAATGACTTTTGAGTCTTGAAGGGCTCTTTTTTGTTTTTTTTTCTTCTTTTTGGCACAACTTTGGAATATCAACGAGATTGACATAGATATTAGTGTTCGCCCAGATTGCATAAATGAGGCAGCAGTGGGCACCCTTTTTTCCTCGGCAAATGAGGTGCCTTTCTTTTTGGGGGGGGGGGAAGAAGAACCTTTGGGCTGATATTCAAAGTTTGCTTTAAAAGTACGAGTTTCTCCTTACTTCCTTGAAAGTTTTGTGACGCTAATTATTCATGACTGCAATAGGCCTCTGCTGATCAGAGAGCAAGATTGATGAAAACAACAGAAAGATTAAATCAGTCTAGCGACAGAATTAAGGACGGTAGAAGGACGATGCTGGAAACAGAAGAGCTTGGTGTTTCAATTCTTCAAGATGTGCATCAACAGCGACAATCTCTCTTGCATGCCCATAACACGGTATCCCTTGCAGCACTATATTGTTACTCGCTAGCAATCTCTATTCCGAATAATCACTTTCCTGTTGTCTTGAGTATGCTTGACCTTCCACTACGCAAGGAAATTTTTACCTTGCCAGATAATCTTATGGAGCCAATAACTATTCATGTCGCTGTCTTGTTTTCTCTTTCACGCTTCAATGGTTACCGTGTATTACAGCTGCATGGAGTTGACAATATTAGCAAGAGTAGGAAAGTATTGGCTGCCGTGGCAAGGAGGATGAATAGGAACAAGTGGACCATCGGTGTCATTATTGCTGTCCTCATTTTTGCTATCCTCTTGATAATGTACTTCCAACTCAGGTAGTTGAGACATTTTCTCGCATTATCCTCCATTGTGTTTTATAAGACATGGCTTCAAAGTTTTTGCTGTGTTGTGTGGGTTTACCTTTGTGAGCTTGCTGGCTGTATAATCTTTGAGTTGTGAGAAATACCTTGTAATATTTGTTTACTTATCTGAATGCATAGTCATTTGTGAAAGTTAAAGAAAAGCCTCTCGCCCATTCTTTCCTCTCTATGCGGAATGTCCTCCATCATATTGGCACTTCACTCTCCCTCTACTTGCCTGCCATTACTGCTCTCCTCTCCGCTCATACACTCACCAATCCTCCCCCTCTCACTCTGCTGGCAAGCAACGCCACCCTGCAATCCTCTCCAGGGGTGTTGCTGCCTCCGGGAGCTCATTCCTTTTCAATGCCCTCCTTCATTTGTATGCAGCAAGCAGGGTGATTCGCATACGAGAGGCATGGGGTTCGATCCCCCCATCTCCAATTTTACTGTTACTTTCCTCTCTCTCTCTGTGTCTCTCTTTTTTTTTGGGGGGGGTCATTTAATAAGTGAATAAAGTGCTTACTGCCACTCTAACATAAAGGGAAAGAATGCATCTATGCCCATCTCAAAATTTAACATTTGGTTCCAATCAACATCTCTTGTGTTTTCTCTTGAGCCCCTCCACTAGGTCAGGTGTCTTATTACGCCGACAATCCAGGCATTAAGCTACAAAAGTTCCACTCCAGATACTATAGTTTCTCCCTCTTGAATGCACCATAATCTGCAAGCAAGCTACTGTTAACTTTTTGCTTCATGTTCTCCACCAATCTTCTTAACACCTGTTCCCACACACCACAAACATTAAACGCATTGATTAGGCCAAGTTCGTGATACTAACATTGGTTATATTTAGTTTTCTGCTAGAGAACAGTTTGAGGCCTAACCGACTCAGCAACATTCCTACGAACATCTTCAGGAATCAAAGCAAGCATAGGTGGTAGAATGAGGCCCATGCTCATCTCTAACTGACCCTTGAGCCGAGATATGCTGCCTCGTCTTTCAGAGTACAATGCTCCTCTTACACCAAGTGCAAAATGAGATGGTTCAAAGGCATCATCAAGCCCTGGGAGTTCCCATCTTGTCTGTTTAAGTAAAAAAAGTCCAACATAGTGTAAAGGTTCAATCTTGAGGTGGTTTATTGCCGGATGTCTTAGCAGGCTTTAGGGAAGCTTACGATATCAAGCTCAATAACCTTTGCCACTTCTTTAGGAACTTCTGGTGGGTAATCTCTCCCCCCTGATTTACTTCTCAGCCTCATGTCAACGGTTGGCCAGACGGTAAGAAACAAGAAATTTATGGGCAACATTTGAATTCTCCACTCTTCCTGCAAAACATAAGCATGATTGGAGACAGAATTCTCCTACGGATGAAAGCCTATAACATAAAGGGTCAGAGGTGAATTGTAAGATTGTTCATGAAAAAAAAAGTATTTGCTAGCTGGAGGTCACTATATAGTTCTCATTGACTAAACTCCTGAAAATTTCAATTTATTAGAGAAATGGAACCTCCAAAAATGTGAAATGTGAAAAGCTACTGAAATGGAAAGCGAGAACTTGGCCCAAAAAAAAAAAAAAACATAAAATGCAAGGCCAAAGCAGAAATGAACAACTCGAGAGAGTAGGAACCAGCTCCAATTAAACAAAAATCAAGGCAAAAATTAAATGCAATGCTGTGGACTATGAGTTACTGATACAGCAAATCAGCAGAATCTGAAACACTGAATGCAAAGATTATACTTGCCACTCGTTGACTAAGATTTCAGAACAGGGGGATCTATGAGAGAAACTGGCAGGTAAAAAGAAGGAGAAGGAGATGGAATGCAAGGTAACGAAACCTCATTAAGTCGTTGACTCCTCTGCTTGTCAGGAAATATTGCTTTGAAAACTCTGGGCTTGTTCTCCAAGTATCTATCAAAGGAGGCCTGCAAAAACCAGACACCCATTAAACATCCAAATTCTGAAGTACACATACATCTACTCACTCATTCACAAAGAAATTGCCACGGAGAGAGAGAGAGAGAGAGAGAGAGAGACCCCAGGAGACTCATAGAAAGGGATGTCCGTAGTAATTCTTGAGGAGTAGGTTGCAGGCTTCACTGACGTCTGATTCTTGACCAATGGCTGCCTTTCTTTTAGTTGAGACAATGGATGGCGTTGCCATTCTTGCTTCCTTGCCATGTCCTTCAATTTCTCAGTGCTAAACTGCCCAAAAAATACCTTCTGTTGGCATAGAGAAAAAGACCTTCCTGCAATTTCACTCATTTGCCCTTTTAATATCAAAATCTTCAGTTATAATCCGTCTCTTTCTTCCCATAAATGGCCATTGGATTGATGCTGAGAGAGTAGGAGCGGAGAGAGCAAAAGTAAACTAGAAAGATGATAATGCACGTACACGGCTTCCTGTCCACTTGCCTCCTCCTTGGGGATTAGACGTGTCGACTCAGTGGCTGTTAGTGGCCAGGTGGCGTCTTTGTTTCCTATTAAAGACCTCCTTGCCTTTAGTGGAGATTTTTTTTTTAAAATTTTTAAATAAATATAAATAAACTTTATATTTTATATATATATATATATATATTATTAACTTTTGATATTTAATATAAAATATTTTTATATAATATAAAGATTATTTATATGCACTTAAATTCATCGAAAGAGAAAAGGTATAAATAGTAAACCCTTCGCTTAAAGCTTAATTACTTGCTTAACTCATAACTTCTCCATACATAAACGGAGAACAACAGCTGTAAAATCTTCAACGTAAGGTAAATCAAGCTTAGGGTACAAAGACAGATATCATTCGACTGATCTTTCAGCAGAAAAAACTAAACAAATGATCATTTTCTAGAAATTGTTAGGTCCTTTTTCCTCCGGGAGCTTCCATCTGTTGCATCCCTCAGCTCGTCGAATGCTTCATTGTCGAAAAGGTTATGACTTTCATGCAGAATAGGGTACCCTCAGGGCCATTTTCTGGGCAAGCCAAGGCCTTCCCGGATCCGGGTCAATGAAGCCATGCCTCAGGAATTCCTCGGCTTCTTCATCTATCAGTTCTCTTGCCCATGTTACCCTTTTTGATGGGCAACTACCTGGTCCAAAGCACCTGCAATTCCAATTAGAGCAGTCAACTTAAAAGCTTGTGTCCAACTACTATCAAGCCACAGAAGATAAAGGATAATTCCTTTTGGTTCCAAAACCCAAAAGAAATCATCTCTCAGATGGTACTTTCATAGTACTTTTGGGGCATCACCAAAATCAAATCCGATCCTAGGCCAGCCAAAGTGTAATCTGCATGATATTGGACATACATACACACGCACATGCAGGTATGCACAAACATACACATGCACACAGTAGCTGTTGTGATCTAAGTCACATAGCTAATGGTGAATTTCTTTATAACACACCTATACTCGTAAAAGCAAGCACTTCTTTCATTTTCAACTTTTCCCCAGTTGTCCCATCCAACAAGCTTGATGCATTGATCCATATATGTGTGGGCAAAAACCACCCTTCCAAAGGGTCCCCATGGCCGTCCCAGATATGTGTATGAAGTCCCTCCATTGCCAGTGATCACACATCTGCACGAGAAAGACGTTGACACTAGAGAAGACCATTGGAACTTCAAAAAGTAGAGAAGAATAAAAGTTGCAAAAAGTGAAACCCAAATAGCTGCATACCTCAGGAATACATATCCAGTTAACTCCTGAGAAGATTTTCTGCTTTGTGCAGTTATAAAACCAGCTGATTTGCAGTGGATGTGACAATGCTCTAAAAGAGCAGTGCTATTCCCAAAAATGAAGTCCACACTCCCTTCAATATAACAATCTTTCAGATACTGTTTCCCATAATGCAAATATAGTGTATCCTGCATGAAGAACATGTAAAGAAATTTATTTCACTATTACATGGTCAAAAACTTAATGGAACACTACAGGATATCATGCCGTACACACTGAATTAATTGTCAACAAATGGCAAGGGGAGCAGAAGCATTTGCTTTCCCTTATGATCCTATGCCTGTTGCTGAAAACAAGCCCATTCCTTGGTTAATTGTATGCAATACACTATGCTGGTGCTTGAATCACCATAGCTGGATGGCCTAAGATTTCACAATGATGTGCAAGTTACTTTAGCAAAGAGCTCAAAATGCTGCCGCATGTTTCAAAATAAAGTATCTGACTTCTATGCTACTACCCCAGCGACCATACCAACTTCACACATGCTTAACTAAGTATGTTCGGACAATGGCATTCTATGAGATCATAAGTTTGTAGAGTGGATATGATTCTCAAAAGACTAATAAATAACTATCCTATGGGAAAATGATGAGACATAGACCAATCAAATTAACTGACATACCTGCCACCCAAGAAACCTGCAATTGTAGAAGGCACACCGATCAGCTGTTACTCTGATTGCTACAGCTTGACCCGAACCCTGGATGATATCAAAGATCAGAAACTGAGACAGATAAGTTATCAATCAAAGCCCTTCATTCGACACAGCCATTCCCTAACTTGAAGCATTCCAAAATATTGTCTAAGAAAATAGACCCAAGAACTCAAAACAGAAATCTAAACAAGCCCAAATGACCACAGTTAAAATCACCAAAATCAAAAGGTTCAATTCTTGAGCAGACTGTACAGTTAACATCTGAAATCACCTACACCATAATAAGTGAATATGCTACATTCCACTGTAAAGTAACACAGAGCCACAAACCAAAAGTCTCAATTCGATTTCCTATATGGTAAAAGGCTGAAACTATTTCGATCACAGCAATGAGGTCACTAAACTGGTTCAACATTAGCATTGGAAATAAAAACAACAATGAACACCGCTTTTGGACAAAATCTTTCACCTCAGGATGTGACAAAAACAAAACAACAATAAGGACACCTTAGACCAAACCTTTAAACATCAAATAGGTAACTAAATGAATGGAACGAAAAAATCTTAACCTGAGGAGAAGAGTTCTCAAAAGTGATATTCTCAGCGATGAAATCCTCCCCTTCCACTATAACAGTCCCACACCCAAAAGTCCCAGTACCAATCAACCTAGAATTCTGCCAAAAAGCAAACGCAGCAAAACTCAATATAAAAGAGAGCTTGTCAGCACACGTCAAGCCCCCAGATGGGGGTAACAGAGAGGGAAAACAGGGAGACTATTATGATCCAACCTGGTGGTGCTCGATCTTGGTGGCCGTGTTGTTCCAGGTGAGGACAGTGTCTTCTGGCCTCAGACCCGCAAAAGTTATAAAATTCTTGGTCTTGGCCACATACACCGGCTGCCTGTATACCCCAGGCGCCACCCGGATCACCGTCCGACGTTTGTTGCAGAGAGGCACCGCGTCTACCGCCTCCTGCACCGTCGTAAAGTCGCCGCTCCCGTCCCGCGCCACCGTCATCACCATACCCGCCATCTCTCTCTCTCTCTCTCTCTCTCTCTCTCTCTCTCTCTCTTCTTTTCTTGTGTTGGGAACGGTGATGGAATCGATACTTGGGGGAGGGGGGGCAAAAAGCAGAGGAGGCTGAAAACAACAGTCTTTAGAATCTTTCCGGATTGCTTTCTTTGTTTTTTTCAGTATTATTCTGGGCAATCTACTCTGTTGGCGAATGCGAAAGCAAGAGTTTTGGTTTTTTTTTTTGTTCTTTCTATCCTCCGTCCGTGAGCTTCGGACGAGACAAACAAGTGCAAGTCCAACTCTGCAAAAGTGGCAAAGCCAGAGTCAACCTAGAGAGGATTGTGATCTTTGGGATGAATGGGCTCAGAGAAGTAATGTTGCTGTCTACTCTTCTACTCTTTTTGCAAACCTACTTTTAATTGGTAATTTATCAGTTGTCTGGAAATAGTACAAATAAATTTAAATCATGTAGATTTATGGATTACCTATTTTTAATTTATCCCACCAATTGGTGTCAAAAACAAAAAAAAAGAAAGAAAAGAAAAGGATTATTTTGAGGAGTCAAATGATTTTTAGATTGTAATACTAAGAATTATTAGGTACCATTGAGAAAGTAAATTTTGTATACATATTTAATCTACCTTGACAAATATTTAAATTAAAAATCAAAAAAAAAAAAATTATTATTAAATTACCTCTAAGCTATCAAAACATTCTTTCAAGAGGGACACCTAATATTGAGTGTCCAACTTACCAATACATGTCAGCCAGCGTTGCAATAAGTGTGAGAAAATTTAAGTAACCAGAAAAAAAGTATAATAAATTTAAGAAAATATAAATAAACTGTTTATATAATATAAAAATATTTTATATTGATTGAAATTTATTATATATATATATATATATATATATTTATTTATTTATTCTTTTTTTTGTCATTATTTATTTATTCTCTTTAGATGGCATTACATCAAGCAGCCCATCTGCTTCCTTCCGACCCATCCACCCATTAAATTGATCACGGGTTCGGACTCTAAACACTTGTAGGCCCAGAGCATTCAGAGTCCACGTCACCGTTCCTTTTCATCTGGGCTGATCGTGCTTTTTACAGAGCAATATCCAAACGACGCCGTTTGTCTCGAAAAAACCATGAAAATGCTTACCACCTCTCTATATATTGATTGATTCTCGTCCAACACTCTCTCAACTTTCTCGCCGGAGAAGACAGACGAGCTTTTTCGTCCCGAAACGATGCCGTATTACTCGAGGGCCGCTGACGACGATGCTGATGACTTCGACGAGTACGATCCGACGCCGTATGGAGGCGGGTACGACCTCGCATTGACGTACGGACGCCCGCTCGAGCCGTCCGACGAGACGTGCTACCCGATCAGCTCCTATTCCGGCGAGATCGACTACGATCGACCCAATTACTCCTCCTACGCCGAGCCCTCTGCCTATGCGGACGAGGCTCTGCAGGCCGAGTACAGCAGCTATGCCCGGCCCAAGCCCCGCCCTGGACCCGGACCCGCTTTTGGCGGCGGACCTAGTCCTGGGTCAGAATATGGATCTGGTTATGGAGGGAGGCCCGGTTCTGAATATGGATCTGCGTATGGTGGAAGGACTGAGTACGAGAGGCCTCCCGGTCAGGAATATGGTTCCGGGTATGGCCGGAGACCCGAATCGGAATATGGGTCTGCTGGGTATGGCGGAACGACCGAGCATGACAGGCCATCCAGGGAGGAATATGGATCCGGGTATGGCAGGAAACCCGAGTTCGGATATGGTGGGAGGACCGAGTATGAGCGGCCATCCACTGAGGAATATGGATCCGGGTATGGTGGGAGGTCCGAGTATGAGCGGCCATCCACTGAGGAATATGGATCCGGGTATGGAAGGAGGACCGAATATGAGAGGCCTTCCAGCGAGGAATATGGATCCGGGTATGCCCGCAGACCACAATCTGGGTACGGAGGGAGGACTGAATCGGAGTACGGGTCTGGGTACGGAGGGCGGATCGAGTCTGACTCTGGGTCCGGATATGGGGGTAGGACTGAGTCCGAGTATGGATCCGGGTATGGAGGAAGGACTGGATTCGAGCATGAGGGTGGCGGGTCAGAGTATGGAGGTGGGTATGGGCGGAAGCCGAGCTATGGCGAGGAGGGAGGGGGCTATGGAGGAAGGACTGAATATGAGAGGCCCAGTTATGGAGGCGAGCCTCCCAGGAGGCCCAGCTATGGCAGGCAAGATGAGGAGTATGAGAAGCCAGCTTATGGCAGGCGCCGCGATGATGATGAGGATGATGATTCTCGTAACAAGTATGGCTATGGTGGTGATGAAGAAGGCTATGACCGCAAGAAATATGTAAGCAATTTGAAACTGTGACTTACTTTGGTCCCTTTTATTCTTTTCTTTGATTTATATGGTTTCCTACAAAGTTGATTTAGAGGTTAAGTTTGATGACATAAAAAGTAATCTCTCCGCTTTTTAATGGAATCTGAAGGGTTTTTCTTTTTTTTTTCTTTGGTTAGACATATGTTTCTTTGATTTCTATGGTCTATAATGTGCTTGTCTGTTGTTCATAAGAAGCTTGGCACTAGGTTGCCTTCTATCTATCTCTCCGTTTCCATATTTAGTTTGTGCTTTTATGTATCATCCTTGTATGTGTTAGGACTTAGAATTGTTTTGTTCTTTTGGTTTCTTTGAGTTTGCTATTTATTATATGCATTCTGTTATTGAGAATCATAGCTGGGCCTCCTGCGGGTGGCTCTCTGCATCCTCTTTTATCATATTTTGCAATTGAGTAGGCTTGCAACATCCCTTGGCGTAAGTTGATTGGACTTTGAAAATCAAAAGAGAAAGTGCATGAGATAATAGACAATGAACATAGCTGGATGAAAGTTGAAAATTGAAATTATGAAACAGTTGGGTTGGTTTTAAGACAACTGCCATGCCTTTGCCCAATTTTATCAAGAGAAAACTTGAGACTAGAGTGTGAACTTTGGAGTATCTCACCTTGCTACTGTAATCTTTCGGGATTACCTTATGTTGTCCAGCAGGTTGCAGACTTCCTGTTTTTCTGGTAGCAATGGGACAAAACCAAATTTTCATAGACCCCTTCTCCAATGTCAATGTTTTCTGAACAATATAGTGGTACAAAATATCTTCTCTGAAGCAAACGTTATTTCTGATTTTCTAAACTTAAATTCTTATCTGATATCCCTTCCTTGCAGTCATTTTGATCTAGGGTATGGGACAGAAACTTTCAAGTCTCTTTTACTTCTCTTCAATCATTTGTATTGAGCTGTGATGTTAAATCTGTGATTGTTAAAAAAGAAAAACCTCACAACTGATTGCCTGTACCATCTCATGTTTCAGTCAACCATTTTTTTACCTTGAATTTTTAGCTGGAAAATAGGTTCTAGTATATCACAGACCTTGATTGTCTTGGCATTCAAGATGTTTGTACCCAGTTTTGTTGGTTGTTGTCAACCAACATGCTTAAAAATATTACTGTGCACATGATTTGTTGTGGATTGTGTATTCTAAGTAAAAGTGGGAGGATATGATACCCTAACGTCTTGTATTGTCTTTTTGGTGCAAAACATAATTAGAGAAAAAAAAGAAAAAGAGGGAAATGCATGTACATATGTCCTCTATCAGTTTGCATTTTACCATTACTTGAATCAATCTTAAGCTAAGCACATATTCACATGTCAAATTGCCAGGGACGTGACAACTCTGACGATGATGATGATGAGGGAAAGAAACATCACCGCTACAAGCACCATCATCACAAGAATTATGACGATGAATGAATGATCAATCTGCAGTGAACAGGAAACATGCCATTATAAGTTACTAAATAAAGGGGTGATGCATGTTTCCTTTCATCCCCGCAGTTATTAAGTGTGGCATGATAATTTGGTTGTGTGCTTCCTTAATGTGTCGTTAAATAAAAATTCCAAACTCTGGGCGTGGTGTCTTGTCTATGCGGTGTAGTATGATGAGTGCCATCTCTGTTCACTTATCCAAAACCTGGTACTTCAGGTTTTGTGAGGCATTTGCGGTTGTGGACACAATGCTAGAAATTGTTGGAGTTGGTGGTCATATTTACAATGTGCATCCAGTGGTGTCCTATTTTAATTATTTGTTTCTACAGCATAGAAGTTTTCTACTTATTATTATTATTGACTGAATTAATTAAGAAAATTTTAAAGGGAAAAAATATTGGTTGGCCGAGGCATCTCGTGGATGATGCTAGACATACAAACAAAGATCACCCGCCCAGCTAGTCTCCACTAACCAACCAACCAAAAAGCCTTCTCCACCATTATAGCGTCTTTCGGTTGATTTTTTACTCTTTTTTTGGGGGGGGGGGGCGCTGATTCTGTTGTATGTTCCTGGTTTGTTATCAAAATCCTGCAATGAGGATTTTCTTGAGGAGGGGAAAAAAGCACGCCACAAAAGGAGGAAGAGAGACGAAGAGGAAGAATAGTGGACATTTTCTGGCGTGAGTCATATATATATATAGTTAACTTTTTGGTAAATGTGGGTGGAGCTGGACGTGCCGAGATGTCTTTCGGCCGGTTTTGGGCCCAGTTGTCGGGCGCGACTCACAAGAGTTCCAAGTCAAAGGTTGATTAGTCAGCAACAGAATCAGATTTCTCCTTTTGGGCTTCGGATTTGAAGCCCGGAGCTCGAAGATATAATTGTAAGAATTTTGACTCCAGCGAAGAAATAAAAGACAATGTAACGGTCTTAAGCGGAACTAGAGGAGCTTCTTCCTCTCAAAGTATGTCTTCAGATGCCACCATTGCAACCCAGCCACTGATAAGCAGACCAGAAGCGAGAGGAAACAAAGGCCTGCCATTTCGGAATTCGTTGATCTGTTGAGGTTTTGCATTTCTTCCTCTCTGCAACACCAACAGATCCAAGATTATATGTTTGAAGCACCACCGTGGAATCCGGTTTCCAGATAAGAAGAGTATTTAAGCTTCACTAATATATCAGAGGTTTTTCCAACTAAATCTATAAATGGTGTGACGGGTGGTGACTTCCATCGCACCTCATGGTTAAGACAGAATTTGCACAATCAAGGGCAGTGATCGCATAGCTGCAAGGAAACAAGATACATAGAGGCTTACAAGAACTTAATTTGGTCTTACCTATCACGAAGATAAAACATCTCATCATGAATGGATGTGACCGTGTCATACAATTTCTTCAGCTCGAGTTCCATAACCTAGCACAAGAGATGATAATTACATTCTAAGCATTTTAAGATAAATTGATATAGAGCCTCAAAAGGAATAAAAACATTGCAATCATCTCAAGCATAAAAGTTGTCAAACTATTCAAGTGACTAGGATTGCATCCATTTGAAGAACAAGTGAACTGTTACCAAAGATCATTCTTAGCAGATATTGAATTCTGAAAATGATTCACCTCAATGTAATGATGGCGAGACTGGATATCAGACCCACAAGTTGCATTAAACTTTACAACCACTGTGCAATGCTTATTACTTCCTTTCTATTATCCAGAGGGAGGTTTTTTTTGGCAGGGGTGATGTTGGGGGTGGGGGATGCTCTGACACACAATTGGCAGGTTTTTTCCACTGGACGTGTGGTTCAGACCCTTCCAATTTGGACCCAAGAGAAAATAAAAATTGAACCTGAGAGAGGTCATGCAAAGGAATACAGCATTGAACCACAGATGTCTGGGGGTGGGGGATGCTCTAAGACACAAGTGGCTGGTTTTGATGTTTTCCTTCCCTTCACACCTAACTCAGACCATTCCAATGGAAAACTAATCCACGTTAACACTAAATAATGCAGTTAGTAACATAACGGTAGTGAATTCTGCTATCAAAGTCTGGCGTGATGTAAGCACAGGTCTAACAGGCCCACACAAGTGAATGGATTCTCTCACTCAGATGAACCTGCATTGAACTGAAAGTTCCCCACTCTTTACATTGAGCCCAACAGCAGGTAATCAGAATTGGGGAGCTATCATAGAGGAGATGTTCTGTCATTGTTGTAATAGCAGCTTCAACAAGCAGTCATTTAGAATAAAAGTTCAAGACAACATATGCTTGGAATTGGCCACAATTTCAAATTATGTCACTGAAACAGGACAAACAAATCCCAATATGTACACTACTGCTAAGCAACATCTTCTAAAACAAATTGTGTAGCATGAACTCTCCAAATCATAAACAAAACCAACAAAACATGTTAATAAACAAGATATGCCAACCTAATTTCAAAACGATCACTTACTTCAACCTGCCCTTTCTTGGCAACTTTGGGCCAATCCTTAGCAGCAACTCCAGATCTCCAATCAAACTCAATCGTGACCACAGTTTCTGACTTGTGATCAGCAACAGCAAAACAAGCACTATAGTCACCAGCCTCAGCAGCAGTAAATGCAAAATGGCCAGAATCCACCTGATCCCCAGCATGATGACTCTTTCCATATGGTGAACTCACCTATATCAACCCATCACTGAGATTTATTAAAACCCCAGCACTCGCAAACAATCAAAAGCAATAATTTTTCTTCAGTTGAACAACACTTAGCATATTTCATTAGAATTCAGGAGGTGACGAGAATCTTTTGCAATAGTTAACAACCCAATACGTCCTACGGCGATTTTTCCTCAAAATATAATATTGTTTTTGCATTAGCAGAAAGGAGAAAATTCCAAAATCGTTTTTCTTGCACACCCATCAATATCCATCCCTAAAACTAGAAACCCATATTTGCAAAAACACATATATGAATGAGCAAACAGATTCAGACCCAGATCAAAACACATTCAAAAAATGCAGTTTATAAAGTGGAGGAAGTGCAGTTACCCTGACAGCGATCTTGTGGGTATCAGGAAGAGGGTAACCCTCATTGGGATTGACAACGCTGTATTTGCCCACAGTCATTGAATTGCTCTTTATATCCTCTGATATGCACTTCGTACGCCCCGACTTTATATCGAACCTCATTGAATTTGCAACTGTGAGAATGAACCCCAAAAGGGTTGTTATAATCAAAAGATTTGATCTTGGCTTTCTAATGAACCCCAAAAGGGTTGTTATAACCAAAAGATTTGATCTTGGCATTCTTTTTTCATAAGGAATAAAGTCCCAATTCTTGTTCTCCGAGTTCTGCTTTGTGTTTGGCGTTCTTTTAATGTTCTTGTCCGATCCACCACTACGTAATTGCATCACTGCCAGGTTTCAGTTAGAGAATCTCAGGGAGACTAACGTTTGTTTTAAATGTTTCTTGCTAGCCAATGGCATATTGACACACATCCAATTAGAACTCTTTTTTTTTTTTCCATGAATTCCTTTTTTTTTCCAATTCTGTCATGAATGCAGTTTGCTACCCCAAAAAAAGAAGAAGAAGAAAAAAAAGGGTTGCATATTAACAATTCTTCCCAACTGCGATTTCCGCAAAATTGATTTTATGAAAAAAAAAAGAAGGTGAAATTGAATTTGAAACTTCTAAGCTAACATTAGGAATATGAAGAACAGACTTTTCCCCTAAAATATGATACAAATTGAAATCAGAACGAATCATTTTTTATTGAATTATTTTCTTATAAATAATAAAATGCACTGGCCATATTTAATTAATGCGGGATACTAACCTGATTTTGATTAAACCGAAGGCTAATTCTTTCATAATGGGAAACAATGGTCACATATGGGCAAAAGCTAACTGTTTTGCTTAAAGTTTAGAAACTTATACACCACCCTCATATCAAATAACTTTTGTCAAGAAACATGATTTATCTCCTAAGGTGATTTGTTCTTTTTTTATTTTATTTTTTGTTATTCAAAGAACAATAAAAAAGTAAATAGTAATGAAACAGAGACGAGTTTCTGTAGGGACAAGCGGGAAAGGAGGCATAGTAATAATAATTAAGAAAAAATAAAGAAACAAATAAGCAGGGTGTTTCCGTTATATGATAGTTGGCAGGTGCTTGAGCCGAATCTTTTTTGTCTTACATGATGATTGACTGATTCTAGCTCAAATCTTTTTCATTAATGAAATAATGTTATAACGTCCACCATCTTCAAGATCACGTCCAAGAAAATCTCCTCTATGAATACTCCATGTTGGATTTGGAATGTTGGGTTTGGTTTTAGGTGTGCGCATCCTGTTTTTGTTTTTTGGAGTCACTTTAGTTATCTGCCAGATTAAGAAATTTTGAAGGGAGCTTGGTGTGCTAATGTAGTTGTGTTAGGAAAAGCTAACACCTAATACAAAATTTTGAATAGCAAGGAAAGCAATCGTCAAAGAAGCCTACAATTTATGGCTACGTTGTTTATTCCCTCCTTTTGAGCTTTTCTTTTTATTCCTATCTCACAGTATTCCAAAGAAATTCATAGTATTGCTCGGCAAGAGACTCAAATAATTGACACCGGCTCGTACAGAACCACCCTCCAATCCAATTGCCAGAGAAACATGTAGGCAGACGTACATTCCATGTACAGTGTTGATTGCCAATGATATGCCTCAATCATTGTCAATGGATTAGCATGCATAGCCGTGTGCAACGCGAAGGGCCAAAAGGTAAGCGCAATTTCCACGACACAAATTATGAAATTCTTGCCGTGACATAGTGCACGACTGCCGTCATCAAAGGCTAAACATGCGTGATTTTCTTAGTCAACATGTAGTACATATGGCAGTTGCGTGACAGGTTTCTAAAATGATTGTCAGCCCTTGATTTCCATTTTGCTTTTATACCTGACACAGTACAGGACACTTTGATGCGAGAACAAAGAACAAATGACAACCACAGTGACCCCATGCGTCCACGATCAAGGATATTATTAATCTTCTTTATCAATAAGGTGCAGGAGGGCTAGAACCTTTATTTTGGTGAAAAAAAGATGAAGTTCGGGAAAGAATTTGCTGCTCAGATGGTGCAGGAATGGCAAGAAGCATACATGGACTACAACCATCTCAAGGCAATCTTGAAAGGTATCCTGCTTTTAAAACAAAAAAACACGGCATCATCAACCATGGCAGCAGCGAACCCACAAGGTCCTTTGAAGCGCAGGTTATCACTATATAGAGCCTACAGTGGCCTAACGAACCGGCATGGAGACTCCCCAAGGAAGAGTGAAGATGAAGTAATACTAGTAAGTGCAGTGCAAGAAGAAGGTGGAGAAAGGCATTACCAGTCCACGTTCCTCAATGCATCAGATGAGGGTGGAGAGCAGGAACTTTTGTTCTTTAGAAGACTTGATGCAGAATTTAACAAAGTGGTTGAGTTTTGTAAGATGAAAGTGAAGGAAGTAATGACAGAGGCAGAAGGTTTGAGTAAACAAATGAATGCTTTGATCGCTCTAAGGATCAAGGTGGAGAATCCAGTGTTAGGTGAAGCTGATACGATGAATCTTGCCACCGATGGCCTTTCCTCAGTTCCAGCAGCTTCGGTTGCTTATTCCATCAATAGCAGAAACCCAGGTTAGAAAATCTAATTTCCTGTTGGGTTTTCTCTCTTCTGCAGAAACTCAGGTTAGAAAATCTAATTTCTTGTTGGATTTTCTCTCTTCAGTAGTTTCAGTGTTCTTTCTGAATAGTCACTGATCTTTAGGGAAGAAAATTTTTAAATTAAGTACACGTTCGTAATGATATCATGGTATCAGTCAATGAATATAGTACTTAAGAATATAACTAAAAAGATAATTTAGTTAAGCAGAAGAAAATAGTGATCTTTTTGATTGTGTCTAATGGCTTTGCAAACTTACACTGCTTCATGCGACAAAAGGATGGTCACATGTGGATGTAGTTCAAGAAGTTGAGATGACTGGTGAAGCAAATATAGAAGATAACAAGAAAGAATTCAATGATGAAGATTCCAGCAGCAAGAGGCAAGACCCGGGAAGCAAGTTGGATATTGATGACTTTAGACTAGCTCCATTAGAAGTTTTGGATAATGTAAAGATCAATGTTGAACCCGAAACTCCGGTATCTACAATGAAAAATATCGTTTCTTCTTCAAAATCAGACGTGTCATGCACCAAGCGTGAATTGAGAAAAGCTGAGGAACTAATGACAACGGCTTTTGTTCAATTTTACCAAAAGCTTCTGCTCTTGAGAAGTTACTGGTATTATGCCCCTTCTCAGGGACTCATCAAAAGTATGAAATTGTTATTTCTCCATGAAACTCACTTTGTTGCTGAATGATTTAACAGTTTCCTGAACCAACTAGCGTTTGCAAAAATAATGAAGAAATATGATAAGGTACTACAGGTTCAGTCTGTCATAGATAAACTTTGCCGCAAGTTTTCAGGATACAAATACTGATTGGGCTAACGCAGATTACTTTCCGGAATGCATCAAAGCTTACTTGAATATGGTGGACAATTCTTTTCTTGGCAGTTCTAATGAGGTTAGAAGAGGAGTTCATTAAATTCTGTTAATCCACAAGAATGAATCTACCTGTGGCACTGAATTTTCCTTCTGTTCAAACTGTTCCTCCACAGGTTTATAAACTCATGGAGAGGGTGGAAACTGCCTTCATTAAGCACTTTGCAAATGGGAATCATAGTAAAGGAATGGCCACTTTAAGACCGAAAGCTAGGAGGGAAAGGCATAGGCTTACATTCTCTTTGGGTAAGGCCTGTGCTAGGAATTCAAGTGAAGGTTAAAAGCAAAGAGCATACATTTGCAGTGCCTCGTAGTTAAACACAGTCCCCACCAAAGCTAAGGCCAAAAAGTTTGTCTTGCATACCTGCAGGTTTTTTATCTGGTTGCTCAGTAGCACTTGTGATTGTAATCTGCGTTCTCATACGCGTCAGAGGTATCCTCAACAGTCCAGGAGGTCCTCGCTACATGGAAAACATCTTCCCACTGTACTCGTAAGTTCTAGTTGCTATGTAACTTTAACTTTACAAGCACAGGTACATACTTGTATGGCATTCCAATGCTGTGACTCTTCCTTGATCTTTTTGTGCTTCTTTATTGCAGATTATTTGGATTCATAGCCCTGCACATGCTGTTATATGGCGCTAACATATACTTTTGGAAGCTTTATCGGGTCAATTATGCATTCATTTTTGGCTTCAAGCAAGGAACAGAATTGGGTTACAGAGAAGTCTTTCTTCTCAGTTCAGGTCTAGCAGTACTTGCATTGGGCTCTGTGCTCTCGAATTTAGAAATGGAGATGGATCCAACAACACAAAGTTTCAAAGCATTCACTGAACTTGTGCCCCTGGCGCTACTCATCGTAAACTTCAGTAGACAATTCTTTTGTTATCATTACATGCTTTGTGAAAAATGAAAATTGTGTAATACATTTGCTATCGAGGCTGATCTGTCATTTTACTTCCAGCTTGTGCTTCTTATAACTTTCTGTCCGTTCAAAATAATATATCATTCCAATCGCTTATTCCTGATCAGATGTGCCTTTCACTGTCTTTGTGCCCCACTTTACAAGGTAACAGGACCTGGAATTTCAAATACATTCAATAATAAATTCTATTTAGAAAGATACGTCTTATCATTGCTTCTTTTGTCTTCTGTAGGTTACCCTCCCAGATTTCTTCTTGGCAGATCAGCTAACTAGCCAGGTTTTCTTTGATATTTTGGTTTGAATTTGTTCTGTTTTTAGTATGCTTTAAAAGTGCTTTGGAGTTGTTTTTGTACAATCTTCTGCTTTCAACTTTTTTTTAATCCCAAGGCTCCATCGCTAAGTTACATTTACTGATATCTGATTTCAGGTTCAAGCTTTCAGAAACTTGGAATTTTATGTTTGCTACTATGGGTGGGGCGATTTCAAAAGGAGGTCAAACACATGCCATGGAAGTAAAGTCTATGAAAGTTTTTACTTTGTTGTGGCCTTGATTCCATATTGGATCCGCTTCCTTCAGGTATATTTCAGTTGAGGCAGGTCTCCTCACAACAGCAGTTCTTTGGCAAATTTCTGAATCTCTTGCTTTCTAGAATTTTTTCGCGCACTGGTTTTGCATGCAGCATGTATCTAACAATGCTGCTGACTTATCTGCAATGTTTTCAGTGCCTTCGCCGCTTGTTCGAAGAAAAAGATTCCTCCCAAGGGTATAATGCAATAAAGTATTTCTCTACCATTATGGCGGTCGCCGTGAGAACAAGTTATGATCTGAAAAGGGGAACGATATTGAAGATTTTGGCTGCGGCCACTTCAGGTTTTGCAACGGTAGTTAATACATATTGGGACATTGTGATAGACTGGGGTCTTCTGCAAAGACATTCAAGAAATCCGTGGTTGAGAGATAAGCTTGTTATACCTCACAAAAGTGTCTACTACACGGCAATGGTAAAGTCTTTTCTGAGGTGACCAGTTTTTATGTGGCTATGCATATCCAGTTTTTGCATTTCTGACTTAAAAATGCTTTTTGGTAAATGGTAGATACTGAACATTGTGTTAAGACTTGCTTGGATGCAAACAGTGCTGGGTTTTAGAGAAGGACCAGTCCTGCATAGAACAGCCTTAGTTGGAATCATTGCCAGCTTGGAGATTATACGGCGCGGTATTTGGAATTTCTTCAGGTATCCTTCACTAACCTGAAGAAGGCAAATGCCTTGTGTGTTGATGCATATACTTATCCTGTTCAGCTTCCTAACATATAGCTAGACCATAAAAAAGGCAGGCTTTTCATGATGTTCATCGTCACAATTCACTGGTAGGTGACCCAATTTTGTTGTGCTGTGACCAGGCCTAAGCCTTCGTTACAGAACGTAAATTAAAGATTTCATAAAAAACTAAATAGTTGGCAATGCTGGAAACCTCACCAAAAATTTTAAAGCCTGTCATTTTCGCGTCAATTGAGCATTGCTTTTGGTCTACTTTTCTTGCTCTGCCTTACTGGAAAATTGCAAGCACTTCATGGTAGTGCATTTCACCTATAATCAAGAACAACTTACTTGTGACATAATGATGTGGGGCTTCGGTTGATCACATGTATTTTTCCTACATTGATCAGGTTGGAGAATGAGCACTTAAACAATGTTGGGAAGTATCGGGCGTTTAAATCAGTACCCTTGCCTTTCTACTACGACGATGGAAACAAGAATGTATAAAATATGAACATTCTGCATGCCCAACAACAGTCATGATTATAGGAGCTTTTGTGACAAATTTGGAATTTTTATTCGCCCTATATGTGTTATACATTCTTCGGTTTAATTACGAGTGATTCAGATAAAGAAACAAGAAAATGGACAAAGAGGAATTAAAGAATATAGTAAAGCACAGGACTGCCGGGATAGCAATTTGAGCGCATACCAGGACTGATAGGAGATTTTTCTTGTTGGAAGTGAAATCAGATATTGTTGCCACAGAGTGTCCACGTTCTTCACAATGCTGATCCTTCACTTGAACCTGACCTCCAGAACTTACCATCGCTCACACGCACGCGCACACACATTACATATATACTGCCCAATCCAAAGTTGAAAGAAAGGAACTTTCATAACTAGAATCACTATCAATGTGCGGGTACAAAATAACCGGGGAAGAAAAATCAACTGCAGTTTAATATTTTGGTTGCAAATTTAACATCTTCAAACTGATAGTAAACTGGTGGAGGTGATACTTCATTCAGTTCCACCTGTTATTAGATCCATGTGTTACAAAGTTGAAAATTGACAAAAAGGAGGAAGAAGAGGGTGGAGTATACAGTACAGAAAACAAGAATACTGGTCGTTAATGAGAATGTGAATCCTTTTGATCAATTTCCTCTTCATTCTGCAAAGTAGCAGAACAGTTAGAAATTGAGTTTTCAGCTGTTATGTCACCAGAACCTTCAGCATCCCAGCTCTTGAAGAAAGATGAAAACAGGGGATCATATGTGGAGCTTGCTTTTTGAAGGCCACGTATTGCTTTCATGGCTGCAAGGGTGCTTCGGTATATATCCATTGTTTCATCCCCTATAGTCAATGATGTTTTCCGGGTGATATCTGCTTGGTTATGTAATCGTGGCTGTAACTGTATTTGTGCACGATTGGTAGATTCAATGACTTCTTCTTCCAAGGGCAACAGAACCTCAAGATTTTCCTCGCACTCATGGACAAGCCTCGATAGAGGCTCGGTTAAAGAGAAAGGCTGATGAAGGGCGAGTTGAGTGAAAGGCAGACGCAACAGTCCTCCAGTTCTTTTATCATACTTCTTCAAAATCTTAACTAGCCCTATCATCAGAAGTATGCGGTTTTAGAAACAGGTATCAATCCATAATTTGTTCACCAGAATTAACGTGGTTTCACCAACTAAAATGCTGTAAATTCAACATTTAGGATGCTAAAATTTTGGAAGCAGCATCTCCTCATCAAAAAATGAGGAGGCCCTAAGCAGCTTAAGTTAGATTTAAAAGAACAATACAGATGAAAAGGCTGCACTACCTGCAAGGTTTAAGGAACTATAATTTTTGAGCAGCACCATCTCTCCATGAATGGTGACCAAGTCTTTACGAATATCCATCATTTCTTCACTAAAATCACAATCTGAAGTGAAAATTCCATCTTTGCTGTTCTCCACCTTTAGACGCTGAATTCTATCCTTCAGCTCCTGTCACAATCGCCGATGCAGATCAATAGAAAGCCGCCAGCATAAATAGATAGAAGCTGGCAATTCGAAATATGAACTCCTCTTTGTAAAATGAGGAGAATTCTAACACAACAAACTAAGTTTCTTATGTGAAAGCTTTTCTAACCCAGCAACAAATCAATGCCCAGAAAACAATTCTACACTTAAGAGAAGCAACGGACTTGTCAACAAAGAGAACAATTTTGTGATGGAGAGGCTACACACGCACGCGTGCATGTATGCCCAAAAGAATAAACAAAAAAAAAAAGTAAATAAATAAATAAAAAGATTTAAGATCAAAAGAAAAGGGAGAAGAAGAAGAACCTGAAGGCGAATAACAAAGTCTTCCTCTTTATCAACAAAGAAATCATTGAACTTCTCAAGCTCTTCATTCAAAATACCAACAAACCATTCTTGGAGGTCCACCAGGGGCCCAGTTTCAGCGCCGCCGCCATCAAGGGCAGCGGCTGGAGAAAGAGGAGGCGGCGGATGATTGAGCTGAGAAGCGGGGTGGAGAAGGAGGAGAAGGGAATCAGGGGGAGAAGGGTAGTGCTTGAGGAGCTTCTTGAGGGGCTTGTAGCAGAGGAACTTGTCCCTCCACTCAGGGATTGTCTCCTCCAAGTGGGTCTTGAATTCTTTCCCAAACTTCATTGCCCTCCTTGTTCTTTCTTTCTTGTTGCCTGGCTCTATCTCTGTTTCTTGGGTCTTACACCTTGTGTGGGTGTTTTCGATGTTCTCAAGTGTTTTGGTTTTGTCTGCGCCTGCATAAGAGAGAGAGAGAGAGAGAGATGGCGAAAGGCAAACGTGTAATCGTTGTCAGGACTCGTGAGGAAACTAGAATCTGATGTGGATGTGGGGCTGTGGATAAGCATTATTCTCAGATTTTCAGGGATTATACTCCTCTTTTTATGGGAATTTTCGCTTTCTTTTAATTTATTTTCTTGAATTATGCCTTTGTATATTTTATATTTTATATTGCCACTTTTTTTTTTTCCTTTTCCTCCTACCACAAGGATTTAAGGCCATCGAATTAATATTCGACGTTGTGCAGGAATTTTAGAACTTGTGTCGCAGTTTCTGCTGCTCTGGTTATGAAACGGAGGCGTTTAGATTGAATACCGTTTCGTTTTTAGCAAGTCAAACAAACAACTCGGAGACAAATCGGCAGAGTGCAAGGAACCAGAGTGAACCCACCTAAGAGAAAAAATCACCCCCGCTGATTTGCTCGCATTCCACTTTAAAGAAGGCCACGTCCCTGAAAGCAACCCTTTGATTCCAGGCACTTGCAGGCTGCAAAAGTGGAATCCAAGTGGCCCTTGCATTGCACATGGCATGGATACACCTGCACATATTGGATTCCTAAGGTCCACGCTAACAATAATTGCACAAATGGCGGCTAGTACTGCTAGCATGCTTAGATCCGATTCATTCATTTCTAGCCAATAAAATTGAGACTTGGAATCAAGTGAAAAGTCATCTGACAGCCTTTCAGCATTTTTTTGACGATGACTTTCCTAACCCAACCTTCAATCATAAGGAATATAGAAGAGCAAATAAGAATGCGCTAGGGAAAAGCAAGGCAGAGTCGGTTCATGTTATTCTCGGTGGTCAAAACCCATTGAAACACCCAAATGGCTTAAGGTTTTATAAATTGTAAACAAAAAATGGGGGGTGGGGAGGGGGGTGTGGGCGATGCGCCTTGTTGGATCTCCATGCTTGTTTCATCCTTTCAAATTTTCAAATGACTTGATAACGGTGCCAAACCACAAGTAAATCCCAAGGGGTTCTATACGGTCTCTAGGGCTTGGAGAATGTCAGCCTTCAAATCATCGAAGTCTTCGACTCCAAAGCTGAATCGAATCAAGTTATCTTTAATCCCATACTTCTCCCTCTCTGGTTGGCTAAGATCCCTGTAACAAAGTTCATGGACCAATAATGAATTTGCACGATAACCGTCAAGCCAAGATCATGTGCCCTTTTAGCAGTCAAGCCAAGATCATGTGCCCTTTTAGCAGTAATCACCGACTTACCAGTAGGACATTATAGCAGGCTGATCCACAATGCTTTCACAGCCACCAAAAGATGGGGCGATGTATGGGATCTTCAACGCATCCACAAATTTAATTGTGCTGACCAAGTCTCCATCAACCTGAACCATTACAATGTATGCAATGAGGTTTTAAAATTTTCACAAAATCAAAGCACAAGCTTGATTAGTGATGCAACAGCAAACATAACCACATTTTAAGTAGACAGAAATACTAACCTCAAAGCTCACCACACCACCAAAACCAGTCATTTGCTGTTTGGCAATATGATGCTCAGGATGACTTGGCAAGCCTGGATAATAGACACACTTCACCTGCAATTACTGTTATCAGTCCCATGGTACACAACACATAATGGGGGGAGGGTGTAAGGGGGACAGACTAAACACTTCATATTGTCCAGCTCTTTTAAACAGCCACACTACTGACAGTGTGAACAACAATTAGGCTGTGCAGAAGCTGAGCAGCCCACATTCATTGAGAGAGAGAGAGAGATTGCAAATTTGGATACCACATTTCCATGACCCTGTTTGATAGAGTATGCTTTGTCCAAATTTGGAAGTAAAACAAAATCTAAACTAAGCGTATGTCACATGAAATGACCTAAGATAGAGTAGAGTCTAACTTCACTTTAATCTCAAGGATGATGCTGCTTGCAGAGATTGCAAATCTTGCACTGCTAAGGTTTGATAACATTCTTAACAAGCACAATTAAGCTCAGAACAATAACAAAACTTTAATCCCAAACTTAATTGGGGTCAACTACAAGAGTCTTTTCTTGCTATTCTGTTCTATTAAGAACTAAGTGTGGGTGAGACCTAATTATTCTAAATGCTTCCTTCTTCCTAGAGGAAACAAAACGTGAGGGGAGGCCAGGGATTCTTCTCATGTTATTCTAAAAAACTACTGAACTAACAACATTATCAAATGTCACCCAGGAATTGAAGAAGAAAAAAAAAAAAAACATACACAGATCGTGAAGGCAACAAAATCCAATGCCACTAATTTTCCAAAAAGGTTGAAAATCAGATTAGTAGCTTCAGTTTCAATCAATCACATAAATGTGTCAACAAAGTTCTAAACCATATATGTTAACAATTGGGCTACGGCCTGCCATCAAATCCACACAAAGATAATTGTTGTTGCTACGATTGTTCAAGTTCTCCATTAAAAATCACAACTTAACTTGGCAAAAGTAATGCTACCACAATAGTTTCACACACAACAGCTAAGGCAATTGCTGTCTTTGGATCAAATTATTTATCAATGAATAGAATCAAATGAACAGAAAGTAGCAAGCCAACACACCTTAGGATGCTCCTCTAAAATTTTGGCCATCCTCAATGCTGTTGAATTCTGTTGCTGTACACGAAGATGCAGTGTCTTCATGCCACGGATAATCAGATAAGCAGCATTCTGTCAAAAAGGAAAAGCAAGGAAGGCACAAATTAATCTTTAACGAAAAATAAGCTACAAAATTCAAGTTCCCAGCAGGTAATCACACAAGATCATATCTGAAAAGCCAACCCAGGTACTTTTCTACAATAAAAGTTCCAAGATCCCTATAATCCATGACCAAAGGTTCTCCAGAGAATAAATGAAGAAGTATACACATGAACATATGGAAATTCGAAATTTCAATTAATCAATGCACAACTCACTGGATTGAGAGTACCACCCAAAATATGATGCAACTTACGAACTTCTGAGACTAACTTTGTGGGACCACTTATACAACCTGCAATGACCTGAAATTGGCATATCCATTCAATACTTGTGGTTAAAGAGACAGCAAGATGTTGGTATCCCTTAACAGTGCTTAAGCAATGTGATCATACTTACATCATTGTGGCCCCCAATATACTTCGTTGCAGAGTGCAAAATGAGATCAGCACCAAGAGCAAGAGCCTTCTGGTTAAGAGGTGTTGCAAAGGTACCATCTATGCAGACCAGTGCTCCTTTCCTGTGGCAAAGCTCTGAAACCAGTTGAATGTCAACACATCTAAGGAAGGGATTGGTAGGAGACTCAGTGAAGAAAAGAGAAACCTGCATGGATTTATGATGCCACTAATTCAAGATGATCCAACATTGAATAATACTTAAAAAGAACCCTTGAAAGGACAAACTAAACGAATATTCTTGCTACTGACTTTGTTCTTATCTAGTGCAGATTCCAGAGCGTCCATGTCTGCAGGATCAATCACGGTGGCCTGCATATAACATGAGCTTAAAAATGAGAATAAGAACAAAATGCCCATGCATTGAGATAAGATAGCGTTACTCAAGTAATCTGCTCCATTAACAACATGCCCAAATCCCAAAAATTTTTAAAGGAAATAAGAAGCAAAATCTGTTGTGCAATCCATAGAATAGGATTATGTTAAGTGCATAGACGGCTTCAAGAGGAGTCATGTAGATGAATAAAATATAAATTTTACATTCAGAATATACTCTGTTCCATTATACAACCGCAGCTACTAAAGACAATAGGATAAAACTTGAACATTTTGTTTCACGTTTCAACCAAATAGCAAAAGGGCTTCTGTAACCCCAGTAGAACAGTAACATAGATGAATAAATGAACAAAAAAAATCATACCGTGATACCCATTTTAGGAAGCACAGTCTCAATGAAAATTCTAGTTTTCCTGTAGCAGTCCCTGGTTGTCACAATGTGCCCACCAGCAGGAACCAATGCCATCAGCAATACAATACTAGCACACATCCCAGAAGCTAGAAACAAGGTTGATTCAGCCCCCTCAAGCGCACTATTTTAACAGGAGGATGATATGCATTTGTTAACGACTTAATCGTGAAGGTGCAAAAGACCAAACCAACACCAGAGATGATAAGCAAAAATCTTAAGGAATAAAAAGACTGAGGAAGAAAACAGAGAACCTTATTTTCTCCTCTGCAACCACTGTTGTTGGATTACCATAGCGGCCATATTCAAAACTTTTATGGCGGTCCTCCTGCAGGGAAAAAATGGAAAAACAAATAGAAGATTTAGCAACCAACGAATTAACAGGCATATTTATCATTTTGACAGCAGCAGTTACAGTTACATAGTAACGTTGCCATGGTCATGTTCCCGATATCTTTCCAGGTTAAAAATCTAAAGCACAATGGACCAACCAGATTCCTCAATCAAAGGAAAAAACTTATCGAGTTCACAATTGAAAAAAAAAAAGAAAAAAGAAAAATAAATGAACATCCATTTCTGGTCAGTGATGAACTCATTAATTGGGCACTCATTCCTTGTAAAAAAAAAAAAAATGTAAGTACATGACAATAGTAACTATTGTAGAATACCGAGGATGCAACAAGGTACCGTAAATTCCACAAGAAATGCATTACCTTGAAATCAAGGAGCTGCTGCGTTTTCTTAAAGAAGTAGGCAGATGTATTCACCACAGGAGTCGTAATCGCATCTGTAACAATCCCGCGGCCTAATCTTTCACCTGAATATATACTCCAAAAAGGAAAAGAAAGACCCAATCATCATACATCAGAGGATTATACACCGAGAAAGACTAAAATAATACTAAATCTAGAATCTTGACGCTAATCACATACCAAATGATAAGCAAAATTGACTAATTTGAGATATATTCATTTACCAGCATGAATTGCGATGCTCCCACCGGATTTCCAAAAGGGTGCGTTTTGCTTCAAATCGGTAGTCAAATCCCCCAACTGTACATTTGTATCGTTAGTAAGCCCGTCGTCAGACGACGACGACGACGCCTCATTGCCAGCTATCACCACAGGCTCGGCAGCGGGAACCGCGGCGGCGGCGGCGGCTGCTGCGGCAGCTCCGGAAGAAGCTGAAACAGCCGCGCCGGAGGGAGTACCAGCGGCGGAGTCGTTGGCCCACGAGGCCGCCACGATTTGCGCGACGCCGATGTTGCTGCAGTTCCGTCTGGCCTTGGTGCTCAGCTGGAGGACGAAGTTGGGCGGGAACCTCAAGATGGGAGGGGAAGGTAAGCCGCCGCCTAAGAACGGCGCAGTTCTTGGGCGGGCGGAGTTTACTCGGCCGCGACTAGGCTGGCCCATACCGGCCGGATCGGAGCGGCACTCGAACGATGCGGAGAAGAGCTTGGGGCAGAGCGAGGAGGAGGAGGAGGAGACGGCCATTTTGCGACGCCGACACGGACACAATCCAAAACGACGACTGTCTTCCCGAACCGAGAAGGCAGAGTTCGGCCCAAACCAGGATGGAAGTTCTCAACTACCCGGCGTCGGCTTTTGTCGTTTCAAAGGTTGTTCTTCTTTTGGTAGAAAAGGATAGCGAACGTCCGAATGCATTCAAACACCTTTGTCAGATCCAATCACTGCGATTCTCGATAGAGTGAGAACGCGAATCGGCCGTTAAAACAACAAGGCTCACCCGATTTGACGGTGGATGCCCGGGCGCGAGCATAGACTCTTTCGCACCGTATCAAGACCCCAGTTAACATTTGGTTAGCTTTTCTGTTTAACTCGGGTTAGGTTTTAAATTAAGGTTAAAAATGGCTGCTGCGCGTTCAATGATGACGTGGAAGATACGGACAGACTGGCGTCGTTTCGTTGCTGTTGCCTTGTCGGGATTAGGAGATGGGTCAGGATTAAGCGTTGCCTTTACCTTACTTCAACAGAGATTAAAGGATTTTGCTTGGATTAGTCCTCGTCTGGCACGGGAATGGTAAATAATAATGTCTAATGACGCATGCAGATATGTCACAGCCTTAACTACGTTTCGAATTATCAATCGAAATGGTAATTAAGTCAGTGATATAATATAATACCTCTTTTATGCTAATTCAAGTTTGAATTTTTGTGTTACGAGTTATCTAAGTAAAAACAATATTAAATTTAAATATTTAAATACATTATAATTAAATTTAAATTTATAAATATGAAATTAAGACGTAAAAAAAAGAAATTATTTTTTAAATGTGATAATATTTAGATAGTATAATTTTTTACAAATTAAATAATTTTAATTTATAAATATAATAATAATTCTCATATATACAAGATATTTTTTTTATAAAAAATCAAAATTTTAAGTTTTTTTTACTTTTTAAAAATTTTTAATATGTTTCATTACTTGAAATATTCAATATATACGAAAGACCTTTTTTCTTTTTTCTTTTTCTTTTGCTCTTTAATAAATTTTTTTTAAAAAATCTCCTTTTAACTGTTTGGTTGGTAAATGAGAATTTTGCAATTATTTATTTCGCTTTCTCTCTCTCTTTTTTTTCTTGATATTTTTTTTTAGTTCCGATTTGACTGGTTCGGTACCTGGAGGCTCGATTTTGACTTGAATTCTCAATTACCCTTGTTCAGACAGGTGGAAATCGGGAGAAATTGGAAGAGAGAGAGAGAGATAGAGAATTTTTAATTATTTGATGATGACAGTTATAGAATTTTTTCTTAAAGACAAATCACTTGTATAATCTTTGGCTAACTGTTTATGTGTTATAAACGATTTATATTTTAGATACGGACTAGGTACATTTTATATTGGATAGAAGGAGAAAAATTTTGAATTATATAAGTAATGGTAATGTATATTCTAATATACTGTTTTTTAAAAAAAAATTAATAACACCGTAATAAGGTTATGTAAAATTTTATTTTTTTAATCTCAAATTAGAAAAAATAATTAAAAAAATTATTTATAAAGAATTGAGTAACCATAAATATCTCGTATCACTAAATTTAAGAGAAAAACAGAAAGAAATTCACAATATCACAAATAACTAGTGATTTCTTCTTCTTCTTCTTGTTTTTTTTTTTTTATTTTGTTCGAAAAATGAACGAGAGGAGAGTTTTTCATGTAAATGAAAAACTATAATTATTTTATTTTCAATGAAGCCCTTTTGAACCGGGGGGGAGATGTCAATAAAAGGGCTGTGATTATGATACCTTCAAATTAGTTATTAAAATGATTAACTTCTAATAAATTTTCGGTGTTCTATATCTTGAGATGTATGTTGTGGATGACATATCCGTATCACTAAATATTACCTAAGATTCTTGATAAGATACAAGGCAACCTTTTTGCCATTATATTATTAATATACAAATAAATAAGTGATAATTATGGATGAAGCTAGGGTTTCATTGTAAGCTAGGTTTCTTGATTTCTAAGTGTTATTCTAGAAATGTGTTTATGAGCAATTTGATAATGTGCTGTAACAAATTCATATTAATAATACAATAAAAGAAAAATAAAAAAAATTTATTATTAATTTTATGACCTGATAATAAAATTATTATATTCTTAATATTTATTATATATGGACAGATCATTGTATATAAAATAATTTATTTTTTCTTTGTCTCATTGTTTCAATGTTTTTCTCTGTTTTGTTTTTTTTTGATAGAGAAAAGAGATTTTTATTTTCCTTATTTTATATTGCATTTGAAAAAAGAAAATATAGAAACAATAACAGTTGATAGTAAACGTACCTCTTTTTTTTTTATTTTTTTAATCGAGGTTTTGCCCTTTTCTATCCTACCATATTTCTAACCATTAGATCATAATTTCTAAAGCACAAGTGGGGTGGATAAAGAAACAAGAGGAAGGTGGTCCCTTTACCTGCCATAAAATTAATTCTTAGATTTCTTACCTCTATAATTTGCAAAACAGATGATAAAGTTTCCATTTATAATTATATGTTCATAACAATTTCCAAATACTTAAGTTTTCATTGATTTTTTTAAAAATAAAAATAAAAATTTTGAATGAAACACTTCATAAAACACACTTCCTAATTTGTTAACAATGAAAACTTATTTTCCATTTTAAACGCCAACGCTTATTATCAATATGTCTATATGTTTCTATATATATCTATATATATATATATATATATATAGAAAGAAAAATTCAATGTTAGGAAAACTAGAGTTAAAAAGTATAAAGGTCAAAAAAAAATGATAAATCTTACGGTGAATCATTTATTTATTTAAATGGCAAAGTTAGCTACTTCAATGTCAATTACATAAAGGTCATTGCCTTCGTGTTGTTGGATTTAAGCTACAAGACTTAGTGGCTTATTTTATTCATAATAATTAAAATGTTATTGAAAATGGCATCTTTAATCATAGTTAAGCACGCCTGATTAAGTGCTCGGCAACTTGTTCTCCCCTTTCTGCAAGGGGACATTTTCTAGGCATTTTTCTTCCCCTTTCTCAGCCCAACACGCGGTCCCATCAAAGAATATGCTCACTAGTCTGTATCTTTGTAATCATTTTTCCACTGACTTTTCTCTCTCTCTCTCTCTTTTTTTTTTCTTTCGGGATTTTCAGTTCCGCTTGCAAGCCAAGTTGTTCAACAATCGCCAAGATCCTTTTCTTTTTTTCCCTTTTTCTTTTCTTTTTTGCTTCCGCAGAAATGATTAACATGATGTTAGAGAATTTTAAATTAGTCCAACTGTGCATCCAGCATTCCACTTTTGACTCTCAGAGCAAACAAATGATAGAGAACTTTTGGGCCCAAACCCACAGCTACAGCCCTGATCTTTTGTTGCCATAATGGGCTCTCCTCGGGAGTGTGCTTAAAGACCCAATGGGCTCTTTCGCCAATCTACCAATGCATCCTGACCGTACGATTTTTTTTAATGTAATCGCAATTACCACTTGATCTGCCCTTATAATGCCCAAACAATGCCCGTACATCATCCAACGCTCACACTACTCGGCCGCCATTGCGCTTGAGAGTTTGAGGCTCAAGATCAAGAGTTTTTCTTTTCTTTTCTTCTTCCTTTTTGGCTAGGCTTTCCCGAAATTTATTGAGAGTTCTGATCTGGGTTTAGCATTGGATGCTTAGTGTTGCACTTTTTTGATACTGCACTAGTACTGAGGCCCTGTGAAGTTACCAGGATCACCGGAGGCCTAATCCTGACGTGCAGAAATCCACAGAAAAGGTGATGCGCCATGCAGCAGCCTAAAACTTTCCATGTTTTTGCCGCCTGCAATGCCCTTAAATTTACATCCAAGGAATACCTTTTATCTTGCTTTATGGGTTGTTAAAGTAAACTTGGGGTAATGTTACTACTACAAGGCACCAATTTGTCACGTTTACAGCATTCAATCAACTAACGTGACAAAACCGGTATTGTTAGCAATGACTTGTCAAAAAGCATCACCCGAAGCCTGAATTTGTAGACTGATTGGTAATTCGTTGCGTTTTTCTTTGCATTTACTCTATATTAATTTGTGACATTGCCGAAATTGTAATTTGAATTTTAAATTTATTGATATTATGGTCAAATAAATAAACTTCCTTCAGTCATAAAAAGATTTATTCTAGTTTAACAAAACTATGTTTTTTTTTTAAATTATTTTTTTGGTTGAAAAAAGAAAAAGAAAGAAACTTATTAGAAAGCATGAAAATGATGATAAATCATAGATGTTGTCGCCCGAGTCAGTCTTGCATATCCTGATGCCCCTTTCTTTACCTCAGTGTTGTATCTTTCCTACATTTTCGCAATAATTAATTGTTGGGCTGTGAAACTCCCTGTTTTTGTCATTGACTAGCCCGGCAAGTGAATATGAGTCACAATTCTTTATCAGCATTACTTCTAAGATTTAGCCATAAAAATTACAATTCCTGGAGTTGGTATGTTCTGTTAAACCATTCCATTTGCCAAATTGTTGATATGGGTGTGATTTGTTCTCCGTCCTTACCAAGAAAGCAAAATTGATTTTCGAACTGAACTTCTCAGGAAATGACCTTGGGGTCTGAACAAACAGAGGCAAGTCCAACGCAGGGAACCAGAAAATAATCCGATTACCATAGAAATGGACTTCGATTTAAATCCAGGAGCCAAACCTTAATGAGGCAAGCCCAGTGTGGATAGCCTGTCTCTCTGGAGCCCATGCAAAAATATACATATAGTTCATATAAGATATTATGCAGGGCCCCATTTGACCGACCGCGCTGTATTAGCCTTTATTGATGTAAAAGTTACCGATGCATCCATTAATTTATAAAGTTAAACGGTCTTAAATTTGAATTTTAGTTAAAATTAATTAACAAAAATAAAATGATAAGTGTTATAAGATCATTATATTTATATTTATATTATTAAATATTTATTTTTTATTCGATGTGAAAGTTGAATTGTGTTTAAAAATCTGCTAAGCACGTGGAAAGAAGCCTTAGGGGGGGGGGGGGCTGGAAAGAAGCCTTTGTGGGGGGTAGTTGCATATCGCAGATCCAAAGCCTGGCTCCAAAACAAGGCTCAACGAGTGGTGACACACTTCAATCAAGGGGAACTTATTGCGTATGCATTGCATTTATGAGTTTTAACCATTTATTACAGCCTAATTCATGAGAGGACTGAAATGAAGTAGATTCCACAATTCATCAATCGATAAGGTAGTACGAAAATGGTGCAGTTACAGTGATCCCATAATGTAGTATTTTCAGTTTCAGCTGAGGGGGTACGCACACAGCACATGCTTAAATGGTCTAAGTCGAAAGGGGCAGCCCATTAAATATGGCACGGTTGGCCGCGGGTACTTTAAGACCCATGTGAGGTGCATTATGCACTGAAATAAATGAGCTTGCACACCCAAAAGAGGATTGAAAAAAAATATATTACTTAATTAACAGGAAAAAAGAAGAAAAGAAAGAAACACGTATATTTGTGTCATCTACTAGTTGTCTCGAAACTCAAAAGCGTGGCCACATTTTCACCATTTGATTCTGTTCTGCAACTCTCCGCACAGCTAGCCTGACCCTGTGTCCATGTCCGTTCCATTAATTAATGGGAAAATATTATTCTGTAATTTTCTTTCTTTTTTTTTTTTCATTGATGACAATTCGTGCCATCTTGTGGGGTTTTGTTTCTGGGTCAATTCACCACACTCCTAAAGCCAACGTTGTGGGAATTTATGGATACAGTTGAGCCTTAGCCTAGATATTTATTTATTTGCATTTGATTTTAATTTTGCTAGGTGTCCCTAATCTTCATTATTTATAAATGTGAAAAGCTCTAATGAGATCATAAATTGCATCACTATGGTGACCCTGACAACCATTTGCTCGTCATATATAAGGCCCTAATTACCAAATAATTTTTAAAAAAATTTTGCACTCTCAACTGAAAATCCTACGCGCAATTTTTTTGGTCAGAAAAAAAAAAAAACCCAAATTAGGATTCAATAGATTGGTTTATTCTGTCATTTGACTAATTAATATTCCTGAAAATTATTCCTAATTAAAAACCGGGCAGTAACCAATGAAATTTGTTGCATTCATGGTAAGTGAATGAAGTAAAAAAAAAAAAATCTGAGAAAAGATATTTCACAATTATATAAATTATAATTAAAAATAACTTATTGTTATTTATTTTTAATTATTAAAAAAGATTTATTATTACAATATTTTGAAATTTAAATAATTTTTTATATTTAATTTTAATATTAATTAATTTAAAATTTAATATTACGTAATTAAATAATAATCCACCGTCACGAGGGAGTCAATAACAACAAAATAAATCAAATTTGGACAAATAAAAAAAAATAAAAATATATATATATATATATATATATATATACGTTAATCCACTGGCCAACTACCCTATCGGTAAATTGAATGGAGTAAATAATTGCTACGTAGCAACGAATCTTTGGTGATTGGAGAATCTTGAGGGGCATCGGACGGATAATAATTGCTCCTCAGCCATTTCCAATATGAAGCTATAATCTATGTCGCTTGTGTAGGGACAATTTTACGATATTCCATGATGCCCCGGATTCTTTTTTTTTATTTATTTTTATTTATTTTTTTCTCTTCTTGTTCTCAAAACACTCGAGCCAACGGGTCGACATATTACGATTTTTGAAGAAATTAAATTAAAATCGGATCCTTTGAAAGATTACCAATTGACTGCTCTTTTTGTGATCCAACTCCATCATTAGAAAGGTATGGTGACCAAGAAGTATGAGAGGAGGTCATCAATTAATACGATGTGCATCTTCTTAGACATGAATCGTTTCATTTATTTTAGTTTGTAAAAATTTAAAATTAAGAATTCAAGTGATTACAATTAAATTTTATAATTAATAATATACTTTTTTTTTTAATTTCATGATGTAACATTTTCAGAAGAATAAAAAAAACAAAAAAAAGAACAACTCTCGCATGAAAATTGAATTTGCTTGGAATTTTTGCTGAGAGTTATAAATTCTTTCAATTCCAGGCTCCACTGATACGAGACTTTGAGCATACTTAGAGTAAGACCCATGTGATTGCTTGTTTGTTATTGAATTCCGGAAAAGGACAACTAAAAGAAAATGAGAATCTGAAAGAAGATCCGAAACCCGGCTGTAGAAAAGTATTGTCTTTTTTCCACAGAACTTAATGACAAAATCGGAGGTGTGATGGATGGGGGCTTTTCTAGTTATAAGCATTCGAGTCAAAGTCTTAATCTTTCAAAGACCTCAATCTCACATCTTTATCGCTGAAACAAACGTGCCTAAGCTTAAGGTGTCGTCTCACACCACCCACCACATGTTGATTCTTGCTGATATAAAAACTGAACTTCTGTCAGGATAGACATTGGCTTGGGGTTATGCCTTTTCCATTTTTGAGGGTCGGGATCTGGGTGTGCTTAATTTTACTGGTTCCAACAGGATAGTCCCTCTGAAGATTCGGAATATATGAGGACAAGTCCAGAGGTGAATTGAAGTGGAGAAATTGAAAACTTGAATGGAAATGGTGGGATGATTGACCAGAAAAGACTCTCTGAAATTTTATTAGACGTTCGGTTAAAGGGAACAGGCATTTGATCGTGATTTTCATTTTCTCAGATTCAATTCACTGTTGTTTCTGGCTCTTATTTTCTATTTTTCTTTTTTGCGCCTTTTGCTTTGGATTTTTATAATTACAACCAAGCACGGTTAACTTTCTTGCTTGGGGGCAGAATGTGACAGGAAACTAACAGCAATAAAGTCTCATAAATGAAACTCTCATAGACCCAAGTCTCTTCTCTGTTTTTTTTTTTTTTTATAAATTAATTTTCTTTAAAAGAATAATAAATATAATGACCAAGTCTGGAATGCAGTTGCAGACATAGTACAGTAGACAGCGAAATTGGTAGCTTAATTATATCCATGCATGCCCATTAGAATCAAATTTCTTTCATTGGGCCAGGCATATCCCAAACCTTGAGAACATAGATCTGGATTAGAACAAAAGGAAAATATGTCAATTGCCATTGAGTAGACAGACTGAGTTGAATTCTGTTCCACTGGAACAGAACTGACTGGAGCAACTAGGACCTAGCTATTAAAATTTCACATGAGAGAGAGAGAGATGGATGGAAGGACAGAGTGCCAAAACTGCGATCTGCAACAATAGAAGCAACTATTAAAACAAAACCTTTTTTTGGTAAAATGATTTTCGAATTCTACATCCTTTAAACAACAAATATGATACCATTGGCAGCACACTTGATTGAGAAATGGGTTGTGGCAATGTAACTTTTGCACAAATTTCTAGCAATTAATGAAAGAACCTTGCTTTGCGATTGCTTCTACTCTAGAACATGGGTGAATTGGACGGAGAAAAATTCACCAAATTAAGAATGCTATTCCAGTAATTCTTGTTATCCTCAGGATAGCCGCTGCCGCCGCTGCTACCGCCACTATTCTCCGATTCCTTGCCACCTTCTGACAAGTTCTGATCAGCAGAATCACTGAGCAAAAGACTGGTGAACCCCTCTTCCATGAAATTTCCTGCATGAACGGGGCCACTATTTGTCTTCAGTGACTCTGGAGTCCATGTCCCCTCACTGGAAATTGTCATTTCACGAAGGTTAGAAGTAAATGATACTGAATTTTCAGGCAAATGGCTTGATATTGCAAGGCCTTTCCAATCGTGCTCACTGTCATCTTTGATAATTCCGGTCTCTGATGATCCTGAGGTGCCAACAAACTCAATCAGAGGAGCTGAGTTCGCTCCAATGGTTGAATTCATGATTGGCGGTGCATTCTCTGATAAAGTAAGTGTAGATGTTGGAGACTCCAGGTTACTCGACTTTGAACACCCAGTACCATTCCAAGCTTTTAGTACATCGAGAGACCTCGGAGGCTGAACTGCAGCTGAAAATGAACCTGGGCCAGCAACATACCCTGGAGTGCTAATCTGGTGTTGAAATGAATGTGATCTCAGCTTAGATTCTCTAACCAGTCTAGCCTCGGCTTCAAGCCTGGCGCTTTCCCATTGTGCCATGTGGCTGAGATTTGCTGTATTCTTGGACTGACCATCACTGGAAAGTAAAGCATCATTTTTGTGCTTGTGGGTCACTGGATCTATCCCCATTTTGGTTAGCCTTTTCTTCAGATGTGTGTTCCAGTAGTTCTTGATCTCATTGTCAGTTCTCTTTGGCAAGTGAGTGGCTATAGCTGACCACCTGAGGACAAGACAACAGAAACATAGTGGAGACTGATCCTTGCAGAAATACCAAAAGAGACACGGAGACCGTCAACTAACACAATCATTTTCTATGCTGGTTCAGGATGTGGACTTGAAAAGAAACAAAAATCTTGTTTTTTGTTTTCTGTGTCGTTCTGCTGAAAAAAAATGCAAACCACTTTGCATATAGAGATTTACAACAAATAAAGTAAAACTGGATGAAAGAACAATAAATTCCGAGTGGCAGGAAGGGAAATAAGAAGTTCAAAATATAATGCACAGTTTTGAAGTAGAGGGAAGTTTCAAATTTTACAGTACATGCATCTCAGACAAGTTTTCATGTTGCTGAATTCTCAGCAACCATCTAACATTGTAAGGTTTTTGCACCTGTTCCCCAGGAGGGCATGAAGTTGAATAATGGTTTGTTCTTCTTGCAAACTGAATTTTCCTCTCTTAATATCTGGCCTGAGATAATTCGTCCATCGAAGTCTGCAGCTTTTTCCACATCTTTGGAGACCTGAAAATGATAAGCGAAAGTTATATTCTACATCATTGAGTACAGTTACATGTTTGTGATGTACTGCTAGTAAAAGTTTGGTATAAATCACCTGCTTTTCCAGGCAAGGCACGCCAGCTTCCATGACCATGTTCTTCAATGTAAGCCAAGAGTTTTTGATCTTCCTCAGGTGTCCATGGTCCTTTCTTCAAACCAACCTTGTCGCAGCATGGGGATCTACCCATTTTGCTAGTGCAGAACAGCAAAGAATGAAGCAGCTCTTTTGCTCGTTATATAACACGAGATGGAGAGACCGAAAGAAAATTATGAGAAAGTAAATGAAGAGATGGGCAAAGAAGAAAAGTCAGCGAAATAAATGGGATAAATAAGTTAGTTTGGACGGAGTATGTGCTCAAGGTCCATCACAGTATTGCCCTTATACTTAAGCCAAAGTTATGCCCGGTTCACTCGGCACTTGTGGCAGCTTTACTTGTTCTACAGTGTCCACGTTCATATAAAACTCCACATGGGGCTAGAAGGACTTCATTGTCTTTTTAAATAGCACATGAATTGAATTGACACAAGGTATTAAGGTTAAACCAAGATTTGACTGTTCACCTTTCTATTATATCCTCACAGCTGCAATACTTGAGATGATGATGATTTCCACCTATCATTGTTTCATTCTGTTCAGCGAAGTGATACGGCAGCTCCATCACATGTATTGACTTGGCTAGTTATAGTAAAAGGTCCAAGAACCATTAAAATGTAAACATATCTATGCACCTGAATTCAGCATCAAAAATAAATTAAACCTTAGATTTATGTTCTGACTACTTTTTTTATTCTACTTGTAAATACTGAACAACTTTGACTTAAAAGAAACTTAATTTAGCTAGCCTTGGTGCAGATCGGCAATATTTTTCCAGAAGCAGAGGAAGTAGTCCTTTCTTAGCCAGACGGTTTACTTGATTGCACCATCCAGGTCCACATAGCATTGGAGCAACAAGCCATTAAATTACTAGTCATCTCTTTGATTTAGACCACACAACCACGGGACAGGTTTGCGGCACTCGACATGTGAAGTAAAGTCATTTTGCTTACACCAATAGTGGATCATACAGCCGATTATGTAGTTACTCAAAAATGGGCCAAAGATGGGTAGAAGTCAGAATTCCCGCTAAGACTACCTTGGATCTGATTTACTGTTGCTATTCATTGACTGGTTTGTTCACATACGCCAAAAAAGTAGAAGCAAAACACTTGGTGATCAGAACACAGTCAAATTTCCTTTTATTTTTCATTTTCTTTTTCCCAAAGGAGCATAACGCAACAACACGAGAATCTATTAGCTATTGAGAAATTTTGTTTTCCCTGACAAATTTCCTATTTGTGGGAAGCAAAATAACAACAGCGGTGAAACCATGGTCTTAAATTTAATTGTACCAGCAGTTGTGGGAGGCTGAAGACATGATAGCAAAAGCAAAATTTAAGATGTAAAGTATGATGACCAAAAAATGTATTTCAGAATTGTTTCCAGGGGCATACCGAGTAGGACTGAAAAAAGTAAAGCCAAAATTGAGTTTTAAAGTTGCGTCATTCCACCAATCCTTCCGAAAGAAGCAAAGTTTTAAGCAAATGAAAATGAGCCCTTTGTTGTTCCTCCTAATTCCACAGTTAATCCAATGGAGGTAAACAAAATTGGCAAAACCAGCCAGTGGGCCTTTGTACCGCCAAAAGAGTCAGGCTGCAACTGTCATGATGAACTTCTCATTTTCCCATAAACATGCCCCGTGCTCTGTGTAATCAAATGGTCTCTTTCCTAGATTTCCTGGTAAATGAGATAAGAGATAATCAAAGATCACACGGTTCCAAGTGCAGTAGGAGAGCCATTGCAATGTTCAATATGTGTAGGCACAGTTATAATCAAACACTATAATAGAAAGCCAGTGCCATTCAGCTAATCAGAAATGGTGGGCCTCCATTAAATACTTACTGACTTGAGTGCAAAACTTGCCCTGCTAACAAAGGTTGACACTTTACAGTGGCACTTGAAGATGGCTGCTTCCATTGAAGAAGTTACTGCGATAGAATGGCAAAAGGTTACTAAATCATCTGGGAGAGAAGTAAAAGAGATTAACCGATGTGGGGGCAGCAAAGCTTACGTGAAGAGACAAAAATAAGGGTCCTTTGAGATTAATCTAATATAGGAAAAAGGAAAAATTAAATGTTTGTGTGTGGTGTGCAAAGCCAAGGTCTCATGGATCCAAATTCTTATTGGCTAGGAAGGACAATGGGGTCGCCACCTTAAATTCTATTTGATCGATGCCAGCTCCGGCCTTGTCTATGGTCCAGCATTGTCTTAAATAACCCTATTAAATGAATACCGAGTACACTTGTCATAGTTTCTATATGTCCACATATTTCGAACAATGAAAGAAAAAAAAAAAAAAAAAGAAAAGTATCTTTGCGTCAATATTTTCCAGAATGTCCCATTACATAGCTTGAAGAATCAGCTCGAAGACGTCCGATTGTAGACCCATCTAACAAAAAAAAAAAAAAAGATTAAAAATAAATGATTAGACGTGCAATTGAGACAACGAAGATATAATAAATAATATAAAATATACAGCAAATTATAAAAATATTCAAAAGAAAAGAATTTAAAATATTATTTTTTATTAAACGGAATCCACTGCTGTTGGGATGTCTTCGTGAAGGTCATGCACTTTTTTTCCTTTCCCAAAAATATCCTCGTAGGTTTGTTTACCTCTCACTGCCTGACTTGTCACACCCCCCAATCACAGTAACTTAAACTACTTAGAAAGCCATTGCATTAAGTCATTGCCTGATAATCATGGAAATTAGCTGCATGGTATTCTCAAGAATGGCCGGTAATCTGACTCCCCAAGAAGAAAGAACCCAAAACAATAAGTGCAGAAAATGGCAAGTTTGCAAATTGCAACTGAAAATGCCAGGAGAATGATACAATGTTTGATATAAACAGTTTCGTACATGTTTCCAATAGTCTTTAAGATTACTCCTGACAATCTTAAGAAAAAGAGCATCTGAAAGTTAGTGATCTTCTTTGCGCAAGCATTCTTTAATGTCAATTCAAACTCTAAAATTCTTGCAACTTAGGAACAAAAAGAAAATTGAAGAAGGAAGAAAGCATCCCTCCATGCTCTTATAAGAGCTCTAATGTAAGAAATACATACTGTCGTCTAAGTGAAAGGAAATGATAAAGCGAGCACCCATTGGCCATTGCTGATGCTCTGAACATAGAGATTGCAGTTGCTAAAAGGTATTTTTTCTGATATGTTACCAGAAAATCTAAGCAAGGTAGTAGTTTGCTGTTAGGTGCAGGCAGTTCATGATATCTCCCATCTAATAAACTGAATTCTTGACAAGATCATTAAAATGCATGCTGTAAATGGGGTTAAAAATATGCATCATTGGTCACATTTTGTTGGTTATATTAATTATATGTACTAGCAATACATATAAGAAGTCTTCCCAAAGTAAAAGTCTGCCTTTCCAAATCAAGAAGTAGAGGTATCATAAAGAGAACTGTTAAAGGTTTTCATGACTCTGATGTTAGCAAAAAGTAAGTGGACATGGTTTCACTACGATATTCAAATTTCAGGTATATGGTTGACGTACCAAATAATGAGTACTGCATTGAACTTTATCTTACACTCTATTAATGAGACTACCATCAAGCCCATATTCCTTTCACTGGGTTGCTCTGCAAATTCCTCGTCCTTCCCTGTTCAAATATAATCGATTGTTCACAATGTGGCACTCGACTAGCCATGGGCCATCATCAAGCAGTATATAGTTAGCCACCAAGATTTTGCAGATAAGCTACCTCTTTATATATTAATCTATTACTGATCTGGTAAATTAATTTCTTACATTATTAATAGTACATCAGGAATTTAATAGCTAATGTTATTTATTTATTGGTGGTTCAAATCGGGACTCCCCCAATTCTACCTCTTAACCTCGGGTTCTAGATTGATAGCTCCGACTGAATAGGTTATTTAGTTTGCTCTAGATGGATAGATAGCTTTAACTGAATGAATACCTATTCTAGACCAATGTGTTAAGGATACATCCTGAGTGGATGAAATGGATGAGTGATTTTTTAAGGAGTTTATTGAGTTTTTGTGAAAGTATGGGGAAAAGGGGCTTGGTATCCGACACTTACCATGAGGGCTTTGGACAAAAATAGATGAGTTACACCTAAGCTTCATATATATCATGTGGGGATGGTGATTATGGAAATGGGGACCTTGTTGATTGTTATGATAACAAGAACCAGCTTTCGATGACCTCTGAGATGGTGGAAGGTTGGGCGAGATGTTGGCAGGGTTTTGACAGGCAAAGCAAGTAGGAAAGAGAGAGAGTTTTAGCAAGAAACGCCTTTTATTTGATGTCTTACAATTTTTTTTTTTTGGGGGGGGGGGAGGGGGTGGTGTGGTTGAGGTATTTATAATCTGAAATTCTCAACAAAGAATTGCTTTGATTCAATGATCAGGATCATAATAAATTAGTGCCCTTGCCTAAGTGCCATCTCATTTGATTATGGTGTGTTGTACAATAAGGATACATTAGCTTGCCGTCAATAAAGGAGAAGTGTATTAATGAATTATAGCTTGTTAATATTAACATTGTCTCAAAAATTGAAAATTTTTAATTTAAGTAACAGTTTAAACTCATTAACAAAAAATTAATAGTAACAATTTTTTTTGTTTTTTTAGAATTTATCTAGTAAAATAGAAGATGAATATAAATATTTAAAAATACCTTTTAAAATTTAACTAATAAGATGAAACGTGTTCAAGAGTATGTAAGATGTTATGGAGTGGTCAGAACATACAATAAATTTGTCCTAAATTTTTATAATTAAATTTTTTATTTTTTATTTTTATTTAAATTCTATGTATTTTAAATTAATTTTTAAAATAAAAATAATCAAATTATTAATAATTTTTATTTTTTTAATTATTTTGTGTCTTAGAAAGATCCATTTAAAATAAATATAAAATTTAATTACAAAAATTTATAAAAATTTTAAGATATGTTTTTTTGGTGTATATTCCACCTTTACTCTTGCAGCCGAGAATCGATGTGAACGGACGGACCTGAGAGGGGAGCAGGGCTACCTGGTCTGCCTTTTTTAATGCGCAGATTTTTTGTTTTACACCTTTTTAAATCAATACATTCAGTACAATAAGATTTGAATGATGCTATTTTAATTATTTTACTAAAATAAAAAAATATTAATAACAATATAATGAAAATAATACTGTGTAAGCGCGTTGACATGAAATAATTTAATAAAAATTTATTGAATAAAATAAATTATTAAATAAATTACGTGGTTTTCGGGTGCTAAAGTAGTTAAATCATTATATTAATTCTACCCTTTCTTGCATGACATGGGCCAGCAGCTGTAATATTTTAGACATAAAATTTGCTTTTATTGCTTGTGGTCTCAAGTGGAAATTCCATCTTCAATCTTGGTCAACCTTTCAATCCCCTTTGATCAACAGACTACTCCTTTGCCATACTTGTCTCTCTTCTCATGCCAACAACCTCTTAGAAAGGAAGAAGGACAAAAGGAGGAAAGGCAAGAGAAGACAAACATGAATCAGAACTTGAAGGCTCTTTCAATTGGAATTGTTGGGGCAGCAATCACCTTGTCTGCTTACTCCCAGACTCTCTTGTCCTCCACCCAATGTGTTACAGTTGGCCTTCTTGTTCTTTTGTTTGGCTTGCTGGTTGGAGAAGGTCTCATACCTTTCTAGTGTTTTTGATATTTATTGGCTTCTTTGATACAGTTCAACTATATATATATATATATATATATATATATATATATATATATATATATATATATTGTGGTTTTTAAGGTGCCTCTTTGGACTAAATTGTTTCTTTCTGTTTCTCTATTGAGAATTTTGGATTATGGGGATTAATGAATTAGCTTATATCTATCATCTAAGCTGATAAACGCTTCTCTGCCAAGCATCTGTGTGGGCTTTTGTTAAATGGTTGCACAATTAGCTCCAGCTGAAGGAGACCCGTGTTAAGGGATGATGTGTGCCTACTAATAGCAGAACAGTTCTCAGATTTTATAGACGCGACCAATTATAGGCTTTTTTGTACTAGTAATTATCACTTGAGGGAATCAAATGGTGCACAAAATCATTTTGTTGATAGCTTTTCAGCCGGGGGGAAATATGAAAGAAAGTAGTTGGTCAATTGGTTTCAACCATGAAAAAACGCTTGGTATGTGCAGGATACAGATAGGAGAAATTGGTTTGAGTGCAAAATACAGATTTTCATTGTAGACCCTTAAGGGTAGTCATTGGTTTGCAAAGATAATGAAATTACGAATAGTTTGTAAAGGCCCTATTTCAGTAATACAATAATACTTGGATAATGATCTACTTATGTAATCAGTTGTAGAATTTTGGTGGTTACAAGAAATAAGAACATGAGAAATGATGAAAAGATTGGCTCTCGAGCAGCATCTCCATTTCCACATCTTGTAGACAAACTGGAGCACAAGAGCAACTCATGACAGTATGCCAATATGTTATATCCTTAATTTGCAACATGATGGAAGACATTGCTGCATGTTCTGCTGATATGTATTCAACACCATGATTCGCACTGTCACTATACTCAAAATGCATCTATAGGAGACGTTGATCTCAAATGGGCCACATATATATTCAGTTTAACAGTGGTAGGTGTAGATTTCTTCCCTTCTTTTTGGCTTCTTCGACCTTTGTTTCATATTTTGGCTTAGCTCTAGCAGGAAGAGTACCACCAAGATGGTGAACTTAATACATCAACTTTCTCAACATCAACACAAGATGATCTCCAATGTTCCAAAAAACGAGTCAACGCACGGACAAAATAGTGAAAGAGCCAAAATAGCTTTGCACTGGACATTGGCTTGCTAATTATGAAGTGTCTATGTTTCAATATTTTCCACCAACTCCGGCTAGTTCCTCAATATTCTAGCTATCTCAAGGCTCCCACTTTTTTTCTTCAAACTAGCTGAGAGAAGCCATTGCAATGGACTGGGAACAACAAACATGAGAAAAAAAAAAAGTCAAGTTTCCAGTTCAGCTATATGATTATATACATGAATATTAATACCATATCCTGAGTTCAATTTGCAATAAGATTTTGTTAAGCGAGACTGATAAAAGCAGCTTGGATTGCAAAATCTCAGTGAATTTAAGTGAAGAAACCAACTTTAACTGAAGATGATAAATGAGAAGGCGAGGAAATACACAAGGATGGACATGACCACCTTGATTGTCTACTCTCCAAATAGGCATGCAGCCACATCCACCGTTGGATTGTCACCATAAATCTAGCATGAGAAAAGGAGGCAGTTGAGTAGCCCAAGACGACTTGCCGATCTGCCAGTTGCAATATAAGGCTACAAGCATCATGGTGAACATGTTATACCATGGCAGTTAACTAGACATCAGGCTTGCCGGCAAGTCATCCTTGGCTGCACCACATGGCCTCATTTCCACATGCAAGACCTAAGATGAAAAGAAGCAGCGAAGAAAGCATAGAGCCAATGCTCTTTAAGTCCTAAAAAATTAATATGTTCTCTTACAAAGTGGCAGACATTCCAAAATTCCCACCAAATTTATAGTTCTACCGTCGTTTACACTCAAGAAATGGGAACTTTCCAAAATGAGAAAGACTGCATTCCTTACTTGAAAAATGAGAAAAACAGGCTCCTCTTCCACTGTTTTAGTGTTAAGAACAATGTCTAAACACGTAGAGGAGAAGAAGAAGAAGAAGCAGATTGGACCATAAGGCATTATCGCCAGGGCATGGACGAATAGGGAGTGAAGCAAGAGAGAGTTCTGTTGGGTTTTGTTTATAAAAGAAAATCTCTTTTACCCTGATGGGCAAATGTCCAAGTATTAATGGTGCTGACTTCTGCACAGGCAGTGCAGCTTTCGAGCTGTCCAACATGTGTCACTTAACCAGCTAGGTAGTGCACAAAAATTGAGTAATACGGGGTGTTCATGGTGATGGATGTGACTATGCATTGGTACCAAGACCAAGAGACATCTAGCCCTACAGATCTATCCGCACTTAAAGTCAATCCGATCAGTAGCCTCACCCATTTTATTATTAATTAAAGAGCCTATCATTTAAGATTGCAATACTTTCTTCCTTCCCTAGAGTTAATGGGATCACTCCGAAACATACAGTACTTGTCTGTCTAAAGAAGCCGCGTTAGGTGGGTAAATTTACTCAAATTGGCCGTAGAGAAGCCAGAAGCTGCAAGAACTCAGAAAACAATTCCACCATATTTTTATTTTTTTGAGAGAATCCACCCTGTTTGTCTGGCAAGAAATAGGTTCTTTTACATAGTCACTAACAAACCACAATGCTCGGGGAAAGGTCATCAAGAAGCACCATTCTTGCGAGGAGTTTGACCGGAGAGAGTAGATGCCATGCTACACGGTTTTCATTTTCAGTTCTCAAAATTTTAGAGGGCCAGCAAGAAAACACGCACTGAACAAGAAAACACACTGCTAGAACATTTACTTCGGAAATTTTTAGTTCAAGGGGATTTACTCAAATATCATGTTCGATTCACTATGTGGTCGATTAAAAAGGCCTTTCACGTTGAAACGCAATTGCACATCAACCTTACTCCCCATTCCCACACCCAAATTTGCTGCCATGAAGAATAGTAAACACGGCTGATAACAAGAAAAACGCGCGACAAAAATTTTCCTTCTATTGCATGTGCTTGAGTACATTGTTTACCAACACCCACAAGGCGAGGGAGCCGTTTACAACGAACGACTTTACTCGTGCTTTCACCTATTACATATATCTTAGCACTGTCGCCCATTGACCAGGTGCACGTACCTGTCCAATAAATTGTCCATAAAGACAGTAAACCAATTAGAGGTGTACTTGCAGCAAACGGGCCAAAAACCCAAGGAAACGGTCTACCGCGTGAAGCATCGACTTAGAACTCCATCGGTCTCAAGACGTAAATGATCATAAGAATATGCAACATACCTTTCGAATTCTGTATGCCACCTCAATACTTACTGTAACAGTGCAGGAAAACCTCTGCTATAAGAGGCCCATCAGGCAACCCCGAATCTTTGTTTCTGCTTCCAAGTTTCAAGTCGCGTTGCTGGTAACAAAACTTAAATTTGGAGTTAAACAAACAACCACAGCCACGAAAATTGCCAATCAGAGTAAACTCTTGAGAAGTAAATTGCTAGTAGAGCCCTGTGTATGATTAAGGCGAGGATTGATTGAATGGGAGCATAATTGAGTTGTTGTTGATTCAGAATAAGCATACTAGATTGCATCTATGTTAATGTCTTCAAATTATACCTGCTATTCTTCGATGTTAATGCCTAGTATTCTCCAAGCCAACTCAAGCCCCCCATCATTACACAGCTTTAAGCATACATTAACATAGTGCCATGCTATATTGCTATACATATCATGCATTCCAATCAAAAAGAGCAACTCTTCTAAAAATAAGATTTTTATCCATACAGCCAAATATCCCATCTGAGACATAAAGATCTCACTGGCTGCTTTTAAAGGTACAGAAAATACAGTCCTGCAATTCAGACCATATCAGAGTTTCATAACAACCAACAATTTCCTAAATCAAGCTGAAGATGGATTCAGAACAATTAACCAACATAGGCAAGAATGGTAGATACCAAGAAGAAGGAAAAACAAAGGAAAACACTCTTAATACAACTGCAAAGGACAGAAACAACATAGTTCACTCAAATATTCCACTAAAAAGAACAGAGCAATAGATGGATGCCAGCTAAAGAGGTTCTTGGGAGCACAGGATGTGGAGCTTGGTAATTTGTTGTCAGGGAGAAGACAAATTGGAATAATCGGTATTAGGACCTCCAAATAATTTGGTCCTCCTAGGTGAGATCATCAAGGTAGGCCATAAGTAATATCAAACCCTGGAACATCTGGTCTTCCAGTTAAGGCAGCAGGCAGTAGGCTTCATCAAAAGAGGTAGTAGGCTGGCTTCAGGCTTCATGGATCTCAGCTGTTTTGATGGGAAGGGAAAGGCAACAAAGGTAAAATATGAGCATCAGAATCTCTATAGTGGGAGACTGGATAGGCTATCATAGACATTATCGCATTCTAGTATGTGGCCGGTTTATACATCAGACAAAATTGTTATGGTCATAGGCAGGAAAACAACATTAAGGAAACCAAAATCTACCTGCATCTCGCCATCACCAAATACTAGTAATAGTTTTTGCGACGTGAAGCAGGAGCTTGGCTGGATAACCTGATGATAGAAGTACTAGTCAGATTTTCAAGTTCTCTTGCGTCGTCACCCTTGAATATGATTACAAATAACAAATGGAACTGCCTGCTTCCTGTGCATTGATGATAATAAATACGAGAGTCCAAGGCATTATATATATAATCTACTCAAATAAAAGGAAGATGAACTCAATTTCATAATGCAGTAGACAGTTTTTAGATCTAAGTTCTTCAAAGGCTTATGCCAAAGGTCAACTTAGAGTACTCCTTCACCATAGGGCTGAAAAACAAGAGCAATTACTGTAAGCAAGCAAGAGAATGATTCTTACCCAGAAGTACTAATACGCCCAGAAGCATAGCTTCCGTATGCTCCATAAGCACCTCCACTACTACCAATCTACAAAAGAAATATTTGTTGACATTTTACAATTGGCATAGATAATGTAGAATCCAAAACTAAATGATCAGCTATTCATGAAAAACCTAGTGTTTTTGTCATCAAACAACCTGTTGAGAGAAATTTCACAGAAGAAAAACAAGCATGAGAAAGAAAATGAAGCAAAGCAACCCGTAAGAAATACCTGGGAACTACCATAACTACCATAGGCATCAGCAACAGTATAATCACCGGAGCCATAACCACCAGAATAAGAATGCCCACGTCCAGGTCTCTTACTATCCCTGCTATCATAATTTAAGCTATCCAAACCATCGGCTGGAACAGGCAGATATGGAAGAACAGGCACGAATGTAGACACCGCACCCTCCCGATCAAAAACATTTGCTCTTAACCGTTGACTGACTTGCAAAAGAGCATTCTTGGCAATGTCAAGGTCTCCAGATATCTGGAGATGAAAACAAAACCTCGAGCATCAATTTCACATTAATACAATTAATAATGATCTTAGAGAATAGCAATGATAGGAGGATTACAAATTCAGTCAAAGTTATGAATGTGAGCACACCTGCACCATCTCATCATCTTCAGCAGCAACTTTGGGAAGGCTGTCCTTTCCAAGTATGCGAATATTAGCTTTAGTAACTTTCCTCATCTCATTTATAATTGCTCCTCCTTTACCAAGAAGGCAACCGATTCGTGAGGTGGGTACAAGTAGACGAGTCGTATATGATACGAGGCCCGAATCTCTTTCAATTTTCTCACTACATTTGGGTTGCAAACGCAAGGCAGCTTCTATGGTTGCAGAATATTGATCATCAAAGATCTGATATAGAGCATGTTGGAGGAACTGTGAAAATCACCAAAAAAGGGAAAAAAATCCAAAAATACAAAAAGTGATTGACAGAAAAAAACAGATGTGCAGACATTTAAGCAAATTACCTCCTTAGTTGAAATAGTTATCAAGCAATCATCTCCATCAGAAGTCGAACTATTAACTTTAATAACTGCTCCAGTATCTTGTCTTATCTGATTGATAATGGCACCACCTTTACCAATCACACCACCAATATTTCCACTTGGACACACTATATGAAGAGAAAATTCTTTTGAAGAATCTTCATCTCTAGAAGCTGAGTACAAAGAGTGTGACCAGTCAGCAGTGCCTTTGTATCCTCCATAAGGACCAACCAGTGGAGCTATGCCAACAATTGGGGCACCCGCAGTAGGACCCATTAATGAACTGGTAGACTGATAGGCACTGGGAACAGCAGTAGCAAGCAGGTTCTGAGAACGCGATGGATTTTCATGAAGGCGAGACGCAATTTCATATAAAGCTTTTTTGACAACAGCAGCTTTGCCAGCAATCTGAGGACCACAAATAACAGATACTAGCACCGCTCTTAAAGCCCAATTCAATGCAAAGACATCTTTGATTTGAAATCCATTGAATAGCATTATTGAGTGGGATGAAGAAGACATTTTAACAAGTTTCGACGACAATGTATTAACCTCATTTTGTCTAAAAATAGATACCCTCCCAAACCAGAACTCCACCAGGAAGCCTTTCTTAAAACATGCTAGTCAAATCAAAAACAAAAGTTCTATGTATACCAGAGACTTTAAGTTGAAAACACTAAAAAAACAAAAAAACCTCTGTTGTTACAAAAATGAAACCAATGTTGTCTTTAAGTTTCACAACTCCAACTGCCTTTAATAAACAGTGATTGGAGAAACAGCAAAAATAAAATAAACACAAAAAGGGAACAACCACAGAATCACAACAAACTCCATTCTTGGCAGAGCAGATACCTGCACAAGCTCATCGGTGCTCAAGGCACAAGTAGGCATATGCTCATCCTTAAGAATGCGGATCTGTGCACCACTATCCATACGAATCTTCTGAACTATCTGCCCACCTTTTCCAATGATACATCCTATCTGATCAGATGGTACAAGGAGCCTAGCAGTAACCTGGTGACCTCCTTCAGATTCATCACCATCATTCACATCCTCTGCAATAACCTTTTCATGCACCCTGAACAAAGCATCCTGAGCAGGAGATATTAGATCATCACTGTCTTCATAGGTATTTGATCTGTCACTAGAGCTATAGATTGTAACAACACGTTCTTCACACCCAGGCACTGACTCGCCAATCCTAATCTTTGACCTGGTGTCTATCCTTAGTTGCTTGACAATCTCACCTCCCCTTCCAATGATGCTTCCAATCTTCTTATTAGGACACAAGTATCGATGAACTGTATCTTTTAAATCAATAACAAAGTGGTCTCTATCATCGCCGGAATTTCTCCTTTTATTCGCCCCAGTATCGTAGTCAGACTGAGGATGAGGCCTTTTTCTGTAACTATTCCTCTGACCCGCCATCAATGTAAGATGAGCTGACTACTACTAATCAAAGCCAAAAATACGTCAAACCAACAATACCAGAAATTCCTATAAACGAATTAACATCATCCAATGATCCAAACCAACACAAGATCTATAAGATTTCTACAAGCAACCATGTTAACCCACAGATTGAACTTGCATCAGAAACTAAAATTTGACCTCACGAAAAGCAAAAATGACTGCTAGAATTCCAGAAGCTGTTAAGGACATGCTGTTCAAGCCGCCCTCCACTCGAAACTGCTAACAGCTACTACTGACCGCCATAACTGATCGTAGCACATGCGCGCACAATCGCATGCACAAAACTTTCATTCCCATATAAGTAGCAAGAAAGAACGAAGAGAAACAAGAAATGGCAAAACGCTAACCGATTCAGAAAAGAAAAAGCAAACAATTTTTTTTTCCCAAATCAATTCCAAATTTCTTAGGACCCAGCCAACGAGCCGAGAAACAAAATTGAAACCGATAAAATCTATCATAAAAAATAATCAAAAATAAAAACCCAGAACTTAACACTATTAAAAGCCAATTCCTAACCCGAAACCACAATCTTGAACCCTAGTTACCCACCAAACAAGAAAAAAAAAAAACAAGATTAAACAGAGAGGGCTGATTTCAAAGACCAAATTGAAGGGCAAGACTGTAAATAGAGAAAGAGAAAGGGTGAGATTGGATTATGTACCCGAGAATTGAACAATTTAGAGAGAGAAAGTCCCTGGAGAGTGAGGATTTAAGAGGAAAATTTCTTCTTTCACGGGTTCTTCTCGGGACTCTGTGTGCGTCAGATTAATCTGATTTTAGGGTTTTGACCAGAGCTTTTGCGCATTATTATTATTATTATTATTTATTGTCTCGGATATTTCTTATTCCAAAGTATTTTTCACAATTTGAATTTCAGGCCCTAAACCAAGTAATTATTTCTAATCCACCCCCTTACGGTTTTGTGTTCTTTCAATCTCACCCAAAGTTCGTTATCGCGAGGAAAGTTCCATTATCGCAAAATATAAATAACATCAAGGTAAAAGGAGATTTTAAGCGAGGAAAAGTCAACCTTACCCTTAAAGAGATATTTTGGTAAGCGTCAATATAATATATAATTTAGTGAGATATCTAATCAACATAATAAAAAAATAATATATAAATCATAGAATAATTGACATATATATTTTTTATATTTTTAATTATATTATTATGTAATTAAGTGCATCTTTTTTTTATATATGTTAATAATTATTGTTATTTTATATAATAACAATATTCACAAATCAGAATGACAGCGGACATGGGGAGGAATTTTTGAAACTCGAAATAAACCATTAAGGGAATATTATTAAAAAAAAATTCTAAATTCATTCTCAAGAATGCCCTTGGATAAAGGTGCAGTAATGTAAGAACGATACGATTGATATATTTTGCAAAATGGAGGGAGAAATACGTAATTTTACATACAGCAAGCGAGCTAAGCTCCACATAATAAAAATGCAAGGAGTCCCTACAAATCTGCCCACCAGGAAAATTAAATTCCGGGAAAATCTGCGAACGTACTTTTCTAGGCATCCAAACAACGAGCATCAGAGCTCTCAAATCTCAAAACCCTAAATTCCCAAATCGCTTCGTCCTGTAAAATGTCAACGTCGGGACAGCCCCAATTCCGGTACACGCAAACACCATCGAAGGTTCTGCACCTGCGGAACCTTCCATGGGAGTGCATCGAAGAGGAGCTGGTCGAGCTCTGTAAACCCTTCGGAAAGATCGTCAACACTAAATGCAATGTCGGCGCCAATCGGAACCAGGCCTTTGTCGAATTTGTACGGATACTTTTCAATTCCTTGTATTTGTTGTTTGGTTGCCGAGAAAATAATTTTGGTGGGTTAATTGGGTTTTAGGTTTTTTGTATTTTCTTTCTGATGGTCAACAGAGAAACAGGTCTTGCTTATGTATACAGATATTTTTGTTATCTCTGTGCTGAGAGGAAGTGGTTAAACCCTTTTGTAGGCAGACCTAAATCAGGCAATTCAGATGGTTTCTTACTATGCATCATCGTCGGAGCCTGCTCAAGTGCGTGGTAAAACCGTGTATATTCAATACTCCAATAGACATGAGATTGTCAATAACAAGAGCCCAGGTGATGTCCCTGGAAATGTGTTGTTGGTGACAATCGAAGGTGTTGAAGCTGGGGACGTGAGCATCGATGTCATTCACTTGGTGAGTCTTTTTGATTTGGAATTCGTCTCTATTTTGGGACATTTTAAACACTTCTGTTCAGAACAATGGACATTTCGTTGCTCAGAAATATCTTGAAATTTATGTTTTTTTTGACATATTGGAATTGCGATTGGTATGTCTTTCGGTGAAATATCATTGGTGTCCAGTTTCTTTTAAGAGAAATTGTGAACACCCCTTAAAATAACTGTATGAGAGACTGTTGCCTTTAAGCTTTTTTAAATAACAACAAAGTGGGCTACATCTAGCGAGCAGCGAATGTTCTCTAAGGAACAGGGAAATGATCAACGAGTGCACTACCCAGTAGAGAAAATAGGTCAGTTTAGGTGCATGCATGATGTAGGATAAGCTAACCCTTAAATTTGACTAGTTTGTACACTCCAAGACTAATCCACATATAATTTGAAATAGTAAGTTAAGACATCAGTACCATGCTAAACTAATCCTAATATAATTTTGAATAGCAAATTGATTGAACCAACTATATTCCTGCATCAATAGTCCAATACACCACTAGTTGATGTATAAGTTGGAGTGTCTGCCCACAAACTTGAAATTTGTGAGATTTAGAAATGAGTTTTTGCTAAACAAATGTATTTTCTTTCATCTAGAGATCCATGGATGTTATCGATCTTTCTCAAGATATTTCATTTGATACACTGTATTGTAATAGGTGTTATTCATCTGCTAATCTCTTTGTTCCTTTGTGTTCTCGTACAAGAGTTGTGGATGCCATACTTAATATGCAATATGATGGTAATCTGTCTGAAACTCCTCTTGTTGCTTTAAACATTCTTTCTTCCCACTGTAGACATTGTCAATGCTTTGATTTGATTGCCTTCCAATAACTTAGGATTCTTTTTGATAGCTTGGGATACATACTTCTTTATCTTTTCTTCTCATACAGAAATAACACACTAGTTGAAATTATTAGTTCTGTTGTGAGTCAAATTTAAGTTGAATCAATTTAATCACAGATGGCGATGCCTCTTATTTAGATTTTTTTTGTTGGAGACAGTTTGGAAATATTATCATGCACGTCATACTCCTTTCTATGGTCTATCTTGACGCATTCTTGTACAGGTGTCATTCTGCGCTTATATTCTTGAATATCCTGATTTTTGTTTCTGTGTTAGTGAATGTCCAGGATGGTCCAGAATAGTGTTGTCTCAATTGTTTTATGGTGGTTGCATATTATATCTTTTAATGATTGATATTTGTTTCAGGTTTTTTCTGCTTTTGGCTTTGTGCACAAGATTGCTACTTTTGAAAAGGCTGCTGGTTTCCAGGTGAGATGTTGGAAAATTGCTTGTGGTATTTCTGAGATTGCATTGGCTATTATGGACCATTGTTGATCTATGGAATTTCGGGGCAGGCACTAATTCAATTTACTGATGCTGATACTGCGGCTTCAGCAAGGAATGCATTGGATGGAAGAAGCATACCAAAGTATACATTTTTTCTCCTTTTCCTCTATTTTCTTTGTTTAAATATATATCCCACCCCTACATATTCAAAGTCCCTTCTCCTTATTTTGTTTTCTGTGGTCTGTATTCTTCTCGGTCAGCCAGCTTGCAACTGTTGCTGAGTTGCAATTTTTGTTTGTGTTATGTTTGTCAGGTATCTGCTTCCGGATCATGTTGGTGCCTCTCACCTGCGCATTTCATATTCTGCACACACTGACCTTAATATCAAGTTTCAGTCTCATAGGAGCAGGTAAAGGGGAAAAAAAGGGGGATCCAAGCAGTCCATGTTGGGATGCTTTCTCATAGTTCAATAATTGTTCATGTTTGTTGCTGAAAACTTTTTGCCTTTTCTACTCTACATTATTTATCTCCATTGCGTCCTGCTAATTGGTGTGCGTGCTTTTGTCATCTAGGGGTTAGTGAAGCCTGGTAGCCAGAACACAGATGTGTTATCATTGCTGCTTAGTAATTTCCTTCATCTTTTGAAGATAGTTTATTGCATTTTTTACATTTCTTTATGCTTGAAGTCTTTAAATGACACATTAAACAAAGTTTGGTCCCTTTAAACAAGTAATTTTACTCACTAGTAGAAGCTTTTGTTATGTCTGTTCTTTTTTACTGATTATGGCATATGATTTTAAAGTTTCTTTGAATCATGAAATAATAGTGTTAATTTTGTTTTCTTTGCATTCGAAGTTGACAAAAATAACCTTTAAGTTATTCTTTGTGCTAAATAGCTAGAACAGTCTAGATTTCTGACATTCATGTGGGGATCTCTTCTTCATGTTTATTTTAAGTACCATGTCAATGTGATTGTCCATGTATGTTACATTTTTTTCTCTGCGCCATTGGGAGGTCTGTTTGACTTTTAGCCTATATAAGAAATGGCAACAGTTGCTATACAATTTTCTTGTCCTTCTTTTCTTTCTGTTCTCTTTTCTCTCTTCTTTCTTTCTCCTTTTTTTTTGGGGGGGGGTGGCTACTGTGCAAAGGCTTGTAAGCTACAAATGTACAATATTCTGTTTTTGTTGAATACTGTTTTATTTTGCTAATATTAATAAAAAGCTCTACTGAAATTTACAAGTTTCTCTTCCTGAGTACATATGTGCCAAGTGTATGCAATAGAAAGAGAGTATAAACAATCCAACACTGTTTTCTTTTAAATTTGGGGAAATTTCTCTTCCTTAATGTTTAGTTGCCCTCAAACTCATATTAAGCTGAAAATGCGTGGAAAATCCAATAACTGCCATTGTATCTCCATTTTTTTCCCTATGCCTGTACTTATTTTGTGCATGCTGCTATCTACATTTCCTTCAATATTTTCCATTCTTTTCCTGTCTTAGTTTGATGCTTATGCATTGCTATTGGTCATTTTGATTGATTATATCAATTCTATTTGCCTAATCTTTTAAGGGACTATACGAATCCATATCTCCCAGTGAATCCTACTGCAATTGAGGGACCTACACAGGTGCTTTCTCTACCTAGTATTTTCTTCACTTTTCGACATGCTCTATTGTAATGCTGAGTACGCACTGACAATCTGTCATTGCCAGCCTGCTGTTGGTCCTGATGGAAAGAAGAAAGAACCTGAGAGTAATGTGCTTCTTGCAACTATTGAGAATATGCAGTATGCTGTCACAGTGGATGTTCTCCACACGGTGAATTGCTGCATACATTTTCCTGTATGTAAAGTTATATTTTTGACATGAATTGACCATTGTCGATGTTTGTTGATTATAGGTATTTTCTGCATTTGGTACTGTCCAGAAGATTGCTATATTTGAGAAAAATGGTGGAACCCAGGCACTGATTCAATACCCTGGTATGGCTTGTTTTAACATGAGCTGTTGTGATGCTGCTTTTTCTTTATTTGATTCCCTGATCCTAATTCATTGTACTGATCTTGTATGGCATGCGTATACTGCAATTACTTATTTCATGTAGATTTGGCTTTTGGTCTAGCATCATATACTTTGATTTGGGTTTAAACTACCACACATTGTGTTAGTTGGAGTTTAATTTCATGCAAATTATGGGTTTTCACCCCATCCCAGTGGCCAAAAAAATGGGTTATTCAATTGAATCCTACAAACCTTATCTCCCAATCTAAAGAAGATTTAGACAGACAGACAGAGCAAAACCACAGCAAAAAATTGTGTTGTTTATAAGAATACCCTTCTCCTGTATCCACCGTGGATGAGGTTATATGGTTGGAAAAATTCTCAGAGGCCAAATTGCCTTTTACTAGTACTGTCATTTTTGGTGTGGTTAAACCCCCTTTAACGACTTTTTTTCTCTGGCTCACAATAGAACCAGTCTTTCTTACTGAAGCATTTTGAAGCCATGATAAATTAAATCAATTTTATTGTGTGGGATGCCAGTGCCTCTTCCATGAGTTCGATGCTTACCTTGTCTAGTAGTCCGGGTTATGAGATCAAAGTAAAAAGATTTCTTTTTTGATGCATGCCATTGATTCCATAAGATGAAATGGTATCACTTATACCTTTCTTTATGATTTGTCATTGATAGGCATCATGTTGCCTGTTTATCACTTATTGTTGTATCCTCTACTCACAGATGGTTTAAGGAAAAAGTATCCTGCATTTGCTGTTTTCTTTGGTTGAGGTGTTATCTGTATTTATGCCCAAATTGTATTCCAGATGTTGCAACTGCAGCAGTAGCCAAAGAAGCATTGGAGGGGCACTGCATTTATGATGGTGGCTATTGTAAGCTTCATCTATCATACTCTCGTCATACTGATCTCAATGTAAAGGTATAAATATGTGCTTTTGTGTTGACGTTGAAAAAAAGTATATTTAGTAATAATAAAGATGTGGAAGGGTGCAACTCTCGTTGATCGAAAAAAGATATGGTCCTTAAAATGTATGCTTCTTAACACTTGATTACCCCCACTTTGTTTGCTATGGTCCTGTTATTGGGTTTTCATTGAATTAGGGAAAGATCTGATTTGTTGCTCTTACTTTTGGTGTGCTTTTTGATTGTAGGCATTCAGTGACAAAAGCAGAGACTACACAATCCCAGATGCAAGTTTGCTAACGGCAGCACAAGCTCCTGGCCTCCTTGCCACCCAAACTACCTGGCAGAATCCTCAGGCTGCTTCAGCATACCCTGGTACCAGTTATACTTCTGCGGCTGCTGTACCAGGTCCAGTTCATACTGGGCAGTTACCATCCCAGGTTCCTGCAGGACAAGTGCCTACCTGGGATCCAATCATACAGGCAGGCGGAGCATATTTGTCGGTTCCAGGCACTTTTCCTGGTCAAACTTATCCAGTGTCTCCTGTTCCTGCCTATGCCACCACAGCGATGCCTGCTGGTTCAGCTCCCCTTTCACAAGGCAGCCCAATTTCCCGCGGCAGGCCTTCAATGGCAATGACTCAGCCAGGTATACAGCCTAACATGCGACCAGGTGGCACTTCATCTACAGTTCAGCCTCCATATTACAGTCGGTGATGTTGTATTTTCCTCTTTAAGCAGATTCTTCCCTTTACAGCATTTGTTTGTGATAAGGATGAGAATATCTGTAATGTTCTAGGTGCCCCGGTCTAATGTTGATTTTAAAAAAGGTGCCACCTTATATTGATCTTTTGCTTATTTTCTCTCTTTTTCCCATTAGACTGATGGATGAGATTTATCCGTTCATAATCCTTGTACGTTATGTGAACCTGAAGCATGCAATTAGCCAACCCAAAATTTGGTGTGGGACATTACTCCCTTCACCATTTCTTCTAGCCCAGCCAGCGTTACTTATTCTGTGCAGAATCCTCTTTAATTCAACTGATGTAATGTTTACCTAATTATAATTTTTCCTGGGAACTTGAAACTGCTTATCAGTTAAAGAGAGCTACCTGAAGAGCATTGATTGGTTTGGGTGAGTTGGAAGTGGTCTAGGAGCAAGTAGGGATGGCCCGCAGAGCCAGGTAGTTACCCTCTTCAATCTGAACTGAAGCAGTTGGGGCCTTTCAGCAATGAGAAAAGTGACCCAACTGAAATTTACCTTGCTAAGCCAAGGCCAGTACTCTATCCGATATTGAATTTGAATTGAAATGTTGAAATGACGACTCTGTCTCGGGTGCCTTACGAGTTTCTCATGGCTCTTTCTCGGTGTAACGTTTTAATATAGCCTACAGTCATAAATGGCGATGTGGTTTCCTCGATGTTGGCTGGTGACCACATCAAATGCGATGCAGACACACCGTTTCCACGGTGACCCTGATTTTTGCTTTATCAGTGGCTTGCATGTGCACTTCTTGGTTAGCCAGAGTACCGAAACTGTCACAACATCGACCCGCAGGCTGAGGAAGTTCACCACTTTACAGTTGTGCGCCCCCTCCAGTCACATCACATTCACATTCACATATATGTTGTTGTACAGAGAGCTATGGCTGAAGTTGGAGTAAAAAGCTCGCGCGGCCTTTTCTTTTTCTTTTTCTTTTTCTTTTTATTTCTGCTATTCCTTTCCAGACACGAAACCTTACAACAATGGGATTCAAACTCTAGAAGCCCCAAGCGCACATTGATCGAGTCCAATCTTTTTAGTTTTTGTCCACTTGAGTCAACCAATGGGAGTTGCATGGTTTCACTGAACTTGTTAAGTTAGCTGAATTGGTGGGGTACTCGACATTTAATAGCTGAAGAAAATTGTCCCCGTCCCCACTGAATAAGGTTTGGAAAAAAAAAAGAAAGAGTATATACTGGTATCTAGGTGGGGTTGGCATTTACTTAATTGCTTTTGCGTTGCTCCTATTTTCAACAGGGGATTAAAAACGAACAAGATTCATATCACATTTCGCTTTTGAGCATACATCGTGATGTTGCTTGGTCCATTTAGGGCTATATAGGTAACTGAAATCTGAAAGTATCTTAACTCAATTATTAATGCAGTATTATAACGAATGTTAGATTTAATGACAATTATGTATCGCATCATACGGTAGTAATGTTAAATATAATTACTTGCAAAATATTAGTACAATTAACAGCAAAGACAACGTTGGACCCATAAAATTATATGGTGATGGTTAGATTGATGTTGTCTCCTAGAGGAAGTTTGTAGCTATCCTCCGGCACATATGTCTGTGATTGATTTATCGACGCATTAGTCTGTTGGCCAGCTACGACACACAACAGAAAGTTGAAAATAAATCCAAGCCATTTTCGCTTAAGGCCTCAAGCTGAAGCGGGTCATCATCCAACAGAAAAAAGAGTTATGGTCAGATGATATGGAGATGCTCTCATCGAACAATCACACTCCTTTTTATGAGTTAACTTTACTCCTCTCATTAAATCAGCTTGATTTTTTGGGATCAAAAACTCAATTGTCTTTGGAGTTTTAGTGACTCACAAATATCTGAAGAAAAATCCCAGAGTGTGATGGCCACCAATGGACTCCAGGCTTTTGGTGAACATCAGTGCCTATTCTGAAAAACAAGAAGGATTTAATCTATTAATATGTATGTTCTTGTAGACTAGTCTTAGCAGATGATAGACCCCAGTGGTAAACTTGACTGAAGGACACCGACATTGTGGAATCCAACGTATCACTCTCTCTCTCTCAACACAGCTTTAATTAGGCTGTAAAAAAGGTGGAATCCATGGAGATTGGAGGGTCACCAGCAAAATTAATGACCCAATAGTTGTACCAAAAACTCTGAATTCAGTATGATTTAATAATAGGTCCACATGTGAGGAAGACATCAAGCTGACTGCATATGGTAGTCCTTCAGTAATAAATATGAAAGAAACTTTTTTCTCGATGCGTAGCTTTCCATGGAAACACTATCCATGTGCTGAGAACACTCCATAACTCCACTTATATGGGTGGCATTCAATAGCAATGTCAGCTCATGTAATCAATTTGGTATTGAGGAACACAGCATGATCCTATTTGATTGGCAAACAAAGATTCCTTTGTCTGCTATTTTAAACTCCAACAACCTCAGAAGTAACCTAAGATTTACTATATCACTTGGTATATGTATACTGTAAGAAGTATGTGATGAGCAAATGTGTGTACAAATACAGTCATAATCGCTATTATGAGCAATCTGCAGACTACAATTTAAGACCTCGGTCACAAATGATTTCTCGAGTATTTGCCTCAAGAGAACCGTAAGGAAGCTCTTCAAAAGCCATTTGAGCTGCATATATATGCTTGGAACTTGAAGCCAAGAGTTTGATATTGAAGATTAAATGGGCTGAAATGTAAGGCAAACAACTCGTAGAATGTGCGGATCAATTGTGGTTATGATTTTGAAAGTAGAAAAACAAGACACAACAAAGAAAAGAGAAAGAAAACAAACTTGTGATGAATTGGTCTCAACACAGGCTTAACTGGATTCATTTACATTTACATTTACATTTACAGGCTTTATCCATCCGTTCTCCTCACTATACCCCTGCCTAGTACTTACTCTTACCTTTGACAGAAGAAAAAATGAAGAAAAGAATGGACATTTGTGCATTCAGAAAATTATTTGAAAGCTAAAGCCTGATTTGCGGGTCCTCCACCATGAACTTTTGGCATTTCATTGTATATATTGACAATTGCATGGTCCCGGCACCCAAGAAGCTTGTCAGGGTGTCAGTAAGGTTTGATGTTCGCTGACTTACATTTATTCTTATCAGGCCTGGCTCATTTTCCTCATCGCAGCTTCCTTCAAGGTTCATTTCCTTGTGACATTTTCTACATTTTCTCCACTACACTATACTTCTCATAATATTAACATACAGAGAATGCCTGCCATTTACAGCTGAAGGGTTTATTTGGTTTTTCTTTTGAAGGACAATGGAACCTTTTGGGTTTCTTGTATTCGTGCTCCTCTCAATTGCTTCATCTGTCCATGGCTACACTGGAGGTTGGAGAAATGCCCATGCCACTTCTATGGAGGTGGTGATGCTTCTGGCACGATGGGTATGCACAACATATATGAAGTTCAGGCCATTACTTCTTGTTGTAATTAACGTGTAATCTAATGTCTTTTTTGTATTTGTACTTGGCTTATGTTCTAGGTGGGGCTTGTGGTTATGGCAACCTGTGTTATGGGACTAACACAGCGGCGCTGAGCACTGCATTGTTCAACGATGGATTGGGCTGTGGGGCTTGTTTTGAGATCAGGTGTGTGAATGACCCACAATGGTGCCTCTCCGGCTCCATTGTAGTCACTGCCACTAACTTCTGTCCACCAGGAGGCTGGTGTGATCCTCCTAACCATCATTTTGATCTCTCCCAGCCTGTTTTCTTGCGCATTGCCCAATATCGAGCTGGCATTGTCCCAGTAGCCTACAGAAGGTAGGATAATCAACACCTAATTTCTTATTTTACTTTTCGAGTCTTCTGCTAATTTCAGTTTACCACCAATCATGGCATCTTTTCCATCCATTGACGCGTGTAACAAATAGTGTTCATACTAGTTTTACTTTTGGACATCAATGCCCGTACGTGGGTTTTTGGCACGAAAAGTGACGCGGATCCGTAAATGGACAATCAAAATTATTGGCTGCACAAAGATGAAAACATAAATGTGCAGTCTAACAATATTAATTATATCTATGTTAAAAACTCGCGTCTACCTACCATTTCTGTTTCTCTTTCTCTTTTGTTTGTTTATTCCCTTTCCAGTCCTTAATGGCATCATGTTCAAACCATGAATAAGATTTGCTTAGCATTAACATGTTGTACTCGTTTGTTATGTGCTTTACAGGGTAAGGTGCAGGAGAAGGGGAGGCATAAGGTTCACCATCAATGGCCATTCATTCTTCAATTTAGTACTTATCACCAATGTAGGTGGAGCAGGTAATGTGCATGCAGTGGCCATCAAGGGTTCAAGAACAGGGTGGCAAAGAATGTCAAGGAACTGGGGTCAGAACTGGCAGAGCAAATCTTACCTCAATGGACAGAGTCTATCGTTTGTGGTTACCACCAGCGATGGCCGCAGTGTGGTCTCATACAATGTTGCTCCTGCCGGTTGGTCCTTTGGGCAGACATACACTGGAAGACAGTTTTTGCGTTAAATGATACACCCAGATGAACTAAGATGCCACATTTAGCCGACAGTGGTCATGCAAGATTATGAAGTTGAAGAACTGATAAAAAAAAAAAAAAAACACAATTAAAAAAAAACGGAGTTAAAAGAGCATATTTGTGGTAATTATTATTGATCAACAGTTGTTGAGAATCGGCCCATGTAGAGACATTACTAAGGATGTTTGATTTTGTGATCGACATCTGAATCTGAATGCCCCATCGATAGATTTTGATGGAATGAAAGCACAGACAAGGAATTGGAGAAATCCCAAACGTTTGCTTTACGCATTGCCAATATAGAAGTATAAGCATAAGGATTGTAGCAGGGACTCGTCCTGATGCCCACCTTGTCATTTGTTCTATCTTTTGCTCAACTTTTTCCATTTTTATCTCGAAAAAGTTAGGTAGACTGATAAACGTGATACCGATGGTGTAAATTTCTTTTTTTTTTTTTCCATATAATGTAAAATGTATAATAAATAATGTAAAACTTAGAAAAATTATCATTCAATATAAATTGTACAACTACTTATATATAATATACAACCATACTTGTTATATATTTATGTTATTGCATATCATATATTTAAAAAAAAAAAGAATAATAATAAAAAAAGTGATTTTTTAAGTGCAGAATCCACAAGACCCGTTAATGGCTTTTTTCCCTCACCCAATTCATGTAATTGGACCCTATTTTTGGTCAAAGATGTTCAATTTTTATTAGGTCACTGACGGCCGTAATTCCATCCGACCCAGATGGACATGGCCCAGCATAGCAGGCCGGTCCAAATTAGAGATTAAATTTTTATTTATTGTATATTCATGACTTTATATTATATAAATTTATTTTATTTATTTAAAATAGATTTCACTTGTATGGTATAAAATTATAAATGAAGATATGTGAAAAGAAAAATCTCTTTTGGACAAAAATAACAACAAATAAAGAATACGATCTTGTGCTGTGACCATATAGACGGGATTAGTGGTGGAAGATGGCCTGCAACACGCTCGAAGCTCAAGCTTGATGCAATCTGAAACTGACGTGAAATGACTTCAAACTCGAATAATTTGGATACTGAAAGTTTTTAAGGGATTTTCAGCGACCACATGCATTTGTGACATTGCCAACTTCACTCTGCTTTCCATACCATGCAGCAATCAAGCAACCATCACCATTCTGGCTTCCCAGAATCCATGGCAACATTGGCATCTCCCGTGTCGATCAGTGAACCATTATCATCACTATTTGTTGCAGACGACACGGCAACTAGCCATTCAAGACCGACGTGTCAACCCCATTCACCGATTTTGTTGTGGTAGAAGACTAGAGTTTCTAAGACCCCGAAAGAGGATATGTAAGCGAGTGGCAGGTGCATAAATATAAAGAGAAAGGGCTTTTCTTTTTACATGGGTCAGAATTAGCCTTTACCATCCACAATCATAATCCTTTTGTCCTTGTGAGCATCCTCAGAGAAGTGTCATTTCACCGGCAACAAAAGTGTCATTTTATTAGAATCCTTTGCATCTCATGAGCTGCACATGCTTTTCAACAATGATTGAAAAGACGTTGTTCCAAATTGGACATAGAATAGCAAGAACAACACAAGGGAACATCAAAACTACGGGACTTGAACTAGCACCAGAGTAATCCTAGTGAACTCATATAAAGAATTTAACCAGCAACACCCTCAAGTGGAGGTTCCAAAGCATCCTCAAGTTCCCTGCTTTGAGAGAAGCCTGGTGGAGTGAACCATTTCCTCTCCATTATTTGCACCAACTGGTTCCACATTCATTGGTTTCAATGAGAAATGTGTTACGAGAGCCTTCAGCATTTTCTCTAAGAAGTCTGCTCTAGGTAAATATTCCTTCATTCGGCAAACAAAATCTGCGTGGTCTCTAGCCTGCATGGTAGGTTGGAATTATGAAGTTCAGAAGAGACCAAGATAGGTGTTTCCTGCTGCTACTACTTTCAAGTATGCAGAAAATTTTATGAAAGGAATGTAATGGCACCACCAATTCATATGATCATATTGGCAAAACTTAGTGCTTGGAACTGAACACAAATCGAGCAAGCAATAAGAAAGAACTTGCCAATCTGTACTTATTGCAGGCATCTTCAAGTAAGCCATATTCCTGATCTCATAATCCCATAGAAATGAACTGTGTTGAATCCCAACGGTTTTTGGTTATGGATTGAGCATTTCCACCAAATTTACGATCACTGAGCACATAATCTGGACAAGTAGGAAAAGTCATGGGAAAGACTGGCAGATTCGATACATAAAGCATCTGAACGTTAATATGTACAACCTGACGGAAAAACTTTCAGTGCTATTCTGGCTTTTAAAAGCCTAAACAAGATTAGATCGTAGTTCCGAGCCCACATAGAAGGAACCAAAAATTGGTTGCCATGGAATCTTAAACATAAGTATCAATGGTCGGAGAAAATAACATCAACTTTGAGAGAGTAAATACCGAGGCCAAGGTAAACGCCAGAGCAAATAAGCATATGGTTCTCTTGATTAATTTCAGCCTCACTTTATTTTTGATTCAATAATCGTGATTCTGCTATAGAATACCTCTCATCCTAACTCCTGAATCAAACAGAGTTATAAACATGTAATCCACCAAAGACACTCATTTCTGCTAGCATCAAACAATACTAACAACAAAAACACCTTGCAAAACAAATCTATGTACCATTCTCTCGAAGCTGGAAATCACCAATCCCCTGAAAAACCCGAGCGTACAACTTTTTACTCCAACACGTAAGGGGCCAAGCATACAGTTGCACGTCAGGAACAGCATCTCTATTACATATGAGGGAGATGAATATTGTGTCATTGTCCACAACAACAGTGCCACGCCCAGTAGGCCTTCCGATAACAGGAACCTTGTCTCATAATACAGACCCAAGTTCAAGAAGTTCAGGAGGCTTCCTACATATGGAATACGCATCTTTCAATATGAAAGTCTCTAGAAAAGGTAATTTTACTGGTAAGAAAAAATCATTTGGGAACTTGAGGTATTTGCATATGCATTCAGGAGCAAGTTAATAAATGTCCAGGTTCAGCTACTCTGTATGAAACAACTATATCCTATCAAAATTTAAAACTACACAAGCAACAGAATATAGTTAAACAAAAAAAGAGAGAGAGAGAGAGAGAGAAGATCCTTCTATCAAGAAGTAACAACGACAAGAAAATTAACTGCCTTACCAAGATTTTCCCGTGACTATGGTAGGATAGTTTGTTCCGTCATTTATGATGCACCAGCTATCTGATGATGTATGAAAAAGCTTTTCCTCCAAATGTAGCTGCTCCAGAACAGGCATTTCTTTCAATCTGAGAAGATTCATCAAGGGAAGCCCCATTCTTCTCGTTTGATGCAACGTGGCCATTAAGCTGAAAAATGGATCCAGGTACTCTTGACTTCCACGTTAGGCCCGTGAAAGGGTCAAGCAATTCTGGTTATTTGAGCGAGTGTGAACATTTTTCCGAAAAGAAAACAAAAGGTACAGAAAGCTTCAAGATTTTTCACTCATTTCTACCAACACTTCTCAAAATAAAAAGTTCTCTCTATTTTTATCGTCAGTTACCTTTACAGCTTATCCTCTTAAGACCCTCCAATTTGTTGTTTGTATTTGTCCACAATTACGCCAGAGAATCGCCATCAACCAGGAAATCTAAGTGCAGATTGTATCATTCAGATATAGTAAACACCCATGAAAAGTGCTTTACTTTCATTATTGATCAAAAGAAGAAACTAGGTAAGACCAGCCTCAGTGAGAGCAGTTGCTTGCTTCTACTAACCCCACCAACCAAAATGGTCCCATGCCCATTATCATCTATCAGCATCTTTCCTCAGGGAATCCAAACCAAATCAAAGTACTGAGATTAAATTATTGTCATACCAATAATTCAAGATCATCACATCCCATATGGTGTTGTAGCATGGAATAAAGGCACCAGACCACACTTAACCAGATCAAAAGAAAGAGAAAACAGGGCAGTACCAATAGACAGAAAAAAGTGTTCCACCTTGAGGTGGAGCTTGCAGAAGTTGGCATTGATTGGGCAGAGATTGGTTTTTTTTTTGTGGATTATCTTTTTACGTGGATATTCTTATAAATTAATAAATTAATAAGATAAAATTAATTGATGATTATTAATAAATATTTTATATTTTATTATTAAAATTATATATATATGTTTGTCATATTTTAATTATACAATATATTGTTTTTTTGTCATATAAATTAAAATTACGTGAAATATAATTATAATTTTAAAAAAATTATCTTATAAATAATTAGTAAAAAAATATAATATAAGAAATTATAATTCAATTAGAATATATAATTATTTTTTGATAATTCTTTACTTTTTTTTTTTCAACATTTGAAGTGGCTGAAATTTTCTTTGCCCACGTACTATAATCAAACAGAGTTTTTTTTTTTTTTTTTCAAGAAAGAATTTTTTTGTCATCTGACAACAACACCAACGATAAAAGATAAAGGATAATGGGAAGGAACCGTGAATGCCGCCATGAATATTCATAAAATGGTTCCAATAATGCCAGGTGGGTCGAGTCTGGTCGGGTATCCCATATTCGTTTTTCTATCGAATTGCTGAAATAATATTTTTATAAAATTAATGATACAAATTCCTAAATTAGAGTTTAGTATATAAAAATATATATATTTTTTTAATTATGGTGAGAATAACTTACAGACTTAAAAAATATATAAAAATATGTAAAATTATTAATTAAATGATCATTTCAATAATTATAAATATATTTTTTCATATATATATATATATAAATTGACGTTGGCATCAGACGGCCATTGGCCAATGAGAAATAATTCTCTCTCTAATTTTTTTTTTTTATTTTTTTCTGTTTTACCGAGAAGTAACGAAAGCTATTTAAGGGGCATTTTGACAAACGTCTCGTGCACATGCGAAGAAGAATGGCCAAACCAACAGCATTCGTAGAGTAGACCTAGGAGGAAGTGCACATAAATCGACTGAGCCTGTAAAGAAACACAACCTTTACAATGCTTTGCAAAGACATGATCGCAGAAAACGGCTACAGAACTTACATGGGTTCGGATTCAAAGGTATGATAAAACCAGCGAGACGGCCTCGTGGGCCACTTACGGATGCCTCGCGTATATCCCGACGAATCACTCCGCAGGACCCCCTCAAGCTCTTAAAACTATCAGCTGACACAAAAAGCCTCAAGTTTGGTAAAATTATACATGCCCATTTGATTGTAACGAAGCAGACCACAGAAGACCATAGATTTGAGGCGACTTCTTTGGTGAATTTCTATTCGAAGTGCAATGAACTCTCGATTGCTCGGAAGCTGTTTGATGGAATGCGTGAGAGAAATGTGGTCGCTTGGAGTGCGTTGATGGCTGGGTATTTGCACGGTGGTTGTTCATTGGAAGTCATGAGACTGTTAAAGGATATGCTTTCTCGGTGTAATGAGAGGCCAAATGAGTATGTTTTTAGTATTGTTATTTCGTCTTGTATTGGAAGAGTTGAGGAAGGTAGGCAGTGTCATGGGTTTGTGTTGAAGTCTGGATTGATGGTTCATCAATACGTGAGGAATTCTCTTATTCATATGTATTTGAAGTGTTCGAGTGTTCAGGAGGCCATGCGGATTTGGAATCCGATGCATGGAAGTGATGTTTGTTCGTTTAATTTGGTTTTAAATGGTCTTCTGGAACATGGGTACCAGAGGGAGGCTTTAGAGGTTTTAAGGAGGATGATTGATGAGTACTTGAAGTGGGATAGTGTTACTTTTGTTCATGCTTTTGGGCTTTGTGCTTGCCTCAAAGATTTGAAATTGGGTTTGCAAGTTCATAGTAAGATGTTGGTTGGTGGCGTTGAGTGTGATATCCATGTTGGCAGTGCAATCATTAATATGTATGGGAAATGTGGGGAGATTTTGAATGCAAGGAGAGTTTTTCATCAGTTGCAGAGGCGCAACGTGGTGTTATGGACCACAATCATGACTGCTAACTTACAAAATGGGTGTTTTGAGGAAGCATTGAATTTGCTTTCAGAAATGGAGCTTGAAGACATGACACCAAATGAGTTTACTTTTGCCACCTTGTTGAATGCTAGTGCAGGTTTGTCTGCACTGAGACATGGATATTTGTTACATGCACATACTGAGAAGTCAGGTTTTAAGGATTATGTTATAGTTGGAAATGCATTGATCAATATGTATGCAAAGTGTGGCAACATTGGAGCTGCAAGTAAAGTTTTCTCAGATATGTTGTATCGGGATAATATTAGTTGGAATTCAATGATATGTGGGTACTCACATCATGGCCTGGGTAAGGAAGCTCTTCTTGTGTTTCAGGACATGTTGGCTGCAGAAGAGCTTCCTAACTGTGTGACTTTTGTTGGTGTTCTCTCTGCATGTGCACACTTAGGTTTGGTGCAAGAAGCTTTCTACTATTTAAACCACCTAATGACAGAGAGTGGAATTGAACCAGGATTGGAGCATTATACGTGTATTGTTGGCCTTCTAAGCAAAGCAGGGCAACTTGATGAGGCTCAAAAGTTTATGAAGTCAAAACCAGTAAAATGGGATGTTGTTGCCTGGCGTACTTTGCTTAATGCTTGTCATGTCCACCAGAATTATGAGTTAGGAAAGCATGTTGCAGAACTGGTCTTAGAGATGGATCCTAATGATGTGGGAACTTATACCCTACTATCCAATATGTACGCCAAGTCACAGAGGTGGGATAGAGTTGCCAAGATTCGGAAGTTAATGAGGGACATAAATATCAAGAAAGAACCTGGAGTGAGCTGGATAGAGATAAAGAATGTCACCCACATCTTTGTTTCAGAAGACAGCAGCCATCCAGAGTATAGTCAGATTCATGATACGGTAAAGGAACTCTTGGCCATGATTAGACCACTGGGATATGCTCCAGATATTGCTTCGGTATTGCATGATGTAGAGGATGAGCAGAAAGAAAATTATCTTAGTTATCATAGTGAGAAGTTGGCCATAGCATATGGCCTCATGAAAACACCTTCTGAAGCACCAATTCTTGTAATTAAGAACCTTAGAATGTGTGATGATTGCCATTCGGCTGTTAGACTTATTTCAAAGGTTACAAACAGAATGATAATTGTGAGGGACGCCAATCGTTTTCATCACTTTCAAGATGGAAGCTGTTCCTGTGCAAATTACTGGTGACAAATGCATACATGTTGTTCATACGAAAGAAAGTTTGCTCGACACAGAGGTTGCTGAAACAATTTCAGCCTTCATGGCACCTTGAGGATTCTGAGCTTGCTTTTCATTGTTGACTTGTACAACATATGTACCTCAAGGTAAAAATGAATTCCCTCCTTTGTGCTTTTATTGAATGGTAAAACATGTTTCGGATAAGATGAATTTTTTTCATTCGGACTTACTGCATCTATCATAGTTATATTGCATTCAAACTGAAGCCACATGCACACTCACAAAAACCAGAAAAAAGAAAAAAAGGAAATTTAGAAGGAGGAGGCAGAGGAGTAGGAAAAGATGAGATTTTCTTTAATTATGTTTTTAAAGTTATTACTTAACAGAAGCTATTTTCCATGAATTTTACAAATTCATTTAAATCTATCCTTTCATCTCCATTTTTATCAAATCTTTTGATCATTTTTCTGCAACTTTCCAACGTGAATCTTTCCTTGAATTGCAGCTTGTGGATAACTCTCTGCAAGTCTTCTGCGTCAATGAACCCATCTGTGTTTTGATCAAAGATATCAAAAGCTTCCTTCACTTCCTCCAGACTAGGCTCCTCCTCGTCAAACAGCTGTGAAAGCTCATCGGAACTGATTGAATCCTTAAGCTCCTTGCTTTCTTGACTGCAAAAAAGTCCCAAGTTTTCCATCACCATCTGTATTTCATCTCTGCAGAAGTTAGTGTCATCTTTCTTCTTATCAAAACAGAATTGCTTGTTAAACGACTCAGAATATTGGTCGGCACTCTCTTCACAATCCTTTGAGCTATCAATGCTTAGTTGGGATGGGAGAAAGGACCAATATCTTGAGAAAAATCTCTCAATTTTATTGAGCTGATTGAGAATCACATTAGACAAGATAAAACCCAGTAACATAATTAACGGTGAAGAAGATTGCTGAGCATTGGTTGATGCCTTCTGCAGGGTAATCAAGCAGTAGAAGTAGATGGAACCCACGGCCATGTACACTTCTATGCTTAGTTCTCTTCACAAAAAAGGGAAAAAAACAAAAGAGGAAATGAATAGTTTTGTAGCTTAATAGAGAAGGCAAATAGCATAGATGTTTCAGAAGTCCCTTTGGAGTTATGGAGAGGAAGGATGTTTACATATATATATATATATATATATATATATATATATATATATTAAAGGTGAGAGAAATATCTTCTCTACATTTGAATAGAAGAAAGGTTCAAGCTTTGAAAGGACGCTGTGGAAGGTGCTTTGTAACTCGCTGGAAGTGCATGTGTCGTAAGGGTAGAGAAAAATGAAGAAGAAATGATCTTTTGTCGTTTTCATGGAAAAAAGGAGAGAAGTTTCTGTGTTCTTGCATCTTGAATGGAAAATTTCGCATGGGGCCTCCTTCTTGGGTCTCGTTGGGCTAGTTATTTTTTTGTTCGTCTCTATCTACTTGGATTATGGCTGACAGCAGCAGGAATATGACTTTTCCTCTTTTTACTCCATTGACCAGGTATACCCATATTTAATATCATAGTGGACACTAGCAACATACCCAATTAAAACTTCTTCTAAGTGTGAATTGCTAGCCGTCACTCTTTCCCTGTCATTGTGCACCACCTACTTCCATAATTTCCGTGCACTGTATCCCCCTTTTTCTTTCTTGTAAGTAATTTCCCTGCAGTTTGTTAATAAAATCTGGTTTTTAATGCCTGCCTGTCACTTAGTAACCAAGTCAAGTCGTGCTACCCTTAAAGTAAACGTCAACCTGTAGATTTTGTTTTGCAATTTCCTGAAAGTCTTTGTTTTTTCCCTCTTAAACTATCGTAATTGCTGTAGCCCGAACTTCTCATTTCCACATTTCCGTTCTTATTTCCACGACTATTGGGTCGTGGTTCCATGAACATTCTGGTCAAGCCCTTTCGTTGTTCCACCGCAATTTCAGGCTGATATAAGGATGAAAATTTTTCTTTTGGGTCATGTAGGCAAAGCCTAGAATTCATGGTATGATGTCGTTTCCGTTGTAGGCCTTGGGCAAATCAGGCGCATGATGGCCCAGGATTGGGCAAGCCACCATTGTTCCGTCGTCTCAGTTTATTGCTGCATGGGCTATAGATACAAGTATGCCTTTCTTATTGATCTCAAGGCCCATTTCCAACAGAACTAGAATGACTCGGCTTGGGGAAGTTGGGCTGGGGTTAACCCTTGAAATGTTCAAGCCTGTTCTGATCATTTAGGTCATTCATGTCAAATTAAAAATTGAGATGTAATCGGGATTGTCTGAGTGGCCACCAAGCCGAAGGGCCAATGGGGGCTGCGGTCTCCTTTTCCCAGGCTAAATGTCCTCTAAAAAGACTTTGAAAAAAAAAAAGTAATCACTTACTAAAACACTGAAAAAATAAAAAAAGTAAGTTATCTAAATGACGTTTACATGACCAACATGATCTTTTAGTGGTCTCAACTTCCTGAAATTTCGTTAACCTCTCGGAAGTGGATCAACCTTCTAATTTCTAAGCAAAATTTCCTTTCGATTTAGTATTTTTGATTCTTTGGAAGAAGGGAAGGGGAGTTGCTTGAGCAAATCCTTGAAACATGCTGGAAAAGAGAAGGCAGATAATGTTATAGAGACAAAAATCAAACCGGTACATCTCACTTAAATTTTTAAATTAATAATAAATTAGCCTGTTTTCTACAAATATGAATTACACAGTGAGACAAAAATTATTAAAAAGAAGGAACTAGAGTGATTAACAACGATTCCCAAGAGCACTCGAGTCCCTCCTCTTTATTTATTTTTAAGTGTTGTTGATTAGTAGGATTTAATACATAATTTATTTTTAATTTTTACTCAACAGGTTAAATTTATGAATTAATATTAATGATTGACTTATATTTTATTATTTTATTTTTGTATATCGGTCTTTGTAATTGATTTATATTTTATTCATGCTCTAATTCTAATGCACGAATGTAAGTGAATTATAATAAAATTTAATATATAATTTATTATTGGAGTTCACCTAACAACTCGGTATATCAGTCGATCTCAATAATATTCTCTTGAGCACGGACGCTTGCGCTCGAAACAAGCAGTCGGGGACCTGCATACACCCTGTAAAGCAAAGTGATTATGAAGCTGTAAAGCAAGAAGCGATTACATCATTACTGCTAATCAGATGCCCTTAAGATGCGAAATCAATGTTCATATAAGTCGATTTTTCTCTAAATTCTGCTTATCATGATAAAAACGCAAAACTTACTGAATTCAATTTTCTTTTACCAAAAAGCAGCAGACGGGGGGCCTCAAGAGGAGAAATCACCAACCAAAGCTTCCCCACAACTCACAATAGAATCAACATTAAAAGCATCAGAGCATGGCCTATGCGTAAAATTACATTTTTATACTGGCAATCTAACATTCTGAAATAACCATCTTTCACAAAAACACGCTATAGAAACTGAGGACAAATAAAGATCTCATTTTCGGACTACTCTTAAATCTTAATCACCCATGCGGGGAAGGTCCATAAACAAAGCCAGTTCTCGGGTTAATATTTGGCCCCGGATCTTGATAATCCATCACTTCAACCATCTCCCTTGATTTTCCTGAAGTTTCCTGGAAACCAAACATTGGAAAATTTCAATAATTTGGAATAATCCACAAATTAACAAATGGCAATAGTAAGGACACTAAAAGTAGGAGGAGGAACACAAACACAGTACACCAACCTCTGCTTGAACCGAGGAAACTCCTGACTGCACTCTCTGAATCAGAATCCTTCTGCCGAATCCTTTATTCATCGTATAAAAGTGTAAGAATACATAACCACTTAAAAACATGTAATCAGGCAGCAACAGAGAGATAAAAAGGGCGATATTCCCAATGGAAGAGGGAAAAGACAAAAAATAAAAATAAAAACCAAGAAAATTGTATTGTAACATACCATGAGAGAAGGAGAAAACCAGAAGAGCCAAAACAAGTAGAGCCTTGATGACACAAGATCGACCCATTAATACTTGCACGGTTCCGGAAAATGGGTGAGCCTTGGATTTACAGGAGACTGTGTTTTAGGCTAAAGTCCAGTTTCCAAGAAACCGAGTCTTCTGGGAGCAGACCCAATGAGGAGACTTATATTTATTGCTTGGATACTTTCTTCCGTGTACTTCTCTGTGTGTCTGTGTGCCCGCGTGCAATCTTGTTTGCAGTTTCTCAGGGATTGTAGGAAGTGGGTTAAGGGTTACATTTGAATTTCAATTTCGGTTCCTGGATGTTTGAGGAAGTCATTCCTATTTATACTCAAATCCATGGACAATCCTCTCTCTCTAGAAAACAGGCTAGTAGAAGCTTATTTTGCTGATGTCAAACCACCCCAGTTCAGCCTAATCTCGGAACTTCAATTTTCTGCTTTTTAATTTTTTTGGGTGCGTTCTGATAGTTAGGTAGGCGCCTCATCTGTATGTTATGTAACAGGATTGATTTCGGCTTGATGCATAGCTTTGTGTTTTCAAAACAATCCAACCTTTGAGAACAAATGAAATCAAACTTCGGATTATTAGCGTCAGCTTAGAAAATATAACGTATAAATTCGCTGTAATCCTATAAGGATGAATTGCTTGCGTGTGAAACTCTAAAACCACCTTAAAAGAAAAAAGAGATCATTGCGAGATATGACGCCTCTAGCATTATTGGTCAAAAAAGTTGTCATCCACACGTATTCGCTAGTCATGTTTTTAGATATCTGATTAAGCCCATTACTTTTATCCCTTTCGGCCCGTTAGGTTGATTTTTTTTTTTTTTTATCAAAGTGCGAATAATGATTGCAACTATACTCATTGCGCCAAGAAGCTTCTCCTTTTCCACATTAAAACCCTAAATAATTACAGGAATAATTAAGTTTGGTCAATTTTGCAATTTTTCTTTTTTTAAGTACATGCGGGTTATCATCCTCATTTTCAGTGTCAATGTATAACTAGATTATTGCTTATGCATTGATGTTTAGGAACCAATCAGTAAAAGTTAAATTATAGTTAGGCTAAGGCTACCAAAACTTTTTTCCCTATTCTTCGGCCTTCCGTCTTTAAGAACTTTTTCAATTATACATTAATTAAGACGCGGGTAACAATGAACGAGAAAAATAAAGAAAGTTAAGTTCATGCGCAAGTAATCCATTTGGTCCTTTTGCACTAACATAAGAAGCCATCACGACCAAGTTTGGAAGTCTTTGCTTTTTAGGCAAAGCAGCAGCTTGCATCCCTACTGGTCTCTTTTACGGGTAGTCTCATGCTTGACATTTCCATTTTTGCAATTCTTTAGGCACCCACTTGACAATACACCGTAATGAAAAAAATAAGATGTGCTTTGATTTGACCCCAATTCAGAGACAAGATAGTGGATCACAGGGTCATCTTGCGCCACCCTCTCGTGTGGATGAATCTTGCAAGACTAGGCAACCATACTTACAAAGAAGCAAAGGAAATGTCATCGGCTGCGTTGACTTTCCAATGTCAAATTCCAATGTCTAGCTGTGCTTGGTGAGAAAAACTCAGACATGATATGTTTTCAATTTGGAATATCGTCTTAGATTTATTGGGCCCATGTTATATTTATCTTATAGGGTCTATAGTTACTAGGATTTCGACTCTTCTCCCCGAATCGGCAAAAATGACAACTTCAATGAAATTATGTCTGTGACAACTTCGATGAATGCCACCGGCCATGTCTCCGAAGCCTCGAAAACAATGGACATAGTCTTAAACGAATAAAAAAAAAAAAAAGAAAAAAGTCCACTCTTGATCCAAAGCCACCAGGTCAAAGCCTGCTTAGAGCATTAGACCGGACATGGGTTCTCAGAGTTTCACTGCTAGAGCTTTGTGTTTGTTTTACTTCACTAACTACTTAACAACTCTTAAGTAAAGCTCCGTTTACAGCGAATGGCCTTTCCAAGCTTGTTATTTTACAAAATTGTTTAAGAACATTGGTTCACTTGGGTATATTTTGTTGATAAAAATATGTGTGACACAAAATGTTGTTCTTGCAGCTCAAAATCATTTGTTACAGGTGATGTGAGACTACAAATTTCTCAAGGAAGAACCACATGACAAAAAAAAGTGTTCTTTTGTTTTTTTTTTTTTTTTTTTTAAATATGAATAATGGAAGGTTCCTAATCTGCATCAGGTGATAAATTTGATGATTCAAAATCATCAGAGTCAGCTAAGGAGGGCTCTACGATTTAAATGCACGTACGAAAAGCGAACAAATTTAGGACCCAGAAAACACACGAAAATTTTGGAGATTTGGGATCGAATACTTGGAGAGGTGGGGCAATAAAAGGGACGAGGCAGATGATTTTCCAGCATTTATAAGGCCAATTTACGAGAAGGAAAGGGGTAACCAGAGAGCAGATCAAGAGCAAGAAGCTTGATGGCATCACGTGTGTTGGGACCCTTCTACAGCTCGCGGAACATTGCTTACCAATAATAGTGGCCAACATCGGCCTGGCAACACCACAAAATATGTCAATGTTTTTCACTGGCCCAATACATCAGCAGACACGCACATGGCCTTGATTTTGATAGATCGACCAGATCCAATTGAGTTTGCTGGTTACTCATGAGCTAATTATTATTTTATGTTGCTTAAAATTGTGGTCTATTGCAGCTTAAGATTGTAAGTCATATGCACTTGTCCTTGCTACATGTAGAATTGAAGATATGCAAGTCTTATTAGAGAAGAACAAAAAGAAAGATGGAACCAAAAAAAAAAAGGTAAAAGACAAGAAATGGAAAGAGGAAGGAAAAACTTTATGATTAGCTTTCCTCTTTTTTTTTTTTTGCCAACTGTTTAGATTCTTGGCCATATTTGAAGGGGAAAGGTGCTAGGCCTTCTCTGTTGGGATTATTGCCAAGCAAGTCTACCTGCAAAAGGAGAAACTTTCCCGTCTTTCCATTCACCCCTCAATCCCCTACATATTTATTCATGCAGACTGCAAGAATGATATTCACTTATTTAGCTTTATTCAATTCGCTTTAACCGTACCATTGGATTTTATTGCTTCTCTATATGGAACTGGACAAGGGAAAATCTTCAATCCTACCGTCCAATGCTGTTGGACGTTATGCTAAAATATTTGCATTTATTTTATGAGCAGCCAATGATAGTTGACACCAGAATCTTCATAACCAGTTCTGTATCATTCCTTTAGGATCAGTAAATCTAAGTTCATTCACGGGGCCATAAATCCCAGACCTTTTTGAAACAGGTAGCACAGGAGATTCTTTCCCAACTTAGGAGATTCAAGGGGTGAGTAATATGCAGAAAATGGTGCGTCATCGACAAAAGGTTTAATTTCATTCCCAAACTTATTTTTGTACATTGGGATTATGGTACACAAACTCAACACTGTCCTAAGCTCTCAGCCTCTCACCATCTCATATACCAATATGTACAAAAACTTGAAGTAACCTAACGATTAACACAGCAATCCGCATGGAGTAGCATAAAAAAAAAAAAAAACAAAAAGACAAATATATATAAATAGTTCTGTGGCTACTTTCTCCCATTCCATAGAAGGCCCGATTCTTGCCATAGGCTCATGAATTCAGAACAAACCTTTGGATTTCAAAACTGGTGAGTGGAACACCATCAATCGGTTCCCACCATCAAAGACAAAGTCAAATGTTAGCTACCCAATCATGAGCTCTCATGGAATTGGAGTGATCGAGACAATGCAGCAGGATTGGCTTTTAAGATGGAAGAGGTCTCGGTCATGCAAATCTTTCCATCGCCCTTTGACTGGAAGGCCTTAAGAAGTCCTTGCCCACCAATTGCCTCGGCCTTGTCATTCTTAATCCCAAGAGACGTCAATATTGAGCTTTTTGCAGCTTCTCGTGGGTCACCAATCCTCAATGTTTTTGGTATCCAAAGACATCGTTCTGAATTATTATCTTTCACTGACTCCTCTCCCACGGAGTTACTTGATTTGGGCATGTTTTCATCCCTTAAATGTTTCCCCAAGGTTGGAGAGTTGGGGCCGGAGTTTGCGGCGGTTTGCTTTGGTGAAGAAGGCTGAGGAAGCCATGGGATGTTCCAAGAACCCGGTACAGTAGAACCCCAACAAGCAGCTGCAGGATAGAATGGCACAGCAAATCCTGGAGGGTAAAAGGCAGGTGGGGTTACGGTTGGGCTCCACTGAGCTGTATCCCAAGGGTAAGGCCAGGGAGTGCCTGGAAAGCATGCTAGCTGAGGTGGAAACCCTTGGCAATTCCCCACCACTGGCTCCTGTGACCCACTTTTGCATGCCTCACCATTTGAGCCTGAGGTGGGAACTGCAGAAACATTAGAATGATTGTCCTGATTACCATGAGAAACCGAAAGACTTAATGCTTCAGGTTTAAGGAACCCATTTCTCGTGCAATTCTGCATTGTTTTGTCAGTAAGATTCAGAGCAGAAGCCATTGATTCATGTAGGGGTGTGTCTGCACCAAAGGCAACGACAGTACTGTTGGTTTTCAGTATAGGATGATGGACTCCGTTTGGAACATCAGATTGACCATTTTGCAGAGCTTCAGAGACAGTAACATGGCGGTAATGAGAAGCTGAGTTCTTGTTTTTGCGACGGCCGGCACCCACAGGCACATTTCTCATGGTTCCCCCAGCAGTCCAATATCTCTGGCAATTCTTGCAATAGTGTCGGGGTTGGTTCACATTGTAATTGTTGTAGTAACAGAACTTGGTGTCCATGCTATTACAGCGGGGGCACGGGAGGACTGTGTCAGGTTTCTTCGGAGTCTTTTCTTGCAAATTACTCGTATCACTCTGTTCTTCTTCTGTCTTTGAAGTTTTCAACTCAGTGCTCTCCTTTTCAGCTGAGGGTGTTTTAGCGCTCTCGGTTGTCACTGATGTTCCTTCTGAATTGGATTGCTCCACCAGAGTCGCATTTTGGCCCGTGTCTTGGGGTTTACCCTTTGTTGCTTTCTCTCCTACTGAGTCCTGGATTGATCAAAGAACCAAAGGGAGTGAACACCATTCTCAAGAATGTAATCCTGACAAACTTGTAGCACGAAGAAATCAGTGTGCACACAGATCCAATAACTGTACTAGCATACCATATGTACAACTGACAGAAAATTTTGTCTATATGAGCTTGTATGCCAATATATGCAAAAGTAAGAAAAAAACCTATCCCCCTTCACAGCATGTTAAGGGACATAATCACACCTCAATCTGTCCAAAATATTGGCTTGGATCAACCATTTGGTGTCAATCAAATTTTGTTCTAGAACCACATAGTTCACATTAAGAGTTGTCCTCTTCAAAACTCAGGCACCGGTATTGTTTTTTAAGCGATTGACCGGAAAGGGAAAACAAGACCAATTTTGGCTGGTTAAGCCAAGAACCTGACCAACAAAATTGTAAATTTTGACCTACCATAATCAAAGGAACTCTATTCACAGGCTAATACAGCAGACAAACTGAAAAAAGATAACTCCCATGAGCACTAAAGTAGAAGAATCCAGGCCACAAAGAAAGAATGGATTCTTCAGAACCAAGGAAGAAGAGGAAAAGCCCTCAATAGTACCCAACAAGCTCAAAAAGTCAAGCTTGTGAAAAGATCAACCTAACAGAGCGAGAACAGATCAAGTAAGGTTTATCTGTCAATCGTTTAGACAGCTCCTCAATCTGCAATCTCCCCATGATTCAAGCTTTACATAAATCACCTCCGATAAATTCTATCCTTGGATGCAAAATTTCACATAGAGCTCAAAATTCCAAGTCATGACCCGTCAGACATCTCAGAAGCAACGCCCCAAAATAAAACTGAAATCCCAAAGACACAAATCCAGAAAATAACACACTCTTAATACTTTGTTCCCAAAACTAAATCAGACCCATTAACTAAGTTCAACTCATAAGAAATGGGTTATCCTCAGAATCTTCGAAGAAAAAGAAAAAACAACCAAAGTCATTACCTTGTTATCACTTTCTCTCTCTTCTTCATCTCCTCTTTCGGTGACCTCATCAGGAACAGCAGGGTCTCCACAGGACTGACGGTCCTGATCTTGACTACCGCCGCCAACCCCACAGACCCCAGTAGAAGTATTAATATCTTCCTGGGAAATCTCTGGCAAAGGAATCGTCTTCCCAAACAGTTTGATTGCCGGGTCTTTTGGCTCCGACATTTCTGCTTCCTCTGTTTCTCTCTCCCTCCTCTGTTTTTCTTTTCTTTTTTGGTTGCTTTTTCCCTTCTTTTTCTTGTCTTCTGTATTTGAAGAAGATAAATAATAAAAATTAAATTCAAGTACACTCCACAGTAATCTATTGCTATCCAATAAAAAGCAAGTGCAAAAGTGTTCACTTCTAGAGAGAGAATGGATGTGTCCGAGAACCTTTTAGCGAGGGAAAGTCTAGAGAGAGATCTGACACGTGGGGGGTGCTCCGTATGTGCAAACTTCAGAGCGAACCTAAGAGTCTATGCCACGTCAGCAACCAAGAGCAATTCTCAGCCACAAGTGCTCTTAGTGGCCTCGGATGAAAAAGATTTTCTTTTCTGTTCTTTTCGCTCTTTTTGATTCTACCCAGCGTCTCTTTCCCCTAACTTTTTCAAAGCTTTCATTTTCTCGGCAAAAACTCCTCTATATATATATATATTTTTTTTTTATTTATTTATATATTTTTATTTTATTTTATTTGACATTGCTCCTTTCACTATTTTCTAAAGTAATGCATTAATTAATGTGTGGATGAAATGTGCGTTAGGCCCATATCTTCAACTTACAGCCTTTGAAAAATCATACTTAACTCTGTGTTTAAAACTCTATCTATAGTTGACCATGTTTTTAAAAGAACAAAGAAAAATTTCAGTCTTGTTTTAAGAAAAATACTTAAATCCAAACTTACGGTATTGGAAAAAAAAAAATAATCAAGAAGTAATGATTAAATCTTTTTTTTTTTTCAATTTAAGGATTACTCCTATGATAATTTGTAGGATTTAATGAAAAGACTTAACTTTTACCAATGTTTAGAAATCTTTTCTAATAAATTATTTATAAGTGGCAGAGAATTAATATTAATAATATTCACATGAGAAGAACATTTTATGTAATATAACTCTCTTCATATTCTCATTCTGGTGGCGAAAACATCCATTACTTTTCCCTTAATGGCTTTCTCCAAGATAATGATTAGACCCACAGAAATCCACGTCAACTCGTGCGGACCCCACCCTCTCTCTCTCTCTCCACTCCAAGTGGGCCCCCCTCTCTGAAAAGAAAGAAAAGTGGAAAAACAAAAAGGTCCACCCCCGACACACGTGTCATGCATCTAAAGAATCTGCTTCTAGCGGCTCAGTTTTTCCCGTGCTGCACGGAATTCGCTCTGTGGACGCCGCGTGTCCCAGACAAAAGGCTGGTGCCTTTAAATAAAAAATTCACATAGGATTAACACGTCACCGCCTGAGAGGTTGTTTTTTTTTCTTTTTTCTTTAAATAATTTATACAAAAGTGTAAATGTTCTCCTCGCAAAAAAAAAAAAAAAAAAAGTTCTTAATTTTCATGAGTTTTGTCGTTACCAACACCCGGTGTTTGAATTGTCAATGTGGGCATCCAACACGTGTAAAGGAGCGGCTGCCTTCCGTTGGATTGAATCATCTTTTTTCAAAATTTTAATTACTTTCTCCTTGCTTTTTTTTTGGTTTTCTTCTTCTTGTCGGTTATGGTCTAATAATTAAAATTTATATTAAAGTGTTTGATGAAATTAAATCTGACACAATTTTAAGAAAAGTTAATAATTTTTATTAGATATCAGAGAATGTATTTTTCATAGGTTGAATTTAGAACACCTAGCCTACTATACAATGCAGACATAATTTTCTTTAATAGAATATCACCTATGTTTTCTCTTTTTTTTTTTTTGTAATAAAATAAATAAATAAATAAAATAATGATCCACCCTATTTTCGCTCCGAATTTTGTAACATTATTTCCATGTTGGGTTTTTGAGGCTACGTCGGTGCGCTTTGAGACAATGGTTCTGAGAGAGAGAGAGAGAGAGCCAAGAATCGAATTACTTGGCAGTGCATGTTGGGATTATCTGGAGATGTTGCCCCTGAAAGGCTCTGCAGCATTATCTCGCCAATTTCGGAGGCCATCTGCTTCGACCAAGAATGAGGTCACGGTTGCCGGATTATGCTAGTGGAAACACAATCTGGAGCTCCTTCTGCATATCATGCGATCTGCCGTTGTTTAAATGAGGCAGATATTGAACAGCTCTCAAGGGTGAAATTACTAAGAAAGTCGGCAGCAGAAATGGATGGAGATTATATATATTGTAGGAATTGAACTGCATTCGCTGGTAAGTTTTTAACTATCCTATGGAAGTTATATCGCCTAGTCTAGTCTTTAAACGTTACTTGTCTCGACCATGTTGATTTGTATATTTATTTCTTCCCTGCCTTGGTGGAAGCACACCGTATAATACCTAACAACGCAGGTTGGAATATTATGACACTTAACACGACGCTCCCTCTTTAGCGCATAGTCATTGTCATTGAAGTTAGCACTCTAAAAGTTGCTTTTAAGTTGCCAAAATTCTGAACCGAAAAAGAAACGGGAGTGTAACGGTGGAGGTGCACAGACTGTGTGGATTACGTGATGATCTAAGTTAATTCAACGAGACTATGGTTCTATGTAGGTCCGGTGATTGAGAGACAAAGGCCGTGGCATGATCTTAAAAAACGACTTTTATTAGTGGGTGGTGGGAGTCCTCCAGCGTTAATTTCATAAATGGCCATTATGGATTAGAAACTCCCACCAAAATTGATGCACTGTAAGCTTTGTAAAGGCTTCCTAAATAATCATATGGAAGAATCTCCATCCGATGTCCTTTTTGACTCCATAACATACCATTAATTTACAGTCCGGAAATAGTGTTAACTATTTCACTTTAACGGGGTTGTGCAATTTTTTTTTAATTTTATTTTATTTTATTTTTTGTTCAATGAACATGCTACTCGATCGAGTTCCTAACGCGGAAAATAACATCATTGGTTTCAATTTCAAAGTCAAATTTTGGCTGTTTCTCGTTGCTTCCTTCCTTTGTTTGCGTCTCATAGTTACAATCGATCTCCAATTTAAATACGGCAAAAATCACGTCCATGTAAGCTTCTTGTATTTAAAAATGTAGGAAAGCCAGGCCACAGGGAAACCATTTGAATGTGGGAAAGAACGCACGTCCCAAACAAGGGAGCCCAAGGCAAGTGTGTTTAAGTGTCTTTTTCTAGGGGGAATGGCACAAACAAACTCTACCCTTTTACACGTTTTAATGATCATTTAATCAATGAGGTTCGGCCGTAGGATTGCGTGGTCAACTTCAGTGGGAGATTTTAATGATCCCTCGCTTTCTTCCTTCGAGCATTTAACAACAAGAAAACAGAGTCCATCTAGATGGTCTCGTACTTGCGGTGCAATACTGACGACACCAAGTTAAAAAAAAAAAAAAAAAAGAAATTTCAAGTTCAATATTTATTTTTTTTTTTTGTGTCTGATGAAAAAAAAAAAAGGCGCCCATCCAGTCACTCATCCAGAAACTACGAAAACAAAGTTTCACTGTTTTATAATTATAATGCTAACTAGGGAATAAATCACAAAATTTTTTTTTTCTTTTTTTCACTCAAAAGGGTTTGAACGTTTTTTAATTTTCTAATTAGGCGTTTAGGGTCTCCATTATTTTCATGGCATAAAGACGTGGGCCAAGCCCATAACTAGACCCCTCCAAATCATTAAAACATCATGACTCCTAAAGGCCCACTCCATCTCACTAGCCCACGTAACCTAAAAAAAAAAAAAACCAACTAAATTTTTCATTAATTATTACAAAAATCGTCTTATTACCGGCTGAGCTCCCCCACTTCCATTACATATCTGTACCAACCAAACCGTATTTACACATACCCAACCAAACACTGCAAGTTTTGCGAACACGTAGAAAGGACAAAGAAGATAGAAGAAAACCAGTCGAATGGCTCTCTCTTCGTTGTCCTCTCCGCAGGCTCTATGGCTCGGTCCCTCTTTATAGCCGGCGGCCTTAGATAATCTGATTTTTAATCCGTCCAAAATTGATGCAGGCAAAGATCCCTCCTTTCTTTGATCTTCAATTGGATTCAATCTAGATCCTGGTTGAATTGTTCTTGTGCTTGCCGAACTGTTTACACGTCTGGGGCTCCGACATATGTTGTTCTGAATCTTCAGGAGTAGGCTAATTCTTGGGTTTGATGCTGTTTGAAGAGGTGGGTTTGATCTGGATTTGGCTCTAGATTTGTGGGGTCTGATTTGAGATTGAGTTTCGATTTAGATTCTTTCTGGGTTTGATTTGAGATGATCTATTTCCATAGCTCAATCTCGGTCTGCAACTCCGTTGACCAATCAACAACAGTCATGACTAATTCTGTGAATTCCAGTGAGCTGTGTCCGAAATCTAGACACAACAATCATGTGCACAAGAACAGGAGGACAACAGGTTGTCCAAATTGCTCTAACATTCCTGTCTGTGATGGATCTCGATCGGCCGTGATTGATGTTGTGATCTTGATCGCTGTTATTGGTGCTTGTGGGTTCTTGTTGCTCCCTTATATCAAGCTTGTAATTGAATTTATTGGGGTCATCCATTATGTGGTTAAAGAAGAGATTATGAGAAACCCAATGCTGTATGGATCTATAGGGGTTAGTACTTTATGTTTCGCTATATCTGCCTGGTTACTATTTTTGTGTACAACTCGGAAATGTGGGAACCCAAATTGTAGGGGGCTACGGAAGGCGGCTGAATTTGATATTCAGCTGGAGACTGAGGAGTGTGTAAAGAACTCTAATGGCACATTGGTCAGAGATGGAGTTAAAAGGGGTCTTTTTGAATTGCCCCGTGATCATCATCACGAATTGGAGGCTGAGCTGAAGAAGATGGCACCACCTAATGGAAGAGCGGTTCTTATTTTTCGAGCAAGGTGTGGGTGTTCTGTTGGGAGAATGGAAGTTCCAGGGCCAAAAAAGCCAAAGAAGATCAAGAAGTAGAAACTAATACAGTTGTTTACTTTATAGGGAAGATAACCCAATGCAGGAATAGAATCATAAGAGATGGAGGAGTGCCTTTCGGGCCAATCTCCTCAGGAGCAGACTTTTCTTTAAATAAGCTTATGGCAATAAGTTGTTGAGGGATTATCGACACATTTGGTTATAGTGGAGAATATAAGAGCCCTTTCATTTATCAACTTTATTCGGTACCGTGCAATATATTTTCTTTTGCTTCCCTTACTGAGGTTAAATTTTTTGCTCTGATATCCATTATTCCAGGCTTCAGGAGTATGCTATGATACTTGCTGTGCATAAAGTTTTCACATGTTAATCTGCTTGTTTTTTAATGGTAAATAACTCGGTATGAGAAAAAAGACGAAACTGTTATAAACAGGAATTAGTATTTAGGGCTTCTTGGAAAAGGAGTTAGAGCAGTCATAGATATTCTGAGATTTTTTATGTCACTGGATTTTATGATGGATCAAAAATATATGTTCAGTAAGTCCAGGATAGGAGTCGTAGGTTCTCCAATGTGATACATATTACCTGAATGGTGTGAAAATCATGTTTTTTTTTTTCTCTCCCGCAAATTCTGTTAATGGAATGTCTAACTCGGTCCTGTAGAAAGAAAAGAACACGGTTCATTTCATTTAAATAAAAATTTTCTTGTTATATATATGACTGATTTCTTGTTCTTAAATCAATTTGAATATTATTATTTTCCATTTCTTTCTAGGAACCACTTACCCTGGCAGTTGCATCATGTTCTCTTATGTTGGGATGCATTCGAGCAATGCAGTTTATGAGTCAAATGATTCATAGGCTGTTGCTTTTACTCGAAGAAATGCAAACTCCTGTAATTCCGATGGTCTTTAATTGGTTGCTAAAGTCTTATAACATTGTCCCAAGTTTTGTGGTACCTAGCCACAGAGTCACCAAAACAAACTTATAGTGCACATAGCAACATAAGACTTCTGTGTGCTTAAATTCATCTAATCTTCGTTAAATTTTTTATTGGAGCTATTGACTTGTTTATTTCCTTCACGCTACCCTAATTTCTGTATCAACAGATGGCCCTCCCCCAATTTCTGTATCAACAGATGGCCTGCTTTTCAGTTAACGAGGTCACTTTATTATGGACCTTCACAAAGTGGACTTGAAGGTTCTATGCTGACCGCGCTACATTTTCGTTCAGTTTGAGGGTTTTGCCAAGTTCTCCTCTGTTGGAATGCATTAAAACAGTAGCATTTATTTCCTAAGGTAGTCTCAACCATTCTTCTAGTTTCGTATTTCATCCTTGTGTTGATAGCCAAGTTTCTTTGCGTTGATCCTGCGTTTGGGATTACTAAAGCCAGGTTCTAATTATCTACGCATAGATAACAGATCAACCATACGCTCAAAGCATAGGGAAGGACCTATACGATGATCATGTGCAGAGATTATCTGCTAGAATGCCCACGCTTGATGAGATGGCTTAATCTGTTGTCTGTTGGTTATCAAGTGGAAATTATGCGTCTAAAAACTGTAGATGAATGTTCCAGGTACTTCTAACACCTTGCATCAGGATACTTTTATCCATACCTTCCCTTCCATTCCCCTGCTTGCAGCTTACCCTGTTATGGTGCATCAGCTAATGAATGATAGCCCGAAGTTAGGAGAGTCGGGTTTGAGTGGTTTAGGCCAAATTAGAGTAAGTCCTGGCCAAATTATTCTAATAATGAATTAGAAAGCAATATGGTGGAACTAGGCCCACGGGAGAAAACTGGTATCATGGTAGACAGTTTCGTGTGAATGGTGGAACAGAGTCACTATAAGAATATGCTCAAGATAGCATTTTGTTGCCCCAGATCTGTTACCACTTCGAAACTGCTTGCCCCACATCTAGGGTCATAGTGATGCTGCATACGCATACTGGGTACAAAAGATGTCTTCTTGTTCAAATTCCCTCCCACCAACTTCTATCCACACCGTGTCCATTCTAGTTTGAGCTGGACAGTCAGAGTCCAGGATAAAGACGCAAGCCAAACATTAAAAAAAAAAGAAGAGGAAAACCAGTTGTTGATTCAGGACAAACAACAACGAGAGAAGTGAGTGAGTGGGTATTGAATAGAACACGAAGAAGATTGATGAATAGCACAAGGCTGTTCTACGGACTACAGATATTAGAATTTGTAGTGTGTGCGCTCAACCATCTTTCCAACAGCCTCCAAACTTCAGTTTTGGCCACGATATTTGCTGTTCATTGAAGCTCATCACTATAGATTAAATTTAATTCTCCTATATTAAAATAAACCTTTTGTGACTAAGAGAGAATTGAACAGACAATCTATAGCGCACAAGAGAGGAGACCACCAAAAAAATAACTAATAAAAAAAAGAACAAAATTAAAAGAATCCAACAACACAGAACAGGTATATACAAAAAATAGAACTTTTTAAAAGAAAGATAAGTATCACGTTGGATCAACGCTTGAATGGGCAGACCCCAGGTCGGAATCCTCCACCGGCTCCGAACTATCACCGTTAATGAGCAGCCAGGCTGAAATCCGCCGCCTTCCACATTCGCCACCGCCACCATCATCGACCGGCATCAAGAAACGGCAAACCGGACACGACCCACGAACCTTGAGCCACTTCTCAATACAGCCAGAATGGAAGCCGTGTTTGCACGGCATCTCCGTCAGCTCGCCGCCGACACAAATCTCATCCAAGCAAATAGAGCAATCTTTCACCTGATCATCCTCCGTCACAATCGTTCTATGCATGGCATCGATGGAGGCCTTGGATGCCGGTAGGGGCCCCGACTCCTCGAAGCCGCCAGCCTCGACGTCGGCGAACAACCCCACGAACCGCCTGCCTATTAGGTACATAGCCAGTCTTTGCACGCTGGCTCGGGCCTCCGCCGCGTCCATAGGCGTGTCGCCATCGCTACTAGCCATTGAACAGGGGAGAGATAAAAGTGGATGCTTAGCCGTGAGACGGGAGTTTATAACAGGTAAGATTGAGAGGATTCTAGAACATGGGATTTTCCAGTTCTGGTCGGACTAGGTTGCTTTGCAAGTCGGCGTTTGGCGGCGGTGGCGAATATGATCACGGCCACACTGCTCTGAATTAATAATCAAAACAATTGAATTCAAATAAATATAATTACACTTTATATCACATCCAAAATATCAATATTATTTTCTTAAATCCATCATTTTTTTTAAATTTTCCTTAATTTTTTTCAATAATCAATTAGAATTGTAAGAAGTTATCATAAATAGTTTGTTTAATTAAAAAATCAACATAGCTGAGAAAAAAATTTTAATTTTTATTTATTGTAACGTGATGTATAACTGAATTTCAAACAAAGAATTTGTTTTTAATATTACAATAAAATGAAGTGAGACCCATTTAAATTTAATAAGTTTTACTCGTGCAACAAGTTTTTTTTTTTTTTTTTTAAGTTGAAATTGATTAAACAATAAACCTTCATTAAAAAAACAAAAAGGTATATACAATAAGCAATGGCCTATAGAGTACAGGCGGAACCAAATTTTAATGGCCATAAAAATTGAAAGACTCAAATATAGAAAATATTAAACAGAATTAAATTAATCTAAATTTGCATTTTTTACTTTATTTTAACATGTATATCTACCGACAAAAACCAGAACCAGATCGGGTTCGCTGAGGAAACAAAAGAAAAGCCAAGTGTAAAAACGTAGGACACTGCTGCACAAGAAGACAAGAAACAGGGAGAGAAGATAGCCAGAGAGCGAGAGGGAGAGGAGTACAAAGGCTCGACCTTGTCCTCTCTCTCTCTCTGTGTTTATGTGTGTGCGTGTGCGTGTGTGCATATCTCTATGGTTTTATAGAGTTTTAAAGGTCTTTTAGGGGTTTGGGTTCTAAAAATCATCTCTCTCTCGCCCGCGGGCTCTCTTTGAGGGAGACCCTTTTGGTGGCTTGCTGGCCGTTTGCGTTCAGAATGGATTCATCGGATTCGAATCGGTTTGATATCTATGAGATTTACCGGATTTACTGCGGTAAATTCACTTTCTTTCGTTGATTATTTATTGATGATTGATACTAAGCATTTGCAGATGTTTTCTTGGTTTCTTAGATGAAGTGGGTAAAGATTAAAAAGTCTCTTTCTTGATCTGGGTTAAGGCTGATAAAAAGTTAAACTCTTTTTTTTTTTTTTTGTTTTTTTTTGTTTTGTGTCTTGGGGATGTTGAATGAAGAAAGATTTGGCCTTTTGCATTCTGAACTTTTTTTTTTTTTATTGAGTTTTGCACTTTTTGTTGTCTATGCTAGCCCTGAAACATCAAGTGCAAACTTTCGTAGTTTTGAGATTCTTTTTTCCTCTTGGGTTCACTTTTGTGTTTATAGTTTGTACCATGAATTTTATTACTTGTTTGGATTATTTTGGTTGTCCATGGTGTTTATTTGATTCTTTTCCAGGGTAGACCATGGTACTTAATTGATTCTAAATTTTTCTCTTCCAGATGTTAGATCGGGAAAAGCATGGAAAGATGTAAGCAATGGGCCAGGGAATGAAGCTCAAAGGTGCAAATTTTCACGTGAAGCCTTGGCTCAGCTTTTGAAGTTTGTTGAAACCTGCCTGCCAACAAGGTAGCAAAAATTAGTTCAACTTATTTAGGAGCAATGTCTTATCTAAACTTTTAGGATGCATGTGCAGGACCAAGTTTGACTTTGTATTGACATATGCATCCTTGCTTGAGTCGTGAGAATTGTACGGTTGACTGGAGGCGTTGATATGAGGAATTACAAGTATTTTTTATTTGTCTATGGCTTTCAATGCAAGAAGATTTGGAAGGCACTCTTGTTTTTTGTTATGGAAGGGATTATCGTATGTAGAAGCCGCTTCTACACTAGTGATATGTGTAGGGCCAAGTGTGTGGAATTATTTGTGGCAATTTGTGTCCTGTAAAGCCACAAACCTTTATAATGGGAAAGAGTTCTGGCAACTAAATCATGATGTGTGCTTCAGAATACTCGTATAATTTGTAGTTTTGTGGATTAATGAGCCAAAGGTATTCAAGATTTGAGAAATTCCTTTTTATCTGTGCTAATATCTTGGGAGAAGAAGTGAGCATTGGGCTGCATGAGTCTTGGGACTGATTGTGCCTCCATAAGTTTTGAAGAGGAGGAAATTTGGTTACAGAATCCAGCACTAAAACGTTGATTCTTGAAGACTTTTCTCTTAATGGTGTTCATTTCAAGTAGCATGTAGTCTAAAATATGATGAGTTCATGAATCATTTGTTTGGTCATTTCAGTCTTAGATTTAGTGGGCCTGGTTTTTGACTCATTCTTGGTTTTCAGTTGCTTGATGTTGTTACTTGTCTTTTTGAGCATTGGGTGCCTTACGACTAAAGTCACATCACATGAGGACTAGCTGTCTGATGGTCTGAGTCTATCACCTCAAAGTCTTGTCTTGAATATAAAGAGCCCAAGTCAACCTGCAAACTATTTGAATTTTGTTTTGGTTCTGGCAATCTTTGGATGCAATTGACTCTTGACTCAGAGTATATTTTTTTTGTGTTAATTGACATATTGATGCTAAACAATTTTATGTCAGCATTTAATCCTGATACATTAATTGACTACTTTTCTGTTTTTGAGTTTTCCTGAAAGAGTTACGGCTTTCCTTTTTGACAGCACTTCAACTTTTGATGAGCTTCTTAAGCTTAAGTTGAAGTTGGGACATATGGTGAGTTTCATATATTTCAAGTTGTGGGATTGAATCTCTCTGTCTGCTTTCTGCAAGAATTTTTTTTTTCTTTTGATTTTGATTTGAGTATATTTGCTTAAAAAAAGGTGTATATTTGAGGTTTCGGCTTTTCGGCTACACTTTGGTTGTTGGTTGTAGGTGGATTTCTCTGAATTTTCGTGCTTCTATGACTTTGTCTTCTTCATGTGCCGCAAAAATGGTCAGAAGAATATCAGTAAGTTTTCTATTCTCAGTCACCGTGCAATGTACAACCAATTATTTGTCAATGAGCTGTGACATATGTTCTTTACATCTTTCAATTTTGAGACTTATTTCCTGGAACATGTTACAGCTGTAAGCAAAGCAGTTACAGCATGGAAGTTTGTTTTAGTTGGGAGGTTTCGATTGCTAAATCAGTGGTGTGACTTTGTTCAGGTACCAGTGATGCTAAGCTTTCTATACTTTTCTGTTTTATGTTTCACTTGTTTGTAGGTTATGACTATTGCCTGTCTTTCTGAGCAACACATCTCATGGATTTATTTCAGGAAAATCAAAGACATAATATATCTGAGGATACGTGGCAGCAAGTTTTGGCTTTTAGCCGGTGTGTACATGAGAATCTTGAGGGGTATGATCCTGAAGGTATGGTATCATCCAAATTCTATCAGCAAACTAGGTGATGCACATTTGAGCCGCATTGTGGTGCTTTTTTGTGTTATCACCTTTTGTTTCTTTGTGCATTCTGTTTCTTATCTGCTAAATTGATGCTCATTTGTATTATGCTTATTTGAAGGTGCTTGGCCTGTCCTCATAGATGACTTTGTAGAGCATATGTACAGGTTTGATATTTATACCCGTACCTTCATTTCACTGAATTCTAAAGATACTTGGTACTGGATGATGGCTCCTATTGTTACACATCAATTTTCCTATCTTGCCAGTGTTTATGTCTTAATTGTTTATTTTCAGATGCATAATGTGTGTGACATTGCCTTCCAGGGTATCAGGATCCAACAAGGACCTTAATTTTTACTGTAACTGTGGTGATTCTGAGTCTCAGTCCTGTGTGTCTGAAGACCCTCTTCCAGGTATTGCTGGAGACATTTTACTTCATCTTTCTGTTGTGTTATGTGTTATTCAAGTTTCAGGCAACGGAGGATGAGCTTTGTCCTAAAAGTTAGTATCTTGGTGCAGGACTGAGAATCACTCCTGGACTGAAGAGGAAGTTGTCAAGTGTTCAAAAAGATGAAATGGAGGTCTCAAATACAACCAATCTCATACTAAATTCAAAGAGAAGATGGCCAATCGATTTTAGACTCTTTAACTGGGATGATAATCCTCCCAGCCATTCAGCTGATGACTGCATGGAAGTCATCAGGCAGAGTAATCCATTGGGTTCTACCAAATCTCCATGTGCCATCGAAGGTTGCTTGTCAAAGGGCTTTGCAGGGCTGTTCTCAACTCGTTCCTACTTGCAACTCAGTCCTGAGAGAAGGGTTTCGTATACATAGACTAGAGTGGCAATTCCAACAAAATGTCCTTTTGTGAGCTAAAGCAGTTTGATATGCACAAATGCTTGGTGTGGTGTTATATTACTGGCCGCATCTTTGCAGAGTTTTGTGGGAATAATACTCTGATATGGGACACGAGATGGGGAGTTTGGGGGTGTGGGGGACGGGGAGCTTTTTTTTGTTTTGGTTAATTTCTTTATAGGATTATGAATGTTACATCAGTATCTTGTTGTGGGTGATAAGCCAATGAAGATATATATATATATATATATATATGCAATTTTTATGCAAGGCAATAGAGGGTGTGCTGCCAATGTAAACTAGTGTTCTGGCGGTGGCAAACGTTGTTTATAGAACTTGCGCATATCGAGATTCTAGTGATGCTGAAATGGCTCAGGAAATCTGTATTGATTAGTAGCTGCAATCAATAGCAGCCAAATGTATTTTTAGATGAATAAAAAAGACGCCGGCCAAACTCGTAAGAGGTATGATGACGTCGATATTGCTGCAGTTAAGGTGCCAATTAACCCCTGCGAGAAGGTGTTTTTTTTCCCTCGATATAACGTTTCGGTTTTTGGGTCCTTTGTTATGCCTATCCAATGGGTACAGGCTTGAGGGGAATTTTGAGCAACTAGCATGGAAGGTTAGACGTCGAAGAGTAAAATGGCTAGAGAGTATCGGTGCATGGAAACGGCATTATGGAGAGCGATTGGTACATGGGCATAGGCTCTAGGGATATCAAGCTATATCAGTACAATATCAATTTGATTCCATTCCAGATAGCACGCGTCTGAGACATGGGTCAATGACATTTGAACTACAAACTATATAGATTGATATCAACTGGCCAGCTTAAGCTGGATAACTATATTTGCTAGCTTCCCTGACTAGCATTAGATTGGTTTACGAAGTTGCAATATTTTGCAACCACATCTATCCAGAAATCATGGTTTACCATTGAACAAGCTTGTGATCCAACTGAAAGGGAATAGGCTGACAGAGGCTGCAGAATTCCAAAATTTGGCCATGACCTGCATTACCACTGATACTTGGCAGCAACCAGGACCTCTTCGTACTTCTCAGCAGCATGGTCCCAGCTGAGGTCTTGCATCATCCCTCGTCTTTGGAGTCCTTCCCAACTCTTCTTGTATCCTCTATAGGTCAGCAAGCAGTTTCTTAATGCATGTATCAACCTTTGTGCTTCAGCACGATCAAATGTCCACCCAAGCCCTGACTCATTGTATGGGTCAAAAGGTTGCACAGTATCTTTTAGTCCACCGACAGCATGGACAACTGGAACTGTTCCATACATCATAGCATATAGCTGGTTCAGCCCGCAGGGTTCAAATCTTGATGGCATAAGCAAAATGTCTGCACCAGCAGTTATTCTGTGAGCTGTCCTCACAGAAAAACCAACCCATCCTCTGATTTTATCAGGGTGTTGGTTTTCAAACTGCCTAAGCATCTGTTCTAAGTCTGGTCTGCCTATTCCCAACATAACTAGTTGGATGTCCTGACCCACCATCCATGGAATTGCTTCAGCTATAAGATCAACACCCTTTTGATGATCTAACCTTCCAATGAAACCAATAACAGGAACATCTGGACGAATAGGCAAACTGAGCTCCTTCTGCAAGGCTGCCTTACATTGGGGCTTGCCAGTATGAAGTGTTTCAAATGAGTAGTTAGTGTAACCGTCCGATGTCAGGTGGACATCATACTGTGGGTTCCACTCTTTTGTATCAATTCCATTTACAATGCCCCTCAATTTCCAGCCATTCTCATTCATGATGTTGTGCAGACCCCAACCACCTTCAGATGTTTTAAGCTCCCAGGCATATCCATGACTAACAGTAACCACACGATCTGCTGCCTTTAGACCTGCTGCAAAGATATTGAAGTGCTCACCACCAACAGGATCATACAATCTGAAAAGGTCATTGTAGTGCTCTGGTAGAGCCACATAGGAGAAGTCTTCCACTGGACCTCGCCCCTGGATGCAAAACAGAATTTTGATTTCAAAAGTGTCAAAAATTTCAATGTGTACAGCCTTACAGAGATAGGCTGTACATATTTGCACAATTAATAACTACATAGGTGAAAAGCTAGGTCTAGCTTATTATCATAGTTAAAAGATTGGTCCTTTCACCCTAAGCTACTAGATACATACAAGGAAATAGAGCTTATTCAACATCGAGCAAACCTGGTGAGCTATGTTATGAATTACAAGGATGCATCTTGTGTACTGCATTAAGCCATTGTCCCGATAATATGCCTTCAGATACACAGGCAACAAAGCAGTATGCCAATCATTTGCGATGAAAACCAAATTACCATCTCCATAGCAGATGCCACCACATGGGACATGCCAAGGAACCTGGAAAAGAATCCATCTCAATAATATTTGCAGGCAAGACTATGCAGAGATTGTGCTGTTACCAAGTAAAGAACTTTAAAATACCATCTTAAGTATAACAAGAAAAAGCAAACAATTTCATCTGGTGTATTGGGAGTGACAACAAAACCAAACATGTCATGCTCCTAAACATCTATTTCTTCAAGATTGTAAAAGAAAATATCTACCCTGGGAAAAGAAGAAAATTATACAGGATTCTCATTCTATTCAAGATAACCATGAAGGAACCATAAGTGTTCTCGCCAGTTGCCAGTGGCATCTGGTTGGACATCACACCAGATGGATTCTCTAAAGGAAGTTTGCAATGGCATAGTCAATAGACTAATGGGTTCAACTCCAAATCAACTTCATTTCTGCTTCCAACATGCAAATAGATAACTGCTTGATTCCAAATCTGCTTTAAAGGATGCTCTAAAAATGTACCTCAACAGCTGCTTTGCAAAATAAAACCATCCGCTTTAAAATATCCTGCACCATAACTAAAAGAATGTAAGATCGCATAGTTCATTGGTTAATACTTAATACAGATGAATCAAGAAATTTTAATGCTGAGGCCATTATAAGCCAAAATACTGCATTCACTGAGAATCTCACTGACAATAATAACATATGCAATGCAGTGCTAGAAGGCAGGACAGGGACACAATTATTAACTGGTGACAAGAAGATACAAAGAAAAATGCCAGAGCTTCTAATTGCCATGAAAGACAGTTTATTTTTCTAATGCCAACATCCAAACCAAGACTGCTCATGAATTATAGAGGGCAGACCCACATAAAAAATAAGCCAAAAATATAATCTCATATATGAGTTATTAAAATAGTACAAGTATATGTAGAATCATTCAAAGATGAATAATTGACAAGAGGCCATCAAGGTGCACAGTGTAATATAAGATTTCAGCCTGATCGATGCAATGAAAAGTCTTACCACTCGGTTTCCTCCATATATGTTGCCCTCTATGTGGCGAAACATATGACTGTCAATGAATACAAAATCCACACCATCAATATAGGCTTGAAAGTATGCTACTTCCACATCCTGCAAAGGGATAAACTATTACATGATTGCAATGCAACAGAAAAAAAAATGCTAATCCAAAACCGCAATTGGAAATCACAGCACATTGCAAGATGTGAGGTTTAGCATACCTGACCATCCACCTTATACATTTTTCTAACTCCAGTATGCTGAGGTTCAGCATAATTACCATACCGAGGTGCCACAACCTAAAGCATAAAAGTAATTAATACTGTCCAAGATGCAGAAGATATAATACAATACAATTCAATGCACTTTTAAGGAAAGATAACTCAAGGATTTTAGTAACATGAAAAATGTAATATCAAACTCTCAAATTATGAAAAGATTACATCAGTTGAAAATATCTAAATGTCATCAAACTTGGATTTGTCGGCATGCTTGAAGAATCCTTTAACTTCTATATCATATCACTTTACATGGGACTCATTAGAAAACAAAATTTCTTCATATTTCTAGTGCTTCCATATACAATTCGTCCTATTGAACAGGAAAATTACAATACCATAACCCTATGTCCACGCCTAGCTAATCCTTTTGGTAAAGACCCAGCAACATCTGCAAGCCCACCTGTGAAAATCCACTATTTACATCAGTCTCTGAAACAAATGGTGAATTATCTGCCTGTACAAATAATTTTCCATCGTGCACAAGTGCTCGAGGAAGAATACCTGTTTTAGACCATGGAGCACATTCTGCAGCTACCAAAATAACATTCATGACATTGGCCCCAGCTAGAGGAGGGGGTGCTTCTTCTTCAGTAATGTGATTGCTCTTGAAATTGTCAGACTCTGACAATGTTGATTCACCCTGATCTTCACACTTTTCGCCATGTACAGTGGAAACTTTGGATGTATTCGAAAGAAAATATGGCAGCTCATTCAATCCAATTTTTTTTGGACTAGTGTCCAACTGTTCGGTAGGATTCTTAACAGAAGTTACCTTTTTAGGAGGTAGCTGTTCTTCAACTTCTTTTTCACCTTTGCTGTAACTTCCATCAAGTGCCAAAGATGCAGCTTTTGGTATCTCATCTGCCGTTGAAGAGGCATAACTGCTTGAAGGAATGCTGCCGTTTTGTTGTTCAAGAACATTTTCTCCACTACTTGAAGCATCACTGGGACTGGACAAAGATTTTTCATTCTGCTCAGAAGACGACTCCTCCAATTCTGGGTTAATGCTGCTCTTTATGGATGAAACCAGTTTCCTTCTTACAGTAATCTGCAAAGGGCAGCATCCACAAAAGCATCCAAATTGGATGACTTAATCAACTCAGAAGAAAATGACTGTCTGATAACCTAGTCAATAAAGATCAGTAGCAGATGAATATCGATTTTCCCTCGGGTAAACTAAACTGCCTAGATGTACAATCCAAAATAATCCTTCTTACAAGGGTCACCAAACATTTCAAAGGAGACGCATATGGCACTCACTCAATAACGAAATACCGGAACAGATTCTGCACCTAAAACCCATTATTCAACATAATAGATAAGAAAGAGAACCAAAAAGCTAACCTGGTGAAGCAGTTCCCTTTGCATTGAAAGGACCTTCTTGCTCTTTTCAATGGTAGCCTGAAGGGCATCTTCTGAACCCTCGCCACTCCCATCTTCCTTCACGGTGGCTCTAACAGGCTTCAATCTCTTAGAAAACCCATCACCAAGAACATAAAAGTTACAAGACGTTTGAGGCCTACACATCAATAAGGATAACCTGGGTCGATATTGGTTTTTGCTATGGAGAAGAACGGAGCCCTGCGTTTTGGTTTCAATGATAAAAGGCAGCGACTTTATAGAAGCCATTGTAGTGTTTATGTGATAAATTGCCACAATGAGCCGCACGGCACAAACAGGGTTTCGTTGATTTCAGTTACCTAGGACTTCTTACAGGTGAACATAGGACTGACCCAGTTGAGGAAATGGAGAGAAAAACAAACCCACTTGAGGAAATTAAGACTTGAGAGGATCTGGCTAACGATCACTTCCAATGGTTGGGTTGGGTTGGGTTGGTTAGCCAACAATAAGTGTAAGTGTCACCAAGGGAGTGGAGATGAAGTAAACCAGAAAATGGCCAGAGGAGCAGGGAGAGTCTTGTTAAGATGGGACCCGGACAGGCTGGAGGAAGTGGGGCTGTTTGAATGCGGTTCGAATAGCTAACAATTTGGGAACAGAAAGTCGATTGTTTTGCGGATTTTTGGGTTTCGGAATATCTATTTGTACCCCACACACATTATTCCCTTCTTCTTCTTCTTCTTCTTCTTCTTGTGTTCTTTTTTTTTATATTTTTTTGGACCATACCGCGCATGTTATCTGGTTCAGCGTTTTCCAGGCACACAGAGAATGGGCCCCGGCTAACCTTCAAGATTACATTTTACCGGAAAAACTAAAAAGGAGAATGAATTATTACATGTGCCGCAGCACAGTCGTTTGATTCGAATTCTTTCCAAATATCAATGGCAAGACAAAAGGGAAATGAGCCACTTTCAACGGAAATTAAAACGCGGAGGCTCCTCTCCTCAGGGGTCATTAGTCTTGTCCATTAAAATGGTGTCAAAGAGCTTTTATTGAACATGGATTACTTGTTAGTGGATACCCAAATTTCTGAACTTGAAAAAAAAAAACAAAGAAAAGAAAAGACCAGAGAAGCAATTTTAAGTTTTAATTTGAGGTGCAAAATGAACTATTTAATTGAATTTAAATCGAATTCTTTCGAATCTTATTTATTTGAATTTTACATATTAGATTTCAAATAAATTAAATTTTAAATTAATTAAATTTGATATTGATCATAATTAAATTATTTTAAATTCGAATTATTTAATATTTATATCATATTGATTTTAAGTGATTTGGGTTATACGTCATTAAGTCTTTAATGGGCCCGTGCTACTGGAATTGGGACATTGAGAACAACCTGACAGGCTCAATTCATTGATTTACAAGCCGGTTGATAAATTGGACTAATCTTCGTCTTGGTTTGGTTTCTTCTTGCCTCTCGGCTCAAATCCTTCACAAGGTCCCATGCCAACACAAGATTGGAAATTTCTCTCCAAAAAAAAAAAAAAAAAAAGAAACAAAAGAAGATTGGAAAATTGGATGCCCCGTCTCGTTTTGACCTATCCCATTAACAGAATTGCTGAAAAAATACCGACCGAAATAGACCCCACCCCTTCAATCTCGAACATCTAGACCTATCCAAGAAGAAAATTGATATTTTAACCGAAGATTTCTGATTTTTTGGTTTAATCTAAGATCCACAAAATCAACGTTCCAGATACTTCAGAGCATACCCGAATTCAGGCAAGAATCCCACTACTGGAGAAAAAAAAAAAGGACCTTGTTCAGGCAAGGGTCTCCAACAAGAATGTGAGTGTATGCACCTTGTAGTCTCTTACATGGTTGAAACCATTTATCACCACTCAATTATTCTGCCTCATTTCTTTCATTTAATCTCTGTTACTGCATAGGCTTCGGCAATCGGTAGCAGTAAACACCAACAGTTTATCTAGCTTGTCAATGGACTGAATCGGATTGACATCCAGGGTACGTTGAAAAACATAATTAAAAAAAAAAATCATATCTAGATGTTGAAGATTATTTAAGTGTGTCACATTTAAGTATAGACAATGATGTAATGGTTACATGACCTTTTTCGCTCAAAACGAAATACAGAAGCATATGTTTTAACTAGGCCCAACTACATTAGCTCAATCATCTCCATTTTAACCAGTCTTTTTTTTTTTTAAATAGGAAAAATAGTTTATCGGTGACTTATTTCACCTTGAATGAGCTCCATAAGGAGCTCACCCAATGTGAGAGAGGTTACTTTGCTGCAATTCTATTTATGACTCCTATTTATGTGGAGTGAAAAAGGAAGCTACACAAAAACTCAAAACTTGGAGTTCCTATTTTTGAAAAATATCAACATGGAAATAAGGGACCACTCTTGCAATCCCTGATGATCCTCCCTTGATTTAATTCTATGTTGTCCAACTTCTCTTGGCACCACTTGAGTTGCAGAGAGGAGATCACAGACATTTGGAGCACTCTTGCCACCAGCTTCATATCTATCATTGTAAATAGCATCTGTTTTCTTTGGGACTCTTCTAGTTGGTTCAAAACTCTCCTGACCCAACATCTTCGCTTCCCTTGTAAATCTTTCAGCCATAGTTCCTTCTACATAATAATAATAATAAATCACATAATTAAATTTAAAACAATTTTGATAATGTCCTTCTCATATGTAAAGTGCCAGAATAAATAGTGCACTGAAGTTTAGGATTTTACCTTTTGGAGTTTTCTGGTAAGGTCAGCTAGTAGTTCCAAGTCCCTGGGGTCTTCTATTGGTGGACTAGTCCATAATGAGCTTTTCAATTTCCACCATGGCCTTTTGTTATCCGTTTTCACAAAGATCCAAAATGCCTCCATACATATCTCTATGGTCTTCAACACTGATTTGACATTTATGGTTTCTCCTCTCAAGTCTTCCCTCTCCTGCTCCAGGAAACCTTAGAGTACCGAAGCAAATTAGTGAAGGAAAAAACCAGATGAAAAATATAACATTAACATCATAGACAGATGCATGTGGCTAGATAAACTGAATAGCCACAATTTTTGTTCAACTTAAACAAATCTATATGAGAAAGCATCTGACACCTCGTTTCCTTTTTATTTGATGATAAATTTGGGATTCATTGAGGTTCTAAGTATTCTCTTTACTGATGAGGTGGAAATACATGTAAGACTAGGCCCTGAGCAACTTCTATGAATCAAACTAATGTGAAAAGGAGTCAAATTTACCCGAAATCTTTGGAACTTGGAGAAGGCTCCTTTGTGAGAATCTTGCCTGAACGTAATTCCGAATTCTCTTGCCTTCACACCTCTCATCTTCCATGAATCTCTCCAAAAGTACTTGAAACTTTTGGAATTCCCCAGCCATACTGTCCTGGAATACCCCATTTTGGGAAGCAGTAGACAGGGCAAGAGCTTCAACCCTTTTGTACTGATGGTGGAGGGCCTCCCATGACAAGCATGACTGAGCCACATAAACAAGCTCAAAATCGCTCTCCAAGCTTTTGAGGAGCCTATTTTTAGCCATTCTGCTCCATGATATGTAAGGGGAGCCTGAGAACCCAACACTCTCAAGTGAACAGGGAGTTCCTACTTGCTCATTCAGGATTGCACCTGCAATTACAAAAGAAGACAATTTGCACTTGATTTGGTCTTTTTCTTTAATGGACGCTTAATTTTAGTATTGGTATTATTATGATTATTATGGTTAAAGGCTACCTACTTTTTCCACAAGTTCGCTCGTGATTGAGTGTGTCAAACCAACTCATTCTTTCAGTGTACTTCTTGTAGAATGCCTCTGTTTCTTCATTCCTACCTGCATCAGGTATCCTTTCTCCTTCCATTACCCGCACCGGTGAATTAGAGCTGCACACTGATGGGGGATATTCAGTGTCTGTGTCCATTTCTTCGGCAGGAGGCGAACTGGAGTAGTTCAAGGAGGATGGAAGGTGCCCATCAAAGTCGGTATCATCCATCGATGATCTTAGACTGACAATAGAAGACAAATAATCATTCGTGCGTGCATAATCATCCAGACAAAAGCTTGTTTCATCTCGAGTTTGTTCCTCGCGGGGAACAACATCAATATTTTCCTCCAGACCTTTGTCCTCCAAATCCTTGTCCGTCTGGAAGCAGTCTCTCTCAATTGTGAACACTTTTTCCAAATCCTTGCCCGTCTGGAAGCAGTCTCTCTCAATTGTGAACACTTTTTCCAAATCCTTGCCCGTCTGGAAGCAGTCTCTCTCAATTGTGAACACTTTTTGCTGCCATGACATTGGTATTGCTGTGCTGGAATAAGTATGCAAAATGACAATTTCATTTTCAAAATCAGTCTCAGCATCTTCAAATATCTCAGCTTCTTCCGTGTCAGTCGTTCTGGTGAATGGAAACAAACAAATGAGGCAATTTTTGAACCTTTTGAAAAGATACAAACTAAGATGGAAAATGATATCAACAGGGTAAAAGATGGCAAGTAGAAGCCATTTTTGCAGCAGCTTGAGCCAGAGGAAAATCTGGCAAACAAAAAGCAAAATGGGATGGATATAGAAGCTCAAATAAAACCACTTCACAAATCCATCAGGGATGACAATAGACTCAATTATAAGCCAACAGGTAGCAAGAACAGCCATGATTCTGTATCTCAGTTCACTACTCCAAACCACTCATTTAGGAAGCTCTGGTTTCCTATTGGGGAGAGGTTTTAGCTTGATTCTCCCGGAATTAGCACATGGTACATACATAAACTTGTGAGATGGGACGTAGACAGAAAGGCCAGTGGCTCATCAATAACAGGAAGAAACCAAGAAAGAGCAGTCTGGAGGTTGAACTCCTCCAATCCATAACTAATGGTTGTTCGTAGGTCGAGAAGGATTTATCAGTGAATTTTTACTTTCTTTCCAAGAAAAGAAGACTTGACTTAATTAAAATATACATTGGCATCTCATCCTTGACTAAACCTCTTGTTATTTTTTAATAATATATTGCTTCGTAAGCTAACTTGGACCGCTATCTATAACCGCCCTCTAAAGGGGGCGGCGGGGGTCCTTGAAACCTCAAGTAGCTTAGTTAATTGATTCTTGTCAGGAGATTGGAGACAAAAACCCAGTTGACCTCTTCAACGGGGTAAATGGGTATTTTAATAATGGGGGTAAATGGGTTAGCGTATTGCGTTAGCATATTGGCAAAAAAGAAAACTGTACTTAGATCAACAGTTTAGACACACACACACGCACACACACACACACACACACACAAAAGAAATTAAACAAACAATTGTAATGAAAAAAGAACACCAAGTCGAACCACCTTGGTTAAGTTCAGCATCACATCAGGGCTCCTTTCTAGTCTTACTTCATCTAGTGGATCATCGTTAAACTTTGTCAATGGCTTTCACCTACTCCCATGCCTAACCTAATCAAGCAGGAACTATCAATTTGTAAGAAAATCTGGTTTTTTTTGTTAACAAATAGATTAGATTAACTAACATGTAATTATCCTAAGATTGTCATGACGACATGACCTTTTTATTTGGTTCAAATGAGATTGTCATGACGTGCACGGGCTGCTGAGGGTAGTTACTTAAATCATATTCTTTTTAATGCAAAGTTAAGAAGAGATATATTTTTTTTCTTTTTAATACAGAAGAAAGTATTTTGTATGTATATTAGATTGAAGTTTTTTATTTAATTTTTTCATAAAAAATTAATTGTTTAATTATTATTTATTGGATAAATTTTTTATATTTAATTTAAAATTTAATACTGTACAAAACACAGAGTTTATTAGCCATCAAGCATAATTAATGATAATGTGGATATGATTTGCTCGCAAATTAAGCGTGTTGTGTGAAGGGCCTCGTTACAAGGACGGGCCCTTTTGTATAGGGCACTTGACGCGACTTATGTGGTACGTGGCCCTGTACACAAACAAAAAAAAATGGATATAAATACAATTAAGATAATTTTTGTAAACAAGTATTAATATTAAATATTTAACATTTTAAAAAAAAATTATATATACGTTTTTTTCATTTATCTCATATATTTTATTTTATTTGTTAGTGTTTTATATTTAAAAAAAAAAAAATACGCGTTACCAGCGTGGACCTTACGCCACCATGTCATTCGAGTCTCTCTGGGTTCGTTTGGCCCCGTCCGTATAATATTTTTATTTGCGAAATGTTTGATTCCCAGATGTGTAAGGAGCGGGAATTAAAAAAAAAAAAGGAAATTAGAAAAATGTCAGAGAAATACATAATTAAAAAAAAAAAGATATTTTTTTTATTTTGTAAAGTTCACACGTCTAACTGACTCTAATTCTCCTATGACTTTTTTGTTTTTTTTTTTCCCTATCCACCAACATTTTCCCTAATACAAATCTTTGGGAAGGGGGGAAAAAAAAGTTTCAATCTGATACCAAAATTAAATTGATAAATGACAATGGGTGTCTAAGGTTAAGCGGCAATGATATTATTTTTTGCACCTTTTCTTTGTTCTAATCATACACAATCGACTTTATATCATAATTCATGCATTTTTAATCCATAAATAGGGATGGGGTGGTAACAGCTAACGAATATCTTGGTCCTGTGGGGATGTAGATTTTGATCGGTACAAAAGATTAAGATATATATATTTTTTTGTTTGTTTTTTTTTTTTTGATTCGTTAATTAATTCCAATTGACAGAATGTAAAAAATATTGACCACAGGAATCAAACGGGGCAATTACTTGAAACCCAGCAACTAATTAGCTTGTTCATCTATGGAGTTGAAGGGAAAAAGTGGTAGAATCCTTACTTTCTACCATGTAACGTATTACTTCTCCTTCTGACTTTCTATCATAGAATCAGAGCTTGGCTCACCCTATATCATTTAGCTGAAAATTTCCCGTGGCTGACTGATATAATGGGGCCAGGGAGAGTATTAAGAGTATAAATTTTACGTCCATAAAGTCGGTCAGACCAACCTTGTATCCCTTCTCCTTTGGAATCTCCACGTCGAGCCGGAGTTTGGGCATTGCCAGGCTTTTTGAAGTGACAAAACCACAGTAAATCTTGCCGTCAGGGCCACGAAAATTGTCGGTGAAGTGAAAGAAAAAACAGGACAATGCGCATAGGCCTAACAGGGCCAGAATCATGAAGGTGTCAACGTTAGAGAGTTCGCCGGTGCAGTAGACGGACGGGGAGGACCATTTGGAACGTTAAAAAGTGTGCCTGTGGGAAGGAAGTTGACCAGCCTGGAGGTTTGTAAATAGTTTTCTGAACTCCCTTTGCGACGGCACGTCGTTTTCGGCCATGTTCTGGACGCAACTGAGAAGATGATGATGATGATGATGGGAGAGAAGGATTGTTTCTTGGGGAATGTTCTCATTGGGGGCTATGCGGCGAGGGATATCGAGACAAATGCCGTAATGGGTTTTTCGCAGAATGCGAAGAGTAGGACTTAGACCCAACAGGCTTACCTTCCTTTTTTTGTTCTCGAAGGAGGGAAACAAGTACATGTTGATGCTGTTTAAGTATGGTTCGGATTGAAATGTGTAAGCTTAACTCTAACTTTGGTCCAGTCCATTTTTATGGGTCGTGCAAGAAGATCTTGGATGCCCGATGAAACAGTGACGGCAAGTGACTTTGGGCCGAATGAGACCACGATGGCAGTCAATCTTTCTGTTTGGGCTGGAATGGGCAAGTTGAACCTAGGGAGATCGGAGATGGGATTCATCCTCAAGTGACTGGGAAGCTCATGGTATTGAATTGTCAATTGAGCACTGCCCTTGTTGACATGTACGCCAAAAAGGCGAGCGTTTTTGATGGAATAGAGGAAAAGAATGTATGGACCTGGCGTACAATGATTATGGGGCAAGAGATCGACATGGGTTTGCTCAGAAGGGGCTTGGACTTAGGCTTGAGATGATGGAGAGCTCTTCTGTATTTCCAAATTATGTTGTATGTCAAGTTTCTTGAGGTTCTTTGTGCTTGCAGCCATTTTGGATTGGTGGATGATGGATTTTGATACTTTCATGAAATGGAGCACATACATGGGACTAAACAAATGATGATAAATTATGGTGACATGGTTGATGTCCTGGGTCGTGCTGGCCGGTTCAAAGAGGCATACAAATTTATAGTGGATATATCTTCGCAGCCTTAACTGATCTTGTGGAGAACATTGCTCAGTGCATGCAGTATTAGCGAAATCAATGATAGTACGGGAATAGCCGATAAGGTAAAGAAGAGATTGCTTGTACAAGAGCCAAGGAGCAGTGGGAACTTGGTGATGGTTGCAAACACGTATGCTGATGCTGGGCAAGGGAGAAAACTGCAAATGTGAGGAGTTTTACGAGAGATAACAGTTTGAAGAAGATCAGAGGAGAGAGTTGTCTCGACTTTGGTGGCTCCATCCTTCACTTCGTTTCTGGATGCTGTTCTCAGGATGACCATGAAGGCATCTATCAGTTGCTAGGTGCACTGAACTTACGCATGAAGATGTATAATATTTTAATAAACAAAGCTCCTTGCCATTTTTCGCAGTGCGGAGTCTTGCCGACAGCACTGCTGATCGTTTCTTGCTGTATGCCTTCTTATTCTGCTCCGAAGATTACTTTGTTGATTGTCTCTCCTTATTTTTGGATGCCTCGACATGTTACCATACGAATATTTATAGAAAGCAGAGCTTATGCTTCTCTGTTTTGGCTATAAAGTCAATGCATTTATTTTCCTTTTTTTTCTTTTTCTTTTTCTTTTTCGGTACATGATTTATTAGCCTTTTTAGGAGGTAAAAGTGGTATGACTTTAGTTACTTGCCACATATTTTAAGCTGCACGGCAACATAGTGATTACTGAGACTGACTAAATTTCAACGTTGCTGGTTGTCACTCGACAGTTCTATCTCAAGAAAGGAAGATCAGCTAAAAAGTTCTACCCATAGTTTGCTGTTCCAAATTTTCAGGTGGTTACATCTGATAAATTCAATAACATATGCTCTCGATCCATCTCTTTCTAGCCTGGTAGCATATGTCCATACAACAGAGTTTGAAATTTTGTATCTTCGTCTACTTAATTTGTTGCCATGTCCCACTAACCAATGCATACATTGTCTAACCAATCATCATCGACCCTCATTACTCGGGAAACCCACCCCAGTGTGGGCTACGCTGTTACAGATTCCCCACTATTTTCAGAAGGGAGGTGTAAGTGCCAAATATAGCAATTACAACACCCAACAGCACAATACCCACTATTACCACCAACTCAAGTCCGAATCTCTTGTAGGTGCCTGAAATCTTCAAGTAACATAAACATGGCAGTATAATCGACGCTGTCATACTTAAGAATGCTCCGACCAACGACATCAGATAACCGAAGAAAGGGATTGTCAGGGCTACAATGACAGTGCTAATTACTAGAGCAGTGCTGATTAAGAGGCTGAAGGGTTTCTTATTGAAGTAGCAAGGGAACCAATTTTTGGTGGCATTTACTATTGGTGTAATCATCAGTGCATACTTGGATATAGGATTGACCAGGGTGGTGTATATTGCCACTCTCGAGCTGAACTTTTCAGTTGGAAGGTCTAATGTTAGCTGTGATTGAACATCTGATCCAAACATTAAGTAACCCAAAACTGCCATTGATGCATAGCCAAAGGTACACAGAACAAAGCACAGAAGCAGCACCTGTAATCAATAGCAGCCAAGTAAAACTCAGTACCTCGAACAGTTAAAACAAGACCCTAATTTTAGTTACAAAGAGAAGAAATAGACGTCAACCTCAATGTTTCTATATCATTGCAAAAAAGAGATTGCACTGAATGTGCAGTTCTCGAAAGTGCTACTTACATTAGAGAATTGACGCTTGTTCTTCATAGAAGTGTACAGGGTAGGGAAGACAGGATGTGCACAATAACAGAAGGCGTATAAGCTAACAGCAGTAGGTATTCCTTGCCAATTGAGTAATGTTCCCTTTTGTTGAAATCCAATTCCATCGACTGCACCAGCGTAAAATATTGATCCAAGAATGATTGCAGAAGCTAAAACCCCGCTAGCAGATATATATGAAAGAATGCTCAGATTATCCAACCAGACCGTGGGCAAGATAATAAGAGCGACAAGTATAACAAAGCTTTGTCTCCCGTCTATTTTCAACCCTGCCAGTTGGAGCTGCATGTAAGGGAATAGGTTTTGCAAGTTATCTCCTTCCAGAATGAGGAACCCTGTTATGACTAGGTAGAGTTCTGTGTTCATGAAAATTAGTGTCAAAAGTCTTCCCTTGTTACCAAAAGCACGCGCGCCGATGTCAGGGTAGGTTGTGATATTTGAATCCACATCCATGCATCTTTGAATCAACAAGCCTGAGTAAAATGCTGCCATGGCAACAGCGAAGAGTAGGATCAAGCTCAACCACCCTCCAGACGCTAGCGCATGAGGAATTGAAAGAATTCCGACTCCTGAAATTCAGACAGACAGGCAGACAGACGGAAATTTAATTTTTCAATCCTTGTTCAGTTAATGCATAAACTTTAAGCAGAAAAACAAAGTGAAGAGGCTTGGCTGATTGAATTTAAGAAAAAACAAGCATATTGATTAAGGAATAGGACCTGTTAAAGCATTTAGACCATTCAAAATGGTTTTAAAGGATGAGGCTGTGCCTTTGTTCAGATAGCTGTAGTTTGATTCTACGTCTTCTACTTTGTATCCTAGTCTTTGTTGCCCATCATCATCGATGAGAGGCACTGTGAAGGATGGCCCAATATGAGGCACGGCCTCCATGATGCAGACTGAGAAGAGAGAGAGGAATGGAGATGGATTGAGAGCGGGGAGCGAAATGGGGTCGGTGGAAGGAGGTATGCTCGACACAAAAATGTGCTACTTTGCAGATGCTTAGCAATTTGAGTGGTAGCAGTATATTATATATATATATATATATATATATATATATATATATATACACAAAGAACCTGACTAGCCTGTGATTTCTAGCTTGAATATGCAGGGAAAGTTCAATTATATGCATGTGCCACCTGAAACGACATTGAAGCAAAGCCAAAGGATCTTTTGGTGGGGGGGGGACCTTTTTCTTGCAAAAGTTTGTCTAAAGTGAACCCAAGCTTCATTTCTGACTTTTGACAAGCCTTACAAATGCATTTTAAAGATGTATCTTATCACCCGCTTCATGTGGCCTATTTTTGTGTGGGAGTACGCACTATGCCTAGTTAATATCGTGCCCCTATAAAAGGACAATTTTGTAACAAGGACTTTCTGCTATGCGGGTGCCACCTCCGTCGAAGTGAGATTTTCAGATTCTACTTTGGGGAGACACGTCTTGGGATGAACCACGAGGGTGAGGCTAAATGCTAATCTGGCACAAATCCTGCCAAGACCCTACCAGCCTCCTTTTTTTTTTTGGTACATGTCCCAGATGACTTGGTAACTTGTCTCTTGTTCTAAAGATTTTTCTTTCTTTTGTGGAGGTGGGGAGGTGCGCCGGTGGGGCGGGGAAGGGGGGGGAATGGGCTAGACAATTCATGTCGCCTTTAGACAGATTAGTGGATTAATGAAGCACAAATCAGAAATTGTTCAGTTACTTGTTGGACATTAAATGCAAAAACCAAGCATTATAGCAGTCATCAGTTTTGTCTCAAAGTCGTCTCTGAGACAGGTCAAGAAGTATGACAGGTGCATGAACTTGCCAAGTCTTAGAAATACTTGGAACTTTCATTCATGTAGATAGAGCTTCTTCGGTATTATCCACAAACCATCGTTTTTCAATCTAATGAGATCCTAAAAGAACGGCAGCGTGCAAGTAATTTGCACGAAGAACTCCTAGAACTTCCGTATCTAACATGTCATGTGTGGCTGGGAAGGTAAAAACTAACAATATACACGTTTAAAGTATTGTTCAGGTCCAAAATTAAACATCCAACGCGGGGAGAAATCTCATCATCTTTCTTCTTACCCTATAGTGTAGCTTATAAGATCATTCTATATTTTAGGAGGTGAGCAACACGGTGACTTTAGGCTTACCCAGAAGACCAGAACCAGACATTTTAGTGACTTTGTCAGTTTCATCATGTGGGGACACAACTGCCCATTTCTGAAATTTTGCATTTCCACAGCAGCCACAGGTTAGCACCAGAATATGCAGCTATGGAGCACAAGGATAACATTTTTTGGTAATTCGACCATATGAATAATTTAAAAGGACAAAAAAGAGACAAAGACAAAAAGACAACAACTATGTTAGGCATCTTGTAAAAGCGTAATGATGTATGCGAGGACAAAGTAGAACACCAACCGGCTAGTTCAATAAAATAGAAGAAATAGCATGGAAACCACGTTACTCCAAGTGGGCAATGCCAAGTTGCTTATCTCTACTCAAACGCTTGACTAGCAGCTACGAGATTGATCCTAAGGCACGGAGGACATGACCAGTCGGTCAAGGGACTTGAGAGAAAGACTCATTGGCTAGCAGTAGCATAAATTGCTAACTTGTAAACAATCTTGAGACTACATTACTTCATTAGCTATTCAATTTGTTATGTGAGAGGCATTTTTTGAGCAATGGAGCACCTAGTCTCAACATATGGTATCAATTAGAATATCACAAATCGAATCGAAGCATCAACCCTATCGTTTTTATATATTTTTTTTTATTTATAAGGATGGAAAAATAATGATGGCACCCCACAATCCTGCCAAATAGCATTGACCACCGAAAGGCAAAAGCCATAAATATAGGTTTAACTCTACCAAACACTTTGGTAAAAGTTTGGACTCAGCATATGTAGTCTAGTAACGAACGACCTTTACCACATCGATCAAATAATCAGTGGTCCCTATAATTTATATTTCTTGGATGGAGATTCTAGATCAGATCATGGATAGGAGAGATTGTAGTCCTCTAAATCCTACAATACGAAATTAAAAATAAAGATAACGCAGTCATTTTAGACCACGTAAAATGAGACCTTTAGTTGATTTTATGGTGGCAAGATTGAATCAAACTTCCATCACATTGTTCTAGGTCTGCAGATGAATATTTTTATTGATATGGTGGAAAGCGTCTCCCCGGGGTTTGGAGGTGACAATATGCAATGTCAGTCTGTATCCATTACATGCTGCACACATTTTTCCTTGCTACCAATCGAAAAGGCTGAAATCAACTTGGCAATGGAGTTATAGTACAAATTAAATACGTTAAGTGATAATGATTGAGTTCAAAACAGGCGGCCAACATTATTTTAAATGGTTGGTAGGAGCTAGCTGGTCAATGGGAGGAAAAAAAAAAAAACATATTTTAGAGATTATGTTAATTGACTAGTGTCTGCCGAGGTTGGAATACCCGAGAAACACCCGGTACATAAACGACTCAGAAACTAGAACATAATGTAGATCCTTAAAAATTATAACAAAGGGTGTCCAGAATTGGGTGCAGATTTTAATTTAAAGTACTAGCCATAGTAACCCCCACCCTCCTTCTTGCGACGCAAAACAAAAAAGTATAATAAAAAAATCCAATGCTTCGTGCCGTTTGAAAGTGTCACGCACAATAGAAACTGTCTTTTAAGAGTGAGATCCGAAATTGACGAGTTATGGCATTTAACGACCAGTTTGTAAGGATCTAGTAGGATATTATTATAAACATGGAATGGATTGAGTGGAGTTTTGAGGGATATATTCATCTGGGTTAGTCAAAATTAATCAAGAATCCTGTTTTATGGTGAGATTCGATCTCAGATTTGTCTGTATTATGGGTATCATAATGAGATCAGCTAATATGCCGTGCTACGTACATGTCAATGATATTTAAAATACAGACAGGTACGAATACATACCATTTAATTTCGAGTGCAAGTATACACGGTTTAGGGAGAGAGAGAGAGAGAGAGAGAGAGAGAGTGAAACCTGCCAATGCATTGAGTCCATTGAAACAAGTCTTCAAAGCGTTGGTGGTGCCATGTTGGTCGGGTTGATGATCACCATTTGCCTCCACATCGTCTGGTTTGTTTGGTTTCTCATCAAGAATGAAAGGTATTGTAAGGGAGGCCCCATCAACCCGTGCTGCCTCCATTAATCTCTCTGTAATTGTCTGCGTTTTCTGTGTGTGTTTTTGTTTGTCTGAGCTGGTGCATGTGAGAGAGGGTAGCTGAAGACTTATAATTCACGACGGAACTAGTTATACATACATGGTATGTATGTTGGAGTCAATCAATGCAAATAACTCTAGCGACCATCTTGGGGAAAGGAAGGCGGAGAGGTGGTTCAAATCCTTCAGCCCTCTTGCGACTTTATGTAAATCTTGGGATACAATTGATTAAAAGAGGTCTCACCCACTTGTCAATTATATTATATTCATGTGTGTGTATATATATATATATATATATATGATTTAAAAATAACAGCACATATACAGAAAAATTCGTTAAGATCATGACATTTTTATATATAATTTATCAATAATTGAAACACATTTATAAATTAAACTTGAGTCACGCACCTAGCCATAATCATATTATATATGACTAATCCGATGCATGTGTGTGTGTGTGTGTGTGTGTGTGTGTGTGAGAGAGAGAGAGAGAGAGAGAGAGAGAGAGGGTTCTGTTTTGAAAAATTATGCTTTCTTGTCCTTTGAATGATGTGATTGACAATCTTTCTGTTTTTTTCTTACCATTAGAGGAAATGTAGAGTGATGCAAAATTTTTTCAAAGAAAAAAGAAGACGCAAACAGATCCAATGATTATGAACGACATAATGAGTATATTTCGTCATAAAACAAAAAGAAAAACAAAAAATTCCATATGAGTCCGACACTGAAACGGAAAGAAATAGAAGAGTGGCGAGAAACAAAGCTGTAAACTTGAGAGTCGTTTGTTTTATATATATATATACCTTATCTAACTAAAACACGATTTTATTTTATTTTTTTTTCGAGTTTGCAGACTATAACAAAATCTTAATTCCTAAAGAGCGGATTAAATTTAACCCACAAAAAGGAAAAATAAAAATAATAAGAGGAAAAAAAAAAAAACTACTACGGAGTATATATGTCCTGCGATTCCCATCAGTTTTCGAGAACCTTTAGATTTTAGAATACCAGTTCGAGTTGCTAAAAATAAAAAATTAAAAAAAAAAACAAAGAATATCACTTCGAGATTTAGCGGGCCCCAGAGCTAATAATTATTGACACTCAAATTTGTCAATATATTAATGATATTCTTTTTAACTTAATTTTTGAAATTAAGTTACGTAAATGTACTATGATAAAATTATTAAAATTAATTCAGATTTATTATAAATTACAAATTAAAATTTAAATAATTAAATTTTATTTATTATGATTTTTATATTAAATTAAGAATAAATATTATTAAATTTGAGTATTTTAACTTAATGTATAGTTGATAAATATGAATATAAATTTTTGTTATATAACTGATAAATAGGATTTTATATTCATATTATTTATATATTATTTTTTTATTTATATTTAACATTTTATTAAATTAATAAAATTATAAATATTTATATAATTATCTAATAATATTATTACAAAACTATTGCATTTGAACAAAAAGAGGTATAATTAGATTATAATTTTTTATTATAATATTTTGATTTTGTTGAACTAAATTAACCTATATCAATTAACAAAACATTCATAAAGTATTATTTTTATATTTTTATCGAGAGACTTGGATAATTTTTTTTAAAAAATTTTTTATTCACTCGTTATATCAAGATTATCTCCGGAGTCTCATCGGGATTGTTTGAGACTTACTATCACAAAATCATTATTATCTTTAAAATTTACTACCAAATAGTGACATAGTCTGTTAAAGAAGTACGCGGAAGGGCCACGGGCCTTCGGTTCTTCCCTAGAAGCTAATAGACACGAGGCTAGTATAGCCTATAGAATTCTATCGTGTAGCAAACGTACTTCTAAAAGTAATCAAATATGAATAAGTTGACTTTAAAAAGTGTCTCATGTGACAATTATTATTTTGTTTGTTTTTTTGGTACATGACAAAGGTGACTTGGGAACTTGACTCTTGTTTGAATGATTTTTCTTGCTTTTGTGGCGGTGGGGAGGTGGGGCGGTGGGGGACTAGAAAATTCATGCGGCCTTTAAACAGATTAGTGGAGGAATGAAGCACCAATCAAAAGTTGTTCAGTTACTTGTTGGACATCACATGCAAAAACCAAGCATTCTAGTAGTCATCACTTTTGTCTCAAAGTCGTCTCTGAGGCAGCTCGAGAAGTATGACAGGTGAATGAACGTGTCATGTCTTGGAGACACTTGGAAATTTCACTCATGTAGATAGAGCTTCTTCGGTATTTTCCACAAACCATCGTTTCCCAGTCTAGTGGAATTCTAAAAGAACGGCAGCGTACAAACAATTTGTCACGCAGAACTCCTAGAACTTCCGTACCTAACATGTCAGTGTGGCTGGGAAGGTAAAAACCAACAATAGACATGTTTTAAGCATTGTTCAGGTCCAAAATTAAACATCCAACGCAGGGAGAAATCTCATCCTGAAAATTTAACTTTTAGCTCCCATTATATATGTTTCCTTTTCCAATGTAAGGACAAAACTGAATATGAAGATCAATATGGACTCGTCCTGATGGCACCAACTCCTTGGGTGCTGAGGAAGGTTAGGGTTCGACCTCAAATCTTTCTAAATACTTACAAGTTGTGAAAATTTAGGGGTTTCTTCCTTCTTATGGTGTTTTCGGATCGAGTTTTTCTTTTTCTTTCATAATTAACAAGCTAACCATAAATTATTTTGTGTCCAAAAAAACAAAAAAAAAAAAGAAGTGAATATGAGGAACGTTTGTAGAGAGATAAAAGTTGGGCGAACTGTGTGGGCCAATAATTGGGCGAAGTAGGGCGACGAAGGGAACTCGGAAGAAAATGTTTCCAGGGTGGTGGCCGATCTTAAGTCTCTTAACTGGGCCGGCCCAAAGAGGAGCCTAGGGCCAGCCCGTCAATCAATGGACTCTGGGATTTTACAATGCGTGGGACCATTGATGATTGGGAAGTAGATTCCGTCTCCTCGGCTGCTCACTGCAGTATGCATCACACCCATCTTGGCGGGCAAGTTAAAATTAGACATTATTTCCAAGGATACCGCTCGTTTATGGAACAACCTAAACTGTTTATATTGACTAGCAACACGATCATTGTCTGAATTAACAGTACTCACGGTGCACTTGAATAGGTCTAGGTTATCCACTTCATTTCGTTAAAATTTGAAAGCACCATAATACCATGTTTGTGAGCATTGACAATGTAATATAGTTTACTTGATGTCGATCTATAGACCCAGCAAGGACGCTAGGACCCGGAGGAAAAAAATAAAAATAAAAACAATGAGCTCATCACAGTCAAAATATCCCAAAAATAAACATCTAGTAGACACTAGCAAAACCTAGGTATTTTTTCAAGTCAACCTATACAAAGGAAATGGCAATGGCATGCTACCATGCTCTAATTCATCTCCAATCAAGCATCAAGCAGCTTTTTCACACACCACAAAACTTCCAGGGTTGATGGTAATGCTTTTGGTGCAGTTATCAGTCTTATAGATCCCAACAAGCCGATCTGCCAACTCAAACATGTTGTTTCTAAGGCTGCACATGACACAAAACATTAAAAATAGAGAACAGCTTTACTAACTACAGCATCAGCAACTCAGAAGTAATACATTGAGGTCATCCCCACCTTATTATAATAAACTGTGCATCCTTGGTCCTGTCCTTCACATAATGCCCAACAATAGAGACATTTTTGAAATCTGGCACTCCACATCAGACGTGTGAGTTAATAGGGACGAGACAAACTAAAACTCAACGCAATTATTGTAAAATATAAGGAATGCAGATCATAAGTCCACAAAAGATTACCAAGAGCAGCATCAATTTCGTCCATCACATAAAGTGGCGTAGGCTTGTAGTGATGAAGCGCAAAAACAAGGGCTAATGAGCTGAGAGTCTGAAAATGATTGAACACACACCAATGTTACCCTAACCAAACATCAAAAAGGGGTTTGTAGTTTCAGGGTACTATACTATGCTGCACGCAATCATATCCATTCAATCAAAAAAGCTGACTTTAAAATTCAAGGTGTCACCTTTTCACCACCCGATAGATTACTGATGTTCTTCCAGCTCTTCTTTGGTGGTCTGACACTGAAAACAACACCTTCAGAGAAGGGATCCAGAGAGTCAACTAGCTCAAGTTCTGCATCACCACCAAGCGTAATCATCTGCAAAGAAATCAATTGAAATATAATAGGTAGCAATCAAATAATATGATATTTATGCCCCATGCAGACATCACACCATCCTCCGTTTTCAAGAGATTGCTCCTTGTGCAAATTCAATATTTCATATTTTTATTCCAAGATAATGAGAAGACAAAAGGAGGCAGATTTAAATGACACAAGTAACCAGACAAACACACACATATCGCAACTCACAAACCTGATACATTTCCTTTAGCTTCAATGATATTGCATTGAATCCCACCATGAACTCATCTAACCTGAAACAAGAACAAATTCAGTTAAATCTAAGTGTCAAATGCCCACAAGCAAAGACATTAAACATGTACAAAGGCAGATATGCCTGCCTTTTCTTTCTCCATTCATCGTACTGCTTTTTTATGTCATCACGTTGTTGAGTAGCCAAATTCAGCTCCCTAGCTCGATCATTGTACAACGAAACCTTTCTCCTATATCTAAGTCATCCAGTACATTAAGCATAGTTATATAACTAAAAGTGAATTTGAGAATTATATCAAGCAGCCTTCTGAAAATAAAGATAATTACTTATACAGATAAATTCATACTCTGAGATTGAATCCAAATTTGGGTCCATCTCTTTCAGTTGTGCTTCTAGGAGTGCTACCCTTTCGAGGGCCCTTTTTAGGTCACAATCATTACCAAGAGTCTCATCTGCTAGAGTTAATTTTAGCTTTTCAGGGTCCAATAGATCTTTCTGAATTCTGCAACCAAGAAACAATGTCAACCAAGCCAAGCTCCAAGATCATGTAAACCTACTAATATTAGTTACATTTCAACAAATTAACTTACTGTTCCATATGGCGTGTGAGGGCAGATTGCAACTCATCTAGCTTTTTCTTGTAAGCCTTTCCCTTCAGCTCCAACTCCTTGTAGCCCTTCTTCATATCTTGTAATTTGTAGTCAACATCAACCTGTGTTAGAGAAAGATGTTAATATATTGTGCTAGTCCAGAGCATTCAAGCAGAAGAGTAAAGTGCAAATATGATGCATGTATTGGCACAATACCTCTGATGCCCGCAACTCATCCACAACTTTCTTCACCTCTTCATAATCAGATTTTGCTTTATCCAACACTTCCTTATGTTGATCAATCAGCTGCAGTAAAGACAAAAGAATGGCATTTACTAGTGCAAAACCCACTAACACAAGAATCTCACCATCATTATCGGTAATAAAAAGGTAAAGCGGACCTTCTGTGTATTCCTATAGTTCTCTTGAACAACAAATGCCTTCTCTTCTATTTCTTTAAATATGGCTCTCATTTTTTCCTTCTCCTCCACAAGTCGATCTTTCTCCTTCTTTGACTCCTCCATCCCCTTTGCTAGTTTCTTTATCATTTTCTGACCTGTCTCAATCTGAACCTTGTGACGGTTGATCTCAGTGCCAGCTTTGTCAATGTCCTAATTGGCAAGTAATATGAGTTGGAGCAAATACCACAGAATAGAAATTCAACTAGATATAAGTGATAACTTACAGACTGAATCTGGTTAACCTTTGACTTCTGTGCTTTAAACCTTTCACCTCCCACATTTTCTATTTTATTTTGAAGCACCATAGCCTACAAGGAGAAATTGCAATGGATAAACTGAACTATCAAAACAAAGGGAATTGAGATTTCTAATTGGCTAATTTAAAATTTACTGATGTATAAGACCGCAAAGAACTCGTAGTTGAATCAGAACATTAACATCAAGTAGTCTGCTGCCAAAAATTGTGCTTTAAGGTTATCCATGACAACTGATACACAATTTGCTGGCAAATGAACACTGTGAATATACTCACACACCTGCTCTTTCAGCTGTTTAGACCCTTGTACAAGTCTATCAATCTCCAATTCCTCTGTAGATATAATTTTCTTGAGCTCCCCCAGTCTATCAAGTTCATCCTTCCTTGGCTGTGATGCAGCTTCCAAGGAACCAAGTTGTTTTTGAAGATAACCATGTTCTGAATTCAAGCTTTCAATCTACTTCAAATAATACATCAGAAAATCAATTTGTTTTCAATAAAGAGAAACCCATAACGACAATAGCAGCACATTACCTCTTTCTGACATTTTGCTAATTCCATTTCCAGGTGCGCAATCGCTCTTTCTGAGGCTTGGTAACTGTTTACTGCCTCAAGAATCCTACGACGAATAACATTTAATTTATCAATCATTGTGGAGAGCTCTTTCTCAGCATCAGTGACTGCTTCTCCAGACACACTGGCAGGTCGAATTGATGTCCCCATTTTACCACCACGTGGCTTACTGCCCCCTCCACTCATTGTACCAGATTTTTCAAAAAGTGCACCATCGAGAGTAACCACGCGTCGAAATTCTATGATCCCACCATATGCAATTCGTGTCGCCTGAGAGATAATAATAATTGTGTTCCAGTTAGATCTCAAACAAGTTCCAATGGTGTTCCAAAGTAAACCATAAAGCTTAACAATCTAATTTATCTACAGTGTCCTTGGAAAAGAATCAGCTACTCAGGTCCCGTAAAGTGAAAAGGACCAACTCATAACAAAATTCACTGCATTCCCCATTGACAAGGACCCCAGGGGGAAAAGACTGACGTAATTAAACTTGTTTCTAATTTCTCAAGGTGTCCTGCCAGCAACTCGACATTCCTTCTGTAGCAACAAAGCCATCCCAGATTTTGGACCCCAAATATTCTTTACAATGTAACCTTGCGAAAAAAAGAAAGAAAGATTCGCCAGTCATATTTGAAACCTTCTTCTCCAGCAGCAGTAATTTCCAGCTACAATGAGAAACAATGCAGGTAAATCTGGAAACAAAATGGCCAATTTCTTTTCCTGCAAAGTGCTTGGAGCAAATAACTGGGCAATAAACACAGAAGATGTAGAATCTACCTGATCAAGATCCTTTGCCACGACAGTGTTACCCAAAGCTGCAAAGAAAGCAAGTTTCATTCTTTCATCCTGAACCCGAACTAGGTCAATGAGACGTGGAACCCCCTCTGGAGTGGTTACATTTTCCTTCACCTTCGGTAACAGGTCAACTTGTTTCTCCTGCATTGAAGCATTGGCAACTGTTGAGTTTGAAAGCATGTATGTCATAAAGACCACAGGAATTTGACATTAGCCATATTGCCCTAGAAGATAAGGCCACCAAAGCCCAAAACTCCCTCTCCATCCCCGCCCCTCCCCTTCTACGCTCAAGGTACAAGACCATAAGAAGCTTATCAGATTGAGTTTACTTTCTCATTATTGCAGAACCCCACTTTCAACCAGGATGTGGCAGTTGCAACCTTCAATCCCAAACACCTATCATTGTAACTCTGGCCTGGGGCAACCTAAAATATAATAAAACCCCAAACCAATACCGATTGTGCCAATAAAATTAGCCAATTTTCATTCTCAAATGTCTTCTCCTAAAATTTGATGTTCATGTTCTTGAATTTAACTGCACCCAGAAAAAATTTTTAGACTTTCAAGACAATTTAAAAAGATCTGAATGTACCCACAAAAAAATAAATACACAGTTAATACCAATATCAGGAAAGTTGCAACTCCTAATTGTTCTCTGCGGAGCAGGTCCACACATGCTTGGGCTGCAGCAGTTGTCTCCACCACAATGTAATCAAGCCCAGGACAAGCTGTAGAGATGGAAACATCGTATTTTGCTGCAAAGTCAATTAGTTCATCATATGGTGGTTGCTTATAAAAAGAGAGAAACATACAGCATATTCAATCTCAGCATAGAGGTACGCCAAATGAGCTTTTCCAATATAACAAGAGCACAAAGATGTTGAAACAAAAAGCAAAACAATTCAATTTCAAGCACACAATATGGCTTGAAACAAAAAGACAAATCATCTACCATCCCAATTTTCAGTTATCCTCCTGAAAAGATGTACCAAATTATGGGAATAGAGATGCATCAGAGTTTAATGGATCCCAATTGGCACTCCTTGCTATTGGAACATTTTAGAAAAGAGAAAATAAAAGCTTTCAAGTATGGTTAATTAAAGACTCACCATCAATAGCACCTAAATCTCCCATACGACCATATATTCCCTCTATTTTGTTAGATTCCTTAGCTTGCAAAATTGCTCTCAAAACTGTTCCTTGACTCTTCTCAGAATCAATAATTGACTTAAGTTCTGCAACCTTTTGTCTTGCAGCCTGTTCAAGTGGAATCAGTGCTTCTTGCTCTTTGGTGCACGCCTGCAATAGATGGAAGTGTTCTCAGCCCACCCCATCAACAGAAGAATATACAAAAGAACATGATTTTAGAGTAGTCATCAGTCACAGCACCAACCTGTTCCTCTTGACGAGCTTCTGATGCTACAACCTTGTGTTTTTCTAAATCAGCTTGTATTTTAGCAGTATATGCAGTTTTTGTTTCAATTTTTCCCATTGTCTCCTCTATCTGCTTGCAGGCATCTTCAAAAGCCACACGACTGGATTCATGCTGGAACATTGTACATACACATTTGGGTGTTTATGATATCTTTCACAGAAATACATAAGATCTCTACGAGTTGCAGGTTGTAAACTATAATCACTAAAAACAATCAATATTAGTGCTTATGCTTAATTGTTTAAGCTTTTGCAGTTACAAATTTTAGCATAAAGTGTAAATGTCCTTTTGGGCTGTCCTTACTTGTACTCTTGCACAACTAATTGTATACATTACATGGTGTATGAATATGCAGACCTATCCAAGGGTAATATGAAAGCACTTGTAATATTGAAAGGTATCTTTGCAATGAGGCAAACTATAAACCGCCAAACTCAATTTCAATTTGCAACTAGATAAGGGGTCGGTTTAGAATATTCGGCTCACCTTCTCGGTCAAAAGCTTACTTTCAGTGGATGCCACCTCAAGCTTTCCCCTGTGATCAATCAGTTGTTGCTCCCAAGGTTCCAGTTTAGCACGAACAGTCACAAGCTCAGAGCGAAATCTCTCAGTTTCAACTGTTTATCAACCAACGACAGGAAGCAATTGAACAGTCACAGGAAAGAATGGGCACCCATAGTGAAAATGCTGCCAATTCCAAGCAACTTAAATTTCACTCTAAGCCCTATCAATTTTAGAGGGGAAAATGTGTCTTCCAAAACTGAACTTTACATGGGAAGATTAAAGATTTAAACAAACCCAAAAAAAAAAAAAAAAAAACCAGGCCAAAGACCTCTCCTCCCGAACCATGTCCCAATCTTCCAATGAAAAGCATCTCGTTCCTGGTCCTTTTGGACATGTTGTGGCCTTGTAAAGTTTAGTTCAATAGGGGGAACGAGAAATCGCAAATTATAATATCAATTTTAATAAAAGCATGCAAATTTCTACTAGATCTTGCATGTGATCAAGATGTTTCAGGTCTTGTGATGGGAAAGATTTAAGATTGTGCAGATAACTTTGGCTATTGTCAATGTCTTATAGGGAAATCTGGGATTGTTCAAAACTTAGATGTTACCACTGCTTTTTCTGATGCACCAAAAACAAAAAAAAAAAAGATGTTACCATTGCATGAACAGAAAAAAAAAAAAAAAAAAGTCATTAAAACCAACACAGATCAAGGACTCACAAGTCACATGATTAAGATCGAATTTTCTTTTGAATTCTTGATTTTTTTTTATTCTTTCAATGCAATGACTATGCAAACAAATAAAAAGCTGCTTTCTACTGAGAGATGGGATGCACAAAATACACAATTGTAACATTAAATGATATTCAACTAAAGCATGCATGCCGCTGATATCAAATTCAGAGAAGCCATGTTGTGTCAGCTACACAGAAACGTAAGCACTAAAATGTAGGAAAAGGAAATGACCTTTAGAATTCTCTGCAATATCCTCTAACAATTTCTCCTCATCTAACAAGTGCTTTTGCAGTCTTGGAATATCATCCTCGAGTTTTGGGATCATTTTGGTTGAGTCCTCACATTCCTTTGAAAAGTTTTCAATCTTCAATGAGTCCTGAAAAAGGAAGACCTTTAAGCAAATTTCTACTCAAGGTAAATGAACCACTTGTTACTCTCACTCCTACCTTATCAAGCTTTTCCTCAAGTTTCCTGATCTTTTGCTTCATGTGCTTCAGATCCTCCCGGTATTTGACATCCTGCCTTTCAAACTCCTTAAACTCCTCTTTACAATTTCTGAGCTCATTGTCAAGGTCCTGAATTCAAGACAGACAAACATTAATCACCACAATATAGGAAGTTAAGAACTATGCCTATTTAGAATGAAGTGCTTGATGCATTTACAATAAGAGTACACTGAAAAGGCTGACAAACTCAGATTTATTTGCTTAGCCAGAAAGATCAAAGCAGTAACTGAAAGTGGTTGGAAGAATTAATTTATCTGAAACAAACCTCTTGTCTTTTCATATATTTGCTATGTACAATCTCTAGCTCCTTCAAAGTTTTATGACTTTCCTGAATCTTCTCTCTGGGAAAAGCTATGAATTTCAGTACCTGCAACTGTTTTTTGTAATTGAAAAATACACCCAACAATTTAAACAAAAAATTACTTTTCCCCTTTTAAACTTTCTTCCAAGCTAGACACATTTGCTTGCATCTCGATCATTTTTGCACCAGTATCTTCATAAGCCAATTCAGTGGCTTTTTCTCGCCAATTTAACAGCGATAACTCTTTCAGCATGTAGGCCTCTGCCTCATTCTTGACACCCTGTTCCACAGAAATAGACCAAGAGGTTGATCAAATGTGAAGAGATGATTCAGAGACAAACGACAAAGCAAACAAACCTCCAAGTTATCTCTTTCTTTCTCAGCTAACTTAACCATCTGCACCACCCCGGACCTTTTCTCATTAAGGGACTCAAGCCTATAGAACAAGGAAAACATCATACAGAGTTTAGAAAATGAAATAGATCTAGAACAGAATAAAATACAAACATTCTTGATATAAAAGCCAAAAGTGGGAACAACAGAGACAATCTTGGTCCTTTAACATCTAAATTCCAGCAGAAACATCTCACGGAGGATCTCACTGGAGCAATAACAGTCGCATTATCTATAGGATATATATGAAGGAAACTAGATATCAAGATTTCAACTATAAAGTGTCTTAACTGAACAGATATCCAATTATCAATGTTGTTCAAAAAGCCTATTACTATTATTTGCCCCAGTAAACCACACATCTTCTTGCACTTATACTGTCAGCTTTTAATCATATTAGTGGCCAATAACTATCATCGTTTGTGCCTATAGCAGTCGCTCAAAGGAATAATAAACATTGGTGTAAAACACCAGAGTGGGGATCTAAGCAGGAAATAAAAAAAAAAAAAAGCATGTAAACATAGTTCTAAAGAGCACTCACTCTTCACAAGATTCATCAATTTTCTCAACATATTTATTAGTCCCAATTATGTCTTCCAGATATTCAAGAAAACCTTCATCATGAGGTCCCTGAGCTTTCGGCCTCATCAATGAAATCTGCTCAACTTCACCCTAACAACAAGAAGCAAGCAAATCTCAAAAACATATCAAACAAAAAGTTCTATTCAGGCAATAAAGCTGTGGTACAACAGAAAAACCTGAAGAATGAGAAAACGGTTGTTGTCGAGGTCAACTCCTTTCCCTTTGAGCATCCTGGTAACTTCAGTAAAATTACTTGTACGTTCGTTAATATAATACTTGGATGAATTATCTCGGAAAGCAACCCTGGTAATTGTGAAGTCACTTCCCGGAACAGTTTCATAGCTTCCATCATCCTACAGGTTTTAGTTTGAATTCACCAAATGAGAGTTATAACAATAGACCATTGTGTACATTTCACTCTTAGCACAAAATTTCAACTCCTACTTGAGCAAGAAGCTAGCCAAAAAGGTTCGCAATCACTTAACGAAACGATGTCAAAAGAAAAACGATAATTGAAATTACCAGGTCAGTTATCTCTTGGAAATGAACGGAAACTCCGGCGCTTTCCAGATTCTGGTGATTGGTGGAGTTATGGATAAGCTCCGAAACCTTGTTGAGTCTCATCTTCAAATCCAAACAGAGCAGCAAGCCAATAATACAGATATTCGCCCATGGAAAGCAAACAAAAAGAATTTAAAGCTAATCATATATTAAAAACAATAAGCTAGAAATAAAATCCCAAATTTTAAAAAAAAAAAGAAAGAAAAAAAAACTACCTGCTTAGCTCGCTTTCCAAACACAAATAGCATCGCATCTATCACATTACTTTTCCCACTCCCGTTGGGCCCGACCACCGCAGAAAAACTCTGATATTCAGATAGAAATCGACGGAGTAATAGAGAGAGAGAGAGAGAGAGAGAGATAGACATTCAGTCTCCAATTTGACGCTTCCGTTTGGATCGCGAGGAAATTACATAAGATTGGCAAACTCAACCAAAATAAATAACTAAAAATTAAAAAATTAAGCAAAAATAAAAACAAGAAATTATATACAATTAACCCTAACCTTGTGGAAAGGACCGACGCGCTGCTCGCCGGCGTAGGATTTAAAGTTCCTCATGACCATTTCGCTGATGACCAGCCTCGGGGTCCTGCCAGATCCGGCACCTCGCCCCAACTCCGACTCGCTCGCCGGCATGAACACCTCCTCCTCCTCCTCCTCCATTCCCCACCCACCCGGTCCACCGCCGCCTGCTTTCCTTAAATTTCACCCGCTGACAGTTTGCAGTTGAGACTTGAGAGAACCGTATCGCTCTATCTCGCTCGAACTTAAAAATTTCCAAGTGCCACAAAGAAGAGGGCTTGTTTGGCGGGAATTTGAAAATACTGAGCCACCTTTCGGATGGGCCTATATTGGGCTTCGTTGGGCTAGTGTAAGTAATGATGGACCTTAACTTTGGGCCGACCTAAGTTTGAGGAACCCCGAAATTAAAAGCTTTCCCATTGGCCCAGATGGGCTCAGGCTGTCCACCTAGATATCACATCATTAAAGTTTGAGAGAAAGTCTCACTAGTGCTACTATTCACAAGATTTAAGAGCCAAATCACTTAAAATCTTATTTTTAATTTTTAATTTTTATAAATTTAATATATATATATATATATATATATATATATATATATATACACTAGTGTAAAGTTAAGTGAACTCTTATTTTTTATTTGTTTTATAAAAAAATAGTGAAAAAAAATGCATGAGAAAGGTTAGAAAATTGTAAGCCATATAAAAGAAAATTCCTTGAAAAACTCAAAAAAAAAAAATCATCCCTACTACCTTTCACAATCCCACCAAATTGGTGAAAAAAGATTAGAAAGTTTGAACAAAACTTCAACATTAGCTGTCTAATGACTGAATTGCCCTCCATCAACAATCATTAATTAATCTCTTTCTCTGAAGTAATTGTCAAGGGTACAAAGGTAATTAAAAAAATTCTTTTTCTTCAATTTATCCAATAATTTATATTCATTTTTACTTACTTCGTTTTTTGTTATTTTTTTCCACCTATCCAAACGCCTCCAGAGAGGGCACCAGACGACCGGGGTGCCATTTGGGCTGTGGATTCGCTGCAGTTCAAAGCCAACAACCCCTCTTGGAGGGTCAATTAGGTGAGCGTAATACCAAGAACAACAATGGAATTGAATGTTGCCGAATTGCTTTTATCATCGCAAGGCTTTACCAACAATTCATATATAATTCATTATTATACCTTGACCTGTAAGAGAAGTGACATGAATTTAGCTTCCCACTCTTAATTTCCAAGGTTCAGGTGTTGTTGGGTTGCTCTAATGCAGTGGTCTGCATGGCGCTCTATTATCATAATGGCAAGCCTACCATCAAGGATTTCGGGCTGAATTAATCGTTTTCTTTTTCATTTTTGCCAAATAATGGGCCTTGCGGTGTTCACTTCTTAGTAGTTCTTGACACTTCTAGTTTTGAAGAATGCCTGCTACGTGCCAGAGCCTAGTAACGATCAATTCTACACCATCTGCTATGTAAGTGAGATACTCATTATTAGAAATTTCTGAAGTGAACTAAGTCTATCAATACGATCATAGACCCTCAAAACGAAATTGTTTCATGACGCCTAGAAAGTTGGTGAAATTTCACCAGAACCACGAGAAGAATCTTAACCCACAAGGCTTCGGCCCAGTTTTGACTTCTGCGATGGTTGGCAGTTCTATGTAGGCCTGCTCGTCCCGAGCTATCTCGCATCATGGGCAGCCCATCAATTTGCAGAGCTCGAAGCCCAAGACACCTATTAGCAGCTCCTAGCTTCGGTAACTTTCTATGCATGCTTTGGTCTAAAAAAAATAAAAAACTCTTTGCATGCTAGAATAATCATTCTTTTCTGTCCAGGAGGTTCCAGCGTTCTGCTGACCTTGTAATTTCGTCAATTAGGAACCGAGTGTGCCGGCAACAACATATATTCCAATGGCATGTTAGCCACTTTCTGGAAGATTGCACCGCCGCCCCCCCCCCCCAAAAAAAAGAAAAACAGAAAAGAAATCATGATCTCTTGGAAGTTGGAATTGGCGTTTAGCAACTTGTATGGGCATCAAACAATAGTACTGTAGTCTAATTGGTGTTGTTAACTAAATTGGCTCCCCAGTCTTTGATGATTGTGTCCCGTATTAACGGATTCAAGCTAGTATTTTTCCAATTTTTCAATGAATTGCCTTATTTTGATTAAAGCAGAATGCAGACGAATTCTCCATCGCAGAACCAAGGCCCATTCCTTTAGTGGGTGAGTAAACAGTCTACAAATGAACCGGATCACCAGTTCACTTTTTCAGAAAACATATGGGTCGCACATGGATTCAGAGTGGAAGCTAACAGTTTGATTGAGATGGCAGTGGCCGTGCATGGGTGGGGACGTCCTGAAATTGATCAGCAAACGACTCACGACACTGGCCCCCATGGCATCGAATTGTTACTTTATTAAGGCAAATGACCAATGAATAGCAGCCTACTCTTTTCTGAAAGCTACATAGGATACCACAAGTAATTCCTGTACTCTTTCCAATTCAGGTTGTCAGATCGGCCCTCAATATTGTTGCCTCAAATCCCACTTCAACTCGAACAGCCTCATCTTTTCCTCCGTCATTTCCCACATCAGCTTTAGATAGTCATATATATTAACATTCACTCTCTGGAAGGAGATCTCAAATATAGCATGATTAATTTCACTCAACTTCCATTCATTCTTACAAGGATACCAAGTAGTAGGGCGTGAAATTGATGAGATTGATTAAACACTCTTCGCTTGGAGGAACCCTCATCGAGTGACTTTAAAGTAATACACACCGCATAAGGTCAAGTGACCCAATAATATATATGGTCAGTGCCAGTACATCGCCATGGCAGGGATGATTAAAACACCGCAGGGTAGTAATAAGAGGTAACAAATTAGTAGTAGACTAGTAAGGTAAATTATAGAGATGATCAAGGGCACTTGGGTCCTCCGTCCTTGGTCTTCCAGTTGTTGTAGCAAGGGCACACGGCCTTATTCCCATAATACCCCGGGGGCACGCACAGGCACTTTGTGCAGCACTTCTGGCAGAAGAACATGCAGGGCTTGTGGTACTGGGTCTTGCTGCACCTCCTCGAGCATTGTGATGGGCATTCTGATCATTGCAGGAGACAACGAAATCAGACAAGGGTAAAATTAATTTCTATGATTTTTTGACCGGAGTCAAAGTTTTCTTTTTTTTTTTTTCTGACAAGCACAGAAGCCCTATAAATGGATTTTGGGGTTGCATAATTTCTCTGCAAATATTACCCTAAAATAACCCTTTTCTTTTTCCAACAAAAAACAAAATCGCTCGGTTGCTTGTTAATGTAAAGATAAAGAAAGACAAAATGGAATGAAGAGGGATAAAAAATGTTTGATACTTACGGTAGCTCTTGAGACTCCCTGGTCCGAAGCGATTCTGAAAAATCACAAGGCATTGCACCAACATAGTGTGAATTGAACTTTCTGGGACTAAATTCAAGATTCTAAGATTAAGCACCTAACACATTATCTTTTCAGATATAAAAGAACTTACTTTATCGTTGTAATGGTGACCCCCATGGCCATGGGATGACATAACCTGAATAAAAAATGAACAAAGGTTAGGCATCAATTACAAAACAAAAAAGGATAAAAAAAAAAGGGAAGAGGAAGAAGAAGAAGAAGAAGAAGAAAAGGAACCCCATTTTATGTTCAACTTTCCAAGTATATATGGAAAGGAAGAAAATTGATTTTACCAAGGTTTGGAGCATGGAAATGGCAATGAGGGTAAAGAGAAATACAGCAACAAGCTTAGCCATGGCCTCTCTGCTATAATGCAAATACCCCTCCACCCCCTCCTACTAAAAATTCCTAAACACCGACAAAGCACAGTAGAGGATGTGAAGAAGAGAGGAACTCGCTTGAGAGCCCCAGTGCAGTGTGGTGGGGTGTATTAAATAGACGGTTAGGATAGGAGGCTTATTAAGTGGAGAGTTGGGCCAACTTCGGCCGGCATGGGTCCCAGTGTAGTCTTTTTATTCGCCTGACTTGTAATGACCTCGCAGTAAATAATTGTCTGAATCGACTCTTCACGTTGGTCAACAAGCCCCTTTAATAAACCTCCAAAAGCGTTAGGAGACGAGAGACTGTTCAAATGCTGGAGTTACCGTGCAAAAGTAGAACAAGACTTTATGTGCAATGGGCCTTGACTGCAGAGACAGAAAGAACCCCATGAAAGTAAATATCAATTCAGATGAATGCAAGCCGTTGAATCCAGCATTTGTATAGTAGGATTGATTTGTCCGACAGTTCACGTGCTGGTCCGCAATGAATCCTTTCCATGTCCAAAGAATTTAAATATTTAAATAGAAACATCGTTATTCAGATTTGCACAGTCTACCCCAAAGCTCGAATTATTTAAAAAGAGAAATACAGAATGTATAATGACGATTGGCGTGAGTTATTGGTTGAAGTTGCCAGTATGGTGGAAAAGAATTTTATCATATGTACCAAAACAACAACCCCATAAAAATAAAAAAAGGAAGTTTCTCATTACATGTGAGCTGGTGAGAGAGGCACCTATGCAGGTGAGGAACTTAACAATGAAGCATCCCTGTGGGCAGCTCAGGAAAAAGTTAAAAAATTTCATCAACTCTCTAGCCCAAGGCACTCACAGAAAATGGCAAAGGCAGACCCGCATTGAAGAGGAGTGGTGAAAGTTAGTTTAGGTAGTTGTGGAAAGAGGGCCCCACGACGACAGATAAAGTCAACAAAACGATGATCTTTTTGTAAATTTAAAAAAAAAAAAAAAAAGCAGAAAAAGGAGATTCCTCGGGAAGATGCATGTGCATCCACTGAGCACAGCACGTGACCCAAGGTGCATCGCTTTGACAAAAAGGGGGCGCACCGTGCGCTGTAAGCCATTCTCGCTTTGCCCATCCAAATCCTTATCAGGTGGGGAGGCCATGGCCACTTCTGATCCCACGCGCCTAAATTCTCTTCCCCCACGCCGACAGGCTTGTGACGTGGCAATGTGGGTAAGATCTCACATGAATCAGCCGAAAGCCCATTGAACCGGTTTATGAGTTTTGGAACTTTTGAAGCCCATTTAATCCTACCGCCTCAGGCTGGTTAGGTATAAATTTTTGAATTTGAATTTCAGTTAAAATTATTTGATAGAAAATTTTAATATATACAGTTTAGAACTTCTAATACTAATAAATTAGAAAAATTTTATTCGAATTTCTTTATTCTATGTTCAACTCTTAGTGACACTGTTGTTCTTTTTTTTACATATATATATATATATATATTTTCTGGACCAAAAAAGAGTCGTCGACAATTTACATGCTATATCGTGTGTGGATGGATGGGGTATGATTCCGGGTGAAAAGGTAGCAATTTCCATAATATCAAAATTCATCAAATTGTAGGTGAAATTCTCACTGTAGACATGGCGGAAATGAGGCAACTCCCTTTGAGCTGCTGCGGGGATCCTCCGCAGAAGTGGATCAAAAATTATAAACAATGCCTGCCCTCGATCTGTTAACCCGTAAATTTGCATGCCCGAATGTCATCTAGCAAAAGAAATTTCGCGAGAATAGAGTAACCAAATGGGCCTGCGCTGCTGCACCGCACGGCTCAGCACGGAAAAAGGACTGTAAAGAGTACTCTAGCGTCGTTGCATGTGTTAATGCACATGGGTCTCATTTATTGCTGGAAGGTTGAGAATTAATGCCCGCTTGTCTCTTCACCCCTAAGACCTTTGAACGAGATATCATTTTTCATGGGTTCTATTGGAACAGTTCCCTGGCAATTTTGTAGCATCGCTATATGTCGAAGTCAGTTAATCGGCTGATAGGTACACAAAGTGATACAACACCATCAAGTTTGGGTCAAATGTAGCAATTTTTACCCAAAAATTCAAGAGCTTCTTTGGAAAGTATATCAATGTGATAGAATTGATCATTCTCATCAAATTAGAGAACTTAGTATAATTCAATTCAATTTGTTATATTATTTAAAAGCATTTATACGAAACTAACCAAAAAAAAAAAAAATCAAATAAAGTCACTTATCTAAGTCCATTGAATTGAATTTAACCATTGGAATTCAATTGAATTCCACCAATCAAACTCCAAAAGATTTTTTATTCCATTATATTCTTGCTACCTCCTTATAACATGGGTTTAGGGTTTCAACTTTCAACAAAGTTGAGTCTTCTTACCTGGGCGCCATTGTGGGTCTTCAATCTTAATGCACTTTTGGGCTTCTTTTCACAACCGTTAGGCTCAAAAAGGTCGAGTCTGACAAAAATTGGGCTTCATGGACCGACATGGTATAAGCAAACGAAACTGGGCTCATCGAACAGTGTAACAAGCATGTAAGGTTCTGATTTCAGGATTTCAAGAAGTCCACGGGCCACGATCTCCAGGCCCAGTAACTCTCTCGTGCTGCAGACAACTGAGATTTGTTTTTTTTTTTTTTTTTGTTTGTTCGACAACGCCGTCAGCTGTCCGCGAACGATTAATTATTCCAGGAGTTTCAGCGAAAGGAGAAGAGAAAATGGCATAATAAAAAAATAAAATAAAAGAATAAAATTTATTAGAACATAATTGAATTACGTCAAAGTTTATAAGGTTCTCGGTTTTCGAATGATAAAATTAAAGAGTTGACAAGAATTAAAACGGAAATCATCTCACATGTACGAAAGTCAGGACCACATCGCTAAGTTACCAGCACCAGTGCCTTTTCAATTGTTTGCATCTGTGTGGACTAAGAGGACCATACCATGCTTGTGAGCCCAACCTTCTCGGTTTCTTTGCTTTTTCAGAAAACGATTGAAGAGAGATGGATAGAGAGAAGGGACAGACGTGCACCATCTTCCTTAATAATTGCAGAAACATAGATTCTTTTCACATGCTTTGTGATTTATAGATTTGGAGAATGACAATTTCCTGCACATAAGCAACATCATCTTCATTGTAATGTCCTTTTACTTGCTCCGTTATCTGTCCTTGGAGTGTTACTACTTACACCTCCTTATTACGCACCACGTGCACAGAGAACCCCACAACAGTCAATAATTTAGGCGGTTAAACAAAACATGTTGATGGGCACGACTGCGAGCAATCTTTTTGTACAAATGTGCCAGCATTAGGATTGACGTTTCATTTTATCTTTGTTGCGTGTGGAGAGCATTTAAAAAAAAAAAAAAAAAAGAATGATGCTGGGAATTCACAAACTTTTAGTAAAATTTTACCAAATAACGTGATTCATTTGGTAATAGCGTTGTGTAAAATTTAATTGATACGGACACTAAAAACTATAATCCACATCTCGTGTAATGCCATTTAATAATTTATTCTTCGTAACAAATTTTCAAAAATGAAAAAGCTGTATGAATTTGTTGAATTAGACCCTTTACATGCAGATTATACATTATATTATCATCCCTAGTTGTATTTTTTCAGTTTGTCAAATTATGATTATAATTAATAATAAAAATTGTGAATATATTTGAATAAATATATTAGGGTATAATTAGACTAAGCGGCTGAAACCCGTTAAGTTTGTTGCGAAAATTTTAGTGGCGAAAGTACATAGTTCAGTAATTTGTCTAATACCCCAAATGAAGCACATGGCCATGGGGCCACCGGCAGGTGTTAAGTAGCTGTTACGCCACAAACCGTCATAATTTTGGTTCTCATTTCAAGAAATTAAAAACTGTACAACCACATAGGCCTATTAGGTAGACTTGTCAGGGAGAATTATTAGCCCCTTGGCATCTATGTTTTTTCGTTGTTGTTCAATTTGAATTCTATGGGTTTTGATTGCCTTAACATTTACGGTCCAACGCAACTAATTTGTATTAGTGTTCTTTCATTTTCCTGCTGTTCAAATTCAAAAAAAAAAAAGAAAAAAAAGAGTCTTTCATTTTCCTGCAACTCAATTATGGTGGATTTAGTATTTATCTTGGTAATTAATATTCGAGTTTTGGTTTTTTAATTCTTAATGGTTTCAATTTCGAGTCTTCTGTTAGAGCTATTACTCTCTCAATTTTCCTTGTCTTTCTTAGTATCTGCCGGCTTCATAAATCTCAAGAGGAAAGGTTGGTGGCATGGCTAGTGACATTGTATGCAACAGTTAAATGTGAAGCGAATGCATTTCATATATTGTTTGTATCTAATAGTGCTGTCTTAGGTACATCAGATTTACTATTTAATACATTTGATATACTGTCACGAAGCATAACACCAAAGCATTTGGCTGCCATGGACTGAGGTTAAGTAAAGAGTTTTTTTTTTTTTTTTGAGAGCCCCCGGGGGGGGGCGTGGCTGCGCTTACTAATTTGGAGCCTGGAGGAGGACCCAGGTTGTGCCTTTTTTAACCGCATGCATTGTCCGAGTCGATAAACGATTTAGCGGCATGTCGTCCCAAGAAACCTGCCGAGATCTGAATTTTGGCCTGTACTTAATACGAGATTAAGGAATGAACCATGTTACTTAATCATTAGACGACAGGATCATAGGGCATGTGATGCCATGAGCTTTTATTTTTACTTGACGCTGAAGTACACAGAAATGAACACGCATGTAACCACCGTCTGTGCTTCCAGTGTCCGTCGCATTTCCATATAAACAATGATATCGAGACACAGGCATGGAACCAACCTCTTATTTTCTTTTCTTAATTTGTCTTGGATTCAAGTTCGAATTTCCTCGAATTACAAATATTTATCCACGGAAAGTCCTTCTAGGTTTATCTAGGAGGGTCATTGTACCTGATAATAATTAGTGCTGCTTGCGTATATGTGTTATTCGAAGGTTGGAAATTAAACTAGTTATGCTACAAGAATGTTGTAATTATAAAAAATGGACGACAGAGTTTATTTATCAAGTCATAATCATACTGGTGAACTGTATCTACTCAAGAATCTCTCCCTTATCGTACATTTCAAGAGCCCGAATAAAATTATGCGGATATATTAATTTTTAATATCAAAATCCACCATTTAGAGAATCATTTTATATAATTTCTTGCTGAAATATTCTTTTCCAACTCTATTAACGGATAAAACTCCTATCTTCAACTGTTTCTAATACTTCACTGTAAACTTCTCACAAAAATATATTAAAACTTGTAATTAGATTATTTTATTGTATCAATTTTGTTAAAATCAATATAAATTTATTATAAGTTAAAATTTAATATTTAAATAAAAAATTAAATAATTACATTATATTTAATTTAATTTTTATATTATATTCAAATAAGAATATAATTAATTAATAATAATATCGAATTAATTAAACTCTAACTTTTAACAACCACACATTGTGTTTACAAAAGTCAGGTTGACTTCTATAAAAGTATGCTACTCTAAGCCTAAGGTATCTGCAAGTGCCATATGCTATGCTACTAGCACTATAGTGTTTCGCGTTGTCACTCAAATTCACCCCACATATCGTGTTGACGTGCTCAAGAACCTTATCCCCCTCTCTCTGGGCCATCCTGCTTAGTGAATTTAAACTTTAAAATATATGATCAACAAGAATTACACACGCGCAACAATCCCAACTGGAGTATCCGGATCCTTACTTAGCCATTGGAGATCTTGATGTCTTATAAGATAAAAACATATCATTATTGCAAAAATAAAATAAAAAATAAAAAAGCTGTGCTGGTTGTTGCCTTGACTGTCACTCCTTACCTTAACCTTGGGAGACAATGAATCATTTGCATCTCACCTCATCCGATTGTGTCCACTTTCACCGCATTCTACATGGTCACAATATTGACAGTCTGCCCCGACGAGGACCGATATTTCACCTCACACGCGTGTACTTGCTTGCAAGACAAGGACTGGACGTGCTTTATTAGTTGGCGTTTAGGAACACTTGGTCAACATGGTAATTAAGGACCACCGATCTCTCATTAATGGGCCTGAGTCAGTCCTTTTGATATTCTAGGGGAAAAGGCCTACGCTAAAGCTAGCTAGCAATTGTAACCTAAAAAAGGGCGTTTAGGCAAGGATTAGTTCAAGCCACTTTTGACAAGTACCGCACGCTACGTAGTAGTTACAATGATTTTTGGGCTTTTGGTTGCAGAGACCCATTCATAAATTCAAGCTAAATTATGAACGAGGAGCTCATTTTCTTATAAATTTGACTCCTCTATACCCATGATCTCCTTAGTTGGACATATCTCGGTCATATTCCATAAGTACAATTGCCAATTTATCAGGCAATGTCGTGTCAAATCGGTCAGATTATTACAGCTTGGGTAAGAAAGTTGCACCCTGACTGCAAAGATATTGTTTTGTTAATTTTCTTTGTTCTTACGCGACATTTTAACTGGCAGCAAATATTGAAGTGACATTTCTTACTCTGATGCGTATCATGTGATGCCCTATATGATATACATGTAACGAGCAAGTTATCACCGTGATGCCTATGTAAGGCTTAATAGGACCTACTAAAAATACCAGATCACCTAAAAAATTTTATCTTATTTAAAAATTCTGAATTTTTTTGGGTATTTTTGTTGGCCGTACTCCTACATTAAGATTGTGACTCTAAATTCCCGAATTCATTAAGATTAATTGGCAGGCAGAATTAACTTGAGCGTTATGTTGATTATTATTGATTTAATCCTCCCCTGTTATCCAAAAGCTTTCGTGGATCAAGGTGCTCCCGCACACATCGTGTAAAGATATTGAATGGTTGGTTTAAACACGGGGTCGTAGAGCTTAATTCCACACAAACGAGAAAATTTTCAAGAATATAATAAAGGGGGCGAGTACTTCTCACGACAACCTAGCAGATCTATACAGATGTGACATTGTCCCCAAGAATGAGCCAAAAAAAAAAAAAAAAATAGGTGCAAGAAGGTGTAGTGTCCTTGTATGCAGACACATTATCACCCACGGGATTTAAAGGGTCACCCAACCATGCAGTTCCGGGGCCCAAAACGTACATATAATGTTCCAACCTCTAGGATCCTTTCTGATGGTGAAGGTTACACATAATGTGCTTAGGAACGACCCTGAAAATGAATTCTAGTTACATCATGAAGTTATTTATTTATTTATTATTATTGATTTCCAATGTTCTCTCTTCTGTAACAGGAGTCACCCACAGACATTTCAGTTAAGAGAGATGTTATTTGCACCGAGAAACAGCTTCATCCACATAAAAATAGTGATGCAGACGCCTTTTTCACCCCTTGTTTTTGTGTATATGAATTTTTTTTCTTCGTGTAAATATCAATTTCCTTCGGTTATATATACACTATATACTTCTTTGTAGCCACAACTTATACCGTAACTGGTAATTAAAGTGGGATTCAGCCAAAAGAAAAGCCAATTCAAGTGGGTGTTTTAAGTTTTCAAATTCAAAATCCTTCATGGTTGTATCTATCAAATAATAATAATAAATATACATATATATATATATGATATCCTTCGTGGTTGTAAAAACGCCGCCAAAGCCAAACTAAGACCCAGTTGAAATGAGTACAGTACCGTAAGATAAGCTCCCGTATCACTTAGATTATAATATAAACAAACATGAAGTCATTCTTGTTTAGATGGGATTAAAGACGGTATCACAATTCGTCAAAAATTTACCTTTCATTCTTTCTAATGCGGTTAAAAAATAAAAAAGAGTTTTTTTTTTTTTACTGTTACTGGCGGCCGAGAAATATGTGACAAAAGTGTTTTGTGATCTGTGAACGGACCGGACCGTCAAGAGGCTGTTGCCTCAAGGACCAGGCATATTTCAGTCGAGTGGTTGCCTTTTTCTCTGTGAATATGGGCAAATGTCCGGACATTTTCACAGAATTCTTGAGTTTTTTTTTTTTTTGTTCAATCTTATTCTAGAGTATAAGTGTATTTTCAGGAGTTTGAAATGTAATGAGGCTTTGGGGTCACGGGTAAATTTGTCTTTTAGCCGAGTTTTGAGTCCAGGGCTTATGAGACCTTTCAAAGGTCTCTTTGTCGGCTTGAGAGAAATCCCGGACGCGACCGACTTTCACTGAAACGTTCCTACGAACTGTCGTGTCTCTCTTTGCACTAGCTATACGACACCGTTTCGACCTGATCTTCATTTTGTTTTTTTTTTTTGGTCTTTTGGACTTACGTTCACCAGACAATGGCCTCACATGTTCACGGAAAATATTGCCCTCATAAAACTCGCTAAAATGACCATCCAGTCCCTAAGTCCAAATCCAAGATTCCTAACGACGATCCTCGTTCATCACATTTAACACGTAAAAAAGCTTCAGGATTTAGATAGACGCGTGTTAATTTAAAACTTGTACACGGCGACACGTCTGCATTAACCTCAACTCTCCCATCTTCCACGTGGAGTCAACTGCCCCTTCTCTCAAAGTTCTCAAAGCCAACATTGCTAGGTAAATAATAAGCCGATCAATTGTCTGCCTTAAACAGTCCGTCTCGTGTGTTATCTTAACGCGAACGGGAAAATATTATCCTAATTACATATTTATAATTATATACTAAATTATTATAAATATATAATTAATAATTATGCAAAGGTAACACATTTTATAGCTCCATCTGTCTCTGGGGTCTCGAAATTATTATAAATGGATTTTCGTGGCACTGACTTTGTTGCTAAATAAGACTATTTTAAGTGGCAAATCAAAGGGTCTTTTAAAAAAAGAGGTGAATTAGGTGACATCAGCAAGCCAATCATGCAGCTGCTGGGGTTTAATCATCGGAGGGTGCGAGTTTGATTCTAACCGTTGCATTGAAACTCACACAAGCAGAGAGCTAGAGAATTTATTAGTGCGTTTTTCGTTTTTTTTTTCTTGTTTTTTGGACGGGCGTGGCTATGGCTCAATATTGCTCGGGGCCTGTTAACCACTCCCTTTTTTGTTTTTTTTTTTCCACACTTTTTAAAATCATTTATTTTTAATTTGGGATTAGTTAATCCATCGTCTATTTTATTAGGCTGCAGGCGAAGCTGAATCTTGGAAGGTGCCGCTTTCTTCGTCGAAATTGACTGAGCGAATATGCGCATCAAAATTCAATTAGTGAATAAACTCGAAAAATAGGACAATAACTTTTATGTGGTGATTTATGACACATGGAATGGAGGGTATTTTGTGATTTGGATGCCTTTTGAAGGTAAAAAAAAAGATAAAAAGTATTATTATAAGGCTTCACCATTGAAATGGTCCACAGCCTCTAATATCAGCAAGTAGTCACCGCAACTTGGTAAACATTAAAGCTGGGTCAGAGCACGAGAGAGATGCAGGCTATATCCCCTGGTATGATTTTACTTGTTTACCACTCAAGTCTGTCATCTGCTCTCTGTGGGTCAACTCGCTTCCGATCGAGTCACCAGTACAACAAAAGCTGAGTTAATTTACTTAGACGAGGATTATTCTTTGAGCCAATTTATTTACCGTATGATTGCCGGTCTAACAAATTGAAATTGTGTTAATTGATTTTAAATTCTAATTTTTTTTTTTACTGTAATAACAACTTCATACAAATATGATGTATTTCCAAATTTATGTGATTCAGGTAATTTAAATTATGTAATTTTCTATTAAGTATGTCGTCGGTAAGTAATGATTTTTCTGGGCCTTTTACCTACCGTGCATTAACTCAGAATTAGTATGGGAACAAATACAACAAGATTACAAACTTGGGATATCAGTGTAAATATTAATTAAGGGAACAGAAACACGCTATTCTTCAATGTGGTAGGCTAGCGTCAATGGCTAGGCATATGAAAAAATTTATTACACACAACAGTCTAACCCCTGCTTCGGGGATGAAGGGCCTAACCATGGATTAGAACTAGGGTTAGAAAAAAACCAGGTGGGTTAAGGTTAAGAAGGACAACCACAAAACCAAGATTTTTATCTTCAACCATTATTCACAGCTGCACCTCATCATCATCTGCATCATTACCCTCTATCCCTCTCTCCTGCTGCACACCCAAAACCCCAAGAGAAGACACCAGCCCACAAATCCAACAAAAGAAGAAAAAGACATAAAAAAATCCATTCTTTTCCCTAGCAATCGCCACCAGTTTCCATGGCTTGATGCATCGCCAAACTTCCTTGGTACATAAATTAAAGTAACTTCATGAATCTTTGATTTCTTTATCGCTTAAATGCTTGAGATTGAGATTCAGTTTGAGTTTGAGTTTGAGTTTAAGCCATGGACTTAACTCCAACTCCAACAACTGCCAACAACCTCAACAACGCCCACACAAGCACCCTACTTAGAAAATCCCCGGAGCCAGACAGTGAGGCGCCCACCCGGATCCAACCGGCAAAGCCTTTATCTTTCGCCAACGGCGTCCTCAAGCGTCACCACCACCACCTCTACCACCACCCTGCAGCCCAGCCAGTAGTCATAGTCTACAAAGAATGCCTCAAGAACCACGCGGCTTCCTTAGGTAGACATGGTCTGGATGGTTGTGGAGAGTTCATGCCTTCCCCCACTGCCACCCACACCGATCCCACCTCCCTAAAATGTGCTGCCTGTGGCTGCCACCGCAACTTCCACCGCCGCGAACCAGATAGTTGCCCTCCCGCCGCGAACACCACCACAACAATTGAGTACCAACCCCACCACCGCCACCACCCTCCACCGCCGCTACCGCAAGCACTACAGCCTAATGGAAGCCCCAATTCAGCGTCTCCCCCTCCGATCTCCTCCTCCTATTACCCTTCCGCGCCACACATGCTGTTGGCTCTTTCCGGGGGCGTGTCAAGCTTAAATGATCACAATGCAATTGTAAACGTCCCTCCCGGCTGTTCTCCAAGAAAGCGTTTCAGGACCAAGTTCACTCCGAGCCAGAAAGAAAAAATGAACCAGTTTGCGCAGCGAGTTGGCTGGAAGATGCAGAAAAGAGACGATCTTTTGATTCAAGAGTTCTGCAATGAAATAGGAGTTGATAAAGGTGTACTAAAGGTGTGGATGCACAACCACAAGAACACTTTTGGAAAGCAGGATGTCCATGGGAATGGTGGGAGCACTAATAATCCTGGCGAGAACACCCACAACAGCAATCACAATGAGAGCTGCAACAACAAGAACAATAACAGCAGTGAAAATTTGGATCATCACCACCAACATCTTGAGAATGACAGTGTTGTGCATGCTGGAACTAATGGGTCTTCTTCATCTTCATGATCTTTTTGGATGCGGAAATGATGGATGAATTTCAATAAGTTTTAGCTAGGTAGAGAAAGGGTGGTATTAGTTGTTAATTTCTCTGTTTTAATTTGCAGTTCTCTTAAATTTCCTCTTTTTGCTTTCTAATTTTTGCTTTCTAGTTTAATTAATTAATGATGATCGCCCGCCTTGTTGAGGAGGATAACATGGGAAATATTTGATCCAGAGGGAAGTTAATTTTCCCTTACTTTCTATGCCACTTTTGGTCTTTGATTAGTTGGTTCTGTTAATTGCTTTATCTTTATCTAAACTCTTTCCATGACATGATTTCTTTCTTTGCACTCTCTGTTTGAGGGTCGGTTGTTAATTTAATGGGTTCTTGGGATCATAAAACCTTGGTCATCAACAGATTATTTTGTTCTGTTTCAGGTGATGTAAAGCCTTTCATTTCTGAATCTAACATAGTAACATCTCTCTGGAGAGTGGAAAAGAAAGAGAAGCAAAAAGTTGTCTCGTGTGGATTGGGGCTCGCGACATATTATTCTAACACATTTAATTAGTTTCTCACTACTTTCTAAAGATGGAATTTGATTACATCTCTTATGCAGGGCTTATGTACAATGATCAAGTTTAATATTACGTTCAAGTCAGATTTTAGATTCCTTGTTTGTGCAATATGGGTATGGCTTCAAGTACGGCGTACAAGCAGTTGGGACGAGGCTATTGTTTAATAGATCATTTTTGGCTTCTTTAGTTTATTTATGTTATAATAATAACCTGCAAAAGGCAGTGTTGCTGGGTTATATTATGTGCATTAGCTTTTGATGACTTGGACACGAGAGATTTGGTGTGCTTACAGTGTCCTAGTTTGTGGAGAACCCAAGTGCTTAGCTTAAATAATTAATTAGTGGGTAGTTTAATCTTTTCCTGATTTGCTTAGTGAAGTATTTTATTTCACTTTCCTTATAAGGGAAGCAGGGTTATATTATTTCATATACATACTTCTAATGCTGCAAATCTTATTATTAAATGCATTGAGAAGATGATGACAATGAATGACGATGGTAGCGTAGTACTTAATAAATGTTGTGTCTTGACTAGGTCTTGGTCATCGATGAAGTCAGTAATCTTGTTTTTGTAAGGGGGGGCACGTCTTTGCTGGCAGGGTTGCAGAACACCCCCCCCCAACTGCTCAAAAGCATGGGTCTAGTTTCCGTAACACCATCGTTATGGGTCTATAACTGCAATTTGGAATTCGTCTAGTCTACCAGTCCAAACAAAAACATTAATATTAATAGTGAAAGATTAATGAACCAATGCAGGGAGATACTGCAAACTTGGCAGGCTCATTTGACTGAGTGGAGTGTTCTCATTTTCAGGTTCATTAATGTACCGCATTTATGGGGCTTAAATAAATAAATAAAACAGGGGCTGGAACCCACCCCAGGCGGGCTCGGGAGCTTTCGATGGGCTAGGTGAGGGCGTCAAGTCTTGCTCAGATCTTATGAGACTACGAGTCTATTTTTATGCCTCTTGGTTTATTCCTTTGCCTTAATGATGAAGGTGGATGGAATTGGTGCCCTCAAACCTTCCAAGAGATAGGTATTTCGTTAAGAAATTAAGCCAAGAAGTAAATATTTTCTCGGGAAACCCAATGCTCCTTCCTTATCCAATGTTAGTTTTACGAGCGAACGCAAGTGTTACCGTGTCGTGTCTTAGTGTAACCAACAAGTCAAACTTAGCGGTTCCTTGGAATGTTTGCTGTGGACATGGTGTTGAATTTACCCACTCACCAAATTTGTGGTTGAGTGATTGCTCCCTTAGTGCTAATTATTAATTATTAATTGGACACTTACTTGATGAGGGAGTTAACTAGAAGCCAATGGTGCTTGCTTACATTCCTTCTTCCTTGTTTTGACTGCAACCTTGTGTCCCTACGCGACTCAGAGTGGACACGCAATGTGGCATGAATGCGACCTTAGCAAATTAATTTCAAATTTATGTTCCCTGTGATATAATATATTATCATGAATTTATGTTGGCAGACTTGTTTAGACATGAATCCCAAATTTTTCAGGTGTAAAGATAGGAATGTAAAGATGTATATATATATATAAACTTTTGAATACAAAAAAAGTCAGCGTGTGGGAACCTTTTGGCTACACTCCCTTGTAATTACTCTAATTATGAAAATGAATACAAAAAAACAAAAATCATGCTTGAGTTATTCGTCTTAATTTTATGATTTCGTGTTACTCTGAAAGGCAGCTGTTACTGCCGAACATCTAGCATACAAAAATTTTCATATATCTGCACGTGCAATGAATCACTTTACAAAGCTTTGCATTTTGAAGAAAGACCCATCTTGTGTCCTTTTTATGGCTGAGCAACTGTACCTTACAAGAACTTGGATTTTTTTTTTTCGAAATTTTTTCTCTTTTTTCGTGTGTTCCGATCATAAATATAAATTAAGTAATCTTCTGTTAACTTTGTGCTTATATGGTCATCCTAGGGTTGCTTTTTCTGCGTAAGTATTTAATCCCCTTTCTATTATTTCAAATACTTCTCGGGAGATAATCACCTTTTTTTTTTTGTTGTACAATTTGTTTTATTTAAGGGTAAGCGATATTTTATTCTAAATTTCATGAGATGAAATGTTTGCTTTGGATCTTCGGCAGGGGAGGGGTAGTTGGTATTACTACTTTTCTGGAAGACATTGGAAGGTTGTCATAAATCAATGTAATTGCATACCTTTTCTATTTAGGAACTCAGTTGGACCAAGGATGTTTTTTGCGTGCAAGTTGTAACTATGCTTAAGATGACAATAGAAACTGTCGCTGTAAAAGTCGAAAATGAAGTAACAGCACGATTAGAAACGGGCACGGGCAGGCCTTCCTGGATTGGCTGGAGCTCTCTTTAAAAGCACCTTTGGGATGGATCGCCCTTTTCTTATTACGTCAAGTACATGCACAAGACATGAATGTAGAGTGCTGAGTGGCGAAGAATCTCTGCTGATCTAATGACGGCAGCCCACTAAGTTAACAATTCACCTCATTGTGTTTCTTTTTGCATCAGAAATTGCCACAGGAGAGTCGGGTTTGATTGCAAATAGCTCAGGCTACCAGCTTGTGACTTCTTTTGTTATCCACTTCTTGCGTTTTTCTGGCCTTTACCGTGCTGCTTTAAACAACGAAACTAAGAATCGCCTCGTTATCTGCAACAGGGGCACACGGGGATTTTGTTGAAATGCAAGACTAATCGAGGCATCTCTGTATGGAACAGTGACACTGGTCTGTTCCATTAAAAGAGGATAAACTTAGTCTTTACACCAGCCATTCTTCTTGTTGTTTAAAGTGGCACCTAATAAGTAGGTTTTAAACTTATATTCTAGAGGCCAAATTCTAATTTTAAAAATAAGGTGTAGAATTTATAAAAATCAAAATAATTAGTTTCATTGTATAATTCGTAGTCCATTAAACTTCTTCATAAATAAAAAAAAATAAAAAAAAATTATAAAGTTTAAAATTATCTCTTCACCCTTTATATAAGAAAATAGGTTACATTCGGTAGACATATTAGTTATTAAAAATATTTTCACTCACAGGCTCAACTTTTCTCCTAAAATTGGGAGGAATGCTTTTTGCAGGCAAAGGAGAACATTTTGAAATTTTACCCTTCACACAGGGTCTGCCAAACACAAAACAAGCAAGATAGGTACCATTTTTTCCTACAATTTTCCTTCTTCCTGTCCCCACTTTTACCCCTTTCCAAAAGAGGTAAAAAATGTTAGGGAAAAATGAAAAGGACAGGACTACGCATAATTGATAGAAACTTTTCTAATCGATAATGCTCTCTGTACAATCTTTTTTGTCAAAGAAGGGCAATTGCTAGATGCTTATATTCCCTTGTGCCAGAGGTTGAAATATATGGCACAAAACAAAGCATAAACCCTTAGATCCTTTCCCGTGCTCGAACACCTAGCTTCTTCAAGTTAACGGAAGAGACTGTAAACAGAACTTGAAAGAAACAGTATGGCAACGAGTATAGTATACGGAGGACCACAAGATTATCGACAACATAAAGACTGGTGCCCTTGAGTACGTGGTCCAACAATTATATGAGCCCATATGCCTTGTAATCATCTTGCTTTTGTATTCTTGTCTAAATCCGCTGAACTAGATGAATTTTTCTACAAACATCAACCTGGCCTATTTTTGAAATAATCTAATCTATTACATCTTTGACAGTTTAAATTATTTAATCACTTTACGTGCCAATGGCAAGCTTTTGTTTAACCTTTTATTTTCCGTTCTCATTTAGGCTTGTTAGGCCAAACTTATGATTGGTGAAGCCCGAAAACCAAGATGCAGCATTGCGGGGTCACATCCAGTCGAGCCTTATGGACATGATAGCATGTGAAATACAAAGAAGAAAGAGCCCAATTGCCTGACCCAAATTTGGAAAGCAATTGGTACCATTCACATGCAAGGCACCAATGGATCTGATTGAGGAAGCTGCAATTAGTTGCATCCCAAAGTCCCATTTTGCTGTGTAATTGCTCGGTTAAAAAAGTTCGTCCTAATGTCTCGTCCAAAAGGGGTCTCGCTATTAGTCCTCTTTTTTTTTTTTTTTTCACTTGACTCCAAAAAAAAAAAAAAAAACACAGTGGCCTAGTCAAAGGCATGATGACTGAAAGAGGCTCCTACTTCTTTCTTTAACTTCACTGCTCTCTTTAAATTCAGTTGATATCATATGCCAATCCTAAGAATTTGGCTTTTGAGAGGCAGATTACCAGGCCACTTACACCTTTTAACGGTGACAAGAATTGGGTCTGTTAAGAGATGTCGCATTGTCATTTCAACATACTCTATTGGAGGAACAGAAAGATTAATATCTAGAAGAAAGTGCTCATTGAATGAAGGATATTCATCATTGATTTGCCATTTACTCGTCTATTTCGCCACAAGTCTTCGATCGTGCTGCGGCCAGGAGACTCGTATTTACACATAGTAAAACTGAATGTACTGTACAACTTTTATTTATCTTGCCTTATAATTTCACTTTATTTTGTATACATAATTTTTTTTTCATCGTAATTAAATATATTAAATAAATTAGATTAAGTGAATTAAATTGAAGTCATTTTAAATTAAATTATTTAAAATTTATATTAAATTTAAGTTAAAATTTTTAAATAAATTTAAATTAGATGCTAAAATTCAATAAAATTTTAATATCTTTAATTATGACACGACAATAATATATATATATTTATGATGTGTTAGTTCCTTAAATATTTGACATAAAATAGAGAACTAATATATAATTTCTTGGAGGCATAATTGGATAATCACTCTTTCTTAAAGGAAAAGGCTAAAAAGAGAGAGAAAAAAGTGGAGAGAGAGAGATAAAGAACATCCTTAAATGAGTTATTATGATGCCGTTTAATAACACGAATCTTTAAAATTAAAAGTTTCAAATTTCAATCTTCTAGATATGAGGGAAGAGAATTTATGACACAAACACAATAAAAAGTCCTCCGTCAATATGATCCAATAAACTATTTGATGAATTAATCCAAAAAGAAAAACTTTTATAAAATATAACATCAGCGAGAGGCAGTGAGATCGATGGCTTTAATCTCTTTTACCCCATGGTCAAAATTGTTTTAAGTTTCTGATTGACTTCACACCAGACGACACATACAATAATTTAGCCACTAAGCCTAGCCCTCAGAAACAATTGGAACATAGGCCCCAGCCCGTATATCTGACGGCACACAGGGCTACTCTAGCACAGGCTTTCGGCCCAGAGGTCCTTTCATGTTAGAAAAAGTTTTATTCCTTCCCGAAAAAGGTCGTGTTGCGCTCAAACCCGATTGTTATGGGCAGCACGGCATATGGGTCCAGATACGAATCATCACGCCCGACACCTTCGTCTGCCAAATTGGCTCAGCCACTGGTCAATCAAATTCTCAAACTCGTGTTATTTCCAACCTGGAAAATCTTCGCTTATCAAAAAAAAAATAAAAAAATAAAATTATATATATATATATATATATATATATATATATATATATATATATAAACTATCATGGAAAAGGTCATCCTTTTGGGATTGACGTTGGCATGTTAACTTGGCGAAGGAGAGTGTTGTCACTTAGCATGTTTCAGACCATTTATCTATCTCAGCATTCTACCAATTACTTAAGCAATGACCAAACAACAGAAAAGCATTTTCCGGATCTCATATTCCTTAAGTTTCAGTATGGATAGATTGTCCACCTTCCTCAGGACCAAGGAATTTAATTTAGTAAATGGGGTACGTATAATCTGGTTTATGATATGGCCAGACTATAATAGCAAATGGAAAAATAAAATATACAACGATTTTTGTGAGAGGAGGCTTCTTCTTCTTTTTTTACTTTGACGACGAAAGAATTTATTTCAGCACTAATTCAAATTCTTTTTTTTGTTTTTAAATACCTGCAAGTTGAAGCCACAAAGTCAGATAACTTTTTACACCGCTTTGTTTCCAAGATCACTGATTGCTAAATTAACCAAATTATCTCTCTCCCAATGACTCCAGCATCCCACTCCAATATATCATGCAAAGTAATTGTGAGATTTTTGATGAAATGGACATCTGCCCGATTCGAATATCAACACATACCGAAATGTTTGTTCCCCTTCCATGTTCATACCTAACTTGAACACTTTTGCTTATACATTTCCACATGCATGGAAAACATCTCAGGCTATTCCTAATGAGCTAATTGTATTTTCTTTTGTGTGAAGGCAAAGAAGCAAGAGCATCCCAGCATTGGATCAAATTTTTTGTTCTTTTAATTTTCTTTGCTCTTTTGGGACTGATAATAAGCTATTTTCCCCGTCTTTCACATGCGAAATGTCATGGAAAAATGGTGTTCTGATATTACATGCTCATATGATTCAATTTGTGTGGTTTTGTGCATAAATTGTGGTAATCATACAGCAAGCTGTGTTATTTCTTTGCCTCTTTATGGAGTCCTTTTACATGCTTTCTTGCTTGGGGTTTGAATTAATGACTCTATTGACTAACCACAAGAGATGATGATTTTTATATTAAGCTTTAATTGCCTTTAAGTGCATAGCTAATTCGGATTTCAACCATAACAACCAACATGATTAGATATGTGGGCCTGTAACTTCATCAAAATTCAAAGTGATCTAATCAATACAGATTCAAGAATACTGCGAAGATTTTTTTCTCTAAGCCCGAAGAGATAAGGTTGCTATATTGTTAACGAACGTACAATGCTCACCAAACACAAAGCTCCACGTGAGGTATTAGGTTTGAACCTTATACCTCACTTATAATTATTTACTCTCACCATTTTAATTGGACAAAAAAATGAACGTATGGTGGGACATACGATGATGCCTTACAAGAATCACATTTATTAGCTAGGTCAAACATAATTTGGACCTGACTTCTGTTATTGTGCCGCCTTTGGCAAAAACAATTACGGATATTGAGGTACAATCCATGAATTGGGTTCTTCTTTGTTCCGAGTTTTGAATTGGGTCACTAATTAATCATACATGTCCACGCCTCTAGTACTTCTATAATGTATCAGATATTGCGTAAGATGAAGCATGAAATACATTTCAATAATGTAATTCAAGCTGTAAAGCAAAACAACACAGTTCAATCAAGGTCTTAGCTCCTTAATCGTACAAGTAGGCAGCCAGATTTCCAAATCAAACTGCAAAGAAAGAAAGAAAGAGAGAAAGAACAACCCCGCAAATTACGTCGAAAAAGAGCATCAGATTCATGACTAGGTTCCCAATTTTCCTAAACAGAGAACTTTATTTTCTATTTGGTGAAAGACCAATAACAAAGGCAAAGATCTTGGTTGCTATATCTTAGCACCACTCATTTGCCATGATTTTGCTTGTTTGATAAAAGACACACTGAAGTTTCTTCTTCTGATTCGCCACCGCCTCCTCCCGTTGATCCCACAAACTACCATTTTGTTCACAAATAATAAAATACCATAGAATATTTACAAGTCAAATCCATAAACCCTAGAGAAGAAATCACCGACAATCTCAAACCCACAAGGTAGGAAATTAAAAGTCGTTAGACAACATAAGTTCCTCCAAAATTGTTATTAATTTCCATTAGAAGAAGGTGAGGAAGATTCACCTGCTACCTCAGTCTCCACTTCCCTTCTGTGAAAGTTCCTGTGGCAGCCACAAGCAGCACAAGTGAGAGCAGCAGTTGTGCCTTCCTCCCCACTTGCCATGAACTCTCTGCATCCATCAACGGCATATCCGCCAACATTAGCCGCATGATTCTTTTGGCACTCTGCATATCTAACACTCCTGACAGTGGATGATGAATTAGTTGTGCTTCTTGAAGGTTCCTCTCTTCTCAGTACTACTTGCTTCTTCCTCATTCTGCAAGTCCTTAATCTTTATCTCCTTCCCTTTGCTCTTAATTTGTGTCCTCCAAGAACAATAAAAGGAGAGAGAGAGAGAGAGAGAGAGAGAGAAATTTGGTTCTATGTGGTTGTTTGAAGCCCTAACCCTAGAGGGTGCATTTATATAATGTAAACCTCACATTTTGTTTAATCTTTCTTAGAGGTAAAATATAGCCCACTTGCACCTTGTTTACTTATTTACCAGTTGAGTAATGTGCTTTTCTACCAGTGCAAATTAGAATAGTAGTTGTGAAGTGATCTTCCAACTGCCATAACAGCTCATTAGCGTGCTAATGTACAAATTTGATTCTAGTGTAGGATAAGGCAAACCCTAAAAATGATGAATTACACTTTTCTTTCACCTTAACCTTTGATTGGTTTAAAATAGAATTACCAGCTAAGCTCTTTCATAGTTGATATACACTATGGCCCCTAAAACTGTTTTTAGTCCCAAAAGTTAATTTTGTGGGGTGCATTGATAGGATGCCAACAAGATTTGTCTATCTTGACCTAATTATAATAACATGACTGTCTTACGCAAGCTTGCCAAACCTCTGCGGGAGCTACCAATTTTCACTATTCCCATCTTTTAGTTTTATTTGTTTTATTAAAAGGAGTGATTGTGTATAGATGGTAGCGGATTCCAAAGGAGCATGGTATCCATTTAGGGGATTCTATGGTCACATTGTGGGGATTTGTTTACGGATTTCTGTATTCTCCGATTTTACTACAGCAAATAGTATATTCTACTTATGATTTAGGTATTGGTTTTTGCCTATAAAAATGATACATTTTATTTGGCCTAAATAAAGAGAACTTAAGCAATTAATGGGCTCACCACAAAATACAACTTTTGCAAAATATCATCTCAGCCTTCAGTTAATTTTCCACCAATAATCAGAGCCAAACATAAAAAAAAATAAAAAAAAAAAGCTTTCTCAAAACTGAAATAGTCTCGTCTCATTTCTCCTCCATTCACATTGAACCTTCCCAAAAATGAATCTTAAACTATCTTCCTAATTTCCCAACCATAGAAAGGGAAGAAGTTGCAAAGATCTAATCAAGGGTATGAAGGCGTTCGTGTAGAGATGAAAAATGAAATTAAAGAGGAAGTGCGAAACGGCCCACATGTCTCATGTGCTATAATATCTTTGCCGAACAATTTGGGAATATCTAGAGAGTTATTGGGCACTTTCAACTTTGACGATGTAGATTTGAATGCTTTGTTCTTGGCTAGATTGTTCGGATATGAGATAGACTGACGTACAATCCTATTTCAACACATGACTGTGATATGACAAAGAATTTAATTTCAATCATAATTCCTTGTACGTCATGCTTTTATGCCAACAGAGCTCTAATTTCATAAAAGTTAGAACGGTAAAAAAATTTTAATTTCATTACATGGTTATAACCAATACATTCTAGGTAAATTTATATTAAATTATAATAACTCTAGACATATATATGTAATTCTTATAATTATTTGTAACTATATATATATATATATTAAAAAAATTAAAAATACATAACTAATAATTATAAACTAGAATAATATAATATATAAATTTATATTTGGAATAAATCAAATTCATCATCAGATTCACGTAACTTTATCTAAAGGATTCTTGCCCTTAGTCGTATGGTCTGATTCATGTGTATAAGCTACGAAAGTAAACAGGAATTCCCGCCGTCCATCGTGTTTTGAGTTGACGTAACATTCGACTCTGCAACGTATCATAATATATATAATATGAGGTAACACCTAATTGGTTTCGTTCCCATGTGTGCATCTTTTTGTAATTTGTAGCCAACGCAATTTGTCCATTGCGTAACAAAATGCGATTATTGTGTGCTCTTTTTAATTTGCCGTGCATTTTGAAGACCAAGGGTCCCGCTCCCTTTTGCTTTAGAATTCATAAGCTATATGTCTAGCACCCCAAGATCTCATCTTGTAATTTTAATTCATCGTTCCCGTGAAATCTAAGTAAAGATTTATACGTATAATATTTTTATTTAATCTTTTCATGAAAATCATACATTTTTTCAATACTGAAAATTTGCATGATTTCATTTACATCTAAGAACTTTTTTTATTTTTATTTTATTTTTTATGTTTCTGTTAAGAATGAAGCAGATACTATATAGGAGTTTGAAGCTCGGTCGAACGTTTATCTATACGGATTTACTATCAAAGTGTCACTTCCTGTGGCATCGTGTGTGCCTAACAATGAATTCCCCACAGACATTTGATTAGGTACTGCCAGTAAGTGACGCTGATGGGAGACTAAATTAAGATATGTCGTGTGGAGTCCAGTTTGCTGCAAATTAATATATACTTCAGCTTCGCAGCCTGAATCGCTTTGAGGTTTCGGAAAACTTGTCAAGAATGCCTAACATCGTGGCACGGAGAGAGAGTCCACATCACAACAAACTATTGTCACCAGTCAAGAATTTGTAGCCATCAGGTTTTGAGCATAAAACATTTTTGAACCTTCATATGTCGCACACGTGTACACTTCCAGGAATTTGTACCCATAAAAAAGGTTCTACATTGTTACTCTCTTATGATGAGAACAGGGCATCAGAGATCAGCCGTTACATTGCGCCCCCGCCCGGCAAGTAGCAGAACTTTTTGGTCTACGAAATACAAGCCCTTGACATTAATTGGGTTTTGAAGTGGTTCTCGATGGAATTCGAACAGTATGATAATTGAGAAGACTACAATTGAAATTGGCATCAATTGGATTTGACCAGAATTAACCCCACCTAGCTTACTCTGACATTTTGTGCAAGTAAAGCGCAACAAGTTACATAGCTTATTGTAAAATTACTTTAGAGTAAATGACCTTTCTTGAAATTTGTGGGACGCGATATCTGATTAAATGTCAATCACACTGAATTTTAACTCAAGGAGAAAGAGAGAGAGAGATTGAAGAAACTAAAAAGAAAGACGGTTAGCAATCTAGGATGGATTTGTGGGCTGACAGGGACTTTGTTATTATAATTGTGCTTTCATAAGATAATAAATGATGATGACAAGTCCTTTTGCCACTTACCAACCCAACCCATAGTAAAAGAGTGGGTGATTTTGGCTATTGGGGTCCCCAAATAAAGCATCTTAGGGGTCTAAATCACACATTTCTCTTAAAGCAAATTGTGATGTACAATGACATTAAAGTCTGAATAGAACAACTCAGTAATCAAGATGGGCAAATGATGCATATTATATAGACATGCAAAATCAAATATGGAGAGTTGGTGTTGATTGATGCAACGTGACCTACTGTATATCAAATTATATACCTCAGAAATTATAGCCATATCCCAGAGAGGCACTGTGAAGGGATCGACCCGTCAACTTCCTTCATGCAACAGAAACAACATTCTGCGTAGTCCTCAACTTTGGACCACAACATATGTGTGTATGTACACACACACTTATTTGTTTCCCTTTTACCCAAAATGTAATTCACCTTTCATGAAGGAGTCGCCTGGAAAGTTTTCCAATTAACTGTAAAAGCTATAAGACATTAATTTCTTGGTGTTCCCCATATCCCGATATCTACTTATGGCAGATAGGCACAGCCTTGGCCATTCGTTTGCTCGTCAAAAACTTTATCATGAGCCTGATAATTGTATACCGTAGATCTCCTCTCACATGATCGAGACAGTGTCCACATGTTGATACATGGGAAAGCAACCCCTTATGAGGGTAGTCCATAATAGGAGTATATGATCTCACAATTGAACTTAAAGCATATATATATATATTATTTTTTTTCTTTTTGATTCATCGGCAAGAAACTTAAAGCAGATAACTGTTAGTGTATTTTTATAAGGTAATAAAAGAAAGGGAAGGACAAAATCCTACACGGGAAAGAAACAAGGTTTTTAAAGGAATTATAAATTGAAATAATTGATATATGTCTAGTAGTTTAAAAGGAACGATACGTGCGTACAGTACATTTTAAGTGCACTTGTCATGTACACGTAACAAGACAGTCATCTAACTGCACTCAACTTACTCCAATGGGATTAACACAATACCAACAATACTTCTAAGAAAAAACCACTGCAGCCTTTGCTCTTCCCCAGTATGGTCCATTCTCATATTTTACTTATAATTTCTTGATTTGTTATTAGAGTTTTAGTCTTCACTCTTCTCGTGTATTATCCATTCGCACACTCTATTGAATAATTTAAATATTTTAATTGAATAATTTTTTAATATATTATTAAAATTTTATAATCAAGAGTATTCATTTAATAGTTTAAACTTTTAAATTTAATGGATTCTTAACATCTACAGTGTCTAGCTCAATAAGTTAATTGCACCTTCTGAGCTTCAACTCACCCAGAAATAGTAGCTCATTGACTGAGGTGGAGAATCTGTCACAATTGTTCAATTAATAGGCTAGAGTTGCACAGCTCATAACAGTAAAGCTATTTCCAAGATTATGTACGGTTTTTGGTCGTCCGAGTGCAAACAGTATTGCTCAGAATCATAAGTAATAAATTTTCTTTTTCATTTTTATCATGGGCAAAATCATTATCAAATTCATTTATCGGGCTGTTCTGCTCGCAGCCCCTTGGCGTCTTTTTAGAAAATAATATTCTTCTAGCAGAACATAAAAGGTTACGCATGTTGATTTTGCGGGAGAAACAAATCAAAAATAATCACATTATAGTTTTGAAAGAAGTGGGGAGTTGAAGTCAACTGCTTTTGTATTAACATATTTAAATTTGTTGATGTAAATATTAGTTTTCAACTAATTTATGTGGAGTTTTTTTTTTATTTAATGGTAAAAAATGATTGACGGGTTGAGATTGCTATACCTGATAATTATTTGTAAAACATATATACGCACACACATGATATCAAATGATTTTATTATTTCTTTTTTTGGCTTGACCCCAAAGAAATTAACTTTTCTTGGCATTGAGATTTTGATGATTTTCCCTTGGAACTGCAACTCGAACAGTTTTCTATTTTTGCAGGCATACTTAGTACGCTAATAAAGGCGACAAACCATAGTATGGTTTAATAGTTCCATCCGCATCTAGCGTGAAGAATTAAGATTGATCAGTAATAAAAAATGATGACGGTGACGGTGATGCTGAGCTCATTTTCTAGATTGGCAGGCAAAATGTGCCAGAAATTTTTATGATCGTCTTTCCATAAAAGCCGCCACACGAAATACCAAAAAAATAGACCCGGCTTTTTCTCTTATCACCAAAAAAAAAAAAAAAAAAAAAAAAGGGAACCGGTTCAATTTGGGGTTCATAAATCATATGCACAGATCTTAGAAACTAACAATTACTGTAATCAATTTGGCTAATCAAACGGATTTTTTTTTTTTTTTTTGGGGGTGCAAAATCATAATTAATTCACATTTGGTATAAATTTGAATTTCTCAAGTAACGACGACTAGTAAGAGCAATTAATGGCGAGATCCACCGAAAGATTTTCATTAATGATCCAACGACTTAGTTTTTGAACACGAAAACTACATCTCTTTAAGGGGCTATAAAAATATGTCTAAATAAAAGAGATTTTTCGGCAAACTAAGTGGGAAAAACATACAGATCAGAGGAAAAAGAAAAAGAAAAAGAAAAAAATTTTGAACAAAGATAAGGTAAATTTGAAATTTAGGCTTTGAAGTAGTATTGGATATATGTGCGATTGAGATCGTTGATGTGCAGTATCTTTACGTCTCGAAGACGGCAGTTGTGGCAGAAATGTAATTAACTTCGCCGGGCACTTTGGGTCACTCGACAAAGGTCAGGATATATGGTGGCAAGTCAAGAAAGCAACCCTTTTGGCAGAATGAGAAACAAGCATGACTTGTGTAGGTCAAGCTCTTGCACACTAGCTAATTAAGTGATCCCACGACCATCTCAATGATCAGATAATTCAACAATTGACTCAAACTGAACGGTTAAAATTGAGACCCCAGGATCTAAAATTTTAAAATCTCACCTTTCATTTTGTCCAACAAAAAGCAGCCAGGAAAAGATTAGGAAGGAAAGATGGGTTCAGTTTTTTTTCTCCTTTTTGTCGTGGTATTTTTTCTTTCGGCAAGATAGTGAAAGTTAATTGGACCAAGAATCAGCCCTTTGGGGGTGCTTGGGTCATTGAATCATGATGGGTCATGCTTTCACCTTGCAAGTTGATTGATTTGTTGAACTCTTTAATGCATATGGTAACTGGAGAAGCTGTCCCAATTGCGATATATGTCCACATGCTTCGCTTAAAGGCAACATGAGGTGGGCTATTGGGCTCTACAGGCATAAAGAACGAAAAGAACATGATTTGAGGTTTGCTTTTGGGGTCGATATTACTTGGAATGACAATAGCCAGACACATTGGGTCCATTGAAAATCATAAAAGAAATTGTCAAAGTTAACATCTACAGCTCATATACACATGTATGTGCTCTGCAAACGATAAGCCTCTGATGGGCATGACAGTTTCTGATTTAATCCCTGTACTTTGAATTACTGACCATTTTCAAGTTTCCCCATCATATTAATTAGCAGGATCAATTCCTGTTTTTTTTTTGTGTGTGTGAGATCCATGTTATTATAGGTCAAATGGGTATTAGTCTAGAGGTATGCGCTATTAGATTGCTCGAACAAAAAAAAAAAAAAACAAGTGCGTTGACGAAAATTCTAGTCAACTACATCTTCGGAATGTTTAATGCAAGAGATCAATGTTATTTAATTTGGTTAAAAAGATATGAGCAGCCAACTAGATTCTGACAGTAATCAAGGTGGTAAGAAAATCTTTTAGCAGGCAATTAATTTCAGCCGCTAGTGTAAAGTCTCATGTGCATGTATTTGGGCTATGGCCCCTATCGATTTGCACTAACCGCTAATCCAGCTTGAAACCAATATGCAAGTCACTTCACTACACGTCTTTGCGGTAAATGATGCCTGAAAGGTGGCTTCCTTCCAGAGATGGGATCTTGACATTCTTTTTTGAAGAAAGGCGGATGTGTTTTTCCTTTGATGGAACCTTTCAATCCACTATCATTTTTTAGAGAGGGGCCCGACTGCCGAGAATTTAATATGCTCTTGTATATTTGAGTGGTACTTTTTACCCTTTTTTTTTTTTTTTGGTTGTCATTTGATAATGGTATTCATGGGAGGCTAATGCTCCTCCCCGTGCCTTTACAGTATGGAAGTACGGAACTTTGAATTTACTTGCATGGCCAGCTTGTTAAAGGAGAAAAAAAGAAGAAACTGAAAGTGGACGGGTGGAATGGACGGCCAGGGGTTACTGTTACGGGCGGATTATTAAAAGAAAAAAAAATCGAACTGCTTTTGTATGGCTAAGGGCTCCATGCCTTCAGGCACGGTGATTTCTCACCACCCACAGAAAATAAGCAAAAAAAAAAAAGAGTAATTATGTACGTATATACATATGTATACGCTCAGGTGGGCGCATACGCATATAGCAACATTAAGCTTAAAATACTTAAGCCTGTAGGCTTAAACACATACAAGTTTAGCCAAAAAAAAAAAAATCATCTGAAAAATCATCACGTATCTCCAAGAATACCCACGAAGACTTTTCTTCCTGATTTAGTTCGCTTTTTTTTTTTTTACCCATTTATAATCATCATTAACTTCAAGCTATAGATCTGCCATAACTTATTGCAGCGCAAGCTTCAATTAGCTTTCAATTATGCAAATTAAAGCAGCAGCTCTCTGGCTTGCAATGGGAAGTGGTCATGCACCAAGTTGACAAGATGCCAAGAGTCTTGGTTTAATTTTGTCGTCACCTCCCAATAAATAGCAGCTCGATCATAGCTTTTATTTATTGCTTTAGGTGTTTTCATTCTTTTTTTCCTAATTTCCTTAAAAGAAAAAAAAAATGGAAGTTAAACTTGAATATAATTGTCCCCACCGGAGTTATAGACAATATTTGCATATATTCAAAAGCTTGAGGAACAAAAAGAGAAAATACATGACGTAGAAAGAATGGTTACTTCTTGCTAATGTACAAGTTGTGCACAAGGAATATCACTGATTAATTGGGTGGAGATGTAGAAGCAAACAAAATTATGGCCATCAAGAAAAGTTTGCTCATCTCAGAATTGCAAGTCAGAAAAAAAAAATTAAAGCATCAATTATTATTTTGAATCATATCAGGATAGGAATTTACTCTCTACAGGAGAGATGGTCAAATGAAATTTACACCTTTATGTGCTCTAGCACTAAAGGGGTGAGAGTATCTTGCTGAAAAGGCCACAAAATGAAATTTCGTCACTGCAAGGCCTAGAAGAAAAATACAAACCACAATCAGAAGGTTCCTCAAAATACTCAAAACAAGAACCCCTTAAGAAAGAATTAGTAACATATTAATCTACAATAACGACAGCCCCAAAATTCCCCCTCTAAAAAAGATTATTTTCATCTAGTATAGTAATTTCTTCATCAAGGAGCCACTTTTCAAGAAACGAGAGTGGCACTCGACCATTGCAATCTGGCTTGCTTTCATCTTGGAGGAGGCTGGCATCAGGTGACATAGGCCTTGAAAAATCTGAATTTGAAGAAGCGAAGGACTCCAAACCAAACAGTGATTCAAATGCACCTGATAATTCAATGTCTCTCTTCTCTGCTTTGTTACTTGGAGTCCCTTCACTAGACACACAGTCAGGCCCGGCCATATTGTTCAATGAACTCTGAGTGGTGGCCGAGTTTGCCTGGGACTTCTTTGATCCATTTCTCATCCATCCTTTGAGCAACTTAGCTATGTTTTCACTGCTTGATGCATAGCTGCATGCTGGGGCTGGTTTTGGGTGGTTCCCAATAGATGGTTTTAATTCACTCGAGCAGCGTGATTTCTCTGGAGACAAAGCATCGCATAGAGCTTGCTTAGCCATGTGGATGTCAGTTTGCAGCCTTCTCTCCCACTGGCCCCTAGAGATTGATTGTGAAGCTCTTGATGATAAGCCATCTCTAGAATGACCTTCAAGGTCTGTTTGCAGTCTTTTGAGCTTCTTCTTCAGGTGGGTGTTCCAGTAGTTCTTTATGTCATTATCTGTTCTCTGAGGGAGATAGGAAGCTATGGCAGCCCATCTGCAATACAATAAATGCCTCCTATTTATTGCCGTTCCGGACACAGTCGAAATCGTCAAGCCACCGAAAATAAACAATCGATACTATTATTACATTTTCATTTATCGCACACAGAGTATTAAATTAGCCTTTACACAGTATTGCTTCAATCATACGAAGCAATAAATAGAAGTTAATGTTACATTGTTATTAATTACCTGTTGCCTAAAAGGGCTTGGAGGTGGATTATCATCTTCTCCTCTTGCTCGGTAAAACTACCACGTTTGATTCCTGGCCTCAGGTAATTAGTCCATCTAAGCCTGCAACTTTTACTGCATCTGAGCAACCCTGAAAAGCCATCCCCATAGAGCAAAAATTGAGCATTTAGCTTCTAACAGCAGTCCACTAACAATTAACAAATCAAAAATCAGATAACCTCATTGATTGGCATAAAATAAAATTTCAAGACAAGAAAAAATTGATAGCAAGATCAGGAGATAAGTATCTCACCTGTATTGGTAGGCACTGCCTTCCAATTCCCAGGACCATGTTCTTGAATGTATGACACCAGAATGATGTCCTCTTCAGGAGTCCACGGCCCTTTTTTCACTCCTATCTTGTCACAGCAAGGTGGTCTACCCATACTCAACTTGTTTTTCTTTTTCTCTCTATCTCTAACTAGCAAGTCTCCAAGGTTTCTCCTTTCAGAGCCCACAACAAATAATCCTAAGTCTTATGCTTAGATTTCCTTCTCAAGATAACAGAAGCATCCAAGGCCTAAGTTGCTAGCTTGGTCTGAATATATAGAAGAAGGAAGGCCACTTGGGAGAGAGAGGAGCTGACCTAAAAGAAGAAAAAGGGAAACGTTCTCACACAGAAGTCAAAAGAGGACGGCAAATGTATTTACTCATGGGGCAAGCAAAAGTCAGCTGTGCCAATAGCTCTGCTGCCTCTCAAAAACCGTGTGGCAGTGAACGCAGGTTTGCACTGGAAAAGAACTGAAAAACCTATAAAAGAGAATCATAATACAACACCCCATGTACACTGTTACCTGCTTTTAATTTTTTAGTAAATCTCAAATGCCATTTCAATATTATGGGGTTTTGAGCTAATCTGAGACTAACAACACCCTTCTGTGACCATTGATCTACACTCCAGAGCCTGAAAATGAATTTTTATTTTGACATGGAGAATTATGGCTGTGATTCGCGTTGAATAGGTATATCAATGATAATGAATATATACGATGCAGACACTAGACGTGATGCTTTCACATGGTATATTTTGCAAGCTCATACTCTCCAATCACTAACAAACTGATACATGTTAAGGAAAATACCGCGTTCAGACTTTCATAATTAAGTGGCATGCATCAATTTAATGGCTGAAAAGTTGTTCATATTTGCCGCAGCATATATTTTATAATGTTTCAAGATTGGATGTTGTTAATGCACTATGAGAAATACTTGAATTAGCAATAAGAATTGTGCATTAAGTTAAATTTTATTATCGACTAGTTAATGTTATTGCAGCGAGGCATGCTCAGTTATTGCCAGGATAATTATTTTTGGCCTGCGAGAGAGGAGGAATTAGATCTAACGGTTGGCATTTTCCATGTCTGGTATTCTCTTTGAAAATTACCCGACATTGATGCAATTGATAGCAGTTAATGGAGTCATCTAGAACATTATATTATTAATTAGCTAAACAATATTTACGCTAGTCTTCGTAGTTCTGCATTGGTGACGGCCGACGGGCCTGGTGGCCGAAAAAGAAGCTATAACAAACCTTTTGGTAACTGGGCAACCCATTAATATTTTTAATAGATTGACTTGAAGGCTCGTTTAGCATGGAAACTTTGAAATTTATGGAATTGTACTGGGAATTCATGAATTTCAAATCCAAAACATTTGAAATGGAAATTCCTTTTTCCAAATCCTACGAATTTAAAAATTCCCTTTGTTTAATTTAATTAATCCCAATCCTAGGCATTATTGATAAAGTTACATATATACCATTAAAATATGATAAAAAGGATTAAATAAGAGAATATTAAGGAAATATTAATTAGTTAAATCCCTCCGTAAGAAAATTTGTGAAAACTCACAACTTCATTGAACTTTTAATTCTCTCTCAGATGGGGGAAGTCAATTCTCCCTCTACAGAAATTTTTTTCCTCTTTTCATGTATTTCGTTTTGTTTCCTTGTATTGCAGAGTTCAAACAGTTAAAAAAAAAAGAAAAAAAAAAAACCTTTATGAACCATCTATGCTTGGCTTGGCTTGGCTCGATACATTGCACTTGCATCATGCATATATGCTACTATATATGCATGGAAATCTCACCAATTCTCTTTTGCCGACTCCACTAAGCAACTAATGGATGAATGGTTGCAAATTCAGGATACCATCAGCACGAAAAAAAAAGAAAAGAACAAAAGAAAAAGAGTTAACGTTTATCGAGGTGTACTCTCAACTAGGATTATACACGTTTGATTGCTGCCAATCAAAACAATGTCTTCAAACCAATAAATTTTTATATTTACAACTCCAAATCTTAACAGGACAATCAAAAGCTGTCCTACCGGACCACAATCGCATGTGGCATCTCACTCTCTCTTGGGTAGGAGGTCGCACTCATAGGTTAAATCCAACAAATTCATACATTGATGCAACCAAACTGCCCTATTTATATATAGAGAAAAAATTTCTCCCACTCAAGAAAACATACTTAGCATTAAAGAAATCTCGTTTGTACACATAACAAAGTTTACCCTTTACAAACACTAGTCTTCCTAGCGTTGTAAAACCCAATGAAACGCTGAGTCTCTCTTCTATCCTAAAAGTGAAAAAAAAGAAAAAGTTACTGTAAGTGGACTGGAATCTAACATCACACACCCCCCCTTCGGGGCGGGAAGAAAGGATTGGAGGAGATCTAGATCTAGAATTGTGTGTATGGTCCAGAAGAGGACACCTTGCATGCATATAAGAGAGAAGGGGAGAAGGAGGAAAGAGCTGGTCAAGTCTTATCTAGGCCTTCTTTATGGACTCCGGACCCAACATTTATGACCCGGTAAACATAATGAAAATGATGGGTTGTATCCGAGTAAGATTTAAGCTATTGCCTTGATCCAAACAAAAAAAAAAAAAAAGCTATGGCCACTAAATATCAATGAATGGTCCATGCAATCAATTAATGCATCAATATAAGAGGGAAGCAACAGCAGTCAAATCCGATTCGTCGCAATTTATAGGAACCGCGGCCAATAGCATAGCACGGTGGTAAAAGTGATTTTTATTTCGACTCTTTGGTTTTTTTATGAATGTAATTTATTAATTATCTTATATTATATAATAAATAAATTTTATTTAAAATAAAAAATTAAATAAACTTGTATAATATAAGATTATAAATAAATTATAAATATAAATAAATAAATATGATAATTATTAAAATTAAATTTTAAAATTTTAATAGAGTTATTTTCTTTTTGATCTTGATTTAAGTCAATATATTTCTAACAGTAGTAATATTCAGTAACTTTTTTTTTTTTATTTTTTTGGGAAGTACATATGTATATATACGGTTACTGTCAAATCGTTGGCAATAATACATTACAGTTGATTAATTTGCAACTATGTAGCCTAATTTTGGCTCTATGCCCCACCATATGATCACTAGTGTGTTACCCCATTGTAGAAATTTTTGTGGCTTTTAATGTTGAATTCATGCACCAGCTAGTTTTCCTTTGAGGAAAAAACAATCAAGCCTGGCAGGTGATGACGCGTTTATGCGTTCCTTATTGAAGGTAGTTTCATGCATGCACATTTCCCCACTTTTCTTTTTCAACCTTTTGGTTTTTTTCTCTTATTTTTGGCTGCCATTGAACATCATGCTCTCCGTTTCTGTTATGCATGCTTCCAAATTGTGATCTGATGTTTCCCGACAATTCACCTCCAGCGTCACTAGTCTAGTAAGTACGCACTGTAGGTTTTGTTTTCTTATAAACCAAGATTCATTGTATTTGTAACATTACTGCAATTCACAAGCCACAGGCCACTGGTTCCTTCACTTGGTTAAAACTATTAGCATACAGTGCTCGTGGTCCCTTGTATGTGCCATCAATGGCCGCAGACCTCTAACTGCTTTCGGCCATTAACATTTTGGTTGGTTGAATTGCAAGACAATTTTTGAATAGCAACAATCATTCAGGATTAGGTTCACATGGGTTTTTCTCCCCCTATATAAACACCTAGAGCTCGCGGATCAATCGCACCCATTATTTTATTTTATTTTATTTTTTTTTTGGCGCTTGTATTGGATTAATATTGGGGTATATCCTTGGCGTTTGTTGATTGATATATCACCACTTAATGTTGATTAATTTGATAAAATTAAATAATTTTTGCTGATTATTGAAGTATAAGCAAATCTCAATCATTATAGCTTACGATGTAGAGAGGAGAGGACCTCGCTATCAGACCAACACCGCTTAAGAAAACAACGAAGGGCATAATGGAGGGGAACCTTTTTGTCATGTAGCTCAGTTATTGAAGACCAAGTTAAATTAATACATTCCCCCGGAAAAAGAATGAGCCTCTACAAGTAGTAGCTATTGGCAAACTATTTCACCACCTGTTTACCCATTTATATCGAGATGAGCCTCTAGTAAATAAAAAAAAAAAACTTCAATGATTTTTATATTTGAGTTTCATACTTTGTGAGTTTTTAAATAATTTTTTATTTTTTATTTTTTATTATATATAAATTTTTTTAAATAATTATTAATAAATTATTAGATGTATAATTTGATGTAAAAAAAATACTTAAAATATATTGTAAAAATATTTTCGCAAATATATTTCTCTAAATTTTCTTTTTGCCTTTCATTGAAAAAAATTTTAAAATTTTTACTTTTTATATGTAAAAACATAAATTTAACAAAAAAAATATGAATATAATGTAATTTTTTAAAAATAAAATATCAATTAAATTAAATTACTTATTTAATATGTTAACCAACTCTTATTTAAAAAAAAGAGAGAGAGAGAGACAATGAAAATTAAAAATTAAAAATTAAAAATTAATTTTAAAATTTAATTATAAAATTACCTTTTTTATATTATATATATATATATATATATATATATATATTTTTTTTTTTTTTTTTTTTTTTTTTGAGGACTTATCCCTATTTATACCGTTTGGGAGGGCCTGCAACCCTTGGTTCTCCTATTTTTTCAGGGGAATTAATACACCCACCTACCAAAAACGGGCCTCTGACGTTGCGATGCCTTGGACCCATTAATCCAGAGTCGGTGCACTCCTTCTCATTTTGATCTGTGGGCTAACGAAGATGTTGATGCATGGCAGCTGCAAGGAGGGGTGATTCTATGCCAGCCATGACGAAGATGCTGAACCTCTTCCCAGCTGGTGTGGGGGCCCACTCCTGCAAGGAGTGGCAATATTCCAATGCAGGTGCGTGGTTCTGAAATTCAAGAGGGAGGTGCATGACAGCTGGTGAAGAGGTTCAAGGTGTGGGCAGGTGGGCTTCTCATCCTAGTGGGCCGTTGGAGGATAGAGAGCTTGGGTTAGTATAGAATGTGTGCTGGAGAATGACGGGGTGGCTTCCTTCTAATCCTGGTGTGGGTTGATGCTGTGTTTTTTGCGCATTACAATTTGAGACGTACCCTCGAATTAGAATGCATTCAATATGACAAAGACAGATAGATGGTGGGAGAAACGAGATGCCGTGCAGTCCATGTCGGCCTTATGAATCGTGACCACAGGAGTTAGCTAGTTTAGTCAGCTTGTTACTCTCAAGAGTAGATTTTCCATTATCGTGGTCCTGTGACTACTAACTGTTTGTTTATCATTATATGCCCCTGTGACAGAAACAGTGTTCCGCCTCATATAATTAAATCCAATGTCAAATCAAAATATGTTCTTTTCACTCGCGACAATCTTCAGCCACGCAATCAACGCTGTGAGATTTTGCATCTTAAGCCATTGTTTGATCACTCGGCGAGAAAGAATGCCTTAACCTTCGAAAACTCAGTTTTTCGTGATCGCTTCGGCCTCAAGTAGCGCTGTAATGGAGACTTTTTTACAAGGGGACAACACCCATATGGAAAAGCTGTATGATTTGTAGCATCTCATGCCATCATTATTGTCCTCTTTTTTTTGTTTTTTTTTGTTTTGATAGGATCATTGTGCCAGATTAAGGATGAGAATAACTGAGATCATAACACGAAACCAATCACACAATCTACTTGAAATGCAATGTAAATAAAGCTCACTGAGCGTTTAATACGCGGGCATCCCATACACACTGGACCGAATTACTTTCCCGGTTTGCTCAATTATCATGTAAATAACCAAAAGAAAATAAAAGAAATGTGGGTGTTTTTAGTTCTTGAGTACAAGATGAGAACCACCTAAAAACGTGCAAACAAATTCCGTCAAGAAACATGGCATTTGTCGTTGAACTGATATGGATGTGACACTTTTTTGGACAGATGTTCAGGAATAAAGTGGAACCACAAAAAAAAAAAAAAAAATCAACATAATTTCCTTTTTCCATTACAGGGAAAGGGTACTTTTTGTGAGGCTATAAATTAGGACACATCTCTTCACTTGTCGTTTTTGAAATTTATCGGAATTAAAGTCCACATTTTGCGGAAATTTGAAGTAGAGTTTGAACATCTAACCTCTCCCTAAAAGCTTTGCTCATGTGAGAAACCAAATTAAACAGTTTTGACTTTTCTCTTCATTCTGCCATTCCTTCAAACTGCAAAGGCAACCCTTTTTCCTGATAACAATTTTCTATCCATTTACTGAACAAATAGATGGGTCGAGGACTAACTACAAACTTCGCAACTCTAATTTAAGAAGCGAACAACGCTAAAAACAAATCGATCACCCCTCCCTAAAAAACTAAAAACCCAAAAAAAAAAAAAAAAAACGACACAGAAGAAAATGACAAAGCTGCAGGCAATGCCTCTTTTCTGTTTTTGGTGGGCACCCCAAATTCTTCAATACCTGCCAATTGAACCAACTCCTTGGATTTCAAGCATCCTAATCTACAATACCATCATAATTCCATACAATACAAGTTCATGCCAAGTTCATGCCAAAAAATATTTATAACGAACGCTTCTTTTTTTGACTAAGGCTGCAACGCGTCTACACGAGGAGAGACCCAAAAAAAAAAAAGACAAAAAAACAAGAAGAACATAATAAAGGTAATAAAAGTCCAAAATACAAAAACATCCAATGAGATAAGATGCATGTAAACTTAAAAGAGTCCTTAAATTCGGTGCCGAGATAGCGACCGATAACACGTTTCCGGTAATTTTGAAAGTCCACAACTACTTTTCATTGTGGACGAAGAATACGACCTGGCTGACCCACCGTCGTCCATGACTCGTTTAGGTTGTCGATAAAAACAGCCAACTCACCTGGTCAAATCATACCCTCTTTTGAATCTTCCAATGCAAGGTAAGGGAACGCCCCAATTTTTTGAACCTTCTCTCGTTTAAAAACGCCACCATTTCTCCACCGATTGACTTGGAATTCGGGCTCGTCGGCATATTAGGTTCAAGGAAAAATTCCCACCCTGAGTTTTTCTTTTTCTTTTTTCTTTTTCTTTTTGTAAGTAAAACGGAGAAGTGAGGTGTTATTTCACAATTTTATCAAGAAAAAAAAATATTTGATATATCACTTAATATAAAAGAACAAATCTTAGCATCAATAAAAATTATTAATTATTGTGAAATTCTACGAGACAAATATACGTTTAAATTATTAAATATCTTAACAAAAATTTAAATTTATGATTTCATGGTACTCGCGAGCAGCTAAAACAGCTCTAGACCACAAGGGTTATCTTGAATTTTTCTGATCCACTGGTAATGTTTTAAATCTTGCAAATCCTTTCTCCTCAAATCACGTACGTTCAAGGAAAAATCCTGGCCCTGGAGGCCCTAAAATCCATGGTAGCCGCTGATATATCTGGCCCACAACAAGGGAGTTGCGTTACTTTCATTTCCCAATTGTGCCAGACGCGTACAATTACTCTGAAAACTCTTTTGAGTTGCGCGTTCGTCAGTATAGTTGTAGACCCAACGAAATCGTAATAACATTTATTTAAAGAAATTTGTACGGTACCAATATTATAAATAAATCTGTTTCTTTCGTCCATTGTTGCTATTCGTGGGCGGTTTTCCAAGTCAAATCTTCTGGAAAAGGACTGCGTATATTTATTGCAAATTTAGAATACCAAAGTAAAAATAATCAGGCAAGCGAATGCAGAAGGTCGAGCTGAAATGAAGCGAAGGCAATAAAGAAAAAAGAATATTAACCGGACTTAGTCAGAGTGGCGGCACACGCATTCTCCCCATCGGTTCATTATTTTGGGAGGCTCAAAAGTTACGGATCCTGGAACGAAGGACTGCCTCTTTGTTTCCAGTCACTCTTGTTGCAGGGGCTGTTGAATAACTGTAAATCATTCCCCCAACCCCCCCCCCACCCCCTCCTTTTTTTTTGAAATTCTAAATCATTCTTATTAAATATATGATTTGTGATACTTAAAGTTGACCTTATTACATGGGGTCGAAAAACAAATGATGGCCAGAAATCTTCAGTCACCCCTGAAAATTGAAGGTGTTGGATTCAATTAATTTTGGAACCTGTACGAAGAAATGTCGATGGCCAGGGCTAGGTCCCGACAATTTCAATGCATAATTTTTTTTTTCTTTATTTTTGTTCATACGTTACTTTGATTCACATAGATAGCTTGTTTGATAAAAAAAAAAAAAAAAGTATACTGTATATGTGGCCCTTCTTTTAACTCCGAGTTACTTTGAAATCATCTTATACATATTCATTAGGTTGGTTAGTCGTCTCTGCAAGAACATTACTTTAGGATAATTGTCATTTGATGTCTCAAATGATTGTGGTTAAAACAAATTTGATACCTCTAAAGCCGATTAACCCATTGATTTTTGGGAGTCCATTAACATTTCTTATCCTCGGGATCAATGCTCTACATGTCAGCATTCCAAGCCAAAAACAATGATCTGACTTTCCATTTCCCTTTTTCCCCCTTTTTTGGGGGGGGGGCATTAGAGTTGGGTGGTGAAAGGTACCATATTACCATGAAGATAATGACTTCAATGAGCAAAAACGCTCAATCTTTTGGGCTTAATTTAGTTGCTATAATAGAATAGCTCTTGAGAAGAAATTGGGAGCTCAAATTTTAATTCACTCAAAATTTAAAACGTGCAATCCTTATTTTCTATGTAATATATATATATATATATATATATATATATATATATATATATATATTGGTTGTAGAACCGTTAAGCTGACACTCACGATTTTAAGACCAGAAGAAACCCCACATAGAAGGCAAGGATGCTTTTCGGTAAACATTAGAATTCTTCTGTTAATGGACTAAGTTATGAGATTTTTTAACCGTCCTTTTGGTGAGCGTCAAGTTTCTTGCCTTGTTCACAGTCTAATTCCCACCAACCATTGTGAAAGGAGTCCCTCTTTAACCGGCATATGCCATGATCCGCCTAGAAGATAATACAGGTCAAAATTCATTAAAAAAATAATAAATAATAATAATAATAATAATAATCAAAGGCGTAAATTTTCAAGTAACCTACTTGTCTTCTCTCTCTCTCTCTCTCTCTCTCTCTTTCTCTCTATACGGCCACATCTTGATCTTGCTTACATCGATCTTGCATAGGAAATAGAAGACAGAACAGACAAGCCAACTGACGGAAATCCTCTCCAAAGTCCCGCCAGACATCCCTTAACGGTCTCTGAGGATTCCAAGCTCTAAGCAACCCCAAGATTAGCTCTAAAAACCTCCAAGTCGCTGACATGTTCTTTTCTCTCCTTCGCTCTTTCTTGCCTAACAATCCCAACCATTTCAATCACTCACATTAGGTCGGACTTCAACTTCCTCTGTATCGAATTCACATGCATAAATTGTGTTCTGGATCGTTGTTTCTTTACTTTTCTATGGGTGAAATGTCTATTCTACTGCTAAGATTTTCAACGTTGAAATCAGAGCATGGAAGACTACTCTGTTTCTTGCTCTGTTTCCTTGTTGTTCTTTGCTTCAAGATGAAATTAACAGATTCCTGGGTTTAATTATGGGTGCCCAGATGACGTTTTTTCCTAGACCCATTTGAATTCGGTGAATATGGGTTTTCTTCGTGTGTTTCTCTCCCAGAAATTGTTCCCAGTTGCTGCCTCTTTCTGGGCCTCTCTCTATACCCTGTTTCTTGCTCTGTTTGGAATCTTCAAAGTAACAATCCTAAGGTACTTGATTTTCGTTTAAAAGCCTTTCTAGGTGATCGTTTCTAGGAAAATTGTATTCTTTAAATTTTTTTATGTGATATTTTTTAGTTTTGCAGTGTAAAATCGAATTACATTTCTCGCCCAAACGGTTCGGATAGGTTGGAACTCGATTCCAATTCAATAGCGGAGGAAATTGAAACTAAGCAAGAGGCTGAGACGAAGGAGCCAACAATTGATGCCATTGAATTTAAGGATGGGAATGAAAGTGATGATTTGGTAGAGAAAGAGTCACCACCAAAGTTCACTTTCAAGTTTCAGTATCAGACTTATAGAGAGGATTATGAGCCTGTTGCCTCAGATGTTGCGCCCTCTTCAAGCATCAACAAGTATGACTTCTTATCCGGGAGGGATTCTAATCACTACCTGGAGGAGCCAGGGGCTGTTAACCTCACCGTGAAAGAGTTGCGTGCTGATTCTGAAGATGGTTTTATTGGCACTGGGGGTTGTGCTGACAAGGGGTGTTTGACAGGTGAGGACCATGCGGAGCCAAAACGACAAAATGAAGAGAATTCTGCAGGTATTCCATTTGAGGAACAACTCACCGAGAGGATTGAAGTAGATACATCTATTAAAGAGTGTCCTTCTTCGAAGGAAAAAGCATTTGACGAGGTTAAAGGTGCATTGGGTGAACAAGAAGTTTCAAAAGAAAAAGTTCAGTTTCCATTTGAGAAGGATTCGGTTGCTTCTGATTCTGATTCTACTGCTTCAAGCCATGGGTTTACGAGTCGAGTTGGAGCTTCAACCAGTGATGGGTTCTTGACAGATAAAGATTTTGATGATGATTTTGAACTGGAAATCTTGAGGGATATTTTAGTGGAGAAGGTAGCATTAAGTGAGGAGGATTTAGAATTAGAGGGTTTAAATTTGGAAAATTTGAGTACAGGTTATGAGGCTGATCATTTTGATGAGGAAGATAGTGATATAATTGAAGAGCTCAAACAACTAGAAGAGTCTAGCGCGTGCAATTCTGGCAATGAAGTATCAGAAAAATTGCCTGAGAAACATTTTCAAGACAACAATAGTTCCGAAACTGAAGAGTCTAAATATGGTCCAAATGATTCTGATAAGTTAAATGCGACATCAACTTCTGATTCTGAGGATCCAAATGGACTGGAAACTTTGTGGGAGCACCAAGATTTCATAGAACAGCTCAAGATGGAGCTGAAAAAGGCCAGAGCTACAGGGTTGCCAACCATATTAGAAGAAGATGAGTCCCCAAAAATACTGGAAGATTTAAAGCCATGGAAAATTGATGAGAAGTTCCAGCCTGAAGACAGAATGTGTCAGCTTCACAAGTTCTACAAAAGTTACAGGGAGCGGATGCGGAAACTTGATATCCTGAATTTGCAGAAGATGTATGCCATGGGTAAGTTGCATTGTACTGAACCTGTTCTTATTTTCAGTTTCTTTTTTTTTGCCAAGTTTCCATTTCCTTTTTTTTTTTTTTTTCCTTTCTGTTGCCTTCTACTTCCATTGAGATTGTCTTTGTAGATAAACTCTTACCATAAACGTGTAAGAGATTCCGCTAATCAATTCCTTTCAACGAATAGACATCATAACAAAGCCAACCTTGTGCATTCTTTTAGAAGTCAGGGCCACTAAATCTGGCTAGCTTTGTTGCACAAAAGCATGCACCTGCATAAGCATTCAGTGTAATAAGTATATGCATTTTTCTGCAGTGTTGATGAATTTTTTTTTTCAATCGGTCGCACATGCATGTGTTAAAAATTTTAAAAGAAGAACAAGTGATTAGAAATATAAAACATTTACTAATTTTGTTCATGAAAAGTTAAATCATCCATTCTGCATGCGTAGCTAACCCAATTCCCTTAATGCGTGAATCCAAATTTTATAGTTGGTTGAAGGAGCATATAGGTGATCTTTGATGCCACCCAACCAACCTTTAACTTTCGAAAGAGTTACTTGGTCTCATTAAACATGATATCCTGCTATGTAATGCGCTTTACATTAATCTCAATTCTCTTTTGCATTAAACATGATATCCGATGCCCCACGTGAATCCTTTGTGTTTTTGCTAAAGCTGGTTTCTTTTGGAGAAATAAATAGTTTTGATAGGAAAAGCATGTTGGAAATGCCATGCCCAAGATGATTAGAGTAACTTTTGAGTTATGATTACATATAGTTGACCAATTACATTTGCTGCTTTAAATCGTTTATCCGATTAAATTTTAAGTATCATTTAAGTACTTTATCTCTCATGAGCATGCTTCATGACAATATATACAGGCTTTGTGCAATCAAAGGACCCACTTCAACCAATTTCAAGCCGTAAAGCCTCAGCTCAGACATTGACTTCTCTTATTTCAGAGAAATTGCTTCTAAGTAAGCGGAAAAATTCTGGCTATGATCCAACGATGGACTTCATTAGAGAATTGCATGGTGATCTAGAAATGGTCTATGTTGGGCAGATGTGCCTATCGTGGGAAATTCTTCATTGGCAGTACGAAAAATCACTAGAACTATGGGACTCTGACCATCTTGGCTTGCGCCGATATAATGAAGTTGCTGGTGAATTTCAACTGTTCCAAGTGCTGCTGCAAAGATTTATTGAACAAGAACCTTTTGAGGGGCCGCGGGTAGAAAACTATGCACGGAAACGATGCATCATGCGTACTCTACTTCAAGTTCCAGTCATTAGAGGTTAGATTATTGAATTGTAGAAAATAACGCAGAGGAGCCCCCACAGGGGTCGGGTGGGGAGGTTGGGCATATGAATGGGGCATGCCTTTAATTTTATAAATAGGATAAAGTTAAGCTAAATAAGGCCATGCATTCCAATGGAATAAGTTGAATATTATTAATTATTTGATCTTGCAGCTGAAAAATTAGAAGAAACAAGGACTAATGGATACCTTAATTGTTCTACAGACGACAGTGTAAAAGATAAGAAGGGAAGGAGAAAATGGAAGGACGAGGATGCGATTACTGGGGATATGCTAGTAGAGATCATCGAGGAATCAATAAGAATTTTCTGGCGATTTGTTCGAGCTGATAAAGATGCGCATGATGTAGTTCAAAAGGGTCGCAAAGGGACTCGGATAGAACCCCAAGACCCCACTGAACTAGAGCTTTTAGCAGAGGTCAGAACAAGTCTTCAAAAGGTTAGCTTCACATTAATGTCTCTATCATTCGCTTTAAACTTCTAACCCTGAATATTGTTAGAATGTTATTGGTATTTACACTGTTACATGTTGGGGTGCAGAAGGAGAAGAAGCTTAAAGACATTTTGAAGGGCGGAAACTGCATATTAAGAAAATTTAGAAAGCATCAAGAAGAAAGCTCAGATCAAGTTCTGTTCTTCTTTTCTCAGGTGGACATGAAGTTGGTGTCCAGAGTTCTGAACATGTCCAAAATAACGGCAGATCAGCTGCTGTGGTGTCACCATAAATTGGGCAAAATCAATTTTGTTAGCAGGAAAATACATGTAGAACCATCTTTTTCGCTTTTCCCTTGCTAATAGCAGCATGTAGCTTCCTTTTATTTTCTCTGTCACGCGTTGGGCCATGTATAAAGGGGAAAGTCTTCATAGCGAAAATGTTGATGCGCCTGGCTCTGATTCTTTCATTTGCCTTCTGGTTTGGAGGTGAGTGACAATGAAAATTCTAATTAGGCAACACATTCTCAATTGGTCCACACTTCTAACAAGTCCAATTCTCTTCCCTTAATAAAAAAAGTCAAATTTTCTTGCGATTACTTTTCCATGACGCCAAGAAATGTCCTGCGTTTCCAATTCTCCGTGCAATGTAATGTAAGGTTATTATTTATTTCCATTTTAGAGTTCAACAGCCTGATGTCTCGGATAGGATATCTTACTAACGAGTTATATAAAGAATAAATTAAATATAATTCAATTTTTATAGCAAATAAAAAAATATTAAATTTTATAAATATAAATATTATACATCTTAATAAGTTATATTTAAAAAATAATAATAATATTATGATAAATTATATTAAAATCAACTTAATCACGATTTTGATATTTTTTACTAAGTACTTCACATAGAAATAAATAAGAAAACTTCAATTCTTAATAAGAATATCGATATATTTGGTGCGAAGATTATCATGAATGAATATATTATAAATGGTAATAAATTATATTACAAATAATTTAAATATCACATAAATTTATTAATATTAAAATTTTATATAAAAAAATTTACTCAAATGATATCAGTTATTATTAATTTATAATTAATATAATAATAGATATATTTACTACACTTTTTTTTGTTGCTAAAAATAAGAAAAATGAAACAAATTGTCTAGAAAAATTTTTAATTTCTCGACTCTGTGAGCTGTAGAACAGGAGAAAGTTAAAAATAAATGTGTTTTTTTTTTTTTGTATTCCAGATATTGAGTGACAAAAACTTCGTTGCAATCACTAAACACACACAATAGGAAACACTGATTTATATTGACATCCATCCCCGTACTGACTTAACAAGGCATCCATCCTGAAAACACACTGAGATGGAATTTATATGTGGTTGTTGGTATGCTAATACATTTAGTACGTTATGATTTGATTGGCTTAATCCGTTTGTATGATTTATTAACAGTATCTCCAACAAATTAATACACCATAATTATAGCCAAAGACCAAGTTAATTATCAGAGACTTTTGCGGTGAATGCGCCACCAGTAATACCGAGAAATTCGAAAAATGATGAAAAACGGACATTGCATAAAGTTAAATTATGCTAAAGTCTGTGGCCAAATTTGAAAATTTAGAAAGCTTCTTCCTAGTTTAGAAAGACTTGTATTACAACCGTGGATCAAAAAACACAAATTACCAGCCGTCAGATCTAGGGTTCCATGTACACCCAAAGAAACCCTACTTAGTACTCACACTGTCTTTCTCTAAACCCAGCCGCTCTCTGGTCTCGTCGTCTCGTCCTCGTCCTCGTCGTCCACAACTAAACAGAGACCCAAATAGAAAAAAAAAAAAAGTGCCCCAGAAACAGCTAAAAGAAGAAAATGGTTCAGCGACTCACATACCGTAAACGGCACAGCTACGCCACCAAGTCCAACCAGCACCGCGTCGTCAAGACCCCCGGTACGCCCATACCACCCAAAGACGCAATTTTGCTGATGGGTTCTTTTTGGTTTCTTGTTTTTGTTTGATGGGGTTTTAGTAATTTGTTTGTTTATTTATTTATTTATTTTGTTGGGTAATGAAATGAAGGTGGGAAATTGGTGTATCAGACCACGAAGAAGAGGGCAAGTGGGCCCAAGTGTCCTGTCACTGGGAAGAGGATTCAAGGGGTATGCGATTTAATGATCTAATGAGTGATCTCTCTCACTCTCTGTTTTTTTTTATTCGGCTTTATTTTTGTAATTCGTACTTGGTTGCCTGTTCTTTTTGGATTGAGATTTGCAATTAGAAAAGAAGTCAACTTTTGTTCATGGGGTGCTGTAATGAAAAAGAGAGAGAGAGAGAGAGAGAGAGAGAGAGAGAGATTATGCATTATTCTTTTGTCTAGACTATGTGCCTTTTCAAGGAAATTTATTCCGTTGGATCAGTTGTACGATTAAAGCCTTTTACGTCTACATGTTCGCTAATGGAGAAAAATTATTGGTCTGCTTGTAACAATTGTAATGCAAAAATTAGGTTGCTAATCGCTTTCTGTTATGTGTGAATGATTTGTAGTCTAAAATAGTTGAAACAAGATGAAAGTAAACTTTCTGGTGTGGAATGTTTGGATACTACTTGAGTTCTTTCTGTTTCTTGCTTTCAAATGGGGGATATAGCTTATTTGCAATGTGGAATTCCTGAGAAGGTGGTGTTCTTGGACTTGTAACAATGATTATAATGAATAATTTTCTTTTATACTTTGGGTGGTTGACCATTGAGAATTGTGCTCTCTTAACATATGAACATCTCTCTCTCTCTCTCTCTCTCTTTAGAGCCCCCAAGCCCTATATTTTTCATCAGCATGTGACCAATGCTAGTTTATCTCATTGTTGCCTTTATGCTTTATTCTTTCTTTTTTGTTCTCACAATTTTTACTGATTCTGATTTGATGATGTTCTTGATGCATTACAGATTCCTCATTTGAGACCTGCAGAATACAAGAGGTCTAGATTGCCTAGGAACCGCAGGACTGTAAATCGTGCCTATGGTGGCGTGTTGTCAGGAGGTGCTGTTAGGGAGAGGTAGGTTGTCTTTACTTCTTGTTTATTTTTTTTTTCCGTTATTTCATGGGGATTTTGTCAAGTGGTTTCCCTTTTCTCTCTAGGATCATCCGGGCCTTCTTAGTTGAGGAACAAAAGATTGTGAAGAAGGTTTTGAAGATTCAGAAGGCAAAGGAAAAGCAGGCCTCAAAGAGCTAAGATAAGATAAGAGCTTGATAAATTGAAGTCCTCTGAGTTACAACCTGCAAGATATGATTGAGAGCAATTTTGGTTTGATTCATGACAGTGCAATGTGGATCTAAATTTCAATATTTTCACTCTTAGCTTGTTTGCTGTTTGATTATTTGGAGACATGATACTGTTGTTCAATTTGGATGAGATATCATTGCCAGATGCCTGTTCTGTGATAATCTGTGGTTATTGACATGGAATCATCAACTATGTGTCACGATCACTTTAACTGGGAATCAGTCTAAATGACCCGGATTCATTTATGACCCTGAGGAATGGTACTGCTCCATACCTTGGCTTTTGGATAGTTTTGACTGCAGTTTTGTTATGTCTTTGAAGAACGAAAGCGCTTCGTCACGTTGCATTTTGGACAGTGGTTACTCCTATGTTGGCATACGACTCTGAATTTTAGTTTGGCAGACGGCTTTAATCAAGATATTCCATATTTATTGTTTGAGATTGGAGGGCTTGTAACCACTAACCACATTCACTTTCAATTTCTCGTCTGCTAGTGATTTTTAAGTTTCTTTTTTTGTTATATTGGTTTAAATTGGGGAATTTAAGTGAGCTGGGGGTCCGAATTCCCAACTTCCCCTCTCAACCTTTTTGTTCTTGTGGTCAATCAGGCCAAAATCTAAACGGCTTTTTTAAGTATCCTTCAAATTTGGACTTAAAATGGTGACTTGGGTGATCTCCCATCTTGTGTGGATAATTTGGGAGTTGCATTTTCAGTTAAGTATCAACGCCAAAAAATGGAACTCGGGCTAAGCTTTAGCTGTTAGCGTCTGTACCAACATGAAGATAGGCATCCTAGAAAGTCTCATTTCCCCATGCCATTAGTGAGAGGTTTTCCAGGGAAACGGTACATCTGAGTTGCAATAACCATCGATTAATCTCGTTACTCGTTTTACTAGAAGATATCAAGTGACTTGAAAAGTCTCTGCCACTCTATATTTCCCCTGACAGCATCGGTTTTGTGAAGAATCTGAAGTTGATAGCGACAAAGTCCTATATAGGAAATTAAAGAAATTGTTGACCGAAAAAAAAGAAGAAATTAAAAATTAACAAGAACAGAGACCATTGTCAGGCCAGATCCTAAGAGTTCGACTACTTATGGTAAACGACGTAAAACCGGCTATCTGTCAAGAATGGGATTCGAACCCATGCCCTTTCGGACCAGTACCTGAAACTGGCGCCTTAGACCAACTCGGCCATCTTGACACATATGGTCAAACTGTTAATTAAAATAAAACTACTTTACTATTTATTGGAACTGTCCTCTGTTTAAAAATACGTGGGGAAAAAGTATGCAGGATGCGAAGTATTCAAGTATAGGCTGGAAAAGGGAAGTCGAGGATGGTAAACTCAAGAAAGAAAAGAGACAGTTGGCTTGACAGCTTTACATGGTATGTACAAAATCTGTACAATAATGTAACAAACACGGAGATTCTGAGACCAGCTTCAACTAATACCCAAAAGGTGAAGACGTGTAATCACCCAAAGCGAAAATAAATGTTGCATATTTGCATATCTCATTTTTGTTTCCCAACAAGAATCCTATAATGAAATCCCATCACCCTGTACGTTAGTAGGATTTAAGTATAGCACTTGTTTGTGGAATAAGTAGTGGATATCTCACTAGGACATGGTGGTGAATCCCATCGCAGATCAGATTTCCACGCATCAGGCAGATTGGAAGGCAAACTGATAGGAAATCCAATAGACCGGACGGTCCCCAACTCGTAAGAATCATGAATTTCAATCTGTTTCTTCTTCAAGCCTGTCTCATCTTCTCCTACACACATGTTGCATTGCATATCTTGAGGAAAACTGACTGAGAATCCACTCAAAGGCTGTTGTGGCCCTTCTGAGTGTGTGCTCTCACGGTTCACTAGCATAGAAGGAGAGGGAATTGAACTCCTCGTGGAACCTGACATTTCCGTAGATGAAAACATGAAGTTGTTGGAAAGGTCCCCATTTGGAGGAGGAAATGGAGATGGCCTGTAGACTGCGGGACCAACTGGCTTGTAGGATGGTATATCTAAAGCAGAGAAGTCATTGATAGAGCACGCCTGGTAGGATCCATTTTCAGTTACACAAGAAATGTTCTCCGAATTGAACTGAGCGCTGGGTGCAGCATGTGTGAGTATATCAGAGACCGTAGTGTCTGGTAACGTAGAGAACCAAGAGTGGGAAAGAGCTTTTTGTGCCACGGAATTGGTCTTTTTAAATATCCTGCAAATAGCCCATGCATCCTGTGGCCCAAGAAAAGGGGTCCACAATATTATCAGACATTTTCCAGAAGATAGTGAGGAAGAAAGTGTAGAATAAGTAAGAATTGTTACATTCGGAGGAAGGCTTTTGTCCAGGAGCTTCCTTGATGGGGATGGTTCTCCAAGCGAAGGAAGTCGAAACTCGTGCATCATCCAGTCTGTTTTGATCCCTTTGGCTGCTCTGCCTCTGTAGAAAACAAGGGACTTCTTCAAACCTATGCACTTGGTTCCATCAGAGGAGTAAATAGGACGGTCAGTTCCCGTTGCCTTCCAAAATCCAGCTCCTGTGACTCGATTAGGCCTTGCGCTGTTCCGGTACTTACGGTCCCGTGGGCAGTAGAAGTACCACTCTTTCTCCCCAGTAGTTGCCAATTCTATAATACAGAAAGTAATGAATTATAAGCTAAACAGAACAGAATCACTAACTATAGATTGTGAAGTTCAGCTGATCTATGGAGAGAAATATGGGGACATGATAGTTTGTGCAATATTATATGATATCTGAGTGTACAGATGATGTTGAGCTTTTTGTATGCTTCCTTATCCTGACAAGTGAATCTTCAAAAGATGCGAAGGTTTTCACACTAGCTTTACGATGATTGAGACAAAACGCACTTTGAGAATGAAACTACAAGGAAATTTCCCCGAGTTACCCGCAGCCGGAAAATTAATCAAAAAAAAGAAAAAAAGAAAAAAGTATTTTCCATGTTTTGAGAATAGTCCAACCATGAAAACCAGTTACCAGAGCAAGAAGATGGAGCAGAGTTGTAAGCAAAGTGGAGCAATACGAATTTATTTTCTTACTCGGGAGATCCCAAGGGTCATATTTGTAGATATCCACTTGCTTGATTAGCTCAATGGGAAGAGACCGCTGTTGTGTTTTTCTCCTCAGGTAGAACCCAACAAGCTCTTCGTCAGTGGGATGGAACCGAAATCCAGGAAGCATCACATCATCATGCTTGTCAAGATCACTCTTTTCTTCCATATCCCTTTGCTTTCCCTGAATTTTGAATCTCCGGATTGTCAAAGAAGTGAAGGTGCACTTGAATCTATATAAACCGGGGTTTTGAATTTGTTGGAGAAGCTGCCAAAGCAGAACCCTCGGTGGCAATCTCAAAATCGGTGACAAGCTGCTCTCTTTGGAACTAAAGAGAATTGATTCACTTGATTCAAAGCCACATACATATGCTTCCAGAGAAAGGGTCTGCCTCCTAAGCTTAGGCCGCCTTTCCAGGTTGATTGTAATGGAGAGTGTGTCTATTTATTCTCACCAGACCAAAGACAAAATGACAAACCAAGCTTCCGATGTCTTGCTATTTTATTGCCTTCACAAATATATATATATATATAGTCCAATGCCTTCGTATAATAATATTCTTTGCTCATATAGGTTTCTTTCTCGGTGAAGTAGATCGATGGGCCGGACCAAGTTCAAAGAGCTCAGATGTATGTTCAATGGAAAACGTTTGGTGTGCATATATTTTAGAGGCGAGAGCAATGAAAGTGATGCGAATTCGTAGACTTCGTAATCGTAATTTACTGAGCATATTTATGATTTATCTTTGTGCAACTAATTAATGGGGCTCCCTCCCCTCTCTCCCGTCAAGAACCTGCGCGTAATGGAGCCGACATTCAATCTATTTGTGTAGATATTATATTATCTGCTGCCGGGGCACTTGCCATGAGACCCCTTCGAGAGAGATTTATCAATTCTCACACCCCTCCATCTAAAATTCTTTTTTCTGTTCCATTCTATTCTTTCTGTAAAATATGAACACGTGGCCTGTCAAATTGGCCTATTTTTGGAATAAAAAGTGTTGCGGAGACGCGCTTTAAATCGGCCATTGGCTACCATCTCGGGACCCCCTTAGATTATGACAATTTACGGGCATTAATTCATCATTTGACATTTTGGGAGCACATTCCTAAAGCCATGGTTATAAAATCTGGCCTGGCAATTCATTTGGTCGAGACAACGAGTCATTAGATCTTCGGTTCAATTAATAAATTATTGGTTAAATTGAATTTATTATTTTATCATTAAATATATTTTTAATCAAAAAATTTGTTGACATATGAATTACTAGAAATATAAAAAATAGATAAAATTAAATATAAAATTATAATTTAAAGCCACTTAATTTAAATATAATACAATAATATTATATTCACGTAGTAGTATAATCTCGTTTTTAAAAATTATAGAATACTTATATTCCAAATAATAATACAAATATTAAATAAAATTAAAAAAAAAAAAGATGAAAAATGATTTTTTTTTCTTGACATGATAATTTAAAACTTTTAAGCCATTAATTAATTATCAACAACCACCACCACCACCACCACCACAACAACAACAACAACAATAATAATAATTATAATTTGTTGTTAATTTGAAATATTTGTAATGGATTGGTATGAAAATATAATTATATTTTAATGTATCAAATTACATTTGTTTTGTTATAACAAAGAAAAAGAAAAGTGATATTAATATTTGACAATGAATAATTTTAGTTGTGTGGCTAAAGCTAGACGACTTCCTTTAATTAATGAAATTTGATAGCAATTTATCTGAAAGCAACCTTCTTTTAATTAATTCTATCAATATACGACTTTTATGAACTTCAATATTAAATATCATCCAATTTCTCCTACATGCTAAGTTACTATTCAAACATGATCGTAAGATGTTAAAGCCGTGTGAGTCCAAGAATGTATGGTCATAATAAATTAGTTTATTGCATCAATCACCGTTGGCAATTCATCCTAAACACTAATCGTTCTGAATGTCACAGGGAAAGAAAACAAAACCTGCTAAATGCGTTTTCTTTGTGTAATAAATAATATGCATTTATGATGTACGTATGCAAAACACATGTGCATACCCATACCCATGTATTATGTGCATTCGATCAGATTCGTACAATTGCTTTTTCTGTGGTTGAACATATAATCAAAAGGGCGTGAATGCTCTCAGACTCTTAACCCGTTGCCACCCTCTGGCGCTAATAGGCGGGACTGACCAATTAATTAGAATTATTAACTGAATTGATGGGATCTTTCCTCTTTTTTAATAAATGAATCGGATCCTGGAGACAAATGACAAATGATACTGCTGGCATCACTTGTGCACACTCCAGTAGAACGAAGAGATAGTGGGGCAGCCTCTCTCCCTGTTATTTTCCGTTTTTGTTTTTGTTTCGCTTTGTTCTTCTTTTTGAATACCTGGGCAGCCTCTGGACGAAGAAATTACAGACATAAGATTCACAACCACGAGTCCATGACCTATTGACAGGAAGATTCAGCCTGTCAAAACCATCTATGATTAACCTAGCGGTAGACGCAAATTTGAAATTATGTGAGTTAGATACATGATTTCAAATTCAAATTTCTCTTAAATGTATTGTACATTTTAAATAAGAAATTACTATAGTAAAATATATTCTAATAATTATTTTACCATTTGTTTGAAAGAATTCTTTGAGCTTGTCATTAAAAACAAAAAAACAAAAAGATGTGGCCTATCAAAGTCAAATATATATCATTAGTGAGTTTAATAACATACTTGATAATAAACTTAATGTCTTTGATTAAGGTCTGCCCCATGTCGTTGTATATGATAGCGATCAAATAATGCCCAAATGGAAAATGATATGTAATATGCAACATCTACGAATTACTTACGTTATGAATAACAAGTATAATATGATTTACAGGGTCATTTTTTTAATACGTGGTATTTGATTACTAGGTTATTGTTTTGTCGGTTAACTACTGAATTAATAATTATAAATTATTCACGTAAAAATACAGTCTTAAGTTTAGACATTTAAAAATTAAAAATAAAAAAAAAAATAAAACAAAATAAAAGGAAGAAAAATGAGACAGAAAAAGGAAAGCCACAAGTCCAGACACTAACGTAACGTCAATAGTTGCCTAAATCTAATTCCTTGACGATCCCATTCATACTTGGATGTTAATAACTTTTTTTTTTTTTTTTTGTTCCTTATCTCTTTTTTTTATTTTTATTATTTTTTTATTTTTTAAGAAAAAAGGACTGATGGGCCAGGTCCTCTAAATAAGTGGTCTAAGCCCAAGAATCCCATCGTTCACAGTGTTAACAATTTGAGCTCGTTAATAAATCTTCGTTTTAGACAAAACAGTCAATCATTGTCACGATTTTTTTTTTTTTTATTTTTTAATTATCGTCATGCCCTTGAATTTGCTTTCTCAGCTACTTTTTCTTCTTGTTCTTCAATATTATAAAAAAATATTGATGTTTATATGAATTTATTAATTTTTAAAAAATTCAACTATATTATATTTATAAAGAAATAAAAAATTAAATTGATTTTTAAAATTTATTTCAGTGCAAATGAGATGTGTCTTTAGTCACAAGAGCCCACCGGGACAGGCTCCACAGGGGGGCAAACCTTAAACTATTTTATGTGTTTTTGGTAATAAGACGGGGCAGCTGTTGAACCCGACCCGAATGAGTCGAAACCCTTTGCACACCCGGCAGAGCCACCCGAGTCTCAGATTTTTAGGTAAAAAATCCTTAATTGACTTGCCTGAACCGACCTTGATTTAGGGTTTTTAGTGGCCCCTCTCGCTCTTGCTCTCTCTCTCTCTCTCTCTCTCTCTCTCTCTAAACAAAAGACTTCGCCTTGTCTTAATCTCGTTCAGGTATGTTCCACAGAGACGCCTCCTCCTTTACTCCTATGGCCTTGCTCTGTCTCTTATTTTTGCTTCTGGGTCATTAGCTACTCCAATTATGTTTCTTATCCATCTCTTTTATTGATTGTTTAAGCTACATATACATATAGAATTGTTGGGTTTTTCGATTTCGTTGTTTTTCTTTTTTTTTTTTCTTTTTTTTTTTTTTTTTTACAGTTGGGTAGTTTGTTAATGGCAAGAGGCCAAATTGCAACTCTCTTTCGAATTTACGCATCAAAGAACAATGTTTCAAGAGCTAGGATTCTGCTTTCAAATCAGAAATTCTGTTCCTTGAGGCAATTTGAGAATTGGGTATCGGAGGGTTATCGGTTTAGTCCCTCTTTTGATGTGCCATGTCGTCATTTCTCATCAAACTTTATAGACCTTCTCGCTTCTCCATTTCGCTCAAAGATTCCTAAAGTTGATACTGTCAACTCTATTGATGGGAGGCCATCTTCTTCATTAGTCTGTGGCGTTGATGATGAGGTTCAGGATGAGGTTCGCGGTGGTTCTGGCTTAGAGCGTGCTCAGGAAAAAAGTAACAGCAGTGTGGATTTTGTAGAAAGTACTGATTTTGAAGGTGTTAAAGAGAATGCAATTAAAGATGGTTCTGTTAATGTTGATGAGGGTAGCAGCTGCAATTCGGTGGGAGATGAAGAACATAGAATGGATGACATGAGTAAGAAGAAAAATACGGGAAAAAAGAATGTGGCATTTCGTGATCCTGTAGAATTGTATCAGGAGCTTCGTAATGCTGAAAAGAAGGGTATGTTGAACCGGTCTGATTGGGAGACTCTCAAGGAAATATTATCCTATTTTGCAAATTCAGGATGGGCAGCCAATCAAGCTCTTGCAATTTATATTGGCATGTCATTTTTCCCTACTGCTGCCCAACAGTTCCGGAAATTCTTGTTTGACAAATGTTCTACTGAGCTTGCATTGTACTTGGTGTCACTTGGACCATGTGATGAAGCTGTTAAATTTCTTTTTCCTGTATTTGTTGAGTATTGTATAGAAGAGTTTCCTGATGAGATTAAGCGTTTTCAGAGTATGGCTGAGTCAGCGGATCTCACAAAGCCGCACACCTGGTTTCCTTTTGCACGAGCAATGAAACGAAAGATTATATATCATTGTGGTCCAACAAACAGTGGTAAGACCTACAATGCATTGCAACGCTTTATGGAAGCAAAGAAGGGAATTTATTGTAGTCCTCTAAGGCTTCTGGCTATGGAAGTTTTTGACAAGGTTAATGCTCTTGGGGTTTACTGTAGTCTTCACACGGGGCAAGAGAAAAAACATGTCCCATTTTCAAGCCATGTTGCTTGCACCATGGAAATGGTGTCAAATGAAGAGTTGTATGATGTGGCTGTTATTGATGAGATCCAGATGTTGGCAGACCCATGCAGAGGATATGCATGGACAAGAGCATTGCTCGGTTTGAAGGCTGATGAGATTCATTTGTGTGGTGACCCAAGTGTTGTTGGTATTGTTAGAAAGATCTGTTCAGAAACTGGGGATGAACTGCACGAGCAACATTACGAGAGATTCAAACCATTAGTGGTTGAAGCCAAGACCTTACTGGGAGATCTCCGTAATGTCAGATCAGGGGACTGCATAGTTGTATTTTCAAGAAGAGAGATATTTGAGGTGAAAATGATGATCGAAAAATACACCAAACATCGCTGTTGTGTTATCTATGGTGCCTTGCCGCCAGAGACACGTAGACAGCAGGCTACCTTATTCAATGATCAAGATAATGAATTTGATGTTCTGGTTGCAAGTGATGCTGTGGGGATGGGATTGAATCTCAACATTCGAAGAATTGTTTTTAACAGTCTTTCAAAGTACAATGGCGACAGGAATGTTCCAATTCTTCCATCGCAGGTAAAGCAGATTGCTGGAAGAGCTGGTAGGAGAGGAAGCCGGTACCCAGAAGGTTTGACAACCACATTACATTTAGATGATCTGAATTACCTGATTGAGTGTTTGAAGCAGCCTTTTGACGAGGTTAAGAAAGTAGGTCTCTTTCCTTTCTTTGAGCAGGTTGAGTTGTTTGCTGGGAAAATTCCTAATTGTACTTTCCCCCAGCTGCTTGAAAAGTTTGGTGAAAATTGTCGTCTTGATGGATCGTATTTCTTGTGTCGGCATGATCATATAAAGAAGGTAGCAAATATGTTGGAGAAGGTTCAGGGATTATCCTTGGAAGATCGTTTTAACTTTTGCTTTGCACCTGTTAATATTAGAGACCCAAAAGCCATGTACCATCTTATGAGGTTTGCATCAGTTTATAGCCAAAAGCTCCCAGTTAGCATAGCAATGGGCATGCCAAAGGGATCTGCTAAGAATGACGCAGAGCTTTTGGATCTTGAGACTAGGCATCAAATTTTGTCTGCATACCTATGGTTGTCAAATCAATTTGAGGGAAATTTTCCTTATGTGGAGAAGGCAGAGGCAATGGCAACTGACATCGCCAAATTGTTGGGCCAATCCATTATCAAAGCTTGCTGGAAACCTGAATCAAGGAAGACGGTGAAACCAGGGGCACAGCAAAAGGAAGATGGCCATAATAGCCCTACACAGCAGAGGGAATCTGATTACAGTAGGCCTAAATCGCTCGTCAAACTATATGCAAAGTAAGTTCTTAGTTGAACCACTGTTGCCATTGTACTTTTGAGTCTGCTGTTGTTTCTTGTTGGTGGATAAATACCAGTTTTAGGTATATCCTTAAACATTTTCATATATAATATAACATGAAAATGGTATCTAATGTGAATATGACAAACATGTCTCGCTTTTGTTTCAATAAATATCATAATATAATTGTAGCTACTTTATGCTCAATTTTGTTTTTTCCCTTCATCGTTTAATCTGTCATGTTCAGTATTATAGCAATGTATGAAAACTATTGGAGTGTAAATGCTCATATGATTTCTTAAAATTCCTTTGTTCAGCAAATGTTCATTTGGTTTCAGAGAGTTCCTTTTGTTCCCTGTGTTTCATTATAGCCAGCCTATGCATATGCAGCCAAACCTAAATGAATTTTTAAGGATGCCTGCTATCAATTGACCAAAGTTACCTCTTTTCATATGGAAGCAACTAAAGGAATTATAAGAAATTATCTCAAAGGGGAAAAAAAAAGTATTATTATGAGAATCTGTATTCAAATTTTAATCTTTCTGACAAAAAGCACAAGGTTTCAGCATCAGAAATGGTCATTTTATTGAGCTCAATCAAATGTTATATATTCAATGTAGCTAATAAACATGTTTTTGATCATGGAATTCTTGCTTATGCTGCCAATAATATCCGGATAGAGATGGTGGTTTTGAGGGGTATGGAATGATGGAATTCGCAGCAAAGGTAAATGTGCAAGTTGGTTACCCATCATTGAGAAGGAATGTGAGTGGAAAATGGAGAGGCACAACATTATGTGGCGATGAAAAAGATGATTGGCTTCACACAACTGCTGTGTGTATGTTTGTCTGGACATGTATGACTCATGCACAGATTGTGTGTTGCATCTGTTAGATTGCCTCTTGACAAATCCTGAAGGCCAACCCATTTGTTTCTTTTTCCTTGCAGGAAAAGGCAAGAGAAGCATCTGCAGGATGTAGCAGCATAGTGAATCTTGCAGGTACTTGCCATATTAATCAAGCACGTGAGAGGAGCCGAATTCCAGTTTAAATGGGTGATTATGATTCGTAGGGATCTCTGTGATTTCTGGGCCTTAAGTTTCCTCTGTAGATTGTAGCTATGAGACGGGTTGTATTGCTGCCAAATGAAACTGCACAGCCAAGCTCAGGCAGATGGGTTAGGGCCCCATAAGTTTGCGTCAAAATGTTGGCTCGTAAATGATGATGGGAAAAACCAGCTGCTTTAGAGCGGTTGGTTACCGAACCTTTGGCCAAGGTGGAGGTGAGGGTTTGAGCCCCAGCCTCTCCAATTCCTCCTCCCCGGGTTTCAACACCCCCCACTAGAACCAAAAAAATAAAAACAATAATGATGCGAGCAACTTTTAGCCGTGCGGTGGAGCGTCCGTAAACAAGCGTGCGGACCCAGGTTGGGCGTTTTGCACTTTTCAAGTTTGAATTTCGTGGCAGTTCGAAGATGGCTTGTGAGTAAACCCTGTACTAAACATATCGTTTAAATTTGCTTCCAGGTTTACCAGTTGTTTTGATGGATTTGTAGACGAAGTTGAAAGCATTCCTTTTATGATAATGACTTGTGTTCCAAACTTCATCTTGATCGAAAAGGCATAGCAGAGAGTATATATATATACACAAATGGATGTATGGATTTTTCAGGGGCTATGTAGTGATTTAGATTCCTATGTACAATCCATTCTTACAAAAAACAAGTACTGTAATATTTGTCACAGTTACTGGTAATTTCATCAATTTGGGGGACAGGAAGTAGTAACAGAGAGATACTAGTATTGCAGGTCTTTACATCCTCTACCTTCATAGGCGTTCTTCTGCAGGACATCTAAAGAGGAGATCAAAAAATTGGTGAAAAAGTGCAAGAGTTTGCCCCAAGCATACTTACAGTGTGGGGCATATTTCTCACCACAAAAGTATGATTTGTTTTGCTATGATCAGTTTGTATAATTCCTCTGGTAAAAGTAGGTTCCCCACAAAACTTCTGAGCACGGTAGTAGATCATAACCGCAAACTTCTATGTTAAGCCTATTCTTTATACAACTGCTTCGTGTTACCACAAAGCCTCTGGCCCGCAACTAATCTGTCAATCAGCTGCAAGAAAGATTGACTTGTGAAGTCTACAAAAGAAGAAGACACATAAAAAACAGAAGTAATTAAGGAATTGAAAAGATGGTTCAAATAGTGTGAGCGATGCAAAATGTGTATATACACGTTCTTCAGAAAAATTGAGTTTAGCATGGACTTACCTTCGAAAATTGTAAGGATCAAAAGGAGGGGAGTTGTCAGAGAGTGTAATGTTATATATGGAATGGGTAGATCCATGGCTTTGGACCACATCTGTCTTCCATACTATGGCATCACACACCACACATCTGTGCTCGGAAGTACCAGCTGCACATTTGGCTGCCAGTTGACACTCAGTACACCAAAGCAAGTGTCTGCATGGATAATTGGCAAACAACAACCTTGGCTGATTGCACATGAAGCACTTGCCCTCCATGATGCTTGCCTGGTATTTCTGCAAGCATAAACAAATGCAATGCTTTATTACCTTGTGATGTTAGTATAATGTTGCTAAGGCCAGCACAGAAAGCATAATTATTGAATTCTCACATCATAGAAATCAAATTCACGAAGAAAGAACACAGATGAATTATTCTGTTTTCTGGCAAGGGCTTCCAAGACCAGGTGCCTTCCTTGACCTCTGGGTTTTATCCCCTTAAATGCCTCTACCTGTCCTTTTTCATAGACGGCATTTTCCATGCCTCCACCACACTTGCCATACAGCCATGGTCGAGCATGAAAGACTGGGTCTGGCTTCAAAAATTGAAGAAACCTCAAGTGCAGAGAAAGTGTTGTATTCTCTTGGTTGTCTTGGGCCTTATTATGGGATAACTCGATGCTACCATCAGCAGAGTCATCTCTCTCATTAGACAAAAATGACAGATCCTGAAAACTCCTTGTATCATTTGAATCATCATCACCACTGTCGTCAATGGATGTAGCATGTGAAGATGGGCTGTGTACTGTGAAAGATTCAAGTGGTTGTGAATGAGGCTTAGAAAGGGTAGGGAGAATGATCATGTGATTAGCAGATTTTTGCTGGCCAATTGGAACAAATTGAAGACGACAAAGCTTAGAGAAGCGTCTCATAAAATCACTAAGCTTTGGGTAGCCAAGAGAAGCATGGTCCAATTCAAGTCCAAAAGCAGTCCTGAAATCAGCTTTAAGAGATGACAGAGCATAGTCTCCTCCCCTCTTTGATATCTGCCATAAGAAGCCAGGAAGCCACTTCTTAAAAATTCGGAGCCACAGAGGAATGCTCTTGCCATTTGCTTGAGATTCAACTGGGCATGCCTTTGCTTGACCATGAATTAATTTGTCAACCCAAGATGTTAAGTCAGATTTCTCCTCTTCTGTGGTCTTGCAGCTAGTCATCTTTGTTTCGGTCTTCGAACGGGGTGGCTGCCCATCTAGCATGTCCTCTATGACTTCCTGTCTAGGTGACTGGGCCCGCGCTAAGTGCCTATCACTTTGTTCTTCTTCATTTTGACAGAGCGATTTCTGGAGCTCGGCTTGTAGAAGACATTTTGGAACGGCACTTTTGATTTCAACTTGCTTGCCCATAATGGTAACGTAATGTGCTTCAACAGCAGCTGAAACTAACGACCTATGTTTAAATGTGACAAAGCCAAATCCTCGAGATTGCATCTTGTCTCCTGCTTGAACTCCAATAACTATGGCATCATCTACTGAACCAAATTGCTCTTGGAAAAAATTTCGTAGTGAATCTAAGAAGCAAGAAAAGAAGTATGATTTATTTTTCCAGTGAAAGAAGAGACACTGACACACAAAAGTTTGATCTGTCCCATTGTTAATGCTTCAGGTTCAAATGATAATAAATAAAACTAACATGAATTCTGATAGGTCTCTAACCCGAATCCAGAGAAGGAGGGAGGCCGCCTATGAAGATTTTCCGCTCAAGGTCCCTTGCAGAAGAAGAATGAGTATGTTCTCTTTTCATACTCATCTGCTGAAGATCCTCTTCATCATGAGCATAAAAGCACTTGGTCCCTCTAACACAACCAGTAGGAGAGCTGAAGTATTTACAAACCTCTGTCTTCATATTTGAGCAACTAAGACGTATTGTCCACAAATAGTAGAAAACTATGAGACCAGGCAGACTTAACAAATATATGCCTTTATAAAATTTAAGAGTAAGGTATGATGTCAAATGGGTTTACCCAAGATGGTCTTCCACTCACCTATTAGGAGGGCTGCCTCCATCGGTCGAGGCTAAAAGCTCTTTGCAGGTCTCTGAAATAACCTCGTCTCCCTGCAACAAGGCAGTGTATCTCTGTTGGACTGGTAGAGCACAATTTGCTGCATATCAAAAAAGGAACATGAGATTGAATGTATCGAGCAACAATAGCTTCTTTATTGATGCTTGTTTGCATATCAAATTCTTGAGCTTGCTCAGATATTAAACTTACTGAGGCTAATATTGGTTGGGTGAAGCATGAAACGCAAGTCTTGTGATTCTGCCAAGTCTATAGGCCTTTGTTTACTGGCAAAGATAATAGTTATCAAAAAAAAGAAAAAAAAAGATTTAGAATTTGCAGTTAAATGCAAGGATCTGCCTATTATGTTATAAACAAAAAATGAGAAGAAGAGGATGACTAGCTTATTAAAACAACTGCAACGACAGTCAAAATGATAAATTTAATGGAGATTAGTTGTTTCTGACCGCAAGTTGAAGACTTCAGTGCTGGCCCCCCAACGTAACAGAAGTTGGACGCAATCCTTACAGTCATTCTTCACCGCAAAGAATAGCGGTGTTTCTTTCACTTCTGTTTTAGCATTGATACAACTGGGGTCTTCCAACAGAAGGACCTGTCAGCTCAATATCGTACCAAAATGTCAGGGATAACAATTTGGATTTTAGATAGTACCTATACATTTTGGAAAGTCATGATGGGAAGATACTGATATTTGGGAAAGGAAATGTTAAAAAGAGCACATATACCTGAAGAGCCTCTGAATTACCACTTGCAGCAGCAGTATGAACAGCATTCAGCCCCAATTTATTCCTTTGGCTCACACGGGCACCACGCTCCAATAGCATCCACGTAATCCTGGGACAGTTAGGCAGATTAATTTTAAAACACAGGTCTGTTCATGCACAATTTTCTGAGCGTCAAAGAGAGACAGAGACCGAGTCTGCCGAGGGAATGAGCCCTTGGACGTCTTGAGGCACCAGTGAAGAGCAGTGTTTCCTTCAGCGTCGGCTTCGTTTATGTCTATATTAGTCTTCAAAATAAGCTCAATAATGGCTTCATCTCCGGCCTATGATATAGTAACAAAAAAGTTGTCTCTGGTCACAGTCTTGCAGTCTACAGCCAAAATAACCTGTGCCCCTCATTAAAATGCCAACGATACTTTAATTTGTCTGGTTATGCTATTTACATGGCAAATGTTTTTCCTTTTTTTTTATTTTTATTTTGGCGTGTTCATTTCACTTCTGAAGGAAACGACAAAGACACCTCCTGCGGGGGCGGGCCAGGTTGCATATTTTCAGCTCTCCCACCTTATACACTCTTACAGAAGTTTGTCCCTTTTGTCCCGGTATTGCAGACCCACGTGGCGGAAATGGGTCGCATGTAGGGACCACCCCCCGTAAATTACGAAACTGCCCAAGAAATTTAAATTATCGAATGATCGACTTACGAGGATTCTATCTGATTGGTACTCTTCCCAGGGCATATTTGTCTAATTTTATGTGCGGGTAATCCCTAACAGAACATTTTATTACGTGTAAAAACAAAAAAAAAAAAGAAAAAAAAACAAAATGAAATTGATATTATAATTTGCAAGGAGAAGTAATGATGATGACCTGCGACGCCAGAATTAAGGGGGAAGCCACCTTCTTGTCCGCAGCAGCGGTTTGGGAATCGGCGCCGAAGAGCTGAAGCAGCTCAATCCCGCAGAGCAAGAGCTTCCTCTTCCCGGCAGTCTCGCTCTCGGTGGGAACGCAGTTGCGTTTCGCCGCTCTCAACGACGACGCCGTGCGGCCCAGAGCCAGTGCCTCTCTAACGACGCACTCGTAAATTGTGGTCTTCTCTTTGGAACCGGAACCTGCATCGTGCAATGCTAAAATCGAATCGTTTACTTTCTCCGCCGCTACTATTAGGAGGATAGCTAGATCCACAACACGCCCTCCCATGGCGCTTGCATATGCTACATCGTCGATTTGCTTTGTCTTCTCGCTAAGCAGTTTTACCGCCTTCAAATCCTGTACAAAGTGGGAAATTCCATTTAATTAATAAGTAGGATATTTCTATTTCAATGACGCACTTTGTTTTTTCTTCCCAGTCAATTACTCAGGCAATAAAACAAGTATTTGACTTCATTTGACCCGAGGTCAAGCCATTTATCTTAAAAAGCGATTTTCTCGGTCTCTTTCCGTCGCTTTCTCGGTAACCAAACGAGCCATGACAAAACGTTTCGAAACAGAAAATACACCTTTTCGGTAAGCTGAACGACCAGGGCTTCGACGGAGTGGTCATCCGGATTCCAAGTCACATCCATTCTGGGGTAGTAGAGCAAAAGACAGAAAAAAAAAAAGAACTATCAATACGAAATGAAAATGAGAACCCAAATAAGGAGTGTTGTAGAAACGACTCGAGAACGGAAAAAGCAAAAATTGCCAAATAAGGCTAGTTCTTTTGGGTCGCTGATTGCCAAAAAGGAGCATGGCTTTTGGCTTTAGTAATGAACAATAAAATGCGAAAGCGACGCGTTTGTCTGGACCTCACCTGACGCTAGACAGAGACAGCTCCAGCGGAAGCAGAGAGCGTCCGTCCTTGGTCTTCAGGTCTATACGCGCCCGTTTCTTTAAAAGCATCTCCACGCAACGCGCCGCCTGAGCTTCTGCCGCAGCGTGCAGAGGAGCCATCCCGGAGACATCTGCCTCGTTCACCAACGGGACAGCCCCGAGCTCGCCGTTGACAAGCGAAGCGGCGCATTCAACTGAGTCGAACAAGCAGCAGAGGCGGAGAAGCTTGGACGCCGTCGTCCGGTCAATGCCGGAGCATCTGGTAGACAAAAACCGAACTTTGTCGTCTCGTACGATGGATTCGATCAGGCTCGTTTCCACCTCAATGTCAAAGCCGTTTCCTCCTTCTTTACTGGAAACCGACTCCATGTCTTGGAAATCATAAGCTCCACGAGAAAATGATGTTGGCCGCATTAGGCGAAAATGCAGATTTCGGAATCGAGTCGGCAACGCCAGCGTGTTCAAATCTCCGCATTTCCTGCGATTGAGTACTGAGCTTCAGTGCCTTCATTATAAAGCGAGAAAATGCCAAACAACAAAACAAGAACGTTACTAGAATCATCCTCTAAATAATTGACAGTCCCGAAGTACAGAATCCCAAAAATCTCCGTAAAAAAAAAAATAAAAAAGTCCTGATTTTATCAAATGGCGGCATTGGAACACAAAAGAGGAAACCAAACGGCATGTTTTCCCGAGAAAATAACCAGAATTTCTCGGGAAAACCGGGAAAAAGTTGATGTACAAGTCGTTTTGAAGTCACTAAACACATTTTAAGAGCTGAAAACGCGTAGATTAAGGCCAAAAGAGAATTATCTGAAGCGAAAAAAATCAAGAAAGTGATGAGATCTTGCGCACCACATCCATCAACAAGAAACCCTAATTTCTTCAGCAGCAAAAGCCAACTTTTTAAGTAGTAAATCCTTCTCCGTCAAGCATTATCGATCGTGGCGTTTCTACGAATATTTCAGAAAATTAGAAACCCTAAAATCAAGAATATTCAGCGCACGCCAGCAAAGAGAGCGAGAGAGAGAGAGAGAGAGAGAGATTTTCTTTGTTAATGCAACAGGTACTGAGACTTCGTATCGTAGCAAGGAGACTCGAGGTATTTTATATATATATATCTATATATACAGGGGCAAGTTTAAGTCTAATCCGTGGTTAATGTTGTTTAATGTTATGAAAGATATTAAATATTTGTATAATTTTTATTACAATAAAAATTAGTAATTATAAGGAAATTATAAAAGACTAACTTTCAGGGGGAGGAATGTTTGATCGGATTGCTTTTTACAATTGTTTGTCCTCGAGTATAAATAAGTCGACGAGAAAAACAAAACGCGCATTCCCTGCTTTCTTTCTCTTTGTTTCGTGCATTCCGAGCCACCTCCTCGTGTTGCTGAGCAGCTTCACTTTTGTTAAATCTCACAATGGGGTGTCATTTTTCCTCGAGTGCTATGCCTTAACGGCTCGTCTTCCACACTCTCTGCCGTGAGAAGCCTTGGTTGCTCTTCCTGATCTTTCAATCGACACTATCTGAAATGTGGCTGTTGGAAGTGGCGGAGTAAGCCCGTAGTTGGACCTCTTTTTTTTTTTTTTTTTGTTTTTTTTTTTGTTTCTTGAGTACGTTTGCAAGGACAACATTGAAATCAATCACTAAAATTAGTAAATTCACCAAGCCTATTTCCTTAATCTTTCGTGTTTGAATTACTCTTTCGCTAAGCCTCAAAAGCATCCTTGAATTGATGTTAAAAATTTAAGGGGACGAAAAAAAAAAAAAGAGGGTATAGGAGTGACATAAGATCCTCCTTCATTACATTCTCCCGGGTCATTTCTCCAAAGTCACGACGTTGAATTGCAGAAACTGCTAATTTACATTTACATTTACATCCCTCCTTCCTAAGCGAACACTGCCAAGCCCACTAAAAAACAAGTGAGGGGGGTACGGATTCAACCAATCCAAGCCCCGTCCCGTCATTCTGTATTGAACAGCAACAACGAGGCCTGCAAAATGGGTGTAAAATTGCAGCCTAGGTCCAAATAAGAATCTGGGCTGGCGTAATGGTTGCACACTTGCAGTGCAGGATGGGGCGAAACAAGAGTTTCAGTCAAAAAGTGTACCCAAATGACAAACCCGACAGTCATGGGTCTCCGTTCTTCAATTCTTTCCAAAGCGGACATCGTTTTCGGACCAAACAACATGAATCTGCTACGTCGGGGAAAGAAGAAAGAAACTGAATCCACGATCCAACAAGTAAGAACCCAAGTTGTCGTGGAAGAGCCCGACGAGAATTATGTGTGAAACAATTACCAAACCTTTCAACTTTTTGAGTACTTGAACATCGAAATTTTAGTCAAAATCATGGCCAATGCTCAGTCTTCTCTTAATTATTACTTAAGATTCTCTTCATTGTTGTGGGCTTTTTTCTTCTTTTTTGATAATAAATTGCTGTGTTCGAATAGCAAACTTGTGGACCATTTCAGGCAGAATGGGAGAACAAGAAATAAACCACCAGTAATAAGAAATCGATTAGATTACACCTGCATTAAGAAGAGAATATTAAGTGAATTCTTTATTGCATGGGACCCAAAATAATGGGTGTACACTCTGAATTTGCGTGTGTGTCACGGAACCGAAGTCCGTTGAACCTTCTTATAAGAGGAAAAAGGAACAGGTGGCACCATATCATCCGATATTACTCGGAAATAGTGTATATCCAAATTAACCTTTTGGTTTATATTGGCCCTTTTAATTTTCTCCTCTTGTTCAAGCGACCTTGCTGTTATTTATCAATTAGTACCTTTATTCATGGATACAGGATTCGCCATTGTTTGTTAATTTGTTTTGCTATGAATAAGCGGGGCAGAATCCTATGCAATCAGTGTCCCCATCAGGCATGCACATGCACACACAAATAGCCTCTGCGTGTAGGTAGTGCCATCGGCACTCACAGATGCAAATGCAAATACAAACACGCCGAGATACTTGCCCCATTGTAGATTTCCAAGCGTATTAATCCTCCTCCTCTCCGAATTTAGATGGGGATTTGATGTCATTGAGTACGGATTTGATTCTGCTTAATCTTTCTTTTATTTTTATTTATTTATTTTTTTGTCTGTTTAAAAGGTTTGAATTCAAAAGACAAAAAAGATAAAGAGGAAAAAAAAAAAAAAAGGAAACAAGATTCAAATTCTTGTCTTCTCCTGACCAAAGGCCGAGTAGCCACTCAAGTAAATCTAAGCAGTCCTCGCGTTCATTAAATTTTTTTCCATTAAAAATTGGACTAGAAAAAGTGAATTTAGTACAATGGGTGAAACCTAACATGTGATACAACTTTGCTTAAATACCAAAACAATGAAAGTTTCAATTAATGGATTATCTCTAGCTGTTGTCACCGCTATGTATGGTTTCCATTCCTAACATGTCGATTAATATCAAACTATAACAATTAACAGCTACATTTTAGATGCGAAGAAAGTTAGCTAGGAACAAGATAGAGAAAGACACAGGCTCTGATGCTTTGTTGAAAGATAGGGAAGTGCTGGCAGTAGGTCACATGGATATGAAGCAGAAGAGGGTGCATATTTACATACTTTTTCTTGTCAGATTGAAATCATGAAAATTATGCAAATGTCTCCTTCAAAAAATCAAAACAGATGACCATTCTTCTCCCATCTCCTTGGCTTCTTTCCTCTTGGAATGTGTGCCTAGAATCCATCCCCCCTCTCTCTCTCTCTCTCTTTCTCTCTCTCTGAAACCCGTTTCTGTATTTATTGTCTAATGTAATTCGCTAACAAGTACATGGAGTTCACATATATGTGTGTGTGCGTGTGCGCGCGCCACTCACAAAATCAAGCCAACGAAGCCAAATCCACCAACAGCAATTAAAATGCTCAGAAAACTCAAAGAGAGGATTTTTCTTTTTTTTTAATTACATGGTCATGCTGCATGCCATAGCTGGAAACCCACCCGCTGGCACATGTATCTTAACCAAGGATTTTTTTTTTCCCCTTTATCTACCATGGTCCAGCGGCCTACCAAAGTTCATCAAAATTTGAAAGAGTGTGGGAAGCAAAGTGCACCAGTCAGGCTATCCAATTTCCCATACTGAATTTTTCAGGAGGAACTGATATTCAATTGAAGCAAGTTTTGTTCACTTCAATACATCAATCTACAACCAAAAGATGGGTACTGAAACTGGCGGCTATAATCTTCCTCTAAATCTCATTTTTAGACACGAACCGCACATTAATGAGATGTGTAATCAATTGTTGGAGATTTGGGGTTGGTTTAATGAAAATGGTGTGCATGCTGCTCAGGCCATGGCCAAAACCCTTGCTGCTCATATATGCCATTGAATATGTTGCAAAAGTTTTCATCTTGAGCCAATTGATGATCCACTTTGAGGCATTGGAGGTCTGATCTTGATGATCCTTGGGGAAGTTGATGTGTCATGCTATTAGGCCTGATGGATGTGGTGAGGAAATGCTGAGTACTTCGTTGGCAAGATGCCGGGCTTGCTTCCACTGGAGTTCTTGAGATATCTAAATTGACATCACAACTGTTTTCACTTCCATTGCTCCAAGAACCCTTAGCTTCTTTCTTCAGATTAGTTTCACTTGATTCTCTACCTTTAAGAGCCAGTAACTGTAGCAGTTGGACAAACAGAGGAGAAAAGATAAAAAGATATTAGAATAACAATGGTTATATAACTTCTTGCCACTGCTATGCAAAGAAAATTTTATCCAACTTCCGAGATGGATGACTAAACAGCCAGCAACTATGTCAACGTGAAGCACCTAAAATTCAAATCAGCCTTATAGTGTCTGCTAGCTGCCTCTGACGCTGACACTTAATGGATCAACTAATTAAGCATTAAAGTATAGAAATGCCTTGATTTTTATGAAATTGTTAATCTCGGATCATAGAACTGATGCAAGAGTATTATGTTCTTTTCCAGGTAACATAATTAATCAATCCCTAGAAAGCAGAGGAGGCATCTCATGCAACAGAAACTTGAATTTATGTAGGATTCACACTGAAAATTCTTACCTAGAAACATTCATCTATTTGAACATTCATAAACAATTAAACAGTAAACCATAACCCTCTACATAATATCAAACACTTTGAATAACATAAATTTTGTATATATAGAGGGACATAAAGTTATCTAAAAGTGCTTAGTCTTAAAAAGGCTTATATGATGTTAAAAAAGTAATGGATACAAATTGTAGAAATTGAAGGCATGGTTACCTCTGCGACAAGCTTCTTGTTCTGGGTCTGAAGGGCATCATTATCAGCCTTAAGTGCATCAAACTGTCTCTTCAAGGCCTCGTAATCTTTCTCCAATTCCTTAGTCTTCCACTTAGCCCTCCTGTTTTGGAACCAAATAGCTATCTGCCTTGGCTGCAGACCTAAAGCCTTTGCCAGTTGCATTTTCCTCTTAGGTTCAAGCTTGTTCCCCAACTCAAAGCTCTTCTCGAGAGCCTGAACCTGCTCCAAGTTGAGCCTTTTCTTCTTCTCCCCTAGTTGTGACCCATCGTCCGAAAAGTCATCATCTCTATTCATTTCCACTTCCTCACACTTCTCCAAACCTGAAAATGACATTGATCTCTTCATCTCGAAATGCCCCCCTTCTCCTCCGCCTGTAGCATCACCAGGAAAGGCACATTATTAAGCCATCAGATTTCGGGTAGCACGTGTTAATTATTATTGTTATTACAAAAAATATGGATGAGCACAGATAGAGAGATAATCTTGTTTAATTTTATAATAGAGGATTCAAATTCAATTACTCAAAGGCCTGACTAACCTATTGGACATACATTAGCTTTCATGTTCTCGTATACGGGATGAACAAGCCCCTAAGGACTAGGAATATGACTCTTAATGGGAATTGTTTAAATATACTCAACATTGATTTAGCTAGATTTGATTCACACTTGGAACGTGTAATGCAGATAAATCCACAGAGAGAGAGAGAGAGAGAGAGAGAGAGAGTACTAGGGAAAAGTTGAGGAGGACAAGAGGGTAGGGAGCGGAGCGAGGAAGTCGAGGGAAGGTGGTCATTTTGATCTTCGTGAGAATGGAACATGAACCCGCGAGGAGTGAATGCCATGTGATTGATCAGTCAGAGACCATAAGCTTGTTCTTCATTCACTTGCTGGATATTTCGTGGAGTCTTGTAGGTTTTTAGCATCGAGAAAGGGTGATCGGTTATGGGGTTTATAGTCTGACTCTCCTACGATATGCTTTATACAAATTCAAGGCGACAGATTAGAGGGAAAAAGAGGTCATATGTTGTGGTAACAGGTGCATGACAGCGATTTTTAGGTTGAGGCTAGAGAGAGAGAGAGAGAGAGAGAGAGAGCGAGAGGTGTAGATGGAACAAGAATATCAGAGATGGGAGCCTTCGTGGACGCATCATATGATATGGGCCTCTCTCTGTCCCACGTCTAGTATCATTATAAAAACGATCAATGCAACTCTAATCATTTAAACAGTTACCTCAACCCCAAAAGACAATGCCATTGATTGATTACATTTTAAGCATTGTAATCCTTGATTTTATCCTGCTAATCGCCATTTAATCCTTTCACTAAGGACGCCACGTCTGACAAGGAAACTGGGCTGCATAAAAATCCATAATCCAAGGGGAGAAATAAGATAAAACTGCTGTCATCTTAATGGACCTTGCATCCATTAATTAATTCACACATAGGACTGCTAACAGTCTGGCACCGATTGTAGAATTTTGGCTGTTTTCGGCATGGAACACCCCATGTTAATATATTGGTGTACTTTGCAATTCATACACATCCTGGCTCGGCATGATAAGGCTGGGAAATTGTAACCTTAATTGCTTTCTGCCTGAGTGTAGGCAAGCCTTCGGAAGAAATGGCTTCGGATTATTCCCCCCCCCCTCCCCCCAATTTTACTCTATTTTTATGACTTCTCAAACTGAATCCTAATTCAAATAATCTGCCCTCACTATACATGCCTATCTAGACGTTTATACAAAAGAATACAATAACTATGAACTCTTGATATAAAGTGGATTAATAATTCAATGTCGGATGATTAACGGTAACGAAGCATATATATTAGAAAATTTTACTCGATGAGTCAAACCCCATAAAAAAATATGATATAAATTGACATATATCGAATCTCCTCAATGCCTCGTACTATCTATTCCATTTAAATTCTTGCGCAAGCAACTAGGCAACGCATACAGCCTGTGCTCATTAAAATGTATTGTCCATGTGCGGTGGAGAAGGAGGTAAGTGTGGCTGCTTGAGTGGGGTGTGGGCCCTGCAATGTATTGCCCTTAGCCTGGCCTACCCTAGACTCCTCACATGCCTTCATTGGGTGTTTAGGGGTGCACACTTTGACATAGGGTGGATCTATGTTATTCCTTGTTGCTCTCGCCTCAATATTTATTAGCTAAGAAAGCAAGTCTGAATCTTCTCCACATGCCCTCCTCTTCCCATGTGCCCTGCTTCAATCCTCTCTCTCTCTCTCTCGATGGGATTCTTCGACCACGTTGCCCTTTTGTGTCATGTTGCTCTTCTTCTATTCCTGCATTGCCATATTTTTCTATACAAGTTCTTGTTCAAACACTGAACTTGTCAACAATGGGCCGGCCAGCTACATATTAGTCCCGGAAACATTTTTTTTTCTTTTTTGTACGTTTTCTTTGTTTTAGTTCCGTAAACCTTCTTGGACAAAGAGTAGCATTACAAGATGTAATTCAACTTTTTGTGCTTTGCATTTGGGCTAATAAACAAAATTCCATCCAGGTTGCTCGGAACATTCAATTCTTCCTTCCTTGGGCAATTTGAGTGGCAACAGAAGATTAATACTTCAACAATACTTTTGTATTCATTTATATGAAAAGACATACATGAAGATGGCTAGCAAATTCCTTTTCTTGCCCCTCAAGTTCTGCAGTGCTAGCCAAAATTCACGGACCTAAAATGATGGTGGAAAACGATAGAGACACTGTCCAAGTAACAAGTTCAACTTTGGTGTGACATTACAAGGCGACCTTTATTTATTTATTTGGGCTTAATTTGGACGGCGAGTATGGAGCCAACCACCAGGGCTCCGATTTGGAATTATTTTATTTCACTGTGCTATAAACATTGACAGGCGTGGGGTAAAAACGCACAGAGGCTACTTTCTTGATTGTTAATACATCAAAATAAGTAGCAACCGCAGCCAAATTGGGATGCTTCCCGAGCTGTCCTGAAGAGAAGCCAAAGTAGCACTTAGAAAGAGGATTGAAACAAGAAGATGCATCAAATTGACTGCTATCTTTCTCTCTAATGCCTCTTATTAACAATAACAGTCCAGTGTAAAGGGCATGAATAACCATATAGGACTAGCCAGACAAAAAGAAAAAAGAATATATATATATAAAAGAAAGAAAAATGGCAAGAGGAAAGACTGACCTGGGCTTTTATTATCTCTGAAAGATATGGGCTCAATTATTCGAGCAGGCTTCAAAGATTAGACTTGAACTGCTTAAGAAATAGAAATACCCAAGCTCGTCCAGCTGTCACTGGGTTGGACTTCATGAATGCTTTTTTGAATATCGGGCCTGTTCAATAGATCTGTTGGTCTCCGCCAGACCCAGTTTCTCACATCACGACATCAACATTCAACCCCCCCCCCCGGGGGAAAAAAAACAAAAGAAACAGTTTTTTCAACGAAAAGGAGTCGACATCAAGGTGCCAAATTTTCTTGTTCATGTGAGCCCTTGGGGGATTAACCTGTTATTGCTCGATGGGTAAGTCTTGTAGTCCATCTCGAAGAAGCTGGGAGTGAAAAAAAGTGGACGTAGTCTGAAGAAATAGTCATATAGTTCATAAGTATATAAAAATGAAAAGGTGAAAAAAGGAAGTAAATTTTAAAATTTTTATTTTCTTTTTAATATAAGACTCGTGGACTGTTGTTATAAAAAAATAATAATAATAAAAAAAGGAAAAAAAGGCGGTCATATGGACAACGCGCTTCTTCTGCAAATATAAAAGTATAAGTCAATCCAACGATAATCTCCAATATTATACCTGTGAATCGAATGATCAAAGGTACATGGTAGAGTGGCGTGCGATGTCCTGAAGAACTATACCAATTACCAGGAAGATAAATCCTCACGTGCCATCACGTGATTGAACATGAAGTATTGCGTCAAGCAATTAATTAAATTAATTTAGGTGTGCATCTTTTTTTTATTAAGATATTTACTAAATTATAAATTATATAATAAATCTATTTTGTTTATAAATTTTGTATTTTTTTATAAAATTAGAACTTAAAATTTTAAAAGTAAATATTTAGATTTTTAATAACTAAGAATGTTACTTAAAAGTACAAATCATGCAACTTTCTTCCTTAAAGAAGAAAAGTCACTTGGCTTTGGCGCTAACATTATTGAACAACTATAATTACTAATTAGTAGTTAAGTAGCCCATGAAGCCATAAGGATGGAATTTTATCTTGTAAGTGGAATTAAATGCTGTTAGGTATGTATGTATGGCGAATCCAACTATCTTCATAACGCAATACTAAAACCTGGAATTAACTTCCCCCGTTCATTTACGGCATCTAGGTAAGGTAGTACATGTCTTCAATGCTCCAGTTTCATCACGTAAACCCCTTCTTGTGGTTGTATAAATATACCTTTTCCATTAGAGAGAGCACGGATAATAGGAAAATGGATCGCTCTATGGTAAAGTTTCATGTGTGTGTGTATAGACACACATGCACACGCCGCGTTCCCCAATTTGCAATATTGTTTCACATACATCAGCGAAGAGTTAGCAGCTTATCGATGGGACTCTGGTATCATCGACAAATTTCAAGCTTCTTGCATTATTTTTGGCTAACTCCTCATATGATCAATAACTAATCCAAAAAGAAAAAAGGGGATTTCAATTTAGACGATGTCAAAGATCTTACAAAATGAGACCCGCGACCCAATTCGACACCATGGTCAAATCAAACCATCCAAAAAGTGGGTGATACTAATTGCGTCAATAAAATAGCCTCTGCAAAATCCCTTCTTTTTTTTTTTTTGGCCTTATGGGATGAGGACACATGAAGAGGTTGCGATGTCAACACTCTCTTCTGCTTGTGGGAGAGTCATTCAAGCAATAATTCCCGCATTCAAGCTTTCCCACCATTTATTTTATTGAAGTAAATTAAAAAATTATGAAAAATATACGCAAATTTTGATATAAATTTATTATAATTAACTATTATGTATGAAAAAAATTAAATTAATTATAACTTATAATTATAATAAACTTATATCTAATTTAATATTTATTGAGTTGTGTGAATTATATGATAAAAATTATTTTTTATTTTTATAAATTTATAATTATTAAAATATTTCTTAAAATACAATCACGGACCTTTATTCCTTAAAAGTATAGAAGTCCCTTGGCTTTGGCACTTCAATCATTATATGTGGTTAGTGGGATTGAACGGCTATAATTACTAATTAGTTAAGTAGCCCATGAAGCCATGAGGATGGAATCTCCTCTTGTAAGTGGAATTAAATTCTGTTAGATACATATAGCTTCTCCAACTTTCCTCGTAACACAATCCTACGGCCTGGAATTGAACTCCCCCATTCATTTATGGCATCTAGGTAAGGCAGTACATGTCTTCAATTCTAACTTCATCACATAAACGCCTTCTCGTGGTTGTACAAAGATACCCTTTCCGTTCGAGAGGGCAATTATACTAGGAAAATGGATCGCTATATAGTAGAGTTTCATTGTGTGTGTGTGTGTGTGTGTGTGTGTTTGCAATACACCAGTGAAGAGTTAGCAGCTTATCATTTGGGTCAAATAATTTGGTATGATACGGCTATGTGAAATCATCGAAGCAGAGGAAAAGAAGTATTAACTCTTTTTTTAAGTATTGTTGATTTGTAGCAATGTATCCATACGTTAAAGAAAACAATTTGAAATTAGGTATATATATAACTGTATGTATGTATGTATGTATATTTGTTTTTCAGAAAAAATGACGTTGGCATCTTTGTTGGGTTTAATTGATGCAACTCCAGCACCATCAACAAATTTCAAGCGACTTGCGTTATTTTTAACTAACTCTCCGTATGATCAATAACTATCCAAAAACGAAAAAGGATTTCAATTGAGACCAGGTCAAGATCTCACGAAGCTCGACCCAATTCAATAGCTTCTGCAAAATCTTTCTTCTTATTCTCTCTCTGTTTTTTTTTGTTCTTTTTGGCCTTGTGGGATAAGGACACATGAAAAGGTTGTGATGTCAACGCTCTCTTCTGCTTGCGGGGGAGTGATTCAAGCAATAATTCCCACATTTGTCAAGCTTTCCCACCATCTATTTTATTAAAATAAATTGAAAAAACACAACAAATAAACATAAAATTAGATATAAACTCATTATAATATTAATTATAATTAATTATTATATATATATATATATATAAAGATATTAATCCTAAGTGATAATTACAATAAATTTAGTCTATTTTCTGTAATAAAATTCTTATTGTGTATTTTTATACGACCATTTGTTTTTCATGTTTTTTATAGATGAGAGAAAAAAGG